>MU839416.1:0-618895 GCA_030685255.1 Podospora conica | reverse complement strand
CCCGGGCGGGGCGGGGGGGGCCCCCCCCCCCCCCCCGCGCCCCCCCCCCCCCCCCCCCCCCCCCCCCCCCCCCCCCCCCCCCCCCCCTCTCTTACTTTAACTTATATCTATAAGGATTAAACTCGTTCCGAAAACCTCCCTACGTCAGCTCGCGCAGCGTAGCGTCTTAATTCCATGACGCGACCCTTTGGCGCGCATGCCCCAACTCCCCGCCGGTATTTCGACGGTGTAAATGGTAATTCGACGGGGTCTAACTACATTCGTCAGGGTTGCCAAATGGCCACTACACCAGTTTTTTGCAGTCACTAACATCTTGGCGCCCCCCAACACAGCCCGCAGACCTGTTCAATTAACCGGTCGCGATTTAATTGACCGGTCGCGATTTAATTAACCGGTCGCGATTTAATTAACCGGTCGCGATTCAATTAACCGGTCGCGATTTAATTAAACGGTCGCGATAATTAAATGGTCGTAGTCGCGATGCGTAGTCGCGATGCGTAGCGGCGATGCGTAGCGGCGATGCGTAGCGGCGATACGCGAGGGCGTTATATTTTAGCGGGGGTACCTTAACTATTAGCGGGAGGGTACCCTAAAATATAGGCGGATACGCTATATTATAGGGGGCTACTAAAATATAGGGGGGGTATACTATATTATAGCGGGCCGCTAAAATATAGGGGGGTACGCTATATTTTAGGGGACCTCCCCGCTAATATTTAAGGTACCCCCGCTAAAATATAACGCCCTCGCGCATCGCCGCCACGTATCGCCGCCACGTATCGCCGCCACGCATCACCGCTACGACCGTTTAATTATCGCGACTGTTCAATTGAATCGCGACCGTTCAATTGAATCGCGACCGTTCAATTGAATCGCGACCGTTCAATTGAATCGCGACCGTTAAATTGAACGTAGGCTGTATGGGCGTGGTGTGCGGGCGCCAAGATGTTAGTGACTGCAAAAAACTGGTGTAGTGGCCATTTGGCAACCCTGACGGATTAGGTTAGACCCCGTCGAATTACCATTTACACCGTCGAAATACCGGCGGGGTTCAACTTCTCCAGCTTCTAGAACCCAGGTCGAACTCCATTTCAACCCCATCAAGGCCCTTGTTTCTCGGTTTGAAATCCCATGTTCATAGCATTCCAGTCTTGCAGCCTTGTCCCTCGCTGCGGCCTTGGTCCCTGGCCAGCATTGCGGCGACCATCAGGCCGCCCAGGTCCTCGGGTCCATGGACGCATCGAGCTTCCCGAACCAGATACACTCCAGCCCTGGTTTGTTTGTTAGCCCGAGACATTCGACACCCCGAATAAGAAGCCGGATACCTTTCCCTTGCCCAAATAGAACTTAAGGTCAGAGCCGGATACCTATTTTTCTGCCAACCAGACATCGAATTCAGAGCTGGACACCGTTTTCTCTACCGATCATGTCCTAAAGTCAAAACTAGAGGCGTCTGGTTTTGTCGTTCAGGGATCGCTTCCTTGGCAAGAGGTCTCGCGCTAACAAACAAACCAGGGTGAGTGTATGCCCAGGATTGGTTGGAACTTGGAACTCTGACAATCGGGTCAGGGGAAGTCAACAAACCACTGACACAGCAACGTCATAACGAGCAGGTTGAGCACAGATGGGGCACCTGTGGGAGTGTGCCAATATCAAATTGTAGCCAGAGGCGCACGAAAATAGCCCTTGCGTCTAAACCCTTTCCTGACCTTTCCAGGGCCTTGATTGTAGTCTCCTTCTTGTCCTGCGCCTGAAAGAGCGCGACACTGTCAACTGCTGGCACTTTGCCTCGAGTTTGCACCGTCGCCCACCGCCGACACCTCACCCATCCGACTCGGCAAACGAATAACCCGGCTCCGCAACAGCAGTATATTCGGGGGGCGCCTCGTTTTGACTCCCACGGACCGAAGCAACACGCGCTTGGATTTCGGCAATGTCAATTTGGTACGTGGGGTCATCCGCATGAGCCCTCGGGTCCTCCGACATCATGAAAAAGTGGCGCATGTAGCCCAGTCCGTAATGGCGCCCTGTTGGTCCCGACGTCTGATGTGTCCTCCAGTACGAGCACCTGAGGCCGGAGTTCCCATCACCCAAGCCTTTCCACGTAGAGAATACCAACAGCCGTCCCCCAGGCCGATCTGTAGTGGGATCAGGCACTATGCTGACGGCGTAGTCGGTATAGCAACGCGGACAGGATCTCCTGGGTAGGTCTGTTAGTATCCAGCCGATGAGAGACGGGCCAGGGGTACGTACAGGGAGCCGAATGCGATACCGTCGCGATTTAAGCAGCCGGCTTCGTGAAACAGCGCACACCGAAGCCGCGGGTTGATTTTAGCTATCTCATCGAGCGTCAAGGGGGTAACCTCGTTATGGAGGGCGGTGATTGGGAGCGAGAAGGCGGTGATTTGTAGGATCTCGTCCTTACTAAAGCGCTGGTCGAGACCGAGGTTTGCCAGGTTCGGGACGAAGAAGGAATATTCCTCGTCCCACCGGAGGTGTCTGCAGATGGGGTCGGCATATGTGACGAGGCGGCCAATCTCGTAGAGCGTCCGTAGCGAGACTGTGTGATCAGGGCCGATCCAGGGCGCAAACGCATCCTGTTGCCGCATAAGGACTGACCTCCAGCCGTTCTCGATTTTGAACCGTGTGAACGAGAACCCTCGCCCCGTTGATTGGCCAAATGGCCTTGCCAGGTCGCCCGCCAGCTTCGTCGAGAGAGATGGGTCAAGATCAGAGTCGCCGCCGCCCTTGTTGTTGTGCTTTTCCCAGGCTTCGGCGACCATTTTGAGCTCAGGTAGTCGACAACCCCCGGTCCCCGCCGCGCGCGGGAGGAGACCTGGCTCTGGCCGCGGTCCGTGTGACGCTCCGAGTATGGGTAGTCGACAACGGCAGCACAAAGTCCCAGTAGGGCGCGGGGGAGGGCCTGGCTCTAGCCACGGTTCAGGTGACATTTTGACAGGTTTGGGTTCGGCGGGCATAGCCAAATATTATGCTGAGCGATAAGGGAATGCTGGAGGGATGCGACGGTGGGGGCCAAACGAGTTTTATTTCAAGGGCTGTTGACACGTGCAATAGTTTCTGCGCAAGTTTGCGAGCGTTAGTTTCATGCAGCCGCACGAGGAGCATCTCAGACTTGCCGAAGCGTGACGGTGGTACCTCCCTAAAGCCCCGGTGCCTCGTTTTTATTCGACAATAGTTTGCAACAGCCCCAGGCGTTGGGGATGATCATTGAGGTCGGGATATGCCTCGATTCAGGATTGGTCGGAACTCTTACAATCGGGTCTGGTCAGGGGAAGTCAACAAACCACAGACCCAGCAACGCTATAACGAGGAGGTTGAGCACATACGTGGGAGTGTGCCCATGTTTCAAATTGTACCCAGAGGTACACGCAAATAGCCCTTGCGTCTACAACCTGTACGGATCCCTTTCATCAAGGTACTGTTCCACAATGCCCGGCTGCTCCTCAATCATCCCCATGGCCTTCTTGATTTGCAAGTAGACCGCTTCGTTGAGTTCATAATCCTCCAACCACGGGGCCATCAGACCTTGGGAATAGTGCTCTCGAAGGTGAGCAGGAAGCTCATCTCTAATAAACGACCGCAGGTATTCCATCCGGACACGAAGCTCTGGCAGCATACTCCCGTCAAAGTCTAGTTTCGGAAATAGCCGATCTCTGGTCAGGGGTTTCGTCGGTAACCCAGACACGATACGTTGAGCAGCTCGTCGGAAGCGCTTCAGGTCCCGGGAATCGAAGTCGGTGAGAAGTTCGTTCCAACCCAGGGTAAGTCGAAATATAACTGCGTCCAGAACTTCGTTCGCGACTTGGAATGCGGCTCTAGAAGCTCGCTGGGTGAACCCGGACGGGTCCTCCTTCTGCGAGCATTTGTTGCACAGGGTTGGCCAGGAGCTGGGTTAGTGCTTGGGCCGTTCTAAAGGCCGGGTTGGTATCTCTTTCATACTCCAAGCAATGTAGCCAAACCCGGCCAGCTCTTGCCATTGTAAGCAAGAACCGCAGTATGCCGTAAACAGGGTCCATGTGTCGTGGCGGTGGTTCGCATTCAACCACATCCTTAAGAGTCTCGGGTGGGTTTCGGGCAAGGAGAGTGCCGGGTTTCGCTTGTGGAGAAAATCGAGGAAGCCTGGAAAGTGGCGTTCGAAGATATGAGGGACAGCGATCTGCCGACTCCTGATAATGGGTGCGCCTGGACGACCGAGGGCCGGCGGGAGGCCTTGGTAGCTCCAGTCACCCCGCAAGTATCGACAGTTGTTGCAGGCGCGTTTGTGGCGCTCGGTTCCACAGAGCATCTTCTCGACTTCTTCGGCCTGCTTGTCGAAGGGGCCGAAATCAAAGTTGCGGTCTCGGAACGGATTGGTATAGCTCTCAAAGTCGACTCCGGTGCAGTAACGGTGATAGACGGCCCTCTCCGGTCCCAGCCGCCCCTTTTCAGCAGTGGCAGCGGCGCGCCGTTGGGCGCGTTTCTGCCTCCTTGCGGGGTCCCGTATCTCGAGAGGCACCCACGTGGCGAGCTTGGTCGCCTCTTGGCTTCCAGGTGGTGGTTTCCTCGTTCTCAGACGCAAGATGGAGTGGTTGTCGAAGAACATGTGCGAGCGGAGTTTGAGACACACCAAGCAGGCGTACTTGTTGCCGCGCCACTCGGGGCTATCCAGCTTGAACGGTGGTGTGATTGCGCCGTCGCGTCCACGGAAGCGTGGCACGATGCCACCAAACTCGGGCAGCAGCTCAAGGGCAAGCAAACGCTGGATGAAGTCATTGCGGCTGGGGCTGATGGTGTTTCGGAGAGCCTGCGATGTTTGCGATACTGCGATGAGCGAGATGGGGTCGAGGAGGGTGAAGATGGCGCAGAGGATTTCGACCGGTGTTTTCAAGAGGTAGGAGTCCATAGCGACGATTCCCTCGGGCTAAGAATGCAGTTGCCGATATAAGTCCAAGACCATAGTGAGGTGAAGAGCCATGGCGGAGGGGGGCGCGGTCTCGCGTTTGTTTACTTTCCTCTGGAAACATGATGTTGTTTCCCTCCGTATTCAGAGGCCGACTATAATTGGCAGGATGCTCCAGGGGTACAATCAATACTGGTTTGTTTGCTAGCTTGAGACCTCTTGCCATGGACGCTACGCCTCCAGTTCCGATTTCAAGGCCTGGTCGGTGAAAATATTGGTATCCAGTTCCATCTTTAGGGCCTGATCAGCAAAAGTATCGGTATCCGGTCCCAACTTCAGGGCCTTTGCGAAAAGGTATACGGCCTTGGCCAATGCCTCAAATGTCCCGCCCCAACAAACAAACCAGGCCTGGAGTATCCAACCCCTTTTGGATGGAATAACAGATGGCGCTCAACCCTACCAACCGGAGGAAATGTGATGCTGGCACAGATATTTACCTTTTACTTATCTTTATTGTTGCATAAGCGTACCGGCTATGCTTCTCCGTTCGACCCCGAACATTAGAGAGAAGGGAGTGGGGTATGGATGGCAAACACTCCAGTTGCGCATCTCAACCAACAATCGCATCATGCCGCCCTCAATCACGTCATCCAACGCTCCCACACCATAGCAGGTCACCATCAACAGCCTGTCTCAAAGATGCCAACGCTACCGAATCCTATGACCAAAACGCATCACAACAGTTTTACACAAGACCCGGATACATGACCACGCCTTCAGATTGGCAACCGTGGGGGGCTGGTCTTGCTTAACAAGCTGTCCAGGTCGTTGGAGACGCGGTTGGCCTACGTCACCCCCAGCTGGACTTCCCCCTGCTGTAAAGAATGTGGTTTGGCGTCTCTGCTGTATTTGATACTGCGGCTTTATATGGCATTGGTCCTTTACTTCCCGGTCTTTGGCGTTCCTCGAGGCCATGTCCGTCCCAGGGACCCCCATCATGTCTCGGTTCTCGACTGATGATACGTGATGCGGCAATCGGGACAGAAGACGAACGTAGGTAGCTTCCTGAGATTCCCGCTCAGCTCCCCTCCTCGGGCTGGGTGTACGAAGCCGCGATAGGCAGGGGCGTCGATGGCGCCATCTGCCCTTCGACACACACAGGTCATCGCCCTGGACCACCTTGGGCACCCAACCTCCGTGCCTTCCCACCACTCCTGCGGAAGCCTCTCAACTTGGTCGTCCCGGCAGTTGTTGCTCTCAGCTATCCAGCACCTTCTCCTCCTCGAAATGGAGCTCGACCTCTGCCTGCCACGCGTTGCAGTGAATCCGACAGCCTCTTTTCTTGCTCAGGACGGCCCCCAAGGTCGACTATCACCCACTCGCTCCTGCGGTCCTTGACTGCCCGTTTGTTCAGAAACACCCTCCTCCCGCGCCATGAACTTGTCCAGTTGTCGGACCCCCCACCTCGTCTCGCCGCAAGCCTACAAACCACCTCGCATCTGCAACAACTCGAGGCCGATATACTTCTTCCATCATCTCGCCTGCTCCAGTATCTTTTGGCCTACTCCAAAGCAACCTCTAGTCAGCAACCTTGTCGCCCTCTTGTACAGCCTGTATCCCCCCTCCCACGCATTTCCCCTTACCATTCCTTTGCCAGACCGACACATCCTGGGCAGCCATCTCCCTGACCAGACGGCCAAGGCCCGGGCATTCACTGGTGCCATCTAAACCACAAAGGCCTTCAGGATGCCGTCCCAGGCTGGCCGCTCCTTGGCCAAAGCCTTGGGCATCAAGCTTCAAGATCCCGACCCCTGGAAGGACAATGTGACTCTTAGGGAGACGGTTCTCTCCAGGCCGGGCAACACCTTCTTTGAAGAGCATCCTACAGTGCCTGCCTTTTTCAGGGGCCTCCGTCCGTCAAGACAACAAGCTTCAGATTACATACTGTCCCTGTTTCCCTTTCTCTCCTGGATTTCACATTACAACCTCAAATGGTTTCTGGGAGATCTCGTGGCTGGTAAGCAAGCGCCTGTTCACATCGCTTTCAGCGTCACCGTTGCTCACTCTATTTCAGGTGTCACCGTTGGAGCCTTGGTTGTTCCACAGGGCATGGCATACGCCAAGTTGGCCAACCTGGACGTGCAGTTTGGCCTATACTCTTCCTTTATGGGTGTTCTTCTCTACTGGTTCTTCGCCACGTCCAAAGACATCACCATTGGTGTAAGCCATCCCTTTCCAGTCACCATAGGTACATCACTCACCGGAATATTCTCTTAGCCTGTTGCCGTCCTATCCCAAGTTACCGGCGGTGTTGTTTCCGATATGAAGACGGCCCTCCCAGACGTCCCCGCTCATGTCATCGCCTCAGCCCTCGCCCTGTTGGCTGGATCAATCGTCATGTTTATGGGACTCCTACGATGTGGCTGGCTGGTCGACATGATCCCTCTCACGTCCCTGTCGGCCTTCATGACGGGATCTGCATTGACCATCATTGCCGGCCAAATTCACACCATGTTGGGAATCACTGGCGTCACAACCACCGACCCCCCGTATATGGTCCTCATCTCCACCTTGAAGGGTCTCCCGCGATCAACCCTTGACGCCGCCATGGGTCTATCAGCTCTCGCCATGCTGTATCTCATCAAGTACGGCTGCTCATACGCAGGCTCGAGGTTGCCAAAGCACCAGCGCCTTTTGTTTTTCCTCGCAACGCTGAGAGTCGTGTTTGTTGTATGCCTTTATACGTTCATCAGCTTTCTGGTCAACAGAGGGCTGCCCGAGGATCAGGTCAAATTCAAGATTGTGCTTGATGTTCCCAGGGGTATGTGGTCACGTCTCTGGGCATTACCGCCACCCCGCCGTCCGTTGCTGACAACCAAAAGGCTTCCAGAATGCGGCAATCCCGGTGCTCAACCGGCGCATTGCGAGCAACCTATTTGGCTACCTCCCAGCGACCGTGATCGTTCTGCTGATCGAGCACATTGCTATTTCCAAGTCGTTTGGGCGAGGGTACGTGAAATACATGACCATATGCACCCCCTTTTTCTCAGCCGAGGGACGAGAGGTCTCGCGGACGGACAAACAAGTTCATACCTTTCTTTTGCTAACACCCTTCTAGTGTGTACTATACCCCCCTGGCTCTAGGCCTCCATCTTCTCCCAAGGAGCTCCCGGGGCCCCTGCTCTCTCGGAGTATTTCCTAAAGTCTTTCAAATACTAACACCGATTCCCTAGTCAACTCTTATACGATTAATCCGAGCCAGGAACTGGTCGCCATCGGTGTCACGAATATCCTGGGCCCCTTTCTCGGCGGCTATGCCGCAACTGGCTCCTTCAGCCGGACAGCAATTCAGTCCAAGGCCGGTGTCCGGACTCCATTCGCGGGCGTCATCACTGCCGCCGTGGTTCTTCTGGCCATCTACGCCCTGCCTGCTGTCTTCTACTTCGTCCCGAATGCATCCCTGGCTGCTGTCATCATCCACGCCGTGGGCGACCTCCTTACCCCTCCCAACACGCTGTACCAGTTCTGGCTTGTCTCTCCCCTAGAAGTTGTCATATTCTTCGTGGGTGTCATCGTTTCCATCCTCTCCACGATCGAAAACGGCATCTACTCCACCATTCTTCTGGCTGCCGCGGTCCTCGTTCTCCGGCTCCTGCGCTCCAAAGGCCGCTTTCTCGGTCGGGTGAAGGTCCAATCCGTCATAGGCAATGAAATCGTGGGCCACGATAACCGACAGCCCCTCGGGGGGTACGGCACCTTTACTGGCTCGTCGGAAGCGTCAACCCGGAGCATATTCCTTCCCATCACCCACGCCGATGGATCCAACCCCGAGGTCGAGCTTGGGAGCCCATACCCGGGAATCTTCATCTATCGCTTCTCAGAAGGCTTCAACTACCCCAATGCCAGCTACAGCCTGGAATGGATGGTTGAGTACATTTTCTCCCAGTCACGCCGGACAAACCAGGACCAGTTCGAGCGGCCTGGCGACCGCCCCTGGAACGATCCCGGGCCTTCTCGTGGGAAACTCAAGGCGACAGCTGCTGCAGGTCCTGGTGCCGGCTTGTCGGGCGCAACGTCCAGCCTGCCCACGCTCAAGGCTGTCATTCTCGACTTCAGCTCCGTGAACCACGTTGATATCACCTCCGTGCAACAGCTCATTGACGTTCGGAACCAGCTGGATCGCTACGCTGCCCCTGACCCCGTCGATTGGCACATTGCTTGCATCAACAATCGCTGGACCAAGCGTGCCCTCGTTTCTGCAGGCTTCGGATACCCAACTCCCGATTCGGGCGGTCTACAGCGGCGCTGGCGCAGCATCTTCAGCCTTGCTGAGATCGGAGGCTCGGAGAGCGCCGCAGAGGCCGCAGAGCACGAGGCCAACGAGAAGGAACTTGCCTTGAGCCAGAAGCCGTCGGCGCGTGCTCGAGACAGCGACGGTCTTCCTGTCTGGGCCATCAACAAGGACGCGGACGAGGCTGGAACACACCCCGGTGGCAAGGGCGGAATGCCCCAGGGGCGCAGGCGGACTGTTGTCGTCCACGGACTCAACAGGCCTCTATTCCATGTTGACCTCACAAGTGCGCTCCAGAGCGCCATTGCGAACGTGGAGGCGAGAAACGATACAGACACCGACACGGGCACCACGGTGGTTGGGATCAGTGGGAATTCTACCAAGATAACTCTGTAACGCTGTCTCACGGTCAGCAGGGATCCTGGAATGATGCTGGGTACGACAAGATATATCCTGTGGTGGGCAAGGTATGGTAGGGAAATGGGTAGGCGGCGTTTTGGCTAGCATTGTTTGTGGGATTGTGGGACTGGAGCATTGGTATGGTGCACGATACCTAGGGGATAGAATTGGATTGCATCTCTAGGAGTTAGTTATCTATTCAAGAGCATCAAGTTGAATTTGTACCCCAATCTCGCGCCTTGCAACGGGAAACACCTTACCCAGATCCGCGACGGCCAAACACGACCAGGATGCCTCGTCTACTTGAGCCGCCACACCGAGTACCTGTGCGAGGCCAACTGCACCGCCGTCTTTCGTATCTCGTCTATCGAATACCGATTCTCGTCCCAAGTCCCTTGGCCGAGGGCCTGCGCACACGGCCGCACAGCAGCAAACGTCAGGGCGCTTGTGACGCCGTGCGAGCCTGGACGAGACCAGACCTTCGCAGGAGGGAAATGAGAGGGGATCACGGCAGGAATCGAAGGAGGCAGGTACCCGTGACATACCCGCGGGTGGGATTTCTTCTGGAATGTCGGGTCCTTTTGTTCGTTGGGGGAGCTCAGAGAGATGAAGGGGGGGTGTACGACTCTGATGGGGGGAAGTGGGGGGGGGGTATCCGTGTCCATCTCGAATCTCGACCTGCCCGAGTCTACTTTACACTCCAGGTCTGGTTTGTTTGTTAGCGCGAGACAGCGGCCAAGGCCATATTATTGAGGTTGGAACCGGATACATTTCGCTGTCCAGATGGGGCCTAAAGTTGGAGCTGGACACCTGTATTTCTGCCCACCAGGTCCTGAAGTCACAACTGGAGGCATCTGGGGGTATCGCTTACTTAACCAGAGGTGCCGGGTTAGCAAACAAACTAGTATTGGATTGTAGTCTTTACGTGTGTCACGTCGTCGAGGAATCGTGTTTAAGTGTATCCCCGTTCATGGATATATGGGATATGGAATTCGCGATGATTTGCGCTGGGGAGAAGCGGGGGGGGGGGGGGTTGGTGCGTCTCGACTCCATGCTTGCGCCCAGGTATGTGGGTGGGATATCTGGTTCCCTGCTGGTGGTGAGGTTGAGATAAGGAGAGTCGAGTTGGGATCCATCATCCGCACCGGTATGACGTCCGCAGACGGATCTTGCATTGTGACAAGTGGAGGAGGAGGGGGTTCCGCCTGCGAGATTGGATGACGGAGAAGTCGTCAGTCTCGAAAACGGCGGCATCCGCTCTGTTCAAGCAGCATGCCCCCCGCTCCGCCCCCGCCGCCCCGTATGCCCGGGTCCTTGGCCCGACGATCCCCCTCCGCAGTGGGGCGTCGGCCGGAACCAGTAGCCTTGCCGACAGCGCTCCACGTGCGGCATCGCAGCGGCGGAATTGGAAACGCGGCGCGGGGCGTCTCCAGCTTTTTGGGGGCGCATGGCGCATCGATTGGCCTGTGTGGGTTGGGTGTGGTGGGCTTTTTGACGTGCGTCAGGGTGAGGTGCGTTGAAACTTGAATTTTTTGAAGTCGAGGGATGGCGGCGGCGCAGGATGGTGTGACTCCGTATACATATGTGATGGGGGCTGTGTCGAACCCGGTTTGCGATGTCGACCGCCGACCGGCACCCAGACATTGACGTCTCCGGGCTCCGGTCTGGCGCCGGCTGTCAACGGTGCCATCTGTCACGGCTGCAGGGTGTTGCTCTGCTGCCTGGCCGAGGGGGGGAGGATCCCGGGCTCCGGGCTCCGGGAGCCGAAGCGAGTGTCCATCCCGGGAGTGTCAATGAGAGGGATTGCCGCAGTGGTCCTTTGATAGAATTGCGAGTGTGACGCCAAGAAAATCGAAATTGATGGGGCACGGCGACGGTCGCGAGAGACAAGAATTCCCGACGTCGGCTCGACAGCGACCGTCACCACCAGCCGCTTGTCCACCCGGCCAATCAGCTCGTGGCACCTGGGCTTTAAATTGCGTTGAAAATGAGCCTAAGATCCACCGCCGACACAACACCACCACTCGGTCCAGGGGGAGGCCTCACAGAACGGTCTGGTCGCGAGCAGGAGCAGCAGCCTGGCTGGTCTGGGCGCGCAGGAGCCGATGCCAATGTCGTCGGCATCTGCAAGTACGGAGCCGTAGCGCGATGCTTGTTGCGTGTTCCCTGCGCCCATTCCCAACTTCTGGGGGTGGCACCATCTCTTGCTGGAATGATGCCCTTCCATGAGATTTCACTGCGTGCAGTCTCGAGTTTTCCTTTTCCCGGGGGCTGGATTTGCGCTCGGATTAAAGTCAGAGCATGGTCCGCTTTCCTCAACGGCCCTTCCCGAATGTGGGAAGCCATTCGTAAAATCTCACCCTCGTTCGTCCCGTCCAATCAGCAGCGCGTGCCTCGCAATGTGACAGGGGACGGGGAAAACCGAGAAACAAGCAAGACAAGCTGCTGGATGCCGTTTCTAGATGGTCTGGGCAAGGTCATCATAATTTCCCCAGAGTGGTATCGGCCGCCCTATGAAAACCCAGAGGGAGAAACAGTTTGTGCATTACCTTTTGTCGTCAACTCGACATCACCCCATCGGCCCCTGGCCATGGAATGACCCAACGGCGGTTGAACCTCGACGGGCGCGCAGTGTGCAACTCGGGGCGGTTTGTTGGGCTTCCATCCGATGTCGTCGTCGACCGACCGGCGACCGACCGACCGACCTGCGTGGAATGATGCAGGTCATCCTTGCTTTTGCTTTGCCCTTGCGTTGGTGGAAAACGGTACAATACCCTGTACGCGCGCAACCGTCGACACGCTTGCCCGCTTCCGGACAATCGCGATGTCTCGTCGAGGACCCCAAGCAAACCTCTGTCGGCTCAATTGTCTTCTCCACCACCTCCCGGAATCCCCATTATGCTCCAACGTTGTCCCAACGTTCAGGTTGATGAGGGGGTGGGGGGGATGATGTGTTGGCTGTGGAGTTGTGGGCGAATACTGCGGCGCAAAGCCACCGCTCTCTGTTGCAAAATGCACGGAGAGATGGGACAGGATGCCGTCAAAGTCTTGGGGCCGCGTCAACAGGAGATCAAGCAAGGCAGTTTGTCCACGAACCGTTGGGCCTACCGTTGGAAGCCGTGGCGCAGTCGTTATCAAAAGGATCACAACGTCCTGCGTGGAACGAGAAGTTGCAGAGTGCCGCCGCCTCGAGCCTGCGTCTGCCAGGCGCGGAAAGCTTTCAAGGAACACTCGGTGGCGGGGAGAACGCAAGCGGGCGAGGCGAGGCGATGCCGTGTCGTTTCTGGCTTCGGCAGTGATGATGACTTGGGCAAAGCCTGAAGAGACGAAAGCAACTGACCCTTCACCTCAAAGTCCATGCTTGCAGTTTTTTTTTATCTGCTGGGCGGGCAATCTGGCGGTTTTCTGCTCACAGTGCTCAGGGCTCATGTTTTGGTTGCGGGAAATTCGTTGCCCAAAAAGTACAAGCGCAAATGACGCTGGACGACCCAAATCTCGACCCGGACCCCAGCTCCTCCAGCAGGGACCCCAGCACCCCAGCAAGCGTTGCGGAGCTCAGCCTTTTGGTTGCAGCGTACCGAGTGTAAGTCAGACTTTCCACAGAGCTCAGCCCCTGGCCGCAACCTGCAAGTGCAAGCTCCAGCAGGCAAGCTCCATATAGCGAGCGGCGCGGTGGTTTTGCCAATTAGCACTGGCAGGCAGACAAACGTGGCCGGGCCCCCTTTTCCATGTGCAGAACCCCATTTGGCCCAGTGGTTCAGCGAGTTTCATCGCCTGCGACTGCTATCCGCACACGGTACATGGTACTTGAAGCCTAGGCACGTCCCCTTCAGGCGTACTGCGTACTGGGTAGGTACAAGCTGATACCGAGTCCCGTCTCCCGTGTGTGTCCTCCGCTACGCCTCCTGTTGGGTCTTGGCCGCCCGCCCTCCTTGCCTCGTGGGTTTTTGCTCTCTGTTCGGCCCTCAACTTTCTCTTCCCTTCCTCTTCTCCCTCTCCCCTTCTCTCCCAGTCTCTCCTTCACCTTCCCCCCTCCCCCCTCCTTTCCCGCTCCCACATCGCGCCTGTGGACGACGTGCAAGTCGAAGACCAATTCGACTGCATCCCTTCTCCACGTCGCCCGTCTCCCGTCTCCCGCCGTCCGTCGCCCGGTCCCGTCCACCAAGGCCCTCGCCCTCCCTTGTCCCGCCGCTCTCTCGTGAGCTCTCCGGGTCAATTCGCCGGCAGCTTTCAGCTCAGGATATTCCAAGACACCAGTCTCCCTCGCGACATACCTTATCATCGCCTCGAGCCATCTTATACGCCATTGCCCACGATGTCGCTCTTTGCGTGGTGCAGCCGCAGGGCCGGAGGTCTCGCCATGCTGGCGACCATCGCCCTCTCATACTGGGTCATCTCGGGCGAACTCAAGGCGCAACGATATGGCTACAAATATCAAGCAACCGACAGTCTTAGTGCGCCGAGCTACAACCCCCAGGCCAACAGCATCTCGCTCTCCATCTTCTCGTACTACTGCCTGCTTATCCACTTCTTGGTTTTCGTCTTTCCGCTTCGGTCCTGCTGGGCCGTCTTCACCATCGCCAGCACCTTGAGGAAATCGGTGCGCAGCAAGTCGCTGAACCACCTGCGGCTCTCGCACGCCCGTCGCGGTTCCTCGACGTCCCTGTCGAGCTCGGAGACGCTGACGTCGTCGCGCGACCTGGGCTCCACCTCGAGCAGCGAATCTGGGGATCTGGACCCGGAGCTCTTCCACGACGGAGACATTGCGCCCGACCGCGTCATCCATGCGATTGTCATTCCCAACTACAAGGAGGAACACGACACCCTACGAGAGACATTGGAGGTGCTGGCATCACACCCGCAAGCTCGCAACACTTATGATGTAAGTCAATGCGCCGGCGTTCCCCCATGATGTCTCTGCAGCTTGGAGTTTTTAAGTTTCTTGGCGATCAAGACAGTTGTGGAGGGGCTGGAGTTGGGGGTGGATTTTGATCCTTCGAGACTGACAAGATGTTCTTTGTGTGGCTAGGTCTACCTTGCAATGGAAGAGCGAGAGCAAAACGCTGATGTCAAGGCTCTCGGCTTCATGAACGAATTCTCCAAGCGATTCCGCTCGATTGAATTTACGCTGCACCCATCGAATATCGCTGGTGAGCTCGCTGGCAAGGGTAGCAACATGGCGTGGGCTGCCCGCAAGCTGAGCGAGCGGTATTCGATTGGCCAGCGAAAGGATGTAATTGTGACTGGGATCGATGGTATGTGGCCTGCCTGTTCCTGTTCCTGTTCCTGCTTTTGAGCTGTCGCAAGCCGTTGTTTTTGGACTCTATGCAAGTTGTGATTCGCTGACAGTCAATTCGACATGCAGCCGACAGCCACCTTTCGTCCAATTATTTTGGCCTCGTCACCACGATGCATATGGCCCACCCGGAAACCTCGAATACGACTCTCTACTCGGCCCCCATCATCTTTGACCGCAATGCGCACAACGTCCCCGCCATCGTCCGTGTCGCCGATGTTCTCTGGTCGGCGGCGGGCATGTCGGGGCTGTACAAGGGATCTTCGATTGCGCCCCCTACCTCCGTCTACTCTCTGCCCCTTGAGCTCGTCGACCGCGTGGGCGGGTGGGACTGCGACTCCGAGGCGATTGGCGAGGACCTGCACATGTACCTCAAGTGCTTTTTCGCCCTCAACGGCAACCTGACGTCGAGGACCGTCATGAGCCCTGTCAGCCAAACCAACGTGACAGGCGGTGGCCGCGACCAGGGTCTTGCAGGCATTGTCACAGACATGCGTGCGCGGTACAAGCAAGCCCTGCGGCACATGTGGGGTGCTCTCGACACCGGCTACGCCATCCGCAAGGCGGCTGAGCTTTGGCAAGAGAGGAAGCACACCTCCAGGGCGTTCCGACCTCTCCATACCTCGATGTAAGTTGATTTTTGCCAGTACCCCGCCCGAGAACGCATGACTAACATCAGACAGGAACGACGATTCGGATACCTATGTTCCCGATGTTCAGGTTGACGAACTCGGTCTCGAGGTCACACCGGAGAGCGGTATCTTCTCGGATGTTGTCACCGACACGCTGCCAGGGCCCAACTACAACCGCCTGTTGGTCCTGTTCCACCGCCTCTTCGAAGCCCATTTCCTGCCAGTGCAAATGACGATTCTCGTTGTCGCCTCCACGCTCTACCTCTGGGTCACCGACGGGAATGCCGATGTACACCAAGTCGGTTGGATCTTCACCTGGTGCAAGTTTCTACGAACAGCCGGATTTTTGGAGGTGGCACTCTACCTTGCCCTGTACGAGGGCTTCCACCGAGTCTGCGTCGAGACGCGTGAGAAGGAAATGAGCGACGCCGGTCTCAGCAAGGGGATGCACTTTTCCCACCGCGTGGCCAAGACGAACTTTATCGACTATGTGATGGTGCCGCTTGTGGCGCCCCTATACGGCTCGATTCCTTGCGCGCAGGCGCAAATATTCCACTTTTGGACAATGGACCTGGTTTACACCGTCAGCAAGAAGGTCACTCGGAAAAGGGGAAAGTCGTTTGTCGAAGCTATCGTATAGCACCCGCCCAAAGTTTTGGATGATTTGGCGCGCTCGACGTGCCCGACACTACGGCCTGCTTGTCAAACGCCACCGAGAGACAGCAGGAACAACCCCGAACGCACATGACTTTCGGCAGCACCCGACTTTTCACGCAGACGCATAGAGGGTGCGCCGTCCTGCCTCCTCAACCTTTCGGCTGCAACCTAATCGACGCACGCGTGTACATAGAGAGGGCATGATGTGGATATGCATTGCATGGCATCGGGTTTTGGCATTTAGATTTGGGAAGGAGTTTGAATTTTGCTTGTTTTGGGCTTTTTGGAGTTGTTGGAGTAAGAGTTACAACATAGCTGGGGGTTCTTTTGGGGACGGACGATATCCCGCCTGCCGGCATCACTCGCTTATATGGAGGTAGAGGCTCGAGAGAGCAAAAGGAAGGGAAATGGAACAGAGGAGGAGGCGGCAGCCGAGCCGCGATGTGAAAGTCGACAGAAGGTCGATTTGGATATCTTTGGGGATTGGCAGTCCACTGAGCAAGGCGAGTGCTTGGACTACAGGGTTTGGCGGTTGAAATGGGGCAACGCACACTAATACCGCATGCCCATAATCACTAATTTTTACAATGTACATAATGAGGGAAGATGGATGGCGGCGGGCTGGCGCGAGGGCGGTGTTTGGCGCAACGGGGATGGGGATGGGCGTATGAGGCAACAGCCTGGCTGTCATGTATAAGAAAGCATGAGTATTGCGCTCCTGGGGAGGAGACGGCAGGTCTCTGAAGATGTGCAAAGCATCAAGCTACACAGTAGTAGGAGGGAAATCAGTTCACAATTGGTCTCCATCGGAGCATAGCCCCAAGCGTCCGTCTCGGTGTCAGGATGTACCAGTCAGACAGAGTGTCCCGTATATGAGCAGTGAGGCACAGTTTCCCGGACATCACGGCCAGCTTACGACACGTCTCCACTCTCAAGCACCAAAGCGGCACTGCAGTCTGTCGGATGACTAGCCCAGCCCGTCGGGATGTGAGAGAATGGCGCAGGGTCGTCTTGGCCCAGAGGTCTGACCTGACAGCGACAAAGCGCCCGGTCCGTTCATGTTCGGGGAGCGTGCTAGGGCCGAAGGCCTGGATGGATGCTCCGAGGAGGGTCGGGGGTTACTAGACATCCGGCCAATCAGAGGCCATGCCGGCCGCCGCCGAGTGGGTATCGGAGACGGAACAATGGTGTCTCAGGTCGGATGGCCGGCTTCGCGCCGCCGGTCGCCGGACTGGACTCGGAAGGCGCTTTGAGAGGACCCTTGAAACTCCGATGGCGACCGGCGCTGGAGAAGTCTCAGGCGGTTTATAAGACTTTTGGCCCGCGAAGATGAATAGGCTCTCCCGCCCCCCCTTCATCACCGACATTGACGCCGACGGTTCGAGATTCCAATATATCCCACACACCAGCCCTCGTTCCGAAAAAAAACGAATATCAAAATGACGGCATCGGCTCCCCGAGACACGGTACGCGTCGGCGTCTTCATTCCGCAAACGGTCCAGCTCCTCGACCTGGCGTGCGTCGACATCATCGGAACCATGAGCTACGAGTATCTTTCGGTTCTTCGGCTGGTACCCGCGGCCATGTACAACCTGGGTGCGCATACCTTGCCTTGTCTTCTGGTCTGATGATTTCTCCACTGACGTTGTTGCCTCTCCCGCAGCACCGAGCGTCAAGATTCACTGTAAGCCCCCCTCCCCCCCCAGCCGCCGGTGAGCATACTGATAACCCCCCCAAAGTCATCGGCTCCGTCCAGCGCGGCGAGCTCATCGAGCTCACGACGGGCATCAAGATCGCGTGCACGCACCACTTCTCGGACCCCGAGGTCAAGGCCGGCGAGCTCGACGTCGTCATCGTCCCCGGCCCGGACCCCGACGTCGCGTTCGACCCGGCCGCCATGGCGTGGCTCGCCGCGCAGGGCGCGTGCGAGGGGACCGATATCCTGTCCGTCTGCAGCGGCATCTACCTGTGCGGCACGGCGGGGCTGCTCAAGGGGCGCCAGGCGTGCGGCCCGCGCATGATGCAGTCGGAGCTGAAGGCGAAGTTTGAGGGCGTGACGTGGGTGGGGGACGAGTATCGGTGGATGCAGGATGGGAATTTTTGGTCGGGCGGTATGTTTTTTTCTCCCTTTTCTCCTTTCCCCTGCTTGCGGCGGCCATCTTGCATCATGGTTCCTGGCAATGCGGAGACGGGGTCCATCCGAGTCGGACTGCGGGTCCAGGTACGGCAACACACGAGCGGGTTCGCTGACGGGGATGAGCAGGCGGCGTTACCAATGGCAACGACCTCGTCTCGGCGTACGTGAGGCATAGCCCGAAGTTCCCCGCCCCGCTGGCCGAGTTTGGGCTGAGCGTCACCGAGACGGGCGACAGGTCGCAGAAGTATGAGGTCGGGCAGGCGCGGTTTACGGCGACGGCGCTGTGGAATATTATCAGGGCGGCGCTGATGGGGTTGACGAGGAGGAAGCAGGATTGAAGGGGGTGTCGGTGGTTTGGGAGGATAATTCTGTTGAATTAGTGTAAGATAGTACCTGGTCAAGTTTTGGGATTTCAAGGTTTCTCGGATCAAAGGTCATTGATTGTCTGGTCGGCGCCAGGGCGATCTGTATTCTTCTACTTATGCCTTCTTGAGATCGTTGTACGGATACGGTTTGGAGCTGAATGTGAACAATCGGCTCAATGAGGAGGTCGGCAAAGATGAACGACTGAACCTCATCAATCGATAAACCCGATAAGGATAGAAGTCTCAAAGTAAACAAAACAAATCTTCTTCGCCGCCAAGCCGACCCTGATGGATGGTGGAGAGTCGGTGGAAACCTGCCTCGCCTGCCGACAAGGCTGCGGTAGCATGAGGCGTCTCGTGGACAAGAAATCGACCGAGCTGCACCCGCGGTTGCCCTGTCGCATTCGTCTTTTCTGGAGCAGACCAGACGAATGCACGGATGCTCCAAGATTGGATCCCTGTGGTTGGCTGGTCCAGATAAGATGGCTGTTATCGGCGACACTGTGGGGCACCTTATTTTTTTCCTTGCGGTCCCTGGAGCTTCCATTCTCCCAGAAGTTTTTTTCCAGCGGAGCCTCGAGATCCCATTAAGTTACGGCACCTTCCCTCTTCCCTCGAGTCTTTCCTCCCCATCCTCCCCGACATCACACTTCTCTCATCTTGCTCTGATCGTCCAACGAAACAGAGGCTTCATCTCGTCAATACCTGAACCGTCGTCTTCACAGCTTCACCACCACAAACCGTCAAGATGTCGGGTTTCCAGCCAGTCGCCCTCTTCGGCCTCGAGGTCCCTCCCGGAGAGATGCTCATCCCCGCCGCCTCGCGCTTCCCTGCCAGCGTAAGTTTTGGACTTGATATGGCGCAATCACATCGCGCAATTGCTAACAGCCCCCCTCCAGATCCGCATCACCATGGCCGCCATCAACCCAGCGGCCGCCCCCGAGGCTGACGAGGAGGGCAACATTCCCGCCGTCCCCCGCTCTACCCTCCAGATTGTCAAGGTTACCGAGGGTGGCGATGACGACTCCGAGGAGGACGAGGATGATGCCCTCGAGCGCCTTCTCGCGGGCGAGGATGACTCTGAGGAGTCGGACGACGAGGAGGCCAACGGCGGGCCCAGCGACCCATCCAAGTCCAAGAAGGCCCAGCGCGCCGCTGCCCTCAAGAAGCTGATGGCTGCCGCCGCCGAGGAGGGGTCGGACGAGGAGATGGGCGATGCCGATGTCAAGGTGAACGGCGCCAAGAGCAAGAAGGGCAAGGCGAAGGCCACCGAGGAGGACGAGGAGGAGTCCGAGGAGGAGAGCGACGAGGAGGATGATATCGAGATGGAGCAATACGTCGTCTGCACCCTTGACACCGAGCGCGTAAGTGTCCTGCTCACCACATTTCGAGTCGACGTCGCTAACCTCTCCACAGAACTACCAACAGCCCATTGACATCACCGTCCTCGAGGGCGAGAACGTCTTCTTCCTTGTTTCGGGAACCCACTCCGTCTACCTCACCGGCAACTATGTCATTCCTGTTGACGAGGAGGAGGACGATGAGGAGGACTCTGATGACGAGTACGACCTCCCCCCTGGCCTCGATGAGATGGACGACTCTGAGCTCAGCGACGAGCTCGACCAGATCGAGGGCGTCGCCCGTGTCAAGGAGATCGACACCGACGAGGAGGAGGCTCCCAAGCTTGTCGAGACCAAGAAGGGCAAGAACAAGCGCGCCGCTGAGGAGGAGGCTGAGGGTCTCGATGAGATGATGGCCCAGGATGGCAAGAAGCTCTCCAAGAAGCAGCAGAAGAAACTTAAGACGGAGGCTGCTGCTAAGGAGGCTGCCAAGGAGTCGCCCGCCTCGGCCAAGTCTGACAAGAAGGTCCAGTTCGCCAAGGAGCTCGAGCAGGGCCCGACTGGCCCGGCCAAGGAGAAGGCCGAGAAGGGCGCCGACAAGAAGACTGCGGCCCCCGGTGTCAAGATCGTCCAGGGCATCACCATCGACGACCGCAAGGTCGGCACTGGCCGCACTGTCAAGAATGGCGACAAGGTCGGCATGCGGTACATTGGCAAGCTCCTCAACGGCAAGGTGTTTGATGGTAAGACTCCTCCCCCGCAGCCGGTATGCTCTTCAAATGACTAATACTTTGACTAGCCAACAAGAAGGGATCCCCTTTCACCTTTAAGATCGGCAAGGGCGAGGTCATCAAGGGGTGGGACGTTGGCATCCTCGGCATGGCTGTCGGCGGCGAGCGTCGCTTGACGATCCCCGCCTCGGCTGCCTACGGTAGCAAATCCCTCCCCGGCATCCCGGCCAACAGCACCCTCGTCTTTGACGTCAAGCTGTTGGAGATCAAGTAGATGGTCTTCGGTTCGGTCTTTGGCCATGTATTCTCTTTTCTTTGATCTGGGGTTGATCTGCTCGTCGATCTCACTGCGGCCTTATACCACTGGCGCGGCTGGGTGAGATCTTGAACACCGCAATGAAGTCTTCTGACGTGCGCGGCACTGCAAGGATCCCGTCTTTTGAGGCGTGGGAAGTGGACGCTGGGCAGGATGACGACGATTTACATTGCATTTGGGACTGGCGAAGGAAAACTACGGCGAAGGGGGTTTGCGTTTAGGTCTGCTTTCTGTCTTTCGTAATTCAGATACTCTGTCTCATAATTCAGCGAGAACTCAACAGTACATGGCGACGCGCGTGATATGCAGGTCGCAAGGTGGTCAGATTCATTTGATGTCCATTCCGGCTGAAGGTTGGCTGCCTTGACCTCTCCCTCCAATGTGATGAGGACATAACGGACCCGGGGATGGAGCTCAGGAGCGGACTAACAAGGGAGGAATATCTGGGCTTCGAAGTTGCCAAAGCCTCGCGAGGCGTTGGGACAGGGCAGGTAGCCTCCACAACCAGTCAACCCCAGGGACAGAACAACCCCGGGAAGTCCACGGGTCTAAGTCCCTCTTGCCTGGTGAGAGTTCTCGAGCTTCCCGTAGGAAGGAGTGTCTGGCTTGGGAGATCCGCGGCTAGTTGCCCACCTCTCCCCACCAAGTTTCTCCCATCCTCTACCAGGACTGATGCCTCCCGCCCCGGCATACATTTTCTCTCATTTCTTGCCTTTGCTCTCTTCGTCAGAGTGCTTCGGGTCTAGCTTTACATCGCAATCTTATCCCCCGTTGGCGGCCACACTCATGGACAGAGCCCCGTGCCGATATGACAAGGAAGCCTTCGTTGGAGCTGATTCTTCCCATCGCCATCAATTCGAGCAGTGATTCAACATTAGGACCAGATCAGCCACTCCGCATCGAATCACCAAACGTCCTCGAGCAGCACCGTGGCCACACCAACGCCCACCGCCGAGCCCTGAGCATCATTTCTGTGCTGACAGCATCGGCGAACAACCTTCCGGGAAGCATACCGGTTCTAGTACGGACATTAAAGAAGAAGATGTCGGGCGCTCTGTTTCGGACTCATGGAGACCCCACGGCCCGGTCCCCTTCCAAGGGTGGTCGACCGTCACTGCGGCAGCGCGACGAGGTGTCGCAGGAGGCCATGAAGTCGTTGAAGGGAGCAAAGAAGGCCTCCAAGGTGTCACAACCTCCCTCAAGAATCTCGCAGGATGACCCAAGC
Organism: Podospora conica; assembly: GCA_030685255.1. Classification (NCBI taxonomy): domain Eukaryota; kingdom Fungi; phylum Ascomycota; class Sordariomycetes; order Sordariales; family Podosporaceae; genus Podospora; species Podospora conica. The sequence continues at coordinate 596,606 of MU839416.1, read as the reverse complement.
TCGTCAAACATATCAACAAGCACAGGCACAGATGCCAGCAAGATATCGGCCAAGGATTCAACGGAGAAGACGTCGTTGGACTCCAAATTCCGACTCTCATCGCTAGGAAACCTCCACAGAGACGGCAACGCCAGTTCAAAGTCTTTGGATAAAAGATTTCAGAATGCGCGGTCGAGTCCGGACAGCAACCTCACGACGATTCAGGAGGCGGCCCTCGACCGATCGAACCAATCCTCGCCCACTGTTCTCACGGTTGAGCGAGCGGCAGCAGCAAAGGTCTACCTCGAAACGTACTACAACGAGCACTTGTCTCCGGGCCCCAGTCCACGATCCATTCGCCTTCGCCTGCTTGAAGCTCAAATATTCAGTGAGGGAGGGGTTGAAGCGCTGAGCTCGGAAGAGGCAGAGACGATACGGACCGAGTTTTGCAGGCGAGAGTCGGAGCATCTCAGAGAGACGAGGGTCATGAAAACGCGGAGCATCCGCGCTCTGGCTGCTGAGCGGGACAGCCCCGATGGCTGCCTTGTCAACGACTACGAAGTGATCAAAATTCTGGGCAAAGGCAGCTTTGGCGTCGTCCGGCTTGTTCGAGAAAAACCCCAGAGAGAAGAGCAGACACGTCCTGGTGATGGATGGTCCGAGGGCAACAAGAAGCAGGTATACGCCATGAAGGTAATTCGCAAGTCAGACATGCTGCGGACCAGCCAAGAAGGGCATCTGAGGGCGGAGAGGGACTTTCTTGTGGCTTCAGATGGCTGCCAGTGGTAAGCTCTAGGGGCACCCTCGCGATGATGTTGTGCTAACAGTGCTTTCAGGATCGTTCCTCTCATTGCTAGCTTTCAAGATGCGACGAGTCTGTATCTTGTCATGGAATACATGCCCGGGGGTGATTTTCTCGGTCTCCTGATCCGGGAAAATATCCTACACGAATCGGTCGCCCGCTTCTACATCGCCGAGATGATTCTCTGTGTCGAGGCGGCGCACGGGTTGCGCTGTATTCACAGAGACATCAAGCCAGACAACTTTCTCATCTCGGCTTCCGGCCATCTCAAGATCAGCGACTTCGGACTGGCCTTTGACGGACACTGGTCGCATGACATGGCCTACTACAATAGTCATCGCTATAGCTTGCTCGCCAAGCTGGGCATCAACGTCGAGGGTGATGCCCAGGACCGAGACGAAGGCCGCAGCTTGCAGGCCAACTTGAAGTGGGCCAGCAATATCATGACGGGCATGGAGAAGCACGAAAAGAAGAACTTCGATGACGGGGAGCCGTTGCTCAACTGGCGCAACCGCTGCGGCAACCGATCCTCCGCCATGAGCGTGGTTGGGACCAGCCAGTATATGGCGCCGGAGGTGGTTGAGGGAAAAAGCTATGATGCCAGGTGCGATTAGTGGAGTATTGGCGTCATCTTGTATGAGTGCTTATACGGCCATACTCCCTTCTTGGCCGAGGAAGGTCGCCGTAAGACGAAGCAGAACATTCTGGTGAGTGGCTTTCCCTCCTTACAGGCTCGCGCTGCTCTAACCGCGGCCATGAACAGAGACACAAGGAGCTCTTTGGGTTCCCCCATCGGCCGGTCGTGTCTCATCGGTGCCAGCACCTCATAGCATCCCTGATCCAGGAAAAGGAGAACCGGCTTTGCTCGAAGCGCTATCACTTCAAGGACCTCGTTTCGGCATCCTCAGCATTCGGGACCGAGGGATCAAGCTCCGCCCGTCGGGCAAGCGGCCGCTCGACGCACCAGAAACAGCCTCAGCGAGGGCCTCGCGACGTTGCCGGCCGTTATGTCTTCCCTTTTGACGCCGAGGACATCAAGGCACACAAGTGGTTCCGGGGTGTGCCCTGGGATCGACTCCATGAGCTTCAACCGCCCCACGTACCTCAACTACATGCCGTTGATGATACGCACTATTTTGACGAGGATGCAAACATTAGCGACTGGAGCGAAAGCAGCGCCTCCGAGTCGGACCTACCGGAGCTGCCCGGCGACGAGTCAGACCCGTACGGCCTCGGGACCGCCATGGGGGGTCTGGGCTTGGGAACAGCAGGCACCGCTGCCGATGTAGACACTGGGGCAGAGACACACCAGAGAAAGGCCGACCAGGCTCGCATGGCGCTTGGGGGGCTGCCCACAAACATACAGAACTGGGCGCTGGCGGCCATTTCTAAACCGTACGACGCCACACGACTGCGCAACTTTGACAGCCAGGTGGATGGCATCGCCGGGCTCACCTCCTCGGAGCGCAACTTTCTCAAGCAATTCATTCGCGTCTTTGGCCGCAAAGAGCGAAAGAGGCCCCGGGACAGGCTCCTGCGCGATCGGGCTACCCGCAGCGTCGTCATGAAGGAGCGGAAGAAGACTGCGTTTCTAGGCTATACCTGGCGACGGATGCGGCCCCTTTTCCTGGAGGAGGACCTAGCGCCCAGCCCCGAGGAGGAGCAGGATGATAGTTCGATCAGTGGCGGTGCTGCTCTGGGTGGCGGTCAGGAAGGCTGGCTGGACGCAGGCTTCGATGGGACCGGGAGCGGCGGGACACCAGGAACGTGGGAAGATGACACGGCTGCCTTGAAGAGATCGCACAGAGGCAGGATGAGTTTGCTCTGAGGGTGGTTGTTGGGTTAAAGCGGCCGTTATCCTTTTGCAGGACTGGGTATAGATGGGGCCGTGATGGCACGCACGAAGGTGGCGGCTGCAGTGGCGATGGTGGTCACAGTGTTGCAGACATGTCCAGCTAAACAGAGTTAGGAAGCATTAACATTATAAATTTCTTCGTCGGTCCGGCCTAGATGGAACAGGACGGGGTATTTGGTTCACATGTCTCTGTGCGCTCACCACGCTCGCTGATCATCGTCCATGTCGTCCCGGCCGCCCTTTGCATTCGTCACCTCCCACTCAAACTCCTTGAGCGCCCTCAGCTCGCTGTTGAAGAAGAGCAGCGCGAGCAGCCCGTCAATGGTGCCCGCCACCAGGCCGAGACTGCTCACCAGCAGGAGGATAAAGGCCACATAGTTATGCGGACTCCAAAACACACCCACCGAGCACGCGACCGTCCCCGCGACCGCAGCGAAAAAGTGCCGCCCCCGCCACTTTCTCTGGCTCTCCTCGCGCCGCACGTACCGCTCCAGCACGGCGAGCATGTCGTCGTAGACGCTGCCCGGCAGCACCGTCTGCTCGTCGCCCAGGCTCGCCTGCGTCTGCGCCGCGCCGCCGCCACCGCCGCCGCCAAACTCCTTCTTCTGCGAGAGGTCGTCGTCGAGGTGGTGGTGGTGGCCGCCGCCGCCGGCCTCGCTCGGGGCCGGCGACGGATGCTGCGGCGCAAGGTTGAGAAAGGTGCCGTTGTCGAGGAGCTGGGCGGGGATGTGCGTCGACATGGTGCGGGCGTCAAAGGTCTCGGCGTCGTCGTGGCCGGAGGGCTCGGGGGTGGCGCCGGCGGGCGCGCGGAGGAAGACGTCGTGGGCGATGGTCTCGCTGTCGGGGCGGAACTTGGGGTTGGAGGAGAGGAGGGAGGACTGCTTGGAGGGGCCGCGGGGCTTGAGGGTGGAGGTTTCGTAGGGGGTGGTGGTGGGGTGGGGGTGGTGCGGGGGGGAGGAGGAGGAGGAGGAGGGGCGGTGGAATTCGAGGGTGGCTTCGACGGCGAAGTGGTCGCTGAGGGAGCAGTTGAGGTGCGGGTGGCGCATCATCATGCCGACGCTGGCGCGGGTGGGGGCCCAGTAGCCGCCGAGAGCGGAGGCGTCGCCGGTGGAGGTGAAGATGTAGTCGATGCGCTTGCCGCGGCGGTCTGCGGGGGGTTAGAGGGGGTGGGGTGGGGGGAGGGGGGGGTGGGGGGGGGTGGACTTGCCGATGGTGTCTGGGGCGACGGTCACCTCGGGCTTCCCTGGGCCGAGGAGCTTTTGTTGCTCCTTGGTCCAGCGCCATGTGTTGTAGGGGCCGTCTGAGGCGGCGCCGTTCTCGATGATGTTGAACTCGGCCGTGGGGATGGGGCGGCGCCGGGCCTGCTCGGCGGGGTGGTCGGCCGGGCCGACGGAGCTCTCGGGATGGAGCACGCGCCACACGTCCCGCACGGGGGAATGGGCCGTGATGATGCGGTGCTGGAGGGAGAGCGGGAGCATGTTGAAGTCGCCCAGGGCAACGACCAGGTGGCCTCGTTCAGCGGCGCCTCGAAGCAGCTTCGCCATTTCCCAGGCCTGGGAGGTCCGGTGGCATAGGTACGAGTCGTTGGGTCCAGACTCGTAGGGCGAGTGGGTGTGCGTGTTGAAGACCTCGACGATGTGCTTCGGGCCGGGCCCGTACCGGATCTTGGCGCAGGCTACTCCCTTGCCAACGTACCAGTCGCCGCGGAAGAAGGCCGTGGGCCGGCCGTTGAGCGGGTAGCGGAACACGGAGCTCTCCTCGATGGGCCATCGCGAGAGGATGGCGAGCCCGCCTCCAAAGGAACCGCTGTAGTAGTACTTTCCGTACGGCAGCATGAAGCGCGTCTCCCGCCGGATGCTGCGGTAGTCCTCCTCGGTGAAGCATTCTTGAAGCGCAACGATGTGCGGCTGAGGGTCGGCGATGGCGAGCTGGCGACCGATTTCTTCAAGGCGCTCCCGGCGAAGCTTGGAGATGTACTTGAGCCCCCAGACGTTGAGGGTGAGAAGGTTGATCTGGGTGGGAGTGTCGTCCATCGCGACCAGGGTAGAGGCGGCTGGGCTCCTCCAGGCACGGCCACGCGAGTCCCACTTGATTCTGTCGTGATGGTTAGGGGTTTGCAGGCCCTGGACACTGGGACTTGGATATTGCCCACCAAAGAGGTCCCCTGAGGATTCAGACGCGATCCGATGAGCGAGATTAAGTCGATGGCTTCAGTTTAACCTGGCCTTTGGTAAGTTTTTGTTCAGGAGCAGGATGTATATCTGTAGGTACATGTATAAATAAATAAACGAGATGTTGCTGACAGGACAAGAAGGGAGGATGTCAACAGAGTGAGTGATGAGTGCGCATGAAAACTGGCTGATTTTGGCGGTTCTGGCACAGTGTCACCTCTCATCCCGCCGTGAAATCAAGCTCCCATTTCCCGTCCCTGCGCATTGATGATTGATCACCACCATCCGATGCGCTAGGCCCGATTCCGCTAGGCGGGCACACTGCAGAAGCTTTGAGTCTCGCCCGCAGCCCCTGGAGCTTACCCCACCGTACTCCAACTTGAACCCCTGTCCTGTGGAATTCGACGCGGGACATCGCGACGCCAACTCTCAGCCCGGCCAGCCGCGATTGCGACGAGGACCTCCCCCGACACCCCGCCCTCGAACATGTCAGCCCTCAACACCGCGGGAGGCATCTCTGGCGCCGAGCATCCGTCCAAGCGCCGAAGGGTCGACGATGACAGCATCGACTCAACGCCGCGAGACGGTTCCCCCGATGCCATCCCAGGCGGCCACCACCTCTCCATTCGACGAGGGCGCCCACAGAGCCATTCCGGTAGCAGGAGCCCGCGCCCATCCGACATGGATGCCGACGATGGCGGGAAACAGTACCGCTCGCCCACCCCATTAAGCCCCCGAGGGTCACGGTCAGGATCCCGTGGGAGCTCCCGCACCCCGCGGCGGGCCCGGCGATACTCGCGATCCGGCTCCGGCTCACCGTCTGCCTCACGATCACACTCCCAGAGCCCCCGCTCCCGTCGCTCCCGATCCCACTCCACCTCCTCTTCCGCGTCGCGAAGTCGCTCCCGCTCGTCATCGTCCTCCTCAAACCGAAGTCTCGGGTCGCAAGAGCAGCAGACGCCCCGCCTCTCAGACGCCGAGCTGGCACCCGCCCCCTCCACCCAGCGCACACACATCACACCTCACTACCGCCGAAAACTGGCCCTCCGAGGACACACTGCAGCCATCAGCCAGGTGCGCATCTCGCCCGACGGACGATGGATCGCCTCTGCGTCGGCCGACGGCACAGCCAAGATCTGGGACGCCCAGACGGGCGAGCCTCTCAACACCCTCGTGGGCCACATGGCGGGTGTGTCGTGCCTCGCGTGGGCCCCAGATAGCAACACGCTGGCGACGGGGTCCGACGACAAGGCCATCCGGCTGTGGGAGCGGGTCACGGCCAACCCAGCCCATGAGTGCGGCGACGGTGGGAGGACTCAGGTGGCTAATGGCGCGGGAAGAGGGGGAAAGCTGAGGACGGAGACGCGGGGCGGGAAGACAGGCAGGGGACCGTTGCTGGGCCACCAAAACTACGTGTACTGCCTGGCGTTCTCCCCAAAGGGCAACATGCTGGCCAGCGGGAGCTATGACGAAGCCGTATTCCTCTGGGATGTCCGAGCTGGCCGCCTGATGCGTAGTTTGCCGGCCCACAGCGATCCGGTCAGCGGTATCGACTTTTGCAGAGACGGGACACTGGTGGTCAGTTGCTCCACAGACGGATTGATGTAAGAGCCCCCCGTTCCATGTCGCCCACTCGACTTCAGTCTTGCTAACCATAACCCTCAGCCGAGTGTGGGACACATCTACCGGGCAGTGCCTCCGAACCCTCGTACATGAAGACAACCCGCCAGTGACCAATGTCTGCTTCAGTCCCAATGGTCGATTCATCCTGGCATTCAACCTCGACAACAGCATCCGGCTCTGGGACTACGTGGCGGGGGCTGTCAAGAAAACATACCAGGGGCATAACAACAAGGGGTACTCGATCGGGGGGTCATTCAGCTTGCTGGCCGAGGAAGAGCAAGAAGCCATCGACGACAACGGTGCAGACAGCGGACCCCATATCCAGCCGTTCGTGGCGTCGGCCAGCGAAGAAGGCGACATTGTCTTGTGGGATGTCAAGACAAAGTCTGTGGTTCAACGCATACCTGGGGCACACAAGGGGGTCTGCTTCTGGGTCGATGTCAACGGAGGCATCATGGTCAGCGCGGGCCAAGACCGGGTCATCAATGTTTTCAGGCAAGCCAGCACCGTGCCAAACGGGCGAGCCAAGTTACAACCTCGCGAGCTGGAGAGCGAGACGGCAAACCTGGCTGCGGCAGCGGACGATGAGCTGCAGCGTCAGATCGAAGAGGAGGCGGGGTCGCCCCTTGTCCATGTCAAAGAGGAGCTTGTATAGAGAAGACAGCATCTTGCAAGCCCCACCCAGGATAGATAGTATTACTTTGGCAGTCATCCCCTCGGACATAGTACTTTGGCTGTGGCTTCTGAAGAAAGGGAGAATGGGCTCCGGGTGATTGGGGGTTAGGTCAACTTGGAGGTTGGAGTAAATCGGGCCTGGTTGACGGCGGGCTTGTTTGCGTAAACCTCGGTCATGGTAACACCAAGACAGTTAAGACAAGAGGCTCAGCTCAACTCGTAGTGCTTGGAGTCTTGCTATCTAAAACATCAACATCCAGTTCCTGCATGACCTCTATGACCAGGGCGACGCTCTCTAGAAAGGAGTTGACTGCGACTCGAAGCATCCGGTTGGTCACAGCCTTGTACTCGACGCGGACCACAGAGTCTTGTTCCGAATCGGGGTTGGAAATAATCGCAAAGTGCCGCGTCACCGACGAGGACAGCTCGGGGTCAACTTGGAGGGCGCGCAAGGCGACGGATGCGAGGCGGGCATCGGGAAAGGGGATGTCGAGAGTGCTGCGCCAAGATGGTCAGCAATGCTAGCTAGCGACTCTCGTGCCAGTCCATGACCGGGCCAAGAGGAAAAACATACAGCGCGCAAGGGAGGCTATTAACGGTCGCCATGGCGGCGGCGGGAGACGGGAGACGGGGGGCGGAAGAGGTGGAGCGGGTAAGATGACGAGGCCGGAATGATTGCCGCAAGGCTCGATCGATGGATGTGTGGTGGGGGTGTTCTGGCTCTGGGTGCCGGTTCCTGGAAGAGTCCAGGCACGGAGGCACGATAAGATAAAAGAAGAGTGTGGACGTTGGACAGCCGTGCTTGGCTTGCAGGATGAATGGCCCTGGAAAACCGGGGGTGATGGAATGACCCTGTTGCCATGGCGATGCCCGTCCAGCTCAGCCTTCAGCGCCCCTCATTGGCCGGACCAGTGTTTTGGGCACTGCACCGCTTCCAGTTTTGGGGCATGAGGGCCCATGCATGTTGGGAAAACAACAAGTCAAAACACCAGCCAGGCACTCCGCAATCATACAAAACCTGGCCTGTAAAAAAAGAATGCGCACATGCTCTCCTTCCCACTGCATTCTCACCACCGCTCCCGCAACCCACCGCCCACCGCCCCCTCTGCCTGGGTCGTGCCATTGCACCCTACGGATACTGTCCTGAGTTCTTGACCACCTCGACTCTCGACAGCCCAACCTCCTCGCATCCATCGTCGCATCTTGCATCGTCGCCTCCACCGCCACCGCCGATCCGCCCAACCTGCCAGCGCCCGCGCTCCAGAAATATCACCATTCCGGTGCACTACGAAGCGAGCCATACATTGCTCCAACAACTTCTTTCTTTGGCCGAGCAGCATTTCTCGAGCAGCATCATTGACGATATACTTTTGTTCGCGCATGCGCCCGCGACAAGAACAACACCGCTCCTCCCCGTCCTCTCGCACCAAGGCGAAGGGCCGCCGCAACAACAATGGCCCCTTCCGCGCGACGTGCCAATAACATTGGCCAGATTGTCGAGTATATCCCAGGTACGTCGCTTCACGGTGCTGCCCAACAACCCCTTGCGACGCGCCTCCATCGCATCCATTGTTTGTTTATTCTTTGCGATGGAACACCACCGCCCAAGAAAGACAAAGCTCCGCGCGTCGGCTCTCACCGCCAACCCCCCTCACCTCTACCCACCAATTCCAATACTGACCATCTCAGACCGTCTCTATCTCGCCGCCTACCTCGACGCCCCCGACGAGAGCACGCTCTTCCCCTACCCCGAGCCACCCCGCTCCCCCAACAAGCGCTCGCAGCGATCCGCCGACGGAGCCCCCGCACAAAAGAGATTGAGGCAGCCTCACTACTTTACCGTCGACGACACTCTCCTGTACAATGCCTTCCACCACGACTTTGGCCCGCTTCACATTGGCCACCTCTACCGCTTCGCGCTGCAGTTCCACGAGATCCTGGGATCCAAGGAGAACAAGGACAGGCCCGTTGTTTTCTGGAGCCGAGCCGACCCGCGCAGTATGTCGCCCGCCTCCTTTCTTCCGTCCCTCCCAGTGCTAACTGTCCGTGCCCAGGTCGCGCCAATGCGTCCGCCATCTTGGCCTGCTACATGGTTCTCATCCAGTCGTGGCCCCCGCATCTCGCCCTGGCGCCCATGGCCCAGGTGGACCCCCCTCTGATGCCATTCCGGGACGCTGGATATAGTCAGGCGGACTATGGTATCACAGTCCAGGACGTCGTTTACGGAGTGTGGAAGGCCAAGGAGGAGGGGTGCTGCATCCTGGAGTCATTCGACCTGGACGAGTACGAGCGATTCGAGCGGGTCGAAAACGGCGACTTCAACTGGATCACGCCCCATTTCCTCGCATTCGCTTCCCCGCAGAACAGCCCATCCACCCGCACGCTTGAGGGCACCGAGCAGTGGGCGGCGCTGCCCAAGACCTTTGACGACATTGACGTGTGCCCCACACTGCCGCAACCCTTCAAGAACGTGCTCAAGCACTTTACCGAGCGCAACATCGGGCTTGTCGTGCGGCTGAACTCGGTGCTCTACGACTCGTCCTACTTTGAGGCTCTGGGGATCAAGCACCTCGACATGATCTTCGAGGACGGAACCTGCCCCCCCCTGTCGACGGTCAGGAAATTTATCCGCCTTGCCCACGACACCATCACGAACAAGAAGAAGGGCATTGCTGTTCACTGCAAGGCTGGTCTTGGCCGGACAGGCTGCCTGATTGGCGCGTACCTGATCTACAGGCACGGCTTCACCGCCAACGAGATCATTGCCTACATGCGCTTCATGCGCCCGGGGATGGTCGTCGGCCCCCAGCAGCACTGGCTCCACCTCAACCAGGGCACGTTCCGGGAGTGGTGGACCGAGGAGCGCATCGAGCGCAAGCTTCGCAAGGAGATGGCGGCTGCGGCCGCGCACACCAATGGGAACCTCGCCCCCAGCACGCCTATCCGCGCCATGCAGAAGGCGAGCCTCGGTCGCAGTGCTAGTAAGAACGGGACTGCGACGCCTCCCACCCGGGGGTCCAATCGGACGCCCCTCGGCGAGATGGAGCAGGAGCACACCCGTGACAACACAATCGGCGTCCAGGAGGACTACCTGCCCGCCCCGACGCCCGGCCAGCCGAGAAAGACGCAACGCCTAGGTGCTGATCGCCATCACCCCTACAGCCGCTCCGGCGGTCCTATTCACGAGGCTGTCGAGGAGGAGGCACATGTGAGCGGGGAAACGCAGACGGAGGTGATTTCTGTCCATCGCAAATCCCAGGGAGTCGACGAGTCGGATGAGGAGTGGCATCTGCGCATGCGCTCCCATCGCAAGGCATCCGCTTCCGTCTCGCCGGAGCATCGGCGCGAGCGGTCGGTCAGCCACCAGACGATGACGACGACGACGACTACTGTCTACCAAGTTATTGACAACGACGCCTCACACGATATCGAGAACGTTGGCTTGGCGTCCGCTAAGGCCAAGGCGCTGGATCAATCCCATCGGGCCGCCTCTACTTCGGGCGTGCTGAGCAAGGTCCGCGGACCCTCTAGCGCAAAGCGCGGTACGGGGAGCGTCAGGGAAGCCGGTGTCCGGAAAACCAGCGGGCGTGTCGGCAGCATCAGCACCGCGCCAACGGTGACAGCAACGACGACGGCACGAAAGGTCAGCGGGATGTGAGGGATTCCCTCCACCTAATACGCCCATGGCCATCTCCTCGGGTGATGGCCGCGGTTTTACGACTTATGACGACACGACTCCTCGTCCTTGGGCGCATCGAGCGGTTGTTCGGTTGATGTCGGGCATGGCGCATTTTCCAACGGACAACGAGCAACATATATCCCCAGGCAACGTTGTATTCATTGCGATGCATGTCCAACGGCGTTTTGATTGAGCGGGCGGGCGGGAGGGGGCTTACGGTACGGATGATGACTGGGTCGGGTTGGGTTACGGTGTTTTTTATTACTTGTATTTTATCGGCATCATCGATCGACATCATAACGGGCCTGGCTGCCTCGGGTGCCAGCCATGCCGGCCTCTGCATTATATGGAGGCTCGAATGGGTCAGGGCAGGAGGGGGACTGGGAGGGGGGGACAGCCAGGGCAGGCGGGTGATTCCGCCACTCCATGTTATGGTGTGGTTCGGTTTTGTTTCTCTGTCTGAATAACGACTGTTTTTGCATCTTGGGCCAAAGATTTCTGCTTTTCAGCCATGGTGTGTGCGTTGGGAATTGCTTTGCACCGAGGTAGTAATAGGGGAAAAGTACCTACCTACTCTATAACTTGAGCGTTCTTTGATGCGTTGTGCTTGTTGTGAGCGGGAAAGGCATGATGGAGCAAGACGGCGGTGAGACCCTCCTCGCAGCCAAGACGCATGAGGAGGTTCGAGAACTTGCATCGCGGGAGCCGGCTGGAGACTGGGGGTGTCTGTCATGTGACGGGTCGATGCGGTGAGAAGGGATGCAGATTGGGCGTGCGGTGGTTGAGAACAGGCAGGCTGGAGATGGAAAACTGAAGTAAGTCGGTGGCCTCCCGGACGTGATCCAATCATCCATCCGGTGAGTCCATTTCAGAGAAAAAACCCCATCCATACAAGAAAGGTGAGATGTCCGTTTACGGGTGGAGGTAGGTTGCTATTTCCCTTCCACTTGGACTCACTCTGGAGAGCAAGTGTCTGTAACTCCCATTGGTTGTTTTAAAGTCGGCAAAGCGTGCAAGGTATCCGTAACACGGCTAGCAATGATGCCATCTCGTGGATTCGGTGGTATTGACTCACTGGAGCTCGGTGTTATTCCCACCATGGCCCGCTGCCTTCATTCCAGATGATCCAACGATGTTGGTTGCACTGCCCTGTTGTGGTTCGGGTCCATCCACTTGGGTTCCCTTCGGACAGTCACCAACAGCAGCATCTGTATTTGTCTGTGTAAACGGAAGCCTTGGCACGCACTTGGAGAGTTGGTGTCTACCACGGCAGGCAGGCTGGCTCGGCTGTGTGATAAGTCTGCCTGCCGTGACGGATGGATGGATGCAACTCTTTGCGGGTTGGCCCGATTTGTCGGGCCTATCAACCTGGGTCTTCTGAATTGGGAACGAGGGAGGGAGCGGGAGGCTCATGCACAGACTACGACCAACATGCTTTGAACGACTTTGGTTTGGTGGGTTTCGAGGTAGGGCAGACGTTGAGTCAATTTCTCGGGTCGAGTTCTTCAGCGAATCGACGTTTCCCCCTCCAGGCAGGATACGACGGGATGCCCAAGATTTGTTTGGACGTTTGTCTTTTCGAAAAGACTGGTTTCCATGGAGTTTCCAAGCCGTGTTCCAGAGGTATGTATGCATCAGGGGTATGCGTGCCCCTGATACAAACGAAAAGCACCTGGCTGGGTATGTCATATTCAACCACTGGTTCAGTTAGCCATGAGGCATATGTTCTCTTAGCGTAAGTGAACGGTCGGTTTCCAAAAAGGAGGATTCCAAAGAGGCGGTCAAGGGTGACCCGGCTCGTCGAAAATTCGACAAGTTTGTTTTTCTGTTGGCAAATTCTCGAGACCAAGCGCCATACCAGGGGCTTGGGTAGCCTGCTTGCTAAGTCACTTGATCCCTCAACTCTGCGCGTGTCCCAAAATAGAATGAATGACGTGACCGGGGTGGTGTTCATGCCGAGAGGGTTGATACCTTCGAATGTCGAAAGTAACGGGAGAAGGACAGTGGCCTGTTTGCGCAACCTCCAGGTGGATCGTGGCTGTGAGTTCGTCGAGGCTTTGAGAGCTGGCCCTGTTGAAAAAGGCAGGGTGGCAGAAGAAAGCAACCTTGACCTGGCCGCGTCGGAGGCGGCCAGGTCTAGTACTTATACCAGCCGGCCCTTGTGGGTTGCGTATCTTGGAGGCCAACGGGCGGGAGGCCAGACCAAGTCCCGATTGGAGGACCCGAGAAAGGACGGGCAGATTCCCACCTCGTGGTCCGCTCTCCCATGTGCTCGGCCACTGGAGATAACCCGAGCGTGGGGACACGGCCAATCATCAAGGCTGGGAATCACTCCATCGAGATGGTCGCATTGACGGTATAGGAGGGGACTGTCTGGTGTTTGCGTTAGGGCGAAAAAGGGGCCGACCTGGAATCATCCCCCCTGCGCTCCAGATTCGTGGTACGGAGTACTTCGAGTTCATAAGGCGTCATGCTGGAGGTCGACCAACTCTGGTACCCGCCATGTCGTTGGCCCAGTATCGGGGCGCTGTTTGATGGAAACGGGGGAAGGTGATGAGAAGAAAGAAAACGAGAACGAGAAATACGAGCGTGTAAGGAGCGCTCCATCCTCATCTATCATGTATCGATTGCTGCCTGTCAAAAACTCGTGATCCCAATTCGGGGCGCGATCAGCCTGGACGCCTGCCTGGGTACATACTAGATACCCGCATGAACCGGTTGCGTGGGGGCTGTTTGGCGCTTCGCTACAGCAGCAGCCGGGACTGCTTCCTCATGTGATCTGCGAGACAACGCCGAAAAGAAAGGCCGTTCTTTCCCTTCCCCAACAGTCGATGCTTCCGCTTCCATGACTGTGACAGCGGCCAGATAATGCGGCCATCTATCCCAGGCAAGTGCCAGGCTTTGGGAGCCCAGCCTGGGGAGGTAGGAACGACATGTATCGTCATGTCCAATTTCCTGCCTTCTCCTCCCCCTATCGAGCTTTTCCGACCCATCGCTGATGTACCAACGAGCCACATCCCTCTGGGTCTCGATATCGGGCCTCGTCCCCCCCTCCCCTGGCACCCTGCCGGCCTTATAAAGGGACAAGTCCTCCTTCCTTGGGGGCGGATTCGACCTGACCGGATATCGACCGACACCCTCTGGTCCCTTGTCTCCCACCAGCCCGAGAACTTCAATGTCGCTACCTGAATCGATACACATGAGCAGACTTTCTCTTCAAAGCACACCCTCACCCCCAAAACCCAAGAGCCCCATGCAGCCGCTACCAAGGAGCCCCGAGGCACAGGACCCGGATCAGTACTCGGACGATGATGAAAGCGACTGGGAAGACGAAGACGATACAAGAGGCCTTGTCTTCTCACCCTCTGGCCTCCGCTACGCCATTGGCCATCTGCCTCGGAGAACACAGAGGATGATGCGGGCTCTATACAACACCCAGGACCCACCTCGGATATCCCTCGAGCTCTGCAACATCAAGCAAGAGGGCGGCGATGGAGATGGCTTCTTCTACGCCTTCCAGCTGCAAGAAGTGGTGCCCTGTTCAGTCCGGATCGGCTCCAAGAACAGCACCAGATTCTCGATGCCCAAATGCGAATGTGCGGATGCACGGTACCGACGCTTGCGGCCCTGCAAGCACATCATGTGGCTGTTTGACCAACTCTCCAAGCAAATCCTCTTCGACCATGATGAGCCCGACACCCCCCTCACAATGTCCGAGATGGGGTATCCAGACGAACTCGGGGATCCCTTCGAGCAGGTCTCCAAGACACGCCTCGACCTCCTAGCCGACAGCCTGCGCTGCGACACAGCCGCCCCCGGCTCCGATACGGCTCCCATAAGCCACGCCCGCCTGAGGGAGGCTAGGGAGATGGTGGCCGCCGTGGCCGGCATACCGGCCAGAGATATCGACCAGTTCAGGCTGGATCTGGAAGAGACACAACCCGGCAACGGCGTGATCCACCGCGGCGATCTCGAAGCCACTCTCTTCTCCGTTCTCATCGCTTCTCACTCTCTCGCCGCCCGAGTCCGGGCCGAGCTAGCCCCCTCGGATCCCGCCGTCGACCCGTTCCGCGCCATCCAGCGGCGTGCGGCGCGCATCATCTCCGAGCTCGACCTGTACTCGTCTTCCCTCCAAGACCCAACCCGGCGCCGACCAACCCAGACAGACGCCGAAGGGCCACGCAACGTCCAGTGGGCAGCCGCCCAGATCCGCCGCTGCGTCACCCAGGTCGAGAGGCTGGTATCCCGCAGCGCCACCCCCCTGGGCGGTCCAGCGCGGTCCTCGGCCGCCCGGGCGCTGGTGGGCATCCTCAAGTCGGTCGCTGGCCACAACGTCGACTCGCACGGCGGCGACACGGTCGACGACCGGAACCTGTACATGTGCCTGATCGGGAACCAGGACACGGGCTTCGTCTACCTGGCGCTCGAGCAGCTCGTCGACCAGAGCCAGTACGTCGAGGAGCTCGAGTCGGCCATGGAGCTGATCGGGCGGTCCGGCGCGCCCGAGTCGTACGTCTCGCACATGCGCGGCCTGATCCGGCGCATGCGCAGCCACACGGGCGAGGAGAGCCGCCGGTCCAGCGTCGTCGGTCCTCCTTCCTCGGAGACCGCCGCCACGCCGCGCAACGTGACGCCCCCTATGGAAGGGGTGCCGCCGCCGCCCGGTCGCCGGACGGCAGCTGACACGGGCCCGGGCGAGCCGGGAAGCTCGGGCAGCAACGTCCAGTTCCTCACGCCGACAGCACCGGCCAGTACGAGGGCACGAGGCGGCCGGGGTGGGGCGGCACCGACATTGGGGCCCGGAGAGTCGAGCAGAGCCGGCTCGAAGCGATCAATCTCTGGCACCGGCGCGGAGAGCGCCAAGGATCCGAAGCGGTCTCGATGAAGAAGGTCGGGTTCCGGCGTGTTGATAGCACCCTTCATCCCTTGTTTTGAGGACAGACAGACATCCGTTACCAAGGGCTGGCCCCTCGCACTTTATATTACCGCGCTTTTATATTCCAGCAGGCTGTTGGTCGTTCTTTTCTTGTGTCATAGGAGTTCAGGTGGGAATATACCGTTGAAAGCCTTGACTGTTCAGCCGTCTCTAATGGAGAGTGTAATGGTTTACAAATTCCATGACATCACTCTTCAGTCATCTCCTATGCGCGCCCGAAGTCCTTCCAAGCACTCTTTCACCTCCCTCAGCGAAGGCCGCTTGTAATAATTCTCATCCCACTCGCCACGGGCTTTCTTCTCCTCGCGCATCAGCAGAAAGTCCTCTGCCACCTTGACTTCCGCCGTCCACCACTCCTTTGCCGCCTGGAGGACCCGCACCACGTCTCCCTCCCCGCCCCCCTCGCTGTTGCTCAGGACAAGCTTGCTCTGGCGCCGGACGACAACGCTAGACAGCGTATCCCTCCTCCCCGCAGTGCAGCGATCCACGAGCTCGCGCAGCTCCGGCGGCGCCCGGCGGAACTCGGGAAACTCATACTCTGGCTCCCGCCTGTACGACTGCCAAAAGGACGCGCGCTGGGGGCCGCTCTGCCCCTCAAAGATGCACCACAGGACGCGGCCGAGCATGTACACCTCGGCGGCCTCCTGCTCGCGCGGCGACAGGCACTCCCACGCGATGTTGTGGCTCCGGCACCCGTGGGGCAGCCCGACAAAGTTCTCGACGTCCTGGAGAACCCTCCAGTCCGGGAGGAAGCGGTCGAGGAGCGCGGCGTAGCGGTCCCGCCACCCCTCTTCGAAGTCATAGTCCTCATCCTCCAACAAGGGGAGTTCCTTCGCCATAGTGTTATAGCCCTGGACGCGGACACCGTCGTTTGCCAGGACGTGGACGTAGTCCAGGGCGTTGACCTCGGGGGCCGCGAACTCGCACCAGACGCCGCGCTGCTCAAAGTCGACCAAGATGACGTTGCCGGCGTCAGAGAGCACGATGTTGTCCAGGCGGAGGTCGGGGTAAAAGATGCGGCCGCGCTCTCGGACGTGGAGGACTGCCGAGGCCAGCTGGGTGGCCCATTTGAGCTGGGCTTGCAGCGGGAGCTGGCCGTGGATGCGGAGGAGCGGCAGCATGTCACGGATGCTGCCGCGGGGGTGGTAGGGAATTATGAAGCCCACCACGCCCCTCTTTCCGCCGAAGCCGCAGCTCTTTGTGACGAGATACTTTGGTCTCGAGATGACGTGCTCGTGGGCCTCCATGCTCAAGAGGTTGCGGAGTTCGGTGTAGAGGAACTTTGGGCCGCTCGTCAGCGCCTTTAGAATCCATAACTGCGGGGCCTCTGCGCTGGGGTGGTTGAAGTGAACGACACAAACGCTGTCGTGCAGCTGCTGGACAATTCTGAGTTGGAATATGTCAATGGCCTCTGGGAGCGCGTGGTCGTCAATTCCCAGACACGACGCTATTCTGCCGAGGTTGAGCAGCGACCTTTCCACATAGAATGTCTGGGCAATCGTGATTCTGATCTTGCGTATGTCGAAATCCAGATTCTCAAAGATGATGCGAGAACCGAACGGCATCGTCATGTACATGTCGAGCATTGCCGCTGTACCGCCTTCGCCCTCTGCCATGGTCCAGAACTGCAACGTGCGGAGGATGTGCCTCACAATCCCGAGGCGACCCAGCCGCTCAGGGTCTCTGGTGTGACAGGCTGTGTTGAGGTCCAGTAGCCGGCGGACGAGCGGGCAACTGCTGGCCTCCTCGGGAACGAAGACGTCAAAGCGCATGGGCGGGATGCTGCCCAGAAAGAGAGGGATGGCATAGTACTGTGTCGCCATGCCGGTACAGCCATCTATCCGCCAGAGGGGATTGTGGAGTGTGTCGAGACTATCGATGCGGTTCTTTGGGTTCAGCTGGGACTCGGACCACGAGTCGGCCTCGGCCGTTGACGCTGGCTGGACCGGCAGGGCGCACCACTGGTCGGGCTCGTCGTCGCTCGGAGGAAAGGCGGCTGTAGGGTGGATGACATCGCGGATCGATGCGGTGCTGAGATCCATGATAGCTGCGACTTGGCCGGAGGGAAGCTGCGAAAGTTGGAGAGAGGCGGCGCTAGAAACATGATGGCAAAGCTAGGGATCGGACGACAAATATGATTGCCACAAACACTCTCCGCGGCTTGGCACTAATGTGAAGAAGACCGTACCACATCCTCTTTGGGTGTCGTTCGGGCACACCGGCTGCGGGCTGCCGCCGTGTCAATGTGATCGCTCAAGGAAGCCGGCGAGCAGTCGGACTGGTGCTTGCTGCTGGCGCAGAGGGGTAACGCAGGTATGGGGCGGTATTTTCAGTGCTCCGTATCGTGGAGCGTAGTGGACTCGACTCGGTCAGGCCTGGACCGCAGGCGTGTTGCAACTTGGGTGTCAATGACGTGGTAAAGCCGCCCGCTAGGGTTGGCCCGAGACATGGCGTCGATGTATACTGGGGAAAGTTAGGAATGGTGCTTTTTTTCCGATGCAAGAGACAGAACAAGAACATTCGACCAGCGGACTCCTTTTGTCTGATTGGCCTGTCGTTTTCGGTCTCTCTTCAGCCAGGGGGCAGAGGGTCGGCCCGCCCACATTAGGGCGCGGAGGATCGGCACGGCGTATTGAGGTCAAGTGCCGTTCGGGGCAATGGGCCATGGTCGTCGGTCATTGTCGCAGTCGACGGTTCGACGATGTAGGGGGCGTTGAGAGGAGCTTGAACCAGGCCCATGCTCAGCCATGATCGTCTTGTTGTTGAACGAGGAGCACGACTGTCCTCCCGCCAGACGTGGAGCGAGATCGGGGTTGGCTCGAGACATGTGCTCATCCGCTTGTTGACCGGACCGACTCGGCCTGGACAATATGCGACCCGAGCAGCTAGTGGTAACTGCCCACAGGCGAAAACTTGGAGGCCTTGCCGAACACGCGGGGGCCATGGTGTGCTGGGAGGACGATAGCCGCCGCATCCTCCCGGGTCGCCTGGGGGAGGGGGTCAGTGTGAGCCGAGTCCTAACCCGTAGGTGGCGGATAGCTCGGTCTGGCCAAAGAGACTCGTCTCAGGGCGGAGTGGCGTCCAGCACCCACCCACTGCTGTGAGAGCCTATGCCTCGGAGGCAACCCACAGATCTCGACAATGTCAACTGGCCTATTATGCAATCGAGAGACGGGGGGTTACATACCTGGGCACGGGGGGACCAATGGAAGCTCCCTTCGGGGGCCCATACACACTTCCTCTGGAAGGAAGAGGAGGGGGGGGGGTTCGCTGCTTGACGTGCTCAAAACATGTTCGTCCTCTTTCAATGTCGCGCGGCGCGGCTCGCGGCAGGAAGGGCGCAGAAGAAGTCCAGGAGATCGAGCACCCAGCGGGGGCTTTCCGTGAGTTGTGATCTGCCCTGCTCCGAATCCATGGACCCGCACAACCGAGAGCAAACGGGCTCCTCTGGCAATCTGGAAGATGCCTGCCTAGATAGGTAGCCAGGCAACTGGGGAAGGGACCGAAAAGGTGGCCTGGGAAGGTAGGTAGGTAGGTAGGTACATATGGCTGGTGGGAAGGCGCTTTCATTCCCTGTCCACCACCAGGGCAAGTGCCTGGTTGCTGCCTCTCGTCAAACCCTCGGAGGCAGACAAACGTCAGTGGCGCCAAATTGCCGATGTGGTTCGCGATGGGGCTTGGTGTGTTGGAGACTTGGTGTAGAACCAAACAGCAAGCTTTGCAAGAACAACTTGAACTAGACAACGCCCAAACTCAGCTACGTTGTCCATCTGCTGTACAACGAGGAAATGCCCGATTTGTTACACAGCTACCGGCCTGTGCAACCCTTCAACGCCCATGCGGTGTCCATGTTCAACTTTTGAGAGCAGAGGAACTTACCGGCAATATTTGACCAGCCCCCCGGATTCCAGCTGTCTCCTATCCGTGATGGCCTTCAACTGTCAGTGCCCAACTATATTTGTTCTTGAATGGGCCGCCTTCCGGGAGGCTCTGGGTGTCCGTGTCGGCGTCCTTGTGAAGTGAGGTTCAGTCTCCAGAGTGGTCGTCCGGCCCCGGCGCAATGCCTCCCGCGTACCGGCGGGCATGCAAGACCAGGATCGGGGAGGATTTGCGTGATTCCGGGCCGCTGCCGGCCCACAGCCCAACGGGCACAGGGCTACCATTCCATGTTGAACCGATTGATGACCACTGACCGGACCGACAGTCCAGGCTAGCTCTAGCTAGCGCCACGGCGAGTATCGCGGGAATCGTCGTCATGCACCTTCCTCCCTAGCCCTGGCGATGGCGGGCCTTTGGGGTGTTGGAAAGGGACGAAGTCTGTTAACGGTACTGATTTGCCGTCGCGGGATTCCACAGGTTTTAACCGGGCACACTTTTGAGCTCCCTGGCGCAATGGCGATGGGATTGGATACGTTGTGGTGGCCGAAAAAACTGAGCGAGAGTGCGACCTTGAACCAAGAGGTGGGGGCGGCAATGGGCAAGAGGCATTAAAGCAAGAGTCCAACGCAACCAAGGTCCCTGACTCCCTTTCCACCCTCGTTATTGCTCCCGGCCGTCTTGATCCCCCGGGCAGTGGGGACACGGGCCCGACACCTGACTGCTCAACAAACTTCAAATCCCAAAGGAGGATGCCGGTATGGTGGTTGCCATTCAAGTCTTTTGGCTTGCAGGGTGCATCTGTGGGGGTCATCCGCCCATCCAATACCCAACATGGACATGTCTTTCGATGACAACAGCACCCGACCTGACCAGGTTATCGGACCCGTTTGGTGTCGGGTTTATGCACCTGGGGGGTTTGGGTTTGGGTAGGTATTTGGCATGAGGACCAAGACCCTCCCTCCATCCCGTCCCCACTGCCTCTCATCTCTGCTTCTGTCAGTGTCCCACCGCCGGGTCGGATATACGACCGAACTGGGCGGTAACTATGACCCGAAGGGCCTTCAGCGACATACAGGAAGAAACTGCTAGATGGCTGCACAAAGCCAAGACTCCAGCGCCGAAGCAGTAGGTACTCTATACTTAGGCGCCAGACGGCCGTCCAAATCAGTTGCCGTTGCTTGGAACCGGCGTTCCAAGTGCCTCCTCTCGTGATCCAGGCTCGAGCCATGGTCTCGAGCAGTTAAACTGAGCCCTGCCAAGAAAATAAACCTGCGAAAGTGAAGTGATCGGCCAACCCAGCTCCCCAGGTCCTGCTTTAAGGGATTGGCACTAGAAACCCGGCAACGCTTCCAGAAGCGTATCGGTATGCCTGCACGGCCTGGTTATCCCTCCTCACCGTGGAGGGGGGAATTTGATGGCTGTCTGCCGCGGCGTGTTCAGCTGGCTTGATGGCATCTGTTCGTCGCCCGCATTGACACAGTCGGCCTGAGCTCGCCTGTCCAAAATACAGGATTCCAGAAGCACTTCTGTCCGCAGTACTGCGACGCTGTGAGCCAATTGTAGACTTTGTATTCCAAAGGATCACTGGTCGAAGCCGTGCGGGCGCACGTGTGCGCGCCGCGGTCGGATCAAACCCGGTTTGGTACGGTGTACCAGACTTTGGAGACGCGCGCTCATCAATGGAACGCTCGATACTGGGTACTGATCCGGTCTGCAGAACTCGTGGGAACTTGGAGGCTCCTCCATGTTGAGTTGCAACTTGTCTGAAAACTCGGGGCCATGCGAAGAAAGCAGCGGCTGGTCCCTGGACTTCCAGGTTGAGCTGGGGAACCGTCATGCAAGTCATCCCCATAGGCCCACGGGCCACGTTTGCTGCCCCTGGCACCTGCTGGCGAAACTTGAAAAGGCGGGGAAAGGGTGGAAATTCCGTCAGGAGAGACCCCACTTCGGTCTGCACTCTTTGACGTCGAAGAAGACGCTAGAACCATTGACCAGAAGCCAAGCAGCTTCCATCCAATGCTCCTCCGCTTCGACCGCGTGAGCCTGAGAGGGCTTGAGCTCCTGATATCGAGTGCGAGCGGTTACTGTTCAGGCGTAGCGTGTTGCCTCCATGAGACGGGATGCCGAATTGGTTCCTGGGAGACGGGCCGGCAGCTCCCTTTCTTCAGAGTCCACACACCACGTGGGGGGGCGACGATCAAGCTCAAATGAGCGAGGCGGACCGTGGGTGGAAGGTTGTTTGCGTTTCACCTGAGAGCCAAGGCCAGGCGAGCCAGGTTCTGAGCTGATGTTGGTGAGACCTGCTTTCAAGCCTCGGCCCGGGCAGCGGCGGCAGCAACCGATAATAGGCGACAGGTCCCGACAAAGGGACTCGTCGGCAAACCCGAGGCTCTGACGGCAGCCTTCCATGGGGGCCGGGGGCCCGGGGCCCGGGGTTGGGTGTGAGTGGTGTGCAGGTGCCATGTGGTCAATGTGGTTTGTCGGCTTGGCAACAACGACATTGTGCTTCGACGGCGGAAGAGGGGCGGTTGGGATTGTCTGGAATGGTGGGGGGCTATATCTGACAAACCATTACCATATGATAGCTGCCAGGTATTCTCCCTCCCATTCGCAGTGGATGGAAAATGAGCCGGCAGCAGGATGGCGGGGATGAGGACCGGGTGATGCGGTCTGGCTATCCGTTCCATGATCATGGCTGGTTGCAAGTTGCAACTTGTGCGACCAACACAGTATGGAGAGCACGGCGGGCATGCGATCAGGCGCCGGGGCAGCCACGTCGAAAGCGAAGAGCTCGGGGAAGCGGAACTGTTGAGAGATCATATCAGTTGATTGGAAATGATTGCGGCGGTCGTGCTTGACGGATACTGTGCTTTGATCTACTATCGTGAGAACAATATTTCGAAGGTGCAGGGAAGGCGACTAGGGCCACGCGGAGAGGGGTCCGGGCCCTCTCCTATCCATCCGCTCATCTCCATTCTCCATGCTTGTCCCCGTCGCGGTCACGGCCGCCGCGCTGCGCTGCATTGCGCCTGCCTGTCTGTCTGCCTGTCCGCTCCGCCGTCTGCCTGGTCGTCCATCGTCGCTTTGATCCCGTCTCTCGCTCTGGGCGTCATCTTGCTGGTGGTGGTATCCTGGCTCCCTGGGTTTCGCAGGTTGCATTTCGCCCTTTCCGCCCCCGTCTCCTGCTGGCCCGCTCCCGCTCCCATTTTTATTTTTTCCCACGTTCATTCGTTAGTTCGGCAGGCGGGCACACGGACACAGGCGACCGAGAAAAGGGTGTCGGTACGGGTTGCGCCCTCGTCGACCGGTGAATCGCTTTTCTCTTCCTTCATCTCCTCCCACGCCTCGCATCTCTTCACCGATTCCACGCTCCACGCTCCACCAGCAAATCAACTCGGTCTCTATCCGGCGGCGTCTCAGGCGACAGGCGACAGGCGACAGGCGACCAGGCGTCCATCCGTCTCCACCGACCCGGCCGGCGCGCAATTGCAGACCGCCTGCCACCTACCACCTCCCACCTACCACCTGAATTCCACAAACCCACATCCGCTGGCTGCCCGCCGCCCGCCGCCCGCCCGCCGTGGGCCGTGACTGTGAGGCCGTACCTACATAGCACTTTGGACCACACCCGACCGGTCGACTCCAACGCGACCTTCCAGCGGACTTATTGCCGACCGACGCGCAAACGCCCAGCCCCTTTGCAACGCGCTCGCAGCGCACCACAGCACATCGGTCGCACGCTTCAGAAGCTCTCGCATCCCCCAGGCCCCCCCCCCGCCCTCCTCACCGGCCCAGTCGCCATCCAACTTGCCTCGTCTCCAGATCGTCTCGACTGCCACCGGTCAAGGACTCAAGCGCCACCCACCCACCGCCGTTCGGCTGCCGCAGTCCCCCGCAACCCTCGATCTGGTCACCCGCCGCCTTCCTGTCCGCACTCCGTTCCGTCCACTGTACGGAAGCGGCCTTCTCCCGAAGCCTGTCTGTGTGCTCCCCTCCCGCCCGCCTCCCGAGATCCCCGCCAACAGTTACCACTTGGGCCCCTGAAAGGTGTTGCTGGTCACCTGCCCCGAACAAGCAACCGCCCTCCCCCCCCCCCTCCCCTATCCTATCCGGTGAATAATTTGTGCCACCTGGGCGTGAGCCTCTCTTGCCCTCCTCCCGGTCCTCGGTTTCAACTTCGAGCTCAGTCTCTCTCTCTCGCCCCACCCCGGTCGACCTCACGCCTCCTTTTTACCGGTCGCCAACACCCGCAGCTGTGCCGGCTACCACTTCCAGTCGACGTGCTGCAGCCAGCCAGCCTTCCCGTCGTACAGGCATGGCGTGTTCGTGAGTTGCTTTGCTGCGCAATATCGTCGCCGGGCTCGACAGGTAGCCTTGCATCCAGTCAGTTGGCCTTCGAAAACTGCTGGGCGCGATCCCCGTGGGATACGCCTTGTCGCCCTGCCGTGGACCTCCCGACCCCAAGATCTCACCGATCCCCCCCCCCCCCCAGGCTCCGCCGCGCATCAAGTTAACCCGGTCTTGTCCAACACGGGCGTTGATACTTCAAAATGGTAAGGAAACTTTGATCCATTTTTTTTCTTTCCTCCCCCTGGCCTGCGGCAAGCCGCATGGTCACAATCATCAGTTTTTTTTCTTGGCTGTCCGTTCTTTCACTGTGCAAGCCATATTGTCGACCCTCTCTCCCTCCGCTTCTCCCGAGCACACCCCCCTCCCCTCTTCCACCCTCCCCTCCCGTCGCGGACATGCCCCTTCCCATAGACCCATACATCAACCCCCCCCCTTGCCACGTCGGTGTCCCGCCGTCGAGCTCACCGGTCTGGTCATGTCTCTTTTACCACCTCTTGCCCGACAAGTCATCTGGTGTCCTGTTCATATCTGGTGTGCGGTGAGTTGATGATGCTTGTCTAGGAGAATACTCTCAAGAGACGCCAACCATACTACCATGAGGACTCCCCTGCAGAGCTAGTGCTCCAGGACCTCTCCCAGTCCCTGTCGACCACCCTCGATACCACATCCCTGCCTCCCGACGGCCGATATATTCGGGACCCCTCGACGTCAACCTCAGTAACCATCACCGTGCCCCTCTCCACGCTCCTGGATCTTGGTTGTCAAGACAATCAGCACTACCTCCTCGAGCAAGCCTCGTCGTTCCTCAGGGTACCCGTCACCCACCTGCTGGACCTGAGTCGTCCACAACACCACCTCCACAAGAGACCTCGCCTAGGCCCGAGCCCCTCCATGTTCAACCCATACCAGGACGACCCTACTGGTCAGGATGGCCAGGAGAAGCCTCCCCTCGCGAGCCCGCCAGGGCGACTGGGTGGCTGGACGCCTACGCGCATCGCCGGCTGCATGGCAGGCTTTGCCATGTGCCCGCCCTGCTCGACGTACGACACACCACCAAGTAAGCATGCCCAGGGTTACAGCGGGAGTAGATACTAGAGACTGACTGACAGTCGTAGCCTTCCAACCGCTTCCGGCTGCTTCGCCCTACGACTATGACAGCGGCAGGCATGTGCTTGATGGCCCCGTGGTCTCTTTGCAACCCCAGAGCCAAACACCGCTGTGTCCAGCGCCGATAACTCCAGGCCAGTCAGAGCTATTTTCCTGTGACGATGCCGCCATGGTAGCTCAGTATCCGTATCTGGCAAACTATCCCCCGCTACAACCAACTCGAGTTATGACCATGCAGCCACCTGCGAGCAGAGAGGAGATGGTCTATCCTGCCAGCATCCCCGCCGAGGGACCAAACACAACAGGCCTAGGCATCCAGGGCCAGCCCCATATGATGGGACCACCCACTGGTGTGCCGAATGTCGTCCCAGGCCCCTACGCCACCGAGGTCGACTCCCCACCCTTTGCACGGCATGGCGGCTATGCTGGGTACCCGCCTCGGTACGACCCCATGCCAGGATATGAAATCAAGGACGACCCAGACGAACTTGACATGCACGGAGGCTCAGCCGCTCTTGATATGTATCCGCAACGAACTCTTCCGGCAAGACGCGGCCCCTTCAAAGACTCTGATCAGCGGGAAAGAACAGCCCTTACTCGGAAGATTGGGAGCTGTATTCGGTGTAGAATGCAGCGTATTCGGGTAAGCACTCGTGGTCTTAATCCTGTTAGGCGGAAAGTCCCGTGGCTAACACCCCCTCAGTGCAATCTCGATCCGGACGATGAAAAAGGCCCATGCATATCCTGCAAAAAGATCGCGGCCAACAGCAGGGTCTATCGACTTAACTGCCTCCGCTGGAAAATCACCGACGTGAAGTTGTTCAAGCCCGGCCAGGTCAAGGGTCATGAATGGACGAACCGATGGAAGGACAGCGTTGTCGACGACATCTCGACTTGGGACGGACCCGACTCCCGGGTCATCCGTGTCACCGAAGGATACACGGGGCGATTTGTGGAATTGAAGGTCAGGCGGTTCCAACCGCTGGAGGGCGACAAGATAGACAGGTCTTGGGTATCGGGCGGCGTCAAGAAATCGGTCAAGATTCCGCCCTACGCTATCGTGGACATGGAGTCTGCCAAAGGCGCCTTTGACGACTACATCAAGTCGGGACTGGTGGATTGCTGCAAACGATTGCTCGGCGCGCGCGAGAAGCTGCTCTGGCAAACATATTACCTCGCCATCAAGACAGTTCAAAACCCCAAAACGAACGAGGTGGACAGGCGGCTCATCAGCAGCACTTTGGACCTTTGGATGTCGGTCAGGCTGACGACGAAATCATTCGAAATTGTCGGTGACGACACGCTGGACATGCCTCGGGACTTGATTCAGGACCACGACAACCCGCTTCACGGCAAAATCCCACTGCCGCCGGTGATGGGCGCGCAGATCGACTCGGTCTTGATCCACCAGATCCAACCTCACCTGCGGCGCAGGACACTTGAGGAGCTTCAGAAAATGACGCAAGACAAGAAGCAAAAGACGTGGTTGACGACATACCTCGTTACATTTATCTTGCTGCACAACATCGCCCTGATCTCCAAGCACGATGCCGAGTATGCTAAAAAGCACGGGATGAAGGTAAGACGACGGGGCTTCTCTCTTGAACATTTTCGCTGACATACGTGGCAACAGAGACGATTTGCAAGAGAGGACAACGTTCGCGAATACAACCTGGGTGAGCGGCCTTGTAACCCCCCTTTCCCCTGCCCGGCCACTGACAGAAGAGCAGGCGCAAACACACTCCTCGCCTACTTTCACTACTGCAACAAGGGCATCTACCCGTTCTCGGCCGAGTGCAAAGACCAGGACCTGCAGAGCTTGGCAGAGCTCGATGGCGAGGCGATTGATTTTGTCAGGTACACGAGGCAGTCTGCCGCCGAATTCCGTAAGTGATGAACTAGGCCCGGCCGGTCAAGTTTCGGGCTTGACAAGCAGTGTGGTGGGTGCTAACGTGCCGCTTGCAGAGCCACAATGGCAGAGACTCTGGCATGACGAGGACCTGGTGGACGAATACTACTATGTGAGCCAGCTTTTCGAACCAAACTGGCAACCGCGAGTGATGGCCTAGAGCTCGACTGGGGGGAAGGGGGTTTCAAGGTTGGGGGCGAAGCTTGAATGTATGTGGACCAAAAGAGAAAAGAGACGGACGATATTGATTTTCGGCCAGCTGGACGCTGATGAGGGACGGGGCGCAAGCACAGCACTTGTGGTGTTGGTGGCAAGGGCAAGGAATTGGCTTATGGAATTGGATGACATTAGCGGGTTGTATGTACACGGTATATGGGATTACGGATTGGTATACCAGGTATCGACGGATAGAGGTTGGAGAGATGAGGGCTCAAGACACGGTAATGCTTTTGGCGACCCCATCTGCATACATGGCGACGGGATGGCGGCAACGTCGCTTGCCCCCCAACGCCCATCAGTATTTGGAGGAGCACATGTCACAACAATACCAAGGAGTGAAGCATTATCCACCTGAACTTGTGGGGCCAGTCTCCCAATCACCCAGTCACCCAGTCTCGCCATTCTCCCCGTGAGGATGGATCATGGATGAGGTTGCAATGGTGCTCGACGCTATCCTCAGGCGGTCCCACCAGGCAGGGGTTGGCCAACCGCGCAGGATGCCAAGAGGCCGTTCCAAGATCGCCATCCTGGTCTCCCGGACCTGTACCCGTCCGTCGATGCTTCGGGAGCCTGGAGGAGGCTCCAGCACTGACAGCCAGCCCGTACTTGATGATATCTGCGGGCATGCGACGAGAGGCACACCGGTCATTAACGATGTGGCATCGGATATGCTCGTGTGCTCCTACACATCCGCATCCGCAACAAGTAGGGAGGCTCGGAGGCAGGGCGAGCCGCAGTTGGCGGGTTTCCCTCTGCCTCTGGGCTGGCGGCTGCTGTCACCTTGCTCCACCGGCCATTGACACCTGGCTCGGAGGCTTGCCTGTGCCTGGCTAGGAAGCAGGACGCAGGACGCAGGAAGCTGGAAGCAGGAAGCCGGAGCAAGGGGCGGGAACCGCTCCGTCCAGTGTCGAGACTCCCGGAGTCCCATCAAGAAAGGAGGATAGGTGCTCCGTAGTGGTTTATCCGTGACTCTGACCAGAGCTGGAGGTGTGGATCATGGACGTTGCGCGGTGATAAGTGGGCCCAATAGATTTGGGTGTGTGGCCCGAGCGTCGAGCCCTTTTGGCCCTTGGGGGCGATGCCCTTGCCCATTTCATCTTGTCCGGCCTGCCCACTTTTTCCATTTCCGTCTCTCCTACTTTTGATGGAGTACGGAGTACGGATTACGGATTACAGAGTACAGACTACGGATACGGAATTCTGCCACTGCAGCGGCACGCCGATCTGCAATCCTCAAATCGATGATCCATCGACTCCGATCCTCTCCTCTCTTCCTCGACCGGCGCGGAAACCACAGTGCCTCGAGTGCCCCCAACCACCGCTCCCGTCGTCACGACCGCGACGCTTCGCTTGCCAGTCAGCCAGCCAGCCTCGACGGCCCGCCCTCGTCCTCGCCCTCGTCCTCGTCCTCGCGGGCGGCACGAAAATAGCCAGCGCCAAGCATCGGTCGAGCCAGCTCTGCAGCCTCTGCTCCCGGTTTCCAAGACGGGTCGGCACCAGGCCAGGCCCCGGGCCCCAGCGGCCCCGTCTCCAGTCACCCAATACCTAGTCTCGCTGCTGACTGGACGGCGAGGGCTGGACGACATCTCCGTTGTGGGTATCGCTCTCCTCTTGGCCATGTGGGAGGACCATTGTGGGAAGAGGTGCATTTGCTCGAGCTCGCGTGAGAGTGAGGGCGCTCGACGTTTGTCAGATTGTCCAGGGCACACGCGATAAACGACAATCGAACGCCAGGCGCCGCGGCAACATCTCAACAGATCCCAATGGCTCCCGTCGGACCCCGCAAGCCCCGGTTTCCCCCTCCCCCTCCCCACGGGCCACGGCGTGCCATCTGGATCTCAACGACGGTCCACGCCCATCGGACCGTCAACCTGGAACGTCAACTGACAAGCCGGGGTCCCCATGCCGAAGACCGCAAGAGGCACACACCCATTGCACCAACCAAGCTTCACGTAATGCGGGATGGGGTCATGGATGCCCCGGGAGGTACGATGGCCGTCGTCCATCCGGGTCTGGTTGGGTTTTTCTCCTTGTCCCTCCTCCCAGACTCACACATCGCCTCATCCTGTCCTCAGCTGCCCGGAAACGCATTCGGGGTTGTACAGCATGATCGCGTCGTCCCGTTCGGTCGCCACCTTTGCACTTGTCCTGATCCTCAGCATGGTCAAGGGTAGCGGGGAATACTGGACACATCTGTTCTGCAATCCATCGATGCATGCCGCCATGCGTCTCCTTTCAAAGAGGTTTGGCTCTTGGCGCCCCCCCAGATATTCCCAATCTTGACGGTACCCGCAACGTCTTCTCACGTTGAATCACCGAGGTCCTGTTTTCGCCCCTCTTCATCTGTCGTGCCACTTCCTCTTCCCCTACACCCGCAAACCGTATCCGCCCGATGACGGTCTTGATTTGGATACTGTATTTCGCATCTGGCATGCTTGCTTGCTGACAACCAAGGGGCAGACGCAGTATCCCGTCCCTTGTCACCGCTCGCTAAGGCGTACACGTTCCATTTTTTTTCCGTCTCTCTTTTTCTTGCCCTTCCGCTTCCGCTGCCGCTGCCGCGCACCGCCCATCCTTCGCGGTCCCGTCTCACTATCGGCGGCTAGCGGTTTCCTTTGTTGTTTTCTTCTTTTCCCGCCAAAGCCAGCACCCCCGTAGGTACGGAGGAGCTACTTACAGATCGGGTCAGGGCCCTCAATGTCAGAGGAGATGGTGGGGAAGGGCGGTTCTACCCATGACCATGTCTTAATCTTTTTCCACCCGTCCGCCCTGGATGGTCGCATTCTCGATCTCAAGGCTAGGGGCCTTTAAGTCTTTCTTGCGCACCACAACATCCGAGACTCCGAGAAAGGCCAACCTCGCAACATCTCACGTCGTCCTTCAGGCAATCCCAGTCGGCGGTGTACAACCTGCCCGTCCCCAACCCCTGAGCAAAGCCGGACGCCAGGTACCACCAGCCCAGGGTCGTCATCCGCTGGGTACTACCTGTGAACCCAACTGCGCTGCAAACACACCTCACGCTGCTGCTGTGGTGCTCGTTGTAGCTGCACGCGTTCTCTTTCCAGCCCTGCACTTCCCCTTGGTGCTGTTTTTCGTCTTCTCTCCCCGGGGTCTGGTAGGGCACGCAGAAAAATCTATATCAGGCCTCAAAGACGCACCAGGAGGCCGACCGAATATGTCCTCAGCATCATCGTCTCTCCTATCTCGTCCCCGGCTACCCTGTCCCGCCTAGTACACTCAACAGCACCCCTCTTCCGTTCCCGGTTTCCTACTTTGAACCGCGCCTCGCCGGTCAACTCAATCGTCCTTGTGGTTCATGCCTGGAGTGTCTGTACTCTGACCCCCAACCCTCCTTCCTCGAGAGCGCTCCACTACATCACATATCGACCCCCCTGCGAACCTTTTGGCCACACGCGCCTACCGTGCCGCTCCCGATCCGACCGGCCAAATCCGCATCACCGACCACCCCAAGGTACGTGTCAGCCACCAGGGAGGCTGCCATGCATACCCGTTCTTGGATGCGACCCTAACATGACGGAAAGAAAGGAATCCCCCGTCAAGATGGCTGCCAGTACCGGTCCAGTTGCGACAGCGCCCCTCGTCCCGCTTGTTAGCGCCGCCGACATTCCCCCGGCTGCTCAGGCTGGCGTCGAAGTGTCAGCCTTACCCGCCGGGTTTCCATCTGTGCTCAGGGAAAAGATGGCCTGGGCGGGAACCGATTACCCTGAGCGGTCCCAGTATGTCCACGTTCTTGACGAAAGGGAGAAGGCTGAAATCAACGACGCGGTCAAGTTCTTCAAAAGCAAGTGCCCTCCCCCACATGGCTTTTTCGTGCGGCACAACTAACACCACCCAGCCCTGGGCCAGGATGGAGATCTGGTTGAGCCCCGGACCTTTCCTCTTCCCACCTTGGGGCCGAAGCTCGAGGAGATGAGCCGCGATATTCACCACGGCAAGGGGTTCAGCGTGGTGCGGGGCATTAACCCCGCCGATTATACCGTCGATGACCTCATGTTGGTCCACCTGGGCATCCAGTGCTACATTGCGGAGCAGTTTGGCCGCCAGGACAAGCGTGGAAACATGCTCGGTCAGAATGCCCACCAAAAACATGTCATGGATAGTGCTGACAGCTGCGACAGTTCACATTGTTGCGGACAACAGCACCAAGCTGGCAGCCGATCATCATCGCCACTCGACCAAGTCCATTGTGAGTCTTGTGCATTCCGTCGTTGCTCCCATGGCTAACTGTCTCAGACCTTTCACAACGAGGAAGCCGGGGACATCATCAGCTGGCTGACACGCAGCACCGCGGCGACCGGCGGCAAGTGCATTATTGCCTCGGCCTATACTATCTACAACGTTCTGGCCGCCTCTCGTCCCGACCTGATCCGGACATTGGCGCGTTCTGATTGGCCTTTTGCCTTGTAAGTGCTTTAAAGGCACGGGTACCGTTCCCACAGGGCTGACATGTCTACCAGGCCCAAGTTTCAGTGCAAGCCCGTCCTGTATTTCCAGGACGGCAAGCTCGTCATCAACTTTGGCCGGGCGGCTCTCCTCGGGAGCGAGGCCCACCCCCGCCCCAGCCACCTGCCCTCGTTGACCAGTCGCCAAATCGAGGCCCTCGATGCCATCGAGGCCATCGCCCAGGCCACTCAGATGGAGATCCAGACCCAAGCCGGAGACATGCACTTTATCAACAACTTGGCCATTCTGCATCGCCGCGAGGGTTTTGTCAATGGGGACGCCCCGGCCGAGAAGCGCCACCTGGTGCGCATGCGCCTGCGCAGCTCCAAACACGGCTGGACCATCCCGGAGGACCTGAAGCCCGAGTGGGAGGAGGCCTTTGGCAAGAAGGGCGCCAAGTACTGGCACCTGGAACCGATGCCCGCGTTCTATTTCCCCCTGCGGATCCAGCCCAACTAGATCTGGCACCTGGGCTTCTTCCGGTGGCACATTGAGCTCCTCCGAGGGCGCTTCGGCGCGGTTTCTTTCTTGTTTTTGCATCTCCTCTTTTACTGACGGCACACGGACCTCTTCTTCGCATCTACGGCCGGGTTTGGGGGATATAGGATACCGGTGTCTCGGTTTTGCTTCTTCGTTATTGGTCTGGGCATGCTGGGACGGGAAAAAGGGTCGCATGGATGCCAGGGGAAAAGAATCAACGGTCGTCACCATCTACGACGGGGGTCCTAGCTAGCCCCTGGACACGAAAAGTTCTCGCTACGAGCATACAATAATTCAAAAGCGTCACGGCGACAAGTTTGCCGCATCTTCCGAGACCAACCCCTGGCCGAGAGGGGATCAATGACCAAGACGATGCATCGCTTACGAAGCAGACAACGATGTGTACTGTCAGTACCCTCAAGCTGCGGCCCAAACGTCATAAACCAAGCTTGGTCACACCGACAGCATTGTCGTCGTGTGTACCCATGTACTACCGGTATGTAGGGTTGAGCGTTCCTCCCACACCACCCCCCTTTCAGCTCAGAGGTGGCCCGCCAAGCATCTGGCAGTTCGCGTTAGGCACACTTGGCGGGGCTAAGAGCATCACGACCATGGTGTTGGGCTGTCCCACGCGGCGTCACAGCTGCAGCGCGCTGCATGCCTGCACCGCATCCATGTTCGTGCGCACCGCGCACAGATGGCAGGGCGCTAGCGCTGATGGCTCGTTGCACTGCGCCGAGGGCCAGAAACCTCGAGATCTGTGTCGTCTGCCAACAAACAAGCAATGGTTAGTGGCGCTGGCGGCCCCAGAACTGGGATCCGCGATCGCAAAGGCATCGATCTCACCGGCACTCGGGCGGATCTCGAGGCGCTGAGGATGATGGCCGGGTTGAGGTGAATTCTCTTTTCCATGTCCATCTCGAACGACCGGGGTTCCTCGACCGGCGTAATCTGTGTCAGTTCTCACCTATCTGTCAAAGAGCGGCCCGCGCGGTTCGCATCTTGTTGGGCAGCGGGAGGCAGGATGGGGAAAAAGTCATTGGACATGCGATGCACGTTGAATCGGAACGGGTTAGTTGACAGGCGCCCAAAAGGATGCGGTCGTGGAAAAAGGGGGAAAGGGGAAAAACTACCTAACAAACTGGGCCGTAGAGCCGGCAGGGGAATGCTTTCCTTGCTGTTGCTCACCACCATTTCGGCGACAGGTCGGCGACAGCAACCAGAGATGACGGAGGTCCGCAACAAACAAGAGCGAGCTGCGAGACGGGGGGGGGGAGGAAAAGGGGTCCCGGTGGAGCTGCAGTCTCGGTTGCAAGAGGCAAAGACGGAGATGGATCAATGCATTTCGGCGGTGGAGGTGGTCGCCGCACCGAAGGAGCCATGCAATGCAGGCCAGTCGCCGAGTGCTTGCGGGTGGGGATCGGGATGGATGGGAGGCTTGGTGAATACACGACGATACGCGGATGTCACGTGCTGGCGTCCACCGGGGGGGGGGGGGGGTAGAGATGCCACCTCAATCGCTGCCCAGCGCCCAAACCAAAACACACCGCCAAACCAAACCTCCAAGAGGGCTGAGGACCAAGGATGTTTTTTTTCCATCAATCGCCTTCGAGGCCGGGAGGAGTGGTTTCGCGTCTGTCCAGTCGGGGGCCGGGGTTATCCGGCCACCGCTGACCGCCGGCCAAGGACAAAGAACCGAGCGACGGTCGTCAAAATAAACTATCGCCACCCATTTCCCACCGACCGGGCTGGGGAGGGGGCGCTCAGGGGGCTAGTAGGCCGCTGAGAGTGCCCCGAGTGCCCGTACCGTACCCATAGCGCTCTGTTCCCCTGGTGGTTCGTGCTCCCTACCAAGGTTCTTCCTTTTCCCGATCACAACAGCGCACAACATCATCCATCCGTCCACGTCCACGACATCGGATGGCGACGAGCGTCGAGAACAGTGGCGCCGCTTTCGGAGCAGAGCGGCTTCTCACGTTCCATCCGTGCTTCGGTGGTCCCCAAAACCCGGTCATCGGCCCAGCTGAAACATCAGGCGTCCATTCTTTCTCTTTCGAGATGACAGTCACCGCCTTGCCGGATACAGGCAT
This sequence comes from Podospora conica, assembly GCA_030685255.1. NCBI lineage: Eukaryota > Fungi > Ascomycota > Sordariomycetes > Sordariales > Podosporaceae > Podospora > Podospora conica. The sequence continues at coordinate 562,388 of MU839416.1, read as the reverse complement.
CTTGTCCAACCCGACCTGACATCATCCTCCATCATCCATCGTCGCCCAATCATCACCAGCTCGACGACAAACAACGGCGCGCCCCCTGCCCGCCCTTGCCCCGGACACATTGCTTTTCCGCTACTGCGCGGTCTTGTCAAGAACCGGACTGGCAGCCCGCCTCGGTCTGTGCAGTGCAGTCGCCGATGGGCCAGCACACAGCAAGGCTAGACACCGATCCGGATCAAATGCGTGCGCCCGTAGCGCCAGGAGCCCGCAACGTACGATCTGTCGGTGGCGTACATGACCATTCGTTCCACGAATATGGGACCGGCCGATCGTGTTACCAAATCTTCCGACCGAGAGCCGATCTGCGGTGTCGGCCCGCGCGTGCCACCATGAATTTCCACCAGGCGCGCGGACAAACGGGCACGGTGTGACCGGTGATAGACGCCCACATGAGCTCCGTATCCGCCAGCGAGCTCGGCATTCCTCAGCGGGATACGGAACGAGGCGGGGCCTTCTCTGTGACCCCCCGGGTCGTCTCCGCAGAGGGCCACAGATATCCGTGTACTGTGTAGGGCCGGGTGGACGGCGACGTCGTTGCACGCAGATGCGCACCTACTCCAAATCACGCCGCCGCCGCTCCCGTCCGGGTGGTAGTGTACACGCCCGCTCGAACTCTCTGTGGCATCCGGAACACTGTCGACCCCGACTGATGAAGTACAGATTGGGGCCATGCTTCCCGCGGGCCCGCTTGGGCGCGGTTCCATCCTTCTGTGGTGGGTGACACGACCTCGACACATACCGGTAGCCATGGAAAGGTCTCAGTCTTACCCGGTGTACGGTTATCCCGACCACCCACTTGTTCCGCCCCCAGTTTCCGACATCGAACGGGAAGTCCTCTGCATTCGTCGTCTTGCCACGCCCTGAACGCCACGGCCACTCACATCTGGACCGGAAACCACACTGCCAAGCCTGTATTCACTGCCTGAACGGTGACCACAACATGCGGCCGCCTCGAGCTACAACCAACGACCGCCCGAAAGATGCATCTGTATCAGCCCGCCCCTTCGACCATGATATCACGGGACATCCTGGGTGGCTTTCTGGATCAAGAGACTGGGAGCCGGCTTTGGGATCATCGCTGCAAGATCTTTAAGCTCTGCTGATGTTTTCATCGAGACATCGACGCACCGCCACAGCTGCGCCGGGAGCCTCCTGTCGACAAGAGCCATCCGGGCAGGGAAAGGATATCTATTCCAGCGCCAACGACCGCCAACCTCGGAAGCGGCAGTCACAAACCCCACCCAGGCCGGTTTAATCGGTCAATTCTTCCCTGGTATCCGGGCAGGGCCCATTATCGGGTGTCCTGGGACTCTCCCGCCTTCCTCCTTCGCCGGTCTCCAGTCTCCGCATCGCGACGGCCGGCCTGACAATATGATGGCTCAATCGACGACAGAAAACCGGATTAAAAGACGAGGGAGCCTCTGTCAGACTCATCATCTCCTCGTGGCTAGACTCGTCGTCTCGGTGGAAGCTGACGGGCGCGCGGTAGAGGATTGGAGGCTGGCCGGCTTCGTTTTCGGTCAATCAGAAGCGCCAGACATTATGCACCCCACAAATACGGCGCGGGTTCACACCCAGGCCCCACCCCTCGGCCGGATGGAAGGCCCTCCGGCCCTGCCCTGTCGGCCCCGGAGGTGGTTGGTCGCCCCGGATTTCCCCCTCCACGTTGTGACCCCTCTCCCCCCGGGGAGTCCCGCCTCTTTGAGCGGAAAGGAGGGTGCAGTGGGGTCTTGTGTAACGCTGCAGGCCAACTCTCGAAAACGCTAGAAAGATCTCGGTGACGACCCTAGGTCCCTCGATACCTAGGTAGGCATTCGATGGCAATGGCTCAACTATCCAACCCAACGAGTTCCCATTGCCGGGCGCACTGGTTCCAGCATCACAGACGCTGCTAATCAGGGTCTTCGCCAAAGGCTTGGCCAGTCAGGGACCAGAGGCAAAGTAAACAATGCCGCCAGGGCACCCCCCTCTTCCCCGTTGCCAAGCCACGTTGGGTATCAGTCACGGGGAGTTTTACACCTCTCGCGGAGGAGGCATATCTCGCCTCTGCCCGATCCTGTTTTTCGGAGACATATTCACGCTCCGCCGGGAAGGGAAAACAATACTCTCCTCTCCCCTCGGCGTTGATGCCCGTGTAACCCAGAGCCCGGGCTGAGAGGTCGCCACGTCCACGATTCCGCCACCGGTCAATCGCATCTTTAGTATGATACGGGAAACCTCTTCGCCTGCCACCCTCTATCAAAGACCTACCTGGTGTTACCTCATCTCTGCTGCCTGCAGAGACGCTTGCAGAGACCGAGTCCGAGCTGGCCGGGCGTGACTGATCGGCTGGACACCTGCGGGCGCGCATGACACACGCAAGCAATGTGCGGCCCGGGCGAGTGGTGTGCCCGTGTCGGCCCTGGGCCGCGGAGATGGAGGGAGGGTTTCCTTCCTGAGTATTGTTTCCCTTTGAACCGTCCTGGTCGAGATGGCACATCAGTGCCCTCTCTCTCTCTGGTCCACAGGGGCTGTGCCACGTCGTCCTCGACCATGGGAATCGGCCTCGATCGTTCTTTCACCTCCTCGCGCGGATGGAAATACGTCGTCCGTCCCTCCCCTTGGGTTCTGAGCTATCAAGTGCCTGCTCAGGCCAGGCGGCCCGAGAAAAGACCAAGTTGGCGAGCGACTTGTCAGCTTCTCGTGCCCCCCTCACCCTACCCCTTTCTCTTGTAGCCTTCGCCCTCCCATTCCCCCATTACCTAATTCCTTCCCCGCGGCACCCAAGCCTGATCGCAAAGCCCGGCCCGCCGCCAAAAGGTTGGGTTCATGCCGCTCCCGTCCGGGAAGGAGGGACGGGCCGTCGAGCTGCCTGCTTGCCGTCGCACCCCCCCTCCTTCCTCCGTCCAGGGAGACGTGCGTAGCTGCTTGCAGAATGTCACGAGAGATGACGTAGATGGCTGAGGTTTGTGTGTGTGCAAACTGCCAAACTGCATATCTCCAGCAGGTGGTCCAGCCGGTCAGGGAGGCCTCGACACAGTACAGGTCGCCTGGGTGTGAGTCGAAGCCGGGCTGTCGTCAAGGCCTAGGCCCAGGCTCGTCATGGTCGGTCTGGACTCTGGAGGCCCCCTTCGGTCACCGGAAGCCGGCGTCGTCACTCCGTTATCTCCCGCTTGGCTGGCAAGATACCTAGTGTTATTTGGATATGTTCTTTGGGCGTATAGTACGGACGCGGAAGAAGTGATGTTGCGTTATTAGCCCGCTGCTGCGGTAAAGAATTGTGTTCAAGTTAGTAACAGACAGCAAAAGACTCGGTAAAGCAGATACATACTCACCTCGACGGGCTAGACTTTAAACAGGACACCAAGTTCACCTCGGACCAGAGCATGTGCCGACTAGCCAATTGACTACACCCGCCTCCTTCCTGTGGTCCTTTGCGGGTGATGGAGTTGACGTACAAGTCGTCTATTGCTCCTCTCCTCCTTGCTTTCCTTCCTTCGAGACGATAAACGGGAACACGACGATGCGTGGGGGCATGTTTTGTAGGTATGTACGGGACTGTGATTGGGATAGACGTAGGGAGGAGGGCAGGACGGGACTTACATAGTACAACCGGATAGAGGCGCGTCCATAATGGTACTTGGGTATCTTGCAACAATTTTGCCTCTCGCCGAAACACTATACCGATGTGTAAACCATAAACAACATGCCATACGGTTAAGTTCTCTGTATTCCAGACGCCGCACCGCTCCAAGTTGATGATACACAATCTCGCCCCCCAAATCTATACATGCTTCTTCTCCCCCTCCGCAGGGGCCGCCCCCCCCTTGGCCTTCTCCCCCCTCTTCCACCCCGTCCAAAACATCTTGCCCATCTCAAACCTCGGCAGCGGATGCGCCTCGGTATTCAGCACCATGCTCGTCAGCGGCAGCACCTCGTCCGGCGAGAACAGCAGGTAAAAGTACTTGAGCGTCTCGGCCAGCCAGAAGCTCTCCATGTTGTCCCGCACCTCGGGCGGGACGACATTCGCGTTCCCGAGGCTTGTGAACCCGCCGCCGTCGTCGACGGCCGTGTAGTTGACAAAGCTCCGGAACATCTCCCACCCCCAGTCGCGGTACTTGGCCTCGCCCGTGATGCGCCACATGTAGAACAGGCTCTCGACCGTCTCGGGCCGCTGGAGGTTGTGCGCGTCCATGGGCTTGACCTCAAAGTCCTTGCGCCACTCGGCGTCGGGCGACGGGTCGAGGTCCTCGGGCGCGGCGTCGTGCGGCGCGCCCTCCTGGAGCGGCGGGTGGTCGAGCTTGAAGTGCGTGATCTCGGCCGCCAGCCCCGTGGCCATGACCTTGTACGTGGCCCAGCACGTGTGCATGAGCTCGCGGGCGAGGCGCATGTCGTCCTCGGCCTGCTTGCTCCACGACGGGAGGCGGCGGGCGTCGGCCTCGCGCAGGCCGCCCGTGGCGCCGAGCGCGATGGTGCCGGGCATGAAGCACACGAGGTGGTCCATCTTGGGGTGGATGGCGCCGTCGAGGCCGTTGGGGCGCTCGGCGATGATGGTGAAGCGCGAGTGCTGCGTGTACGTGACGAGGTGCTTGCGCACGCCGGCGAGGGACTCGCGCCACATGTCGAGGTAGATGGTCTCGTTGGTCTGGAGGTACTGCTTGATGAGGTACTCGTAGTACGAATCGCCGCGGCTGCCGAGGCGGATGTTGTTGCCGCGGAAGTCGCCCGTCGTGGGGTGGATGTAGATGGGCACGAGGCCGTCCTCGGGCGCGTTGGCATCCATGCGGGCGATGACCTTTTCGGCCTTGTCCCAAAAGTCCTTTTCGCCGGTGAGTTTGGCGAGGTACTTGAGCTCGAGCTGGAGGGTGGCCGCCTCGGCGGTGGAGGAGGCGCCGCCATCGGCGTGGGATTCGATGCCCTGGAACTTGGCCAGGTTGACGCTGGCGTAGGGGATGCCCGAGGGGGTCTCAAAGGCCGCCATGAGCCGGTCGGCGAGGTCCTTGGCCTTTTCGAGGTAAAGGTCCTCGCCGGGCCGGCCCGGGTCATCGTCGGTGATGGGGGCCATGTCGGGATAGGTGGTGGAGAGGTAGTGGGCGGACAGCAGGCCGCCGAGCATGCGGATGGTCGTCTCGAACGTGTTGACGTCCTGGTCCTGGTCCCAGGTGAGGGACTTGGCGAGCCACTCGCGCGCGTGTGTGAGCTCCTTGGTCATGTTCATCAGCATCAGCGTGTCGAGCGAGTCGATGATGATCCAGCCCAGGCCCTTGGGCGCCATATGCCGTCCGGTCTTTGATATGGGATGGAACTCGTCGTACCCTGTCCCCAGTCAGCAAAACACCCCCCTTTCTGGAGGAGCCCAGGAGGCAGACACTCACCCCACGCATATCGCTCATACGCCCCCCAGCTCAGCTGCATGGCCTCCACCACCCTCTCCCTCCTCTTCAGCCAGTCCTTGCCCCCCTTGGCCTTGCCAACGTCGGTTTTTACCCACCCCCACTGCCCCAGCTTTGACCTCGCCTTCTCGTGATGCTCGACAAACAGCCCTGACCACCACACCATGCCCATCACCACGAGAAACAGCAGGCCGCACACCCGCTTGCGGCGGAAAAGCGGGCGGGCGCGGCCCGAGGGCGCGTACGCGTACGGCTTGTCCTTGTACATGGGCAGGGCGGCGCGGTTGGGCGTGAGAAAGTCGCCGACGCGGTCCTGCAGCGTCCCGGCGCCTCCTCCCCCTTTCCTCTTGTTGGCCGTCACGCCTGACGACGGCCAGAGTCGGTCTTCGAGTTGGCGCTGTGGGTTGGAGAAGGAAGGGACATTTTTCGGGATGGAGAATGCAGACATGTCCTCGTCGGCGTCGACGTCTGCGGGTTGCTTCTTCGTTTCGTGCTTGGGTGTGCTGCTGCTCCTGCTCGCGTCTCGTTCGTCGTGTAGTAGGGTTGTGGCGAGCGCTTGGGTCGCGGTGGCGCCGGCTTCAAGGATGTCGGCGGCGGCGCGGGTGGCCGTGGCGCGCAGGATGGCGAGGGCCGGAGGAAGTCCAGGAGCTCCGGGTCGGCGGCCCTTTGCTGGGAGGTAGCGCTGTTGGCGGTTGAACGGGTCGCGGACGTTCATAGACCCGGCGGCGGCCCGGGTGTCGGGGGATGTCGTCGAGGGTGGAAAGGGGGAGGTGTTGCGTTCTCCCCTACTGCCGCGCCGTTGGGGCCAGCTTTACAACTCGGCTGTTCTTTTTTTGTCGAGGCTCGAGAGACGGGAGCTGCGGGACCTGGAGCCGATGTTACGTCGATTGTCGATTGTCGATGCAGACGGGGACTGGGGAAGGGGCCACAGTGGAGAAGGCCTGTTCGTCTCTTCTCTTTTCAACACTCCAAAACAGCAACAATGGCGCAAAAGATGGTGGTTGTCAATGCTGTCAATGTTCTTTTCTGGTGCAACTTGTTCTTAAGTGAACGGCGCAAGTTCCCCTGTCCGCGTGTTCCCCTGTCTTGGCGACCCCAAGCCGCCGCGCGGACCCAACCGCGGTCAAATCGGGACTGGCGGGAATGAATTCGACGACCAGGCCAAGACACAGAATTCAATATTACGGCAAAAATATACCGAGAAATATGGGAGGAATCCATGATTCAATCCTGAAAATGTCTTTCTCTTGCAGCTGCTTGGCGTTGCTGAGCAGTCCAAGAATCAAGACACCAGCTGCGAGCTGGTCATAGGTAACCCTAACCCAGAATCTCGAAATGCTCTGATCTTGCCGATAAGGCATCGAAACTGAAAGACTCTCCACCACAAGGCCATCTCCATCATCCATCCCGCCCAGTCTCGGCTGTGTCTGGGGATCGGGCATGATCCAACACGTCAACTGATAAATCCTGCAGATACCGGCAGTTTTAGTCACCTCGACATCCCACGAGCGTTGAACCACAAAACAGTCAATCCTCGGCCTCGAAATCACATGAGAGCCTGACCCAAGCTGGCAACCAAGCATCAACCTCGTCCTCGACCCCCCACCCATCACTTATACATACGCCAGAGTTCCCCTCCTCGACAAAATGGACACCTCCGAATTCCAAAAATACCCCTTCCTCACCGACGAGGAGTTTGCCGAAGTCTGCCATCACCTCGACCGGCAATACTGCCAAGCCTCCCTCGGTTCCGTCCGGAAACAATGGAAGCTCCGGGTCTGCTCCGCCTTCAACACAACCTTCAGCCTCGGCCCCGAGTACAGCACCTATCTTCAGATCATCCGGCCATTGGAGGGCGAGCTGGACGACGGCAACCTCTCGGCCTTTCTGGAAAACTTTTCCTTTGACGCTGCGCCGACGAGCATGGGGCTCGACGTCGACATGATGGCGGCCGAGGAGGCCGACGAGGTATGCGTATGACGCCTGCGGCCACTAGTTCAAACCCTAACATCCCAGGCCGCACTGACGACCAGGCCAAAACCACGATACGGCCATGTCACGTACGAGATACACCTTCACCCCACATACCGGGCACCGTGTCTCTGGTTCAGCCTGCACGACCTGCCCGCAGACGAAGCCGCCTTCAGCATCGACACCGTCTTCAGGCGCCTAGTTCCAGACCAGTTCAAGGCCGGGCTCCGCAGCGCCGGCCCCATCGGAGGTATCTCAGTCGATGTATGTTTTTTCTTCTTGATTTCCGCTGTCAAAAGGAGTTAACTAGCGACTCTGCTTCGAAAAGAAAATGGTCTAGACTAACAAACCATTTTTTCCTCCTGATACAGCATCATCCCATCACGGGCGTCCCCACCTTCTTCGTCCATCCATGCCTGTTGGGCGAAGCTATGGCGCGGTTCGGCTGCTCCAAAGACACATACTTGATGCTCTGGCTAGGTCTCGTGGGCGGGTGCGTGGGGCTCTGGGTGCCCAAGGAGATGGCACTGGCGTCGTAAGCGCTGCTAGTTGGGGTATCCTGACCCCCGTATCAACTGCTTGGGCGCAAGCAGGTTATTCGTCGTCGCTGTCCTCCTCCATGGCGACGTCAGAGTCGCTCTCCTCTGGCTCGTCCTCCCTGGCCCTCTTGGTGCCACGGTCTGCATTGCCGGCGTCCGTCATGACCTGGTCACCGCCGGCAGGCGGCTTCGGTGGGAGACTGCTCGGGGCAGATGTGCTCGCCGTTCCCGGCACAGGGGCGTTGAAGATTTGTTGCTGCAGGTCCGTGACCTTAACATCGGCAGCAGCCGTGGGAATCTTGAAGGTGCCGTCGAGCTTAGCGATGGCGTTGGACTTGGTTTTGGCGTACATGATTTTCTATGGCCGGTTAGCATACTGTCAGATAGAAAGTAGAGGTGGCGAGGACGCACCATCGGCCGGCCAAAGAACTCAAAACCATCCAGTGACCTCATTGCCTGCGTCGCCGTTTGGATGTCGCGAAACACAATGTGAGCTTGGCCCCGCATCTTCATGGTCTTGAGCACCACGACATCCAGGACCGGACCGTATGTGGAGAAGAGCATGTAGAGGGCAGTTCGGATGTCTTCCTTTTGGAATTTATTGGAAGGGAGGTTCGTGACGTAGAGGGTCATGTTGGGCGGCACCGACACGACCTTTGCTGGGAGGCCCGGCGGGAGGGCGCCGCGGGTGGCCATTGTCGCGTCGTGATTTGGGGGACTGCTTCGCAGCTACGTCTCGATCGAAATCGGGTTCGCCAACAAGGGGGGCGGTGGTGGGAATGCCGGTGCAAAAGACGGAGTCGCGCGGTGTGGTGGTGATGCTGCTGTGAGTGTGAGGCTGGAGAAATGGAGATGCTCGTCTCAAAAAAGATTGGCGACGAGGTCGGGACACAGCTCCAGTCATTTCAATCCACCCCGGGGGTCGGTCTAGCGGTCCACAGCGGGCAGTGAGAGTGTTTACAGGGGGCTCCCGCTCCAAGACCCCAACATGCCAGGCAACCCCACCTTCAACGTCAACGTCAGCACCACGATCCCCAACTCCCGTCTTCCCAGACAACGACACCCATCAAACACCATAGCAAACTGCGGTAGTAGAGAGCTCCTCCTATCGCCCCGATCTCCACCATGGCTCCCCCCGAGGTTCACCACCTCTTCCACAACCCCATCGCCGACCACTCCTTCTCGGCCGACCGCAAGACGCTCGCCATCGCCCGGGACACGACCGTCGAGCTCTACAGCAAGGTCGGCAACACTTACAAGCTCGTGGACGAGCTCAAGGGCCATGACAAGACGGTCACCAGCGTCGACATTGCGCCAAACTCGGGTCGCATCGTCTCGTGCTCCCAGGGTGAGCTCCCTCTCCTCTTCTCCCACCCCCCGCAAACGGCTGACAAGCCCCCCAGATCGCAATGCGCTCGTCTGGGAACCGTCCCCGACAGGCTACAAGCCGACCCTGGTGCTCCTGCGCATCAACCGCGCAGCCACGTTTGTGCGCTGGTCGCCGTCCGAGACCAAGTTCGCCGTCGGCTCGGGCGACCGCCTGATCGCCATCTGCTACTTTGAGGAGGAGAATGACTGGTGGGTGTCGAAGCACCTCAAGAAGCCCATCCGCAGCACCATCACCACGGTGGCCTGGCATCCGAACTCGGTCCTGCTGGCGGCGGGGTCGACCGATGCTCACGCGCGCGTCTTCTCGAGCTTCATCAAGGGCGTCGACGCCCGCCCCGACCCGGGTGTGTGGGGAGAGCGCCTGCCGTTCAATACCGTATGCGGAGAGTACATGAACAACTCGGCCGGCTGGGTGCATGCCGTCGCTTTCTCGCCCAGTGGCGACGCGCTCGCGTACGCTGCGCACGATAGCAGCATCACGGTCGTCTACCCAAGCGGTCCCGACCAGGCTCCCAGGGCGGTCATCAGCATCAGCACTCAGCTCCTGCCCTTCATGAGCCTTATCTGGAACGGCGAGGCCGAGATCATTGCTGCCGGCTATGACTGCGAGGCTTTCCGCTTCAAGGGTGACGTTGACGGGTGGCAGCTCAGCGGGACGCTGGAGGCCAAGGGACGGCCTGGCATCAGCGACGCCCGCGACGACTCGGCTCTGAACATGTTCAGACAGATGGATCTCAGGGGTAAGGCGAAGGACGACACCCAACTCAAGACGATCCACCAAAACACCATCACCATGCTGCGGCCGTTTGAGACCTCGGGCGATTCGGTGCAAAAGTTTAGCTGTGAGTAAAATCCCCATCCCTCGGCTGCCACTTGCTAACATAAAATAAGCCACGGGTGTTGATGGGAGAATCGTCATCTGGCATACTTAGCGCGACGTAGCACGAGCGTTTGTCCGCTTCCTTTGCAGGCACCGGCACCAACATCGAATATAATGGCATTGTGCTTGCCTCCTCCCGCTCCCCTGTGACCCGAAGGTAACCCAAATTCTCGTGACGAACCCCCGATTGGCGACTTTGGAGTCACTAGGTTTCGAATACCATGGATATTGCCTGGAGAAGGTTAAATCTGGAAGGGGGACGAACGACACTCCTTATCAGCGGTACTCGGCTCGTGGTGCATCAACACATCGGCGTTTACGCATATGACTGTCCGGCCCAAAACAAATCGCAGTTCAAGGAGTGCATCCGATTCCCCTTGCTCCTCTCCTGGTGAACGACGAGGGGGATGCGTCGTCCGATTATGTTATTAGGGCGCGCCTCCCACGCATGACACTGGCATAACATTGAACTAGAGTCCCAGATCCCTGAAGAATATATCGACCATGTAGAAACGTTCTTGCTGCCACTGACCTGTTTTTCTAGTCCTTGTCGTTTCTCAGTTACACATCAACCAGAAACGCCCCTGCTTATATCATCGACCTCACAGAGCTATGCCTATATCAACCACAAACACCTGCTCGCATATCTCCAACCCACCCAACATTCCCCTGGTCCGCTCTGGAGGGAAGAAGCCACCCCCAGGACTCCAACCCACCCAGCACTCCCTTGGTCCACTATGCACGGAAGCAGTGACAGCCAGGATACCTCCCAGCCTACGCAGCAGCAACGGACTGCGATCGCGACGACATCCACATACTGGTCCCCATCACCACAAGGCAGCCGATCATTCCATCCCTCGAACCGGCTGCCACCCTCCGACCCAGAGCCACCCCCCCCCCCCCCCGTATCCCATTCTGGTAATCTTCGATGATGGCCACCCCATCCGCCCGCCGCCGCGCGGCTCGCCGCATCCACCGCCGCCAACCCAAACAGGCCCGCAAGACTCGGCGTTGGAAACACACGGGCAAGACTACGATAATATTACCCCCACCAACGATCGAGATCGAAATGACCACCCCCCCGGACGACGAGACCACCGAGGAAATGGACACCGCGCCGGACGCCGACGGACCCCGTCCGCCGTGCCCTGCTGTTGCTCCTCCGCCAGCCATGCTTGCCCCCCCTACCCCCTGCTGCCCCCACCGACATCACCGCACCCTCCGCGCCGTCTGCACGGCGAGCTTTTGGGGGGATTCACATCCCCGACGGGACGTGGGAATGGACGGCGGCTCGTCCTTGCGGGAGGGGCAGGACCTCCGTGAGCTCAGCGGGCTGGGTCGCGCTGTCGCTAGGGAATTGGTTTTGCCACAGCTGCGGGAGAAGGTACTGCCTTGCTGGTGGCACTGGCCGGCGGCAGGCGGACGCTGTGTCGGCTCCCCGGGGGCTTGGAGCAGGGGTGGAGGGAGCGGGAGATGGTGGAGGATACACTCGTATCGCTGGGCCGCCGGACCGGGGAGGGCGGTCATGAACTTCTGGAATTTTGGGTTACACCGACGACGGCAACGAGAGGTAGTACTGTTGTTGATGATGGCGTTGAGATGGGGGGTTGTCTGGGGCGGGGATTGGGATTTGGTTGGGGCTGGAAGGGGGGATAAGAATCCCTGGGTTGGGGTTGGTGGGGGGTTTGAACCACCCATGCGGCACGGGGAGGGGTGTCGTGAACCGCCGGGGCTGGGTGAGATGGAGGCAGCTGATGTTGGGGATGTCGAGATGGGAGACTGGGAGTCGGACGAGGACGAGGATATGGTTATGGATTGGGACGGCGGGGGGGAGACGATGGCTGCTGCTGAGGCTGATGATATCGAGATGGGAGATTGGGTGTCGGACGAGGACTGTGACATGGTCCTGGATTGGGACGGTGGGGAGGAGACGACGATTCCTGCTGAGGCTGATGATATCGAGATGGGAGATTGGGTGTTGGATGAGGACTGGGACATGGTCCTGGATTGGGACGGCGGGACTGCTTCTGAGGCTGATGATATCGAGATGAGGGATTGGATGTTGGACGAGGACTGGGATATGGTTCTGGATTGGGACGGCGGGGATGAGACGACGACTGCTGCTGAGGCTGATGATATCGAGTGATGTGATCTTGGTCGAGGATTGGGATATGGTTGGGGTTGATGGTGGGGGGTGGGGGTATCGTACTAACTGACATTCCATCAGCGTTGAGCGTTGTGTGTTTGATATGACATGAGTAAGTACTTCCTGAGTGGGGGTTTGTTTGCTTTGCATTTTCTCTTTGACGCCTACATACGATACACACACAAACGGAGAGTATACATGGATGGGTTGGCCTCACGACATGGTTTGCTCAAGAGATCTATTCCTGTTTAAGGGCATAGGAGTGGGACAAAAGTATATCGCGATTTGCATGCTTGGGTATAGACTGCAGAGGTTAAAGTTAATAGTCCGAATTTCATAGTAACTTGAAAGGTCCTTCTTACTATAGGAGACTGAAACATGCTAGACCAGTCCACAGGAACTCGTGTTGGGACCGGACCTGTCTAGACTCCAAGCCCCCACTTAAACCTCTCCGAGATGCCACAAGACAGCTTGGATCCAGTCGAAGGAAGGGACAAACGACCTTATCAGGTTCCCGCAATTGGAGCCGACAGGGCACAGTTGACAGGAAACCAAGGCATTCGCGGCTACCTACAGTACCAGGCGCTGGATGGAGATTCAGGAACATACAAGAACCAGAAGGCTGATGAGCCAAAGTCACCTTGATTACAAATGCAATGCCCCTTTGGAAATCACCTCCATCTGCCAGGCATCCTTCACTGCGAGGGAACCTAGGAAACTGATATTTAATACCCCTCCAAAGTGCACATTCAGGTACCAGGTCAAAAGTGCTGATTCGGACATTTGCTGCGCTTTGATGTCATCAACACCCCCACCACCCCACCATCGCGGGGTCTCTCACCGCCAAATCAAAGTCACGGAATCACAATCACCATCACCCCCAGAGGGACAGGACCACCGTGGTGCCTGAGTACTTGGCTCATATGCTCTCTACCTAGAACTGCGGTTGCAGGTGTAATCAAATCTACCTCCCGTGCCTGGCCGAGGTCATGTCCCCGCTCATTCGCACGACAAAAGAGAATCGTAACCGCTGGCCTCTGATCTGAAGAGGCGGCCGCTTGTTCTCATGGCCCTCTCGTCCCCACCGCTCCTTCCCATACCCCCCACCCAAGCATCTCGGACTGTCTAGAGATGCCACCACCCTTTGGCATTACCACACCTTGCTTCCACCATCCTGCACGCTGGGTCGACTCCAGAAACAAGAGCCGCCTAAAGATCGTCATCATCCTCCTCGTTGGGGAGAGGCATCTCAGCAGCCGCTTTCATCTCCGCCTCGTACGTCTTGAGGAGGGCCTCATCGACAACAGCGGTAGGGGGGGCGAGTGCGGGCGCGGCGACAAATTCCTGCAAGAGTTAGCTACTGCGGATCATGGGTCAGGGACTCCATCGAGCAAGCGTACCAGGGAGGTGTTGCCAACAAGCTTGCGGGCGAGCCAGAGGAAGGGCTTCTCGAAGTTGTAGTTGGACTTGGCCGAGATGTCGTAGTACTGGAGGTTCTTCTTGCGGTGGAAGGTGATGGTCTTCGCCTTGACCTTGCGCTCCTTGACGTCGACCTTGTTACCGCAGAGAACGATGGGGATGTTCTCGCAGACGCGGGTGAGGTCGCGATGCCAGTTGGGCACGTTCTTGTATGTGATGCGCGACGTCACGTCGAACATGATGATGCCGCACTGGCCGTTGATGTAGTAGCCATCACGGAGACCACCAAACTTCTCCTGGCCGGCGGTGTCCCACACGTCGAACTGGATCTGGCCGAAGTTCTGGCGAGGGTTAGGCTTCGTTCGTCGGGCGTCGACGGGGTGACGGGCAACTTACCGTGGTGAAGCCAAGGGGGTGGACCTCAACACCGAGCGTGGCCATGTACTTCTTCTCGAACTCTCCCGTCAGATGGCGCTTGACGAAGGTGGTCTGGATATGTAGACGTTAGTTTGATGCCCGAAATCGTGAATGTCGGCAACCCCGCAGTGGTGCAGAGGCATCGACGATAAGGGTGCTCGCGATCGAGCGCATCGGGAACTGACCTTGCCGGTACCGCCATCGCCGACGAGGACCAACTTGAAGGTCGGGATTTCTTGAGCCATGGTGTGTGGTTGTTGATGATGGGCAAGTCGGGTAAACAAGCTGGAGGCGGGCACAGAGGTTAGCAGGCGCGGGGCAGACACAGGACTTTTTATGCTGGACACGAGCCAAAAGATCGGGGCCTGGTAAAAAAGGCGGCAAGCCGGCCTGGACGTACCTCTGCGGGATGGGGAGAAAAAAAGAGGAGGGGGTCGGGCAGCAAGGATGTGGTGGACCTTGGAAGCGAGGGAGAGTGATGGATGTTGTTTTCAGAAAGCCGGAGGCGCCTGGAGGTCGCAGCCTTGACGAAAAACTAGTTGGGCGGCGGGGTGATGCGGCACGTGACTCAGCTGGTTTGGTGCATGGGGCAGAACCTGACGTTGGACTGAGCAGGTGGGGGCCAGGGGCAATGGCCTGGCCTGTGAGCTGAGCACTGAGCGCTGAGCAGCATGGAAAAAAGTTACAACTGATTTTTTCACTCATGAATTTCAACACTGCACCCAACGCGGCATCGACCTTTCAACTTCGGCTGCGGAAAATAACATGCGGCAAATATCAATTCTCCATTTGACTCAGACTGGAGAGCACCAGACTACGGTACCTACTTGGTGCCTACCTAGGATGACCAATCCATCCATGTCTGCCTTGGGCGGTCACGCTCTCTTTGCGAGCACAGTCAACTTCCAGGATGTTGTGTTTTTCGCTTCCCGCAACATCCTCCAGTACCACCACTCTACGAGACAATTCCAATGGTCTGGGTCGGTCACAGCCCTGACCTCCGAGCTAGAACCCTAGCTTCTTTCTGCGCAGGGCAGCCTGAACCAGCCGCCTGGTGTTTGGGCTGAGATGGGCCCCCTGAATGTGGCCTAATGGACCTGCCCAATCCTTCGTCCACTTCGCAGCGACACAGAGACACCGACAATCGGCCCCTTCTTTGCCCCCCTGGATCCCTCATACAGGCAGGATGTGGCATCCGAGAAGCCCTCGTCCTCCCCAGTCCCGTCGGGGGACCAGCGTCAGGCGCAGTTCCTGGGCTGGCTGACCAGGTCGGGAGACTTTGACCAGTATGTTTTGCTGTGTTTGTCAGCGCCATACCCGCCTATCCAATGCCCAACAGGCAGATGGGCCAACTTACGCCTTCGTTGCCCATCACACACTCGGATACTCTGGCTAGGTTGTTGTGGTTCCCATGGTTAACGTAGCCAAAGTTACGGATCAGATCGCCAGGCTTGAGACCCGCCGTCTCTGCGGGACTGTTTGGGGTCACGGTATTGACTTTTGCAAAGGCCGGATCCAACGTCTCGGGCACGGAGTCGGTAAGGCCAGACACGCCGCCCGCCGCCGTTGCCATTGCCACTGGCTCGTCGCCATCCTCGAGGTTCGCAAAGTGCTCGTGGAGATGCTTCTCGATGACAGACATCAACTCCTTGTAGTCGTTTCGGAGGTGGATAATGCGCGCTCTCGTTGTTCGAACTGCTCCCATCAGCGTTCATACCCCCGGGCCGACGTGATCACCCAGCCAACGTACTCTGAGCGACATCGAGATCAGCGCGTGGGAAGCCATCGGGCGTAAGGAGGCTCGTGTTCATGTTGACGCCATGCTGTCACCTCGTCAGCTCACCGAGCGCGCTTCCACCAGCCTCCCGTCATCACCCACCGAGTCAAGAACACTCCCCAATGCCTTGAGCTCGGCCTCGACATTGTCCTTTCGGCGCTGGAGCTCGGGGAGCGTGAGATGGGTGGCGCGACCGTTTGCGACTGGCTGGGTGGTCGGGCCTGAGGGAACCGTCGGTGCGTGAAGACCACTGCTCATGCTGGACGAAGATCTTTTTTTGCTGATTTTTTATGTCTGTGGTACGGAAGCAACAAGCAGGTGGCTGAGGAATGGTGAAGTCTCAGGTGTCTGGCAGTTCAGTTGTTCAGCCTCCCATCGAATGACGCGTCCGGCAGAGGGCGACAGGACCCTGGAGAAGAGGGGAGCTCTGGAATGCTCGGCGGGAATGGCGGGGTAGCAGTTCAAGCTCCCAGGCCTAGGCAGCCAATGAGACGAGACGACCCCCCTGAGACTCCGACAAACGGGACCCGTTCCGGCGGGTCTCTCAGGGCGACCACTTCTTTCCACACACATCATCTCATGGCTCTTCATTCCTCATCTCATCATGTCCTGTCCCGTCCCTTCTCGCAAGGCTCGGTCTTCACGGCACCCGGCACAGATACCCAGTACCCAAGGGATGGCGCGATTGGATCCGGCTTTGGATATGATACGGTAATGCAATGCTCGCCTCGGGGCGCTGCTCAGCTCATGCCGGCGCTCTCACGCAGAATCCACTGTCGGCCGACGACGGCGACCTCTCTCGCGACGGGCCTATGAACTTCCGAAGCCGGAATGTCTTGGTATCGAACTCCCGGTTCATTGGGTCGGGCGGCCATGGGCGGCCATGTCTGACCTGCTTCCGACAGACCTTCCCATGGTGCTCTTCTGCGCCCCATGGGTCCCGTCGTCAATCGTCAGTCGTCGTGGCAGCCCTTGAGTGTCCCGGCGTCGTCGGTCGACATGGCATCATTGGCATGGTCCGGTTGACCGCTCCCGGTGCCTGCTTCCTGCTTCCCTCCACACCATCACCCATCCTCGCCAGATGCGTCGAGCCTTGCTCTATCGCAACATGTCCCTGCCCCCTTCCACCGCCGTGGCCGTCGTTGCCCAGACACCGATCCGGCGCTCAGCTGTCCGAACTCGTGGGCTCGAGCAGAGAGCATCTCAAACCCGCCATTCCTTCCAGTCAGAATTGCATCATGCTCCGCGCGACCTACACCTCAGCATTTCCTCTGCCTCTTCTTCTTCTTGGTTTCTTGGACTTGTTGGTTTCCCATCGTCTCATCCGTCTTCCTGCATTGTTGACCACACGGTTGCTATTGCATCATCATGTTTTGAACTGCTTCACACTCACACAACTCTTCTCTTTGCTGTGCTGGGCTGAGCCGCTGGTCTCGTCGAGACCGCCAGTTTTGCATCTTTGTTTCTTGGACTCCATTGTAGTATAATGCAAGTCTCCACCCCCGACACGATATCCCCCTTTTCTCTCTCGCCCCACCTTACCCCCCACGACCCCGAACTGCTCTACGGCGACAACGAGGCGCCCCTTGTACGAGATGACCATGATTTCGGGGACTGGGGCTGGGGGAGAACGGGGCGCATAGTCCACGACGAATCCTCCGACATGGACGGGCCGCGGATGGACACCTTCGGGGACTGGGGCATTTTGGATACAACACCGGCAACTCACTCCAAGGATACAACACAGCAGCAAGAGTTAACAAATACCGATTACCTGCCTCAGCATGTCGGCCAAGGACGGCTCATGTGCGAGGCCACGACGCCGAGAACAACCAAACCGTTTCACAGGTGGATGAAGACGCTTCACAAGAGGGCCGCCCGTCGCCAGGGAATTCGGACTTGCGAAGACCACCTGGCATACTCGTTGGAGCCCGAGGGCAGGCCCTCGTTCGGAGTCTCCACGCACCACAGGAAATCCGAGTCCGGCTCCTCCTTTGGCTTCGTGAGGGCCGTCAGGAGCGCCAGCTTCTCCATGACAAGCGCCAGTGTCCTGACGCGCTCTCGCCGGACGACGACACAATTGTCTTCCCGAGCCTATTCGAGGACGGATCGCAGCAGCAGAGCTTCCGTTTCGGGTGCCCGGGTCTCCGAGGACAGCTTTTGCCCGGAACGCCAAGTCGCGATAGACCCTGCCGTCATTGAACGCTCTCTGCAGAGGCGGCGCATCCTCGAGGAGCTCATCAGTACAGAAGAAAGCTATATTGGAGACGTGAGATTCCTCATGAATGTGAGTACCATCTTGAGAGGCGTCTACCTCTCCGAGTTCTAACTTTCCTAGGTCTATGTCACCATACTCGCGTCGTTGCCAACTCTTCCGGCCGGGCTCCGGGCCTCTATCAATCGCAACCTGACCGAAATCGTGGAGCTGCATGAGGAGATGCTGGGAGACTTGCACCGTGTCGTTCCCTTTTCCGAGTACACGCAACCAGAGCTGCCGCCACTACTGCCGCAGCCCGGCCAAACAATGGGCCATCACCGATGGAGAAGTCTGAATGCTGTTCCCGAGGACAGGGATGGCATCTCCTGGCTTCAAAGTGTTCCGGGCGTGCTCGCCGAGCCTCAGACAGCAGCCGAGGTTGCCAAGGTCTTTTCCAAAAAGGTAGGGTGCCTGGACCCATGTTCAATATGTGTCGCTGACATGTACCCAGATGAACCGGTTCTTCATCTACGAGGAATACGGCGCCAAGTACGAGCTCATGATCAAGGACGTTGCCTCCGCTCATAGGACGATGCCAAAATGGCAATCGTACCAACGGGGGCTTGAGGTGCTGGCCTCTTCGCTTGGTTCAGCCAACAGCTTCGAAGATAGCTCCAAGAAGAGCCTTACGATCGGTGACCTCCTCGTCAAGGTAGGTCCCTTGCCCGCCTGGAGAAGTTCATGGCTAACTCTGGACAGCCCATTCAACGAGTCTGCAAGTACCCGCTGTTGTTTGCGGAACTTCTCAAGCACACGCCGGTCGTGGATTGCCCCTATTCTCACATGGAGATCGAGAACACGCTTATCAGGCTTCGTGAAGCGACTGCCGAGATCAACCGGGCCACTAATGATGCGCGAGTCAAGTCGGTGCTGGAAAAGACGTGGATCCTCCAGGACCGTCTTGTATTTCCCAACCAGGTATGAAATCCGTGTTCCTCCTTGTGGATGTGTCTGACGAGGATAGCAACTCGATGCGGTTTCCAAGAACCGGGTCCGAGCTCTTGGTCATATTCAGCTCTGCGGTGCTCTGCACGTCTGCTGGCAGACCAAGGAGGGCGTCACTGGGCAGTACATGGTTGCTCTCCTCTACCGTGAGTGGCTGTGTCTTGCGACGGCGAGCAAATGCGACCAGATATATACGATCCAGGCCTGTGTTGCACTGAGCAACATCAAGCTTGAGGAAGTCGACAATGGTCGGGGTATGCACTCTCAATTTGTTTTGCTTTGCCTAATGCTGACGAGACCCAGGGCTGCAATGCCACACGGCGCCGTACTCGTGGAAGATGGTGTTCATCTGTGACCACCAGCTCTACGAAGTCATCTTGACAGCTTGCACTCCAAAGGAAGAGATGGAGTGGTGCTCGCGCCTCAGCAGCGGCCAGGAGGCCATTGCCGGTCAAGACCAGGAGCAGACGGCTGCATTTAGCTTTCTTTCTCTTAATCTGAAGTCACTGGGGACTGTTTTTAGGAAACCAGGTACGTACCATCACCTCCACTTGGTCGCCCCTGGCACTAGTCGCTAACCCGCACCAGGAACCATTGCCAGGAGGATATCAATACACCGAGCAACAACCGTGGGCCCAAAGTCGCCCCTCTGCCAAGTCATTCTTAAAAACACCAGCGTCATGAAGGACGCGCCCCCCAGCAGCTCGGGCGCCGGCTCGCAGATCAACCGCTCCCAGTCGCTCCTCACGACGACCGCGCGGATCCCTGTGCTCGCCCCGTCGCGCGGCGAACGCGCGCGGCTCGAGGCGCTCCTCTCGGACGTCTGGACCCGCGACATACTGCCCTTCCCGGGGATAACGGCCCGATCCAGGAGCGAGCACCTGGTGCGGGCGTCGGCGTCGTCGGTCATGCGCAAGCTCAGCGTCGTCAGCATCGCCAGCAGCTTCAGCAAGCGCTCGGCCAGCTTGGCCAGTCTGCAGCAACAAAAGGCCAGCGCCGCCGGTAGCACCGACAGCGAAGAGGCCGCCGCTGCCAGGGATGCGAGCCTGGGCGGGGCGAGCGTCGTGACGGAGGAGGAGGCGGAACCGGCGCTGGCAAGCCGCTCGCTGCTGTCGGTGATTCCCGATGATGAGGCGGAGCGGAGGAGCGAGTCGTTGAGGACGGTGGATACGGCGGCGGCGGCGGCGGATTGGAGGTCTGATGTGCTGCAGTCGAGGCGGGCGGACGAGATGAGGAGGGGGAGCGATGGGGATGCGACTCTCTGCGCGGCGGGGGTGCTGCAGGCTTCGGCGAATAGCTCGCAACATGGGAGTCTGGATAGCTATGGGGTTAGGGGTGGGAGTATGGTCAAGGTGGTGACGACGACTACGACGGCCGCGGCACCGGGGAGGGGCGAAAAGGAGAATATTGATGCGGTGATGAAGCATTCGGCGTATGCGCCGCCAAAGGTGGGAAGGAGGTTGTCGAGCAAGTGGGGGGCGTCGAGGCGGATGGGGGTGCAGAGGAGGGAGGGGGTGGTGGAGAGTATACGGGGTTTCTTTCGGTGAGCGGCGGGCGGTTGAGAGACAGGACAGCATTCATTCGATACCCCTTCTCTTACAACTAGATGTAGGTCTTTCCTTTTTTGGGTTTTGGGTTTTGGGTTTCTTGGGTTTTCGCGGCCCCACGCTCGCTGGGAAGGGGGGATTTTTGGACCGGTGCATGTCTTTGGAGCATTTGGGTTAGGCAATGGGTCTAGGGTAGTGTTTGTTTTACGGTTATGGCGACAGGAGGGTGGTCTCTTTTGTCGGAGGGCATTAATGGGGCATCAGGTATGGGGGTTGGGGCTGGTATGCAGCTAGATAGTTGATTCGGTTCCGTTCATTGAAGATGGACGATACTCGTTTAATGGAGAATCCTGGGCTGGGTCTTGAGCTCCAGCGCGGTTTTGAACAACATGATGTCTGTTCATGTGTTGGCAGACGGAAGGCCACGGAGGTTGCCGAGCTTTCGGCTGTTTTCCTGATGTTGGGTGGGGCGGTGAGACTGTCCACACATGCTCGCATGCTGCAGGTGACGTAGTTGGGTATGTAAACAGCCGTGGATCTACAGGGACGGGACCGAGCAGACCGAATTGGTGAAATGAACCAGTGCGGTGATGATGACTTGGGATCTGGATGCATTTGACTGATTTCATGAATGCTGGGAGAAGTGATGCCCTGGGAGCTTCAGGGTCCTCAAGAGATAAGATAGGGGACGAAGACCAGATCGTCCCTGGCCTGGCCTGGACAGTTCACATGCCCGCTGCCCGTTTGCTATTGAACCCCTCGAACGGAAGGAAGCTCATCGATGCTTGCAACTCGCTCGGAATGCCCCGCGGTGGGGATGTGGGGTAGCGCCAGACAAACGGGGAAGCAACCACCACCGCCGTCACCTATGACGTAAGGGTCGACAATCCCCCTTCGAGCTTTCCTTTATAAGTGGACTGACCGGTCGTGAAAGGAGATCCCTTTACTCATCAACCACACAACCCAACGAACCTTCCCAACAACATCAGACGACCTAACGACACGAATTTTATCAGGTGAGCCGATTAAAACCTTTCCCCATCCTCCAACCCACTTCTCCCGTCTTCTAACACCGTCCCTCTCCCCCCTCGCAGCGAATACCCAAACCATCTCCCATCCTACAACCACCACCACAACAACAGCGACACACAGGCCCATTTTCAATCGGCCAGACGATCCATCCCCTACCTCTCTTCCACACCAACACCCACAACACACAACAAAACCGCCAACATGGTCCGCGGAGAAGCCACCCAGACCAAGGTCCACTACAAGGGCCAGCACGACGACTTCCTCGTGTTCATTGACAGCGCGGCCGACTACCAGAAGTGGCTCGGCGACAAGTCGGTGCCGCTCGCACAGGTGGTGTCGTCGTTCAAGGTGTTTGTGACGCACAGGTATGTCCACTCTGCTGTGTTCAACAAGAGGGGTCGATGCTGACGGGTGTCGGTGTCTACAGGCAGGGAGCTCAGGGCGCATACGACGGGGCGTCCAAGGGCATCCTCGAGAGCGAGTTTGGCACGTCGGTGGATGACGAGGTGGTTAAGAAGATTTTGGAGAAGGGAACGTTGCAGGAGAGCCAGGTATGTTTGTTTGTTCCTTAGCCTTGCCTTGCTTTGGGTGGGTGGTCGTCGTTGGGTGCAAGGGCATACCAAGGATGGCACCACGACCGACCTGAGGCTGGACCTCTACTGGGGTGCCTCATCACCGGTAGCATTGGATCATGATGCTAACACGTCGTCCCCCCCAGATGCCCGAACGCAACGGATCCAGGAACGATTCCAACGGTGCCATGGTAGCCCATTAGTAGCATCCAGGGGCCCGACTGCGTCACCGCTCCTCCCGCCGGAGTCTTGATCGCAAGTCTCGAGATCTCTATGGTCAAACATGGTAATTAAGACCAGACCAGCGGAAATATGTCGCCGCGGAGGAGGAGGAGAACGGAGCGAGGGTCGGCGCGGGTCAATGATATCTTGGCAGCGATGACCACAGCGAGAAATAGCATTCAATAAAGGATTTGATGTCTTTTTCTCACTTGCTGCGTATTTGTTGGCGACCGGGCAGTCCATGTGACACGTGATGATGATGAGTCGGAAAGGAAAATGGAAATGCGAAACAGGTCGGAGTGGCTGAGGCGTTTGGGGTGGTCAAGTTCAATGGCGAGGTGACCAATTTTTGGGTTAGGGGGCCCACAGGGCGACCCCCCTCCGACCGGGCCCCTAATCGCTCGGGTCGTATCGTCAACCGCCGACCGGGAGGGCCGATGCTATTTTGGTGGGTGAGCATGAGAGATCAAGTTTGACAATTCGGGAATTTTGGCCTCTTGAGTTTGTTCAATGTGAAGCAGTCAGGCAGAACTGAAAGGCGATGATGTGGAATCTTATGAATGAATGAGAGGTGTCGGCTGGGCTGGGTGTTATCGCGTCTTGGCGTTGTTCCAGAGAATAGGGGCCGGTGTTTCTTTGCAGGTTTCATAGCTGGTACCTTTGGAAACTTCAATTTTACGGTTGCTGTAGCACGTCCCTGGGGATGCCACACTGGGGAAGGGGGGAGGGTGTTGGGTTTCTTTTGTGAAAGCGGCTGTGGATGTGACGATGTTCGTCTGGTCTGGTCTTTGAGTCGCAGCCGCCAGAATTGTTCGAGAAGGGTTTTGGTTGTTGTGACATGCTGAGCTGAGATGGGCGGCTCATGGGACGAGAGATGGGATTGATTGAAATCAGATGGGTTGGGGTTGGGGGTGAGAGGTGAGAGTTGACGAAAGGGGTTGACATGAGAGTGGTATGGGTGCCAGAGCTGGGTGGTGATGTGTTTATGCCAGCTGCTGCTGTGTGGACATCTCGGGTCGACCGCCAGTTTCACGGTATGCTGCTCTCAAGGTGGTTGTCTTGAACTTCATCTCTCTTGATTATCACATCTCCAGCCATCATCATCATCTATGTAATGATCGCGACACACTTTGCGTGTGCGCTAGATCCCATCATCCCCATCAGACAGAGCCACACACAGCAGGACTCCCAGCGGCGCCGTTCCATCTCTCCGCTCCCTTCATCATCTCCATACAGCCCGCTGTTCCCAACAACAACCCGCCTGCCTGTCTCTGCCTCCATCCTCCCATGGTATCACCCCCACCGTCCCTCTTGTCGGTCTCGCCCCTTCCTCCTCTTTGTGTATATCCCGTGGTATAAAAACCCACATATAAGCAGAGATGATGCTTCGCCGTGCTGCCGGATCGCTGTGAACATGAAACTCAAAAAAAGACTAGTGAAAATAAAAATGTACTTTGTTCCTCGTTGGCTGTTTAAAAATGGGTTGTATGGAAAATGAGAAAAAATGAGACATCCACCCCCCGCTCGTCCCCCGCCCTTCCCGTTCTCTCTCCCGCGCCGTGGCCTGGTGCTGACTCGAAGTCGGGAGGGCGCGTTCCAGAGCTAGATGGCTTGGTGGGACGTTCCTTGGGGTAAACCACAGTCCTGCTTCCTTTCCCGTGGCTGGGCTCGTAGGGAGGGGTTGGCGGCCTCGAGGTGGAGGAGAGTGCGGTGGATAATGGTACCCATGTCGAGTCGGCGGGCAGATGGGCGGGTTTCTTTGTACATGGAGGGACGACGCTGAGAGCCGAGGGGGGGAGCGGTGTGGTTATGGACAGTCGGATTAGGTGGTGGTTGGTGGTGGCCGGTTACACAGCTGCTCGGGGGGTGCCTCCCTGAAGGATTAGACACGTGCCCGGTTGCCGCCGCCGCGCTGGGGGAGCGTCCACGGCTTCGCGCAGATCATCTGTGGGATTTGTGTTAGCCTCGTGTCGCACACATACGGCGGGGTGGGAAAAAATACGAACCTCTCCTTCGCTGTACGCCCAAAAGTAGACGCCGAGGCCAATCACTTGGTAGATGGCCGCGTTCGTCCCTTGGTACGTCAGGGCGGCGGCGAGAGCCGTGAGCGGCAGGAAGGCCAGGCGGGCCTCGAGGCTCCGGTGCAGGCTGCTCCCCGCGAGGAAGCCCAGCGGCCACTCCCATGCTAGGAGGATGAGGCCGAAGACGAGGTTGAGCGTTTGTAATATGGGAATCGGTTTGACCGCCCCGTCGAGCGTCTTGGTGAGGAAGTCCCAGAAGATCTTGGGCCAGAAGAAGCCCTCGACCGCTGCAGCGATTTGGTCTGGATGGGTGTTAGCAACTGATCCGCCCAGCAAGCAACCACCCCTTGGGTTCATTCCGAGAGGGCCCACGTACAAACTGCTGAAGCCAGGATGATGAGCCGCGCCCAGTGGTTCTTGATGAGTCTGCCCATGGTGGGTGATTATCGGGTATCGTCGTTCGGTATTAGGTGCCTCGGTCGCTCGTCTGCCTTGTCGATTGTTCGTTCCTTGCTCGACCGTTTCCCCAAATAACCCCTGTTTTGCCTCGAGATTCCTGCCTCTTGCCGTGCTCTGGTGAAGCACGCTTTGAATTTGCTGCTGGAAGTCGAGTCGTCGCTATCGGGTCCTCGACATGGAAGAGAAAGGACGGGAAGCGAAGGGGGGGTATCAAATTGTACAGTCGAATCGAAGGAAGGTAAAAGGTCCGGACCAGCGGGATGGCAGAAGGAAAGCAAGAAGCGCCGATGTGAAAGAAGGCTATCGACGACCGAGTGCACAGCGCTGGCGCGAGAGAAAGAAGGGAAGGGCGAGGGCGGAGGGAGATCCCAAGAATCAGACGACCGGCGGGGCCGGCGTCGACTAATATTGGGTGTCGGGAACCCCTTTGCACCGGATGAGGGTGCGTGTGGTTTCGGGGGTTTCGGGGGGGGGAGGGTCAGGTACTCGCCCCCGGAGGACTGGCACCGGGGCGGGAGGGGATGGTTTGTGTCAGAGGGCACTGGGGTCGTGTGTCGAATGTTTCTGGCTTGATGCTGGATGGGGCCCGTTCGATATCCAAGTTCTGCTTATCCGATCTATTATGACGGCGGGCATCCGAGCGGCATCGAATTGTTGGGACAAATGCGGTCCTGGAGGCGACAGAATGCCGTGTTGTGAGGTGTCGTCGAGGGTCGTGGGGGGCTTAGTTCAGGAGACGTCGTGGTGTTTGCATTGAGGTCGGCAGGGAGATCAGACACGGTGTGGGTTCCCAGGGGAAGATGCGGCGTTTGACATGTACGGAGCAGACGGCGGCCTTGCTTGATCGTCAGAGATCCGGGACCATGCGAGTTTAAGAAGCGACAGGGCCGGAGCGGGAGGGGGGGCTCGGGGGGGGGTGGTGGCATGGGCCGTGGGTAGGGTCGGGGGTCGGCTGGAGAGCGAGATCTGGGCAGAGAGATGGGGCTATGTGACAGGCATGCGTGCGTGTGCGGTTCCCGCCATGTGGGCAGGGGAACAGTGGAGTGGAAGACTGAATTGGGACTCGGGAGAAGTCAAGGTCATGGCGTGCGGGACGGAGGGTGGTGGTGGAGGATATGGGAGGCGAGCCGGCAAGGTACGCAGCAAGCAGCACAGAATCCAGCACTGGCAATTGGAACAACTGCATCTTTTCTTGGCGGGCCAATGTGCCTGGTCTCCTGGTCCTTCACCCAAAAAGCCACGGCCGCGACCGACACAGCGTCTCTGTGCGAGCCGCCGCCAGCCAGTCCCCGCCCACGTCGGCTCCTCCAAGCGGCGATTGCTGGAGCAGGCCAAGACTCGTGAGCGCTTCGACGTTTGGGCCCCGGGGCCGGTCTCCATAGCCTCCAGAGCCGGACTCCCTGTGTCCCTCTCGCTGCTGCCTGTCCTTTGCCATGTTGACAATACCAAGAATTGCTCATCAGATGGTTTTAGTGCTGCCATCTCGCTACTCACGACTTCCGGTGCACTCAGTCCAAGCACTGGAGAGCAATTGCTGTCGTCGACATGAGATGGGGAGCCGTTCTTTCCTCTGCGTGTGCTGGTGATTGGGGTAGCGTGGGCGGTTACAGCCAGCCCGCCGCCCAATCAGAGCGCTACCCGCCTCGTCTCTGCAGGAGTGACCGGGGGCCTTGACGGACAGGGACTTTGTTGCCCCGCCCACAAGGATCAGGTATCGATTCTGTAACCCCTCCCCGCCTCACCAGCGTCGAGTGACCACCGAGGATCCTGCCTCTGTCGCCCTCGCCATCACCAGCGCCGTGCGAACTTGATCACATCGGCCAATCCAGCGCTCAGATCCGACCTTTTCACTTTTGCCATCATCCATGATGGAAGGATTCCAATTCCTGCCCATTCGGGGCCTCACCTCGCCGTCCGTCACAGCGGGGCGACATGCCTGAAAAAGTCTTGGTTGCGGCGGTGACAACCTCCCGTCCCCGAGAGACAATCTCATACTTTGTGAACCTCGGTACTTTTGTCGAGGCGACGTTTGTCTTGCTACAGACTCGACATAGCTACGACGCCAGCACTCCTGGGCATTGGGTTCTGCGACGGTTGACCCTCGAGCCTGCGTTGGATGCTGAAGCAAAGTTCGTTTGAAAAGGACGGGGCTGCAACAGGACTGCCCTGGCTGCCAAGGGCTCTGTGGGGAACGCATTGCCAGCACGGACCATGCTGTCGATCCAGGATTAAAGGTTAAATAAAGTTCAGTGGAGTGGCACGTGCACGATCGCTCGACGATGGCTGCGCGTTTGTTCCGCCTGCGCCGTTCAACTCCCAGCCCAGTGCCCAAGTCGACAACTCATCGATCCCAGTGGCAAGAAACAATTCGCCAACCTCTCGGTCTCTCCTTGCATGGAATCCTACCAGCACCAGCACAATGATTCAGCATGGCCCTTCCTGTGGCCTGCCATGTGTGCCATGCCCATGCATTGCCTGGCAGCGAGACGGAGCATTTTGCAGCCAACGCTTGTCATGAATCCGCCCCCGACGCGCCGTCTTGAATTCAAGATTGAAGAGGGGAGCATTAGCTTCCCCACAAATCCAGCAGCATTGGCATTGCGAATATTTCACCAAGCCGAGCGGGATGCTCGAAGCCGCATGGCATGAACGACTCTACTCCATACGCAATGGCGGCACATCAGCCCTCGAATTCATCCTCTTCGATCGGCTTCCTCCCATGGAACACTTTGTGCCTGGCCAGCGGGACGATCAGGTTGATCCGAAGATGGTCAAGATCATCCAATGCGCCCAACGTGGCACTCGCGGTGGGTGAACCTCGAGCCGTGAACCGTCAACCCGACTCGGTCCCTCCATCGGTTCCACGATGCCATGCGCCGTTCGAGAATCGTTACACCGGCGGCGACCGTTGTCGGCGGCGTTTGGTGTCGCAGTCCTCCGAAGCGCCGCCGCTTGTCCCCCTTTTCATCACCTGACTTGGGCCGAGAGAGCTCGCAACAGTCATCGTCATCTCGATGCGACGATACCCGGAGCTTGTGGGCTCGTGTAGCATGAGCGGCAAGCGGCAACGCGGCAGCCGGGAGACAGATATTGCTCGCAGACATGTCCAGGCCTCGATTCGCTGTCATTATCCAGCCCGTTCCCAGCCTCTGCCTCTTGCAGAAGCACATCGACGGTCGATGTGGGGAGAAGTTGAGGGCAATATCGGCATCCTTGGGTCCCTCACCGGCGGCTGCATCGCATCGGCCATTGGCTTCCACTCGGGTCGGTTGTGGCACCGGCAGCACGCCGAGCAGTCATTCCGGCCAATCGCGGCCCCTCTTCTCTCTCGTCTGGTTGCCATGCTGGGCATCACCAGCAGGCCTGTCGTTGCTGGGTTCATGATCCCATCCTTTACCACCACGATCGCCCGTGCATGGTGACGATTCTGCAAGTCACGGTGATATAATCCTATCCGTAGCCATCCCGCAAGATGCCAATGTCTGGGCAGATAAATCTGCTCAGGTCGCCCGCCATCACCTGAGAATCACATCACCGCCCCAGCTCACCCGGGGCAAGGCGAGGAACGTTAGTTCGATGCACGACTGGCATTTCAGTCAAGTCGTGAAATGGTCGTCACATCCCGAACTCGAAGGAGTGATGGGTAGCTTGCTCGCAACGCTTCCCTCCCGGCAACTCGACGCGATGGCAACTCGACGATGGCCTCGCACTCCACCAACCCGAACATTCAGTGTCTGGTCCGGCAGCAATGGGGTCCGAATGCAACCTGGAAGCCGAAGAGGATGAGGGAATTCTCACCATTGCTGACGGAAGAGGAGTTCCACCAACCTCGAGGAGGTCCCGCCTCTTGCCAGCGTCGACATCGGCCTGTTATCACTGAGCCCCCAACTGAACCAAACTTGAAGAAACTGATGCTCACGATACTATCTCCTCCAACCCCGCGGTGTGCTATTTTGGTGGAGGTGAAAAAGCACCACCACCTAAACAGGAAAGGTCATCCTGTCCGAGCGAGCCGCCCCCTCTCACCGCCCGACCAACCCCCGGAAGGATTTCCATCCCCCGCGCAAAAGAGTCCGCGGTCCCGTCCCTCTCACCGCCAACCAGCGGTCGCCGCTCCCAGCCATTTCCACGGCGCGGACCTGTGATGTGCTGAGCTGTCAGAAGGACTTCTTCCCCTTTGGGGGTGTTGCAGAGAGATATTGACTCGGCAGCTCTTATTTTAGATCCGACCTGGGCTCGCTCGGATTCGGATTTGAATGTCGGGGGATCCTTTGCTTTGACGTTCTTGTGCTGATATGAAAGATGGCATTGTGATTGATGCCAGTGATGGTATGGTTTTGTTACCTAACTGATAAGCTCGTCGGACTTGTGTGTTGATGGATCGATGACGAGCCTTGTCCCATGGCCTCATCACGCCCAACCCAACACCAGGCAGCGAGCAAAGCTGCTCCTTCTTACGCCCCCAAACATGGCGACCATCTCGAGACCGAGCATCTCGAAGGTCAAGAACCAACTGACGCATGTCTGGGAACAAACTGAATCCTGTTCCCAGCCTGATGACATGACTTATGTGCCCAGCTCCTTGACAACCGGACGCCGTCGAGGTCGTCATCATCCAACACCACCTATACCTTCATTTCCAATGACAAACAACTCTATCCAAGCCACAGAATGTCTGGACTCCGACTCCGACTTCCAACTCCCGACATCCGACCCAACCCCACGGAAGCAAGACATCGGGGATAACCCACCACTCACAGCACCCTGACCAAGCGCGCGAGGCAAGGCAGGGCAGCACCTACATGTACATACACCAGCGCGGCTCTCGCGCTAGTACTTCCGCACTTGACGACGGCACATGCACAGAACATGTGTGTGCCAGCCTGCTGGAGCCGCCGCCCAGGCGCGTCTTGCTCCGCGTTAGTGCGGTCGCCTTTCGGTGGCGTTGTTCTCGGTGTTGGTGGTGTGGATGGTGTGTGTGACTTGGGCCGTTGGGTTACGTACGGAGGTGTATATGCCGGGTGTGTGTGTACATGCCCCCTATCTGGCACCTACGATGAAGATACGCGTGACGCCCTAGAAACTGGGCACATCTCCTAACCCTGAAAGTTATTGATGTAGAAAGACGATGCACGTGGATAACTGAATGGGTGTGTGGCCCGGGGTGATATATCACTTTGACAACCCCATCCCCCTTCCCACATCACGGGGATGCCATTGTGCTGGCGAATGGGCTTCCAAGCGGGGATGGCAGTGGTGTGCTGGGAATGCCGATGAGTGGAGGGTCCTGGCAGACTCCCGCCAACAGAAGTGATAGCCTCGGCGGGTAGGTGGTGCTGTCAGCAGCGGCGCGCGTCTGACGGCAGTAGCAGAAGCAAGGGCAAGGTAAGGAACGGGCATGTCATTTGCAGAGGGAAAGGATGGGGGTGGTGATTCTTGTTGGTGGGATGACATGGTTGTTTGTGAAGTCGGAATATGGAGTATCATCACCTGTCCTGGGTGGTAAGTTGGTGTAGTGGATATTCTGGGATCTCGTTCAGTTACTGCTAATCGTCAAGGAATTTCCGTAGGCCCGAACAATCCCATGAAGATCACAAGATACGTCAAGATTTACCGTCCCCAATGCCCCCATTCACAAGCCAAACTCATGCCTCCAAAACGAAACTACCCTCCCTGCCTCCACCTCATCCCCGCCCAGCGCATTCGCCAGCAGACCCTCGCTTCGCTCCTCCTCCAGCGCTTCGACAACGCCCCTGATGCTGTGGCATGAAGTTATCAACACCTCCGTCGTCCGGTCCGAGAGCGGCCCACCAACGGCGCAATACGGGATGAGGTTGGAGGCGACGTCTCCCGGGCTGGGACGGTACCGGTTCACGCGGGAGTGGGTGAGTGAGTTCTGGAATGCCTGGAGGGTCTCTGGGAGGAGAAGAACTGCGGGGAGGGGGATGAGGGGGAGGTAAGGGATACTGGTTTGATGATTAGCCGTTGCATTGGGCTGGTGGCGGGAGGGGGGTCTCAAACTCGATCTGAAGCTTTGTGAACGCGAGGGTGGCGTTCTTGGTGACGTCTTCGTCTATGAGAAAGATGATGGCGGCGTTTTTGTCCGCTTCTTGAAGTTGTTGGATGCGACGGGATGTCTCGGGGAGGGTTATGTCGTCTGGGCAGAGGAGGAGGAGGCGGAAGAAGTGTGTGTTCCCGCCGGAGAAGGCCCCCGGGGGGCAGAGGGCGATGTCGTGGGTTCCGAGGGTGGTTTCTGGATGGTGGTTAATCGGCCAAGATGGGTTAAATCTTTGGGAGGCCGAGTTACCTCTCCAACGCGATGGACCGTCCCACTGGAGGAGTCGAGGCACTGCTGGTGCCCAGATGGGATTGTGCCTCAGAGTCGAGCAGAACAGGTTCATTGAGATGCTGAATTGCTCCATGGTGGAGTATCGAGCGCGGCACTTGAGGCCGATGGGGAGAATGAAACGAAGAAGATGATCTGGTGTCCGCCTTTTTCTATGCACATGAGGGTATCGTCTATATTCTTTTTGTCTAATTCGTTGCTGTCATGAGCGGAGCTCGTCCTCCTTCCCAACTTGCAGGAGCCCGCAAATATTGCTCGCTCGTGCCCTCGCCCCTTCCGCGGCGCAGAACTAGATTCGGTGCACTGTGTTCGCACATGGCGAATTGCAAATATATCGTCTTCACGCCCTCTACACGAGCGCCGGTATCGAGTGGAGTGTTTGCCTTCCCGCGCACAGTCAAGGCCACGAAGGGCTTGGCTGCTTCCCAATCCGCCTCATGCTGTTGGCGTTGGGGCGGACAGAAGGGGTTGCTTGGTTTTCGGATCCTTGAACGCCCGGAGGGCATCTTCAATCATCTCCAGCCGGGCAAGCTGGTCCCTCCTCGTCTTCTCATACTCGTCCTCCTTCTTCCTGAGCTCCTCCAACTCGGCATTGAGCTCCTTGATCCTTTCCAGGTTATGATCGGGCTTTGCCGAGTTTCGTTGGTACTCGAATATTACCAGCCCCATGGCAACGAGCAGGATGAAGGCGTCTCCAATGACATCGGCAAAGAGGTCGACGGCCTTGGCCTCGGGGAGTGAGCGAAACTTTCTCTTCCAGACACTTAATGGCGGAGTGGTGACCGGATGAGACTGGTTTGGGGTTGTCCCGTACTTCAAGCGCAACTGCTCCTCCCGCTTGATTTGCTCTTCAGTCTTGACCGTGGGCGCTTCGGCCTTTTCCTTGGCTCGCAGTTCTGCCTCGGGATTCCGGAGGAGAGCGACGTTCAGCCGCATGTTGATCTGGTGGATTACCTGGCCGTACCTCGCGGCAAACAGGCGGAACCTCTCATGATCATGAGCCTGACGCTTGATGTGGTTCTGGTGCGCTCCGGTCAGATACAGGAAGCTCGTGCGGCAGCGTCGGAAGCGGTACTAACTGCGCCATATTTAGAGACGTGGCGGACAAAGAGCGCCGCGATCTTGAAGAGCGGGAGTGCGACCATGGCGACGGGGGTCGGGCTCCGGTACAATGTCTTGGCCAACAATTTGTATGTGAGGGTTGTCGCAAGCGTTGATGCCCGAGGTCGTCAACGTCGACGATGATAAGAAGCGTCAGCAAGCTTATCAGGGCGCGACCAATGACATGGTAGGGAGAGAGCATCTCCAAAAATCAAGGGCTGATCCACCGGCCAATGGCGTCGCGGTGAGCCGATGAAGAGTGGGTCCGGAAGTGGTTGCTGCAGTGACCAGAGGAAGGCGCAAACAACCGTGACCCGCGTAATTCTCGGTACTCAGGTGCAGCTGGCTGGTCCCAAACTTCCCAACACTGCACTGTACACACAGCCCACGTCCACCGCCCAAACCTTCCCGTCGCGACATACACATCGCCTGGTCATCGTGGTCGTCATTTGTATCGACTTCCGCGTGTATACCTCTTTTGGCATCTTTTTGGCAACACAATTGCTGGTCTGTCTTATGATTGCTGGCACCGGACCCTGCGACCTTTGTCCCGACTCCCTCTCGTCAACAAGAATCTTCTTCGCCTCGCCCGAGGCCGCCAGGTCTCTCGTCGAACTTGCACATTCGCCAGCCCTCCTTATTGAACCAACAAACAACAACAATCCCACCAACCCCCCGACCGAACCGTCCCCCCTCCACCTCCACCTCCACCGCCTCCCCCGCCGTCGCCCACTACCTGCTTTGGTCTCTCCCCGAGAGGGACGCAACCACGAGCCTCTTGCGCCCGGCCGCCTGGGGTCTCCGTGCTAGGGAGTGAGTGATGGCTGCCAGGGGCGTCGAGATGGGGGCCCTCTCCCCGAGGGATGCGAATGCCCAGCATGTACCAAGAGTAAACGAGCTGAAGACTAAGGCAGTGGCTCAACTCAAATCGGCCAAGGACAAGGAGCACCCTCCCCCACCGCCCAACAATGTCATCGAACCCTCGAGCGCCGACCGAAAGGAGGGCGCCGTCTACCAGGTCGGCAAGATGCTCGGCAAGGGCGGCTTTGCCATCTGCTACGATGGAAAGCTCACCGGCACCACCAAGCGGTACGCCCTCAAGATCGTCAAGTGCCAGATGCCGACCAAGATGGAGCAAAAGGTGAGCCCTCATCCCCTCTGTTGCTGCGCGTCCCAGTCCTAACATCTTCCCAGTTCCAAACCGAGCTGCAAATCCATTCCAAGATGCGCCAACAAAACATCGTCCAGTTCCACCGCGCCTTCACCTTTGAGAGCTGCACCTACCTCGTCCTGGAGCTGTGCCCCAATGGCTCGCTGATGGACATGGTCAAGCGACGAAAGGGGCTCACGGAGCCCGAAGTCCGCTTCTACACCATCCAGATTACCGGCGCCATCAAGTACATGCACGCCAAGGGAATCATCCACCGCGACCTGAAGATGGGCAACATCTTCCTCGACAAGTACATGAACGCCAAGATTGGTGATTTTGGCCTGGCTGCGCTCCTTCTGACCGGCAAGGACATGCAAGTCATGCGGAGGACAACGCTGTGCGGCACGCCCAACTACATTGCTCCCGAGATTCTCGAAAAGGGCCGCAAGGGTCATGACCACATGGTGGATATCTGGAGTCTGGGCATCATTTTGTAGGTGCTACCCCAAGGCCAGGAAACGTGCGGGAATACTAACCAATGCCAGGTTTGCGATGCTCACTTCGAAACCCCCCTTCCAGTCGTCCACCACCGACGAGATCTACCGCCGCGCCAGAGACCGTGACTACGAATGGCCATCGCCCGAAACCTCGCAAAAGTACATCAGCCAGGAGGCCAAAGACCTAGTCGCGACCATGCTTGTTGAAGCCGATCAGCGACCGGACCCCGATATGATCGTGGAGCACCCGTTCTTCACAGCTGGGTACATGCCCGTGCCGTCTGATATCTCGTCCAAGATCCGCGAAACAGCGCCCACAAGTGCCGCCTTTTACGAGCCTCTGACGGATCCCCGCGCCCAAGCGATCAACCTGCGCAATGTTCAAGAGATGTGCATCGAGTGTGGCGTGGGCCCGTGGTGCCCGTCCAAGCTTGTGTTCAAGAACATCTGGAGAGAAATGGCCGAGGAGGAACAGTATGGCTTGACTCCCGCCATTCCTCTCGCAGAAGGAATTGTTTACCGTCCCTTTGACGAGGTCCGCAGCGAGCTGAGGATGAAGGCCCGCGTCGCCCAGCAGATGGCCAAGATAGAGAAAGAGGCACAGGCCAAAGAGGCGCGGTCCTCTTCGCAAGCTCTCGACAAATCCGCCGAACTTAGTAGCTTCAGCCAAAGCAGCAACAACCTTAATAATGTGGTTGTGCCCATCCAACAAGCCCCCCCGGGTCTCCTCCGCGCGCCTCCGCAAAGCTTCGCTGCTCAACAGAGAGCCCAGGGCAGACCTGCCGCTGCCACGACAACAAAGCGCGCCCAGACTGCGCCCGAGGCCGCTCCGCTACAGACAGTTGCTACCATACGCACACGGGCTGCTCAAGAGGTGCCCGCGGCCAAAGAGCAGGCTTCGGATGAGCTTGCGCCCCTCGCCAAGGCGGCGACGCGCAGTCTTCGAAGCAACTTCACCGTCAAGAGAAGCCAAACAGCTCCGTCGGCTGCCACGGAACGTGCTACCCAGCGGGCTCCGTCGAGCTCCTCAAAGCAAAAATCCCAAGAGGAGAAAATGTCCTTGTTCAGCCCGTCGGAATACCAGGAACCGGTCCCTGGCACACAGCCTGATGAAGTTCTCGACCGCCTGCAGAAGTTGCAGGCTGAGTTGGAAAGAGCTCTGAATTCCCGATCCATGGCGATTTTGTCCTCCAAGGACAAAACCCCCTCCCCCCCTCACATCGTTGTGAAGTGGGTTGACTATACCAACAAGTTCGGCCTCGGCTACGTCCTCAATGACGGAAGCGTGGGCTGCATTCTTCGCAGTATCCCGACGGCGGACAGCCCCAATGGCGGTGTGTTGCCTCCGGCCTGCATGCTTGTCCACGGTGCCGAGCGGCACTGCCAGCGCAAAGACGATTTGAGCTATCCAGACAGACACCAGATTGTTCCCATGGGAGAACGGATCCAGTTCTACGAGAACCATGGAGAGGAGGGCTTCACGCGCGTCAGGGTGCCGCCATCAAGCTTTCAGATTCCCGTCTTCCCCGACGGCTCGACTGGCAAGCTCTCGGCCGGCAAGGACATCTATGACCATCGCAAGAGGGAGAGAATCGTGTTGTGGAAGAAGTTTGCCAACTACATGATCGCCAATGGGAGGGAGATGGACGGACCGGGACAGGACGAGGCCCCGATTCGCATGCCGACCATCACCGACCCGACTGTGGCACCTAGTGATATGGTCACTTTCTACCAGCGTTTCGGCGATGTTGGGTGCTGGATGTTCTGCGATGGCCACATGCAGGTGAGTTTCTTGCCCTTGACAACAACTATACATATAACTTTTACTGACACGCCATGTAGTTCAACTTCCCCGACCATACCAAGATCGTCATTGACTCGACGGGCACATGGTGCCACTTTTGGCATTTGCCTCTGGAAGCCGCCAAGCTTCTGCAAGAGACCGGGACGCTTGCCGAGTCGGCGCTCGATGGCAGGACGGTGCTCTCGTATCCGCTGCAGACCCTCCTCAACTTTACGGCACCGCCCCGGCAACCGGCGCCTCGGGCGGGCACCCGTAGCACGAGCAACCCCACACGAAGACGGCCCGAGATCAGTCCGGAGCTCCAGGGCATCCCGGCGGCCAACCACTTCCGGCTCAAGATTACGTTCATTCTTGAGATTATCCGGGAGTGGACGAGGAACGGCGGCATCGGCAATAGTGCCAGAAGCCGCGAGGACAGACTGAGGTGGCTAGGGATCCGCGAGACGGTCAATGTCCAGATCCCTACCAAGCACGTGTGGGTGACGATTGGCGCCCGTGCAGGCGACGAGAGGATTTCGGCCTATGTCGACCCCAGGAAGCCAAACGAGATTGGGCCTGATATTGATGAGACAAAGAAGCGTGGCTGATGGGTTGGCCTTTTGGCGGTGCGGAAGATGTTTATGACCAGGAGGGGCGGGGACGGTAATGAGGGTTTTGGTTAATGAGGATTACTACACTGGAGTCTTGGGGCTGGTTCTTTTTAGGGCGTGGCCTAGGTTTGGGCTTCTCGTCGTCATGATGTCATGGCTTGGTGTTCTTTCGTTGTATTCATTCGGTATATACCTACCTTCCTCCAGGGCCGGCCGGCCCTGGAGCTCAATCGTTGATATCTTACTCCAGCGTGCTTGCGGATGATTGTAGTCTTGGGCGCTTCTTTGCAACACAGCGTACCTTTTACGGGCATTTTCACTTCTTGAGAAAACGCTTTGGTCCATGCTCCTGGACATCGAGATGGCCTCTATCCTGTTGCAAGTCCTGTCCTCCGCCAGGCGTCTGTCCTCCCCGATACATAACATCTCCCTGGGGTAATCATCGCTCCCAACGCCTTGCTAAACAAACCTTGAAACCAAGCATCCGCCCTGCCCTCACCCCCTTAACACAAAACCCGATACACCCGCTTCCAAACCGGCCAGCTTTCCCTCTCCTCCCTCTCCATCGCCATCAGTATGGGCAACCGCCACTCCCTCCTCCCGGTATCAACATCCATCTCCTCCACCCCGACTATCCTCGTCCGAAACCACACCTTGTGCGCCACATACATGGACGCGACAATCGGCACGCACAGATACTGCAGAAAGAAACCCTCCACCCTCCCCCTCCCCCCGTCCCTACCACCACCAACAGGCCACCCCGCCGTCCAAAACTGCGCCCCCAGCACCAGGACATTACACCCCAGCCCCACCCAGCTCCCGACGACCCCCGCCTGCGCGCGGAACGCCAGCTCGTCCAGCGACCGCCCCTTGGCCGCCCACGCCGCGCGGAACCGCACGTGCGCCAGGCAGATGCTGCCCCACGTGAAGATGGAGCTCAGGCCGGACACGGCGAGCAGCCAGTCGAGGACGGCGGGGTCGGAGACTATTGAACAATAGGTGTTAGTAACTGCCGTATTGGGGAATGATCCTCTTTGTCGCGAGAGTCTCGGGAGCCGCGGGAGTCTTTGGGGCTCCCGAGACATACGAAAAGGGGAAATAATGACTTGGATTATACGTACGGTAGCCGAGGAGGCCGACGGCGGCGGCGACGAGGATGGCGGCCAGGGGGCGGCCGCGGCGGTCGACGTAGGAGAGGAAGGCGGGGGCTTGGTGCTGGTCGGCGAGGGCGGCGAGGGTGCGCGAGGAGCCGAAGACGGCTGAGTTCCCGACGGAGAGGACGGCGATGAGGATTACGCCGTTCATGAGGCCGGGGAGGATTTGGATTCCTAGGGGGGGGTTAGTGGGGGGTGGGGGTTGGGAGGGGAGGGGGGGGGTACCGGCGGATTCAATGGCGATGACAAAGGGGGAGGCGGAGACGTCCGAGATGGACTTTGGGCCGCCGAGGAGGGAGGGGTGGTCGTGCGGGACGAGGAGGCCGACGACGGAGAGGGCGACGACGTAGAAGAGGGTGATGCGCCAGAAGACCTGCTTGATGGCGGTGGGGAGGGACTTGCGCGGGTTGACCGTCTCGGCGGCGGCGAGGCCGACGAGCTCGGTGCCGGCGAAGGCGAAGGCGGCCGTGACGAAGACGGAGCACAGCCCCTTGAAGCCGTTGTTGAAGGCGCCCGGGTCGGACCAGAACCGCCCGCCGATGTAGCCGCCGTCCGGGTAGCCGCCGATGTTGATGACGATGCCCAGGAGGATGAAGCCGATGACGGCCGTGATCTTGATGATGGCGAAGATGAACTCGGCTTCGCCGTAGTACTTGACGCCGAGGAGGTTGATGGCGATGATGCTGGTCAGGAAGATGGTCACCCAGAGGGAGCGGCTGATGTGGCTGTTCCAGTAGCCGACGGTGATGGACGCGGCGACGATCTCGAGGGGGAGGACGATGAGCCACTGGAGGCAGTAGTTCCAGCCCATGGCGAAGCCCCAGGCCGGGTCGAGGAAGCGGGTTGAGTAGGATGAGAAGCTGCCGGCGACCGGGAAGGCCACGGCCAGCTCGCCGAGCGCTTGGACGGTGCAGTACAGCATGACGCCGATGAAGCCGTACGCGATCAGCACCGATGCCGGGCCGCCCATGTTGAGAGACTTTCCCGACGCCACGAACAGACCGGTCCCTACACATGTCAGCTCACACAACTCTCCGCTCACCCAAACACTGACGGAAAAACCATACCAATCGACCCCCCTATGGCAATCATCTGCAGATGCCTCCCCTTCAGCTCCCGCGCCAGCCCCGTGTCAACAGTCCCGATGTTCGCCGCCGCCAAGTCATAGTAGTGCATCCCGCGCTCCTCACCCACGGACTCGCCCGACGGCGTGCGCGCGTGGACGACCCCGTTCGGCGTGATGCGCCGGTTCGGGTCCCGGCGGAACTGGTCGAACCAGTGCCCCACGGCGGCCCGGCCCCGGTCCCGGCGGCTGCGGCGTCCGCCGTCCTCGTACAGGTAAGCGGGCTCCCGGGCGGCGCTCCACACGCTGCCGGGGGCGACGGAGCCCTCTTTGAAGCTGAGGCGGTTCATTTCCAGTTCGGGGTCGAAGGTGCGGTCCCGGTCCGAAGCCATGTTTGCGCCGGTGGGGGGGTTCGCGGCGGCTTATCTAGACCCGGGGCCGGTTTCTATGAAAGGATATACAATGGCGCTCACTAAGAGATGGGTTCAAGGGGTCACGACCGGGGAGCAGCAAGGTGTTGATCGGCGGCCGGGTCTCAGGTGGACCAGTCGATCCTCTCGCTCAAGCGGCTCACTGCCCGCGGGGCATCGTAGATTCGGCCAGCGCCGGCGGGTGTTGTTGGTTCAATGGTTGGGTTGGGTTGGGTTGTGGTGTCAGGACTCTTGACGGGTTGGGGGTGTATATGGTCCGTCGAACTTGACGATGGGAGACATTGGATCTTATCTTAGACGAGCTGTCATCCCCAAGAAACGGAGAGGTGAAGGAGAAAAAGAGGGAAAAGAGAGTAAGACGGAAAAAGAGAGCCTTGCGCCTTGCGCCTCTCTCATCATCGCTTGGCCTGCCGCCGTGGCATGCAGGCAGATGGCACTCTGCCATTTGATCCTTTGGACCCAACGAGAAAAAAAGGGCTGGAGCCAACCTGGGCCTTATCAGAGGGAGCTGAGCCAGCCGCCTGTCTTCCCACGGCGGTGTGGTGGTGGGCGCCGTATCTCTGGCAAAGGGGCCGTGGGGCCCGGCCGGTGCAAAGGGAAAAGGGACCGAAAAGGTGGTGGTGCCACGGGAGGATTCCCTCTTCCCGAAGGGCATCTTCACCACCCCACCAGCCCCCAGGTCACCCCTGTCAGGCGATCGTGTGGGGGGCAGCCCTGGGGAACAAACGGGATTCCACCTTGGCTGTCTCCATCATCAACGACAACCCTTCTCCATTGCCTCAAAACGCTGCAGCAGAGATGTGATGCAGCCCGTCAGCGTGAGATTTCCAAGACGGCAGTTATCAGGAGTCTCAACCACCGGGAAATCGGGCCCTCGTTACCACAGATACTTCCACCCACCAACCTCCATCTCACCCCCCAACGGTGCCAATTAATATCTCGAGCATGCCCGCCGTAGGTTCGCCTGATAGCACGGGCATCCAACCGACAGACCGCACCAACCGTCCTCCCATCATTCATTGGCACCGTTCTCCCGTGTAGCGCGACGAACGAGCACCACATGTTCTGCTCTGCTGGGTTCCGTTACACGTCACAGGCGTCGATCTTGTGCGATTCCCAAAGGAGGGTTTGTCTTGTCGCTACGGATACTCTCCCACAAAAGAAGC
Source organism: Podospora conica (assembly GCA_030685255.1). Lineage (NCBI taxonomy): Eukaryota > Fungi > Ascomycota > Sordariomycetes > Sordariales > Podosporaceae > Podospora > Podospora conica. The sequence goes on along the minus strand of MU839416.1, from coordinate 522,073 downwards.
CAATCCCCTTCTTCAAGATCCTCGCATGTAACACCGTGATGGACCGCTGGTGTCTACTACACACAACCTCCAAGACCGCTGGGCTCGCACAACCTAGCCGTTCTAGAAGCAATAGCACGCCTCCAAGGAAGCCCAGTCTCCCGGTGTACAGAAACCAAGCCTTGATTCATCCTGTAACACTGCCCACGACCACCAAGTTACAAAGCCCAATACAGCCATGATCCGCGTGGTATCGAAAATACAAAAAGCACCCAGGTTGGCCTGGTGTACAGTAATCCAACATAAACAGCAACACCAAACAACAGGTCTGGTGCCCGCGTATAAACCCAAGTTGCACCTGTGTACAATTCTCTTTCCAGACCCGACGCCCTAACAATATGATGGTAGAAAAACAATGGGCCGACACTCGTAGGATGGGTGCATTGTCAATGCGAGCCACAAGCCAGAGAAAATCCTTCAAGCTGATATAATCTTGGTTTCGGTTGTGGTTCCGTCTTGTCGTCATTCATGCTCAAAAGCAAAGACGTGTAGTCATCAGACATTAAAGGGCGCTTCGGTCCGGCCCCCGTCGCAGCGGCCTGGTAGCTCAAAAGTCCCAGAAGTTATCCGACTTTGGCCCCGTCGCCTTTTGCTGCTTGCCGGGAACCGAGGGGGCTGCGGCCGCCGCCTCGTCGCCAAAGAGCCAGTCGCGGTTGGTTCCCTTCTTGCCACCCATGCCGTCGCCGCCGATGACAATGCCCCTCTCGTCGGGTCCACGCCTCGAGTGGGGGTTGCTGTTCTCCTTGTGCGACACCGGCGACTTGTCGTACGACGACCAGTTGCTCTCCATCATGCGAACCGCCTTCTTGTGTTGGTCCTTGGGTGCCTCTTCTTGGCCACTGCCGCTGGGCGACTCATCATCCATGGCGAAGTGGGGATCAAAGTCCTTGTGCCGTCCGCCCAGGTTGGTGATGTTGCCAAGAGGTCCCGGACCCGGCGTCGGCGCCGTCCCGTCCTCGTTGTAGAGGTTGTTCTCGTACAGGCCCAGTCCGTCGTTGTGGGCAGTTCCGCGGGGGTGACCAGCGGCGCGGTGCTCGCGGTCATCCGGGCCGTCGTCCACAAACTCAAAGTGCGGCTCAGCATCGGGGCGAGCCTTGGCCGGCGCTCCGCCCCTTTTCTCGGGCGTCTCCTCCACAACATCGTTCTCGGTGCCCCAGTGGCGCACGTCCCGGGCCTTGTGGAGAACGCGGCTGGCCGTGGGCTTCTGAGGCGTCGTGAAGTCCTCAAACGACCACATGGCATCCTTCTTGGTCTTTGGCTTCTCGGCAAAGTCCACGCCCTTCCTAGGGGCATCCTGCGAGTCCGTGCCGTCGGCAAAGTCAAAGTGCTGGTACTTTCGGGGATCGGGGCGCACAAATTTCTCCGGCGAGGGCTTTTCGGGCGTCTCGGGCTGGTGCTCCTCGTCCGTCTCAAAGAGGCGGATGGGTTGGAAGTTCTTGCCAGCACCGCTCTTGGGGGCAATAGCCTTGCCCTTGCTCGGGGACTGGGAGCGACCGCGGCCCCGGTTCGGCGAGGGTTCGTCATCATCTTCGTCCTCGGGCTCATCACCCAGGATCTGCGTGAAGGATCTCTGACGGGGGCGGTTGCCGGCATAGGGAGACACCACCGAGGCGGGAGGGGCATTCTCAATCTCCTCGCGCGGGGCAAATAGCGTGAGCGACGCATGGGGGTCGCGCATGATGTTGTTGGAGTTGCCCCGCGAGCGAGAGGGGAGGTCGGCCGAGGCCGGCGCGCCCTCGGCAGGCTTGACGCATCTCGCAATCAGGATGATCTGCTCCTTGCTGTCGCGGATGGGCCAGTTGCGGCCCGTCTTGCCAATAACGTCGAGCTGCTTCAGAAGCGCACCCTGGTCCCAGCTCTGGCGAATCTGCAGGATCTTGGACTCGGCGTCAAATGTGACAAAGTGGGTCTGGAAAGGCGAAAGTTAGCAAGTTAGAAGGCCGTTTGGGGGTGCGAATGGGAAAAGGCCTACGATGGGAAGGTAGCAGGTGCGGTCGGCGACAAAGTTGTCGTCCAGGCCGGGAAGATAGGGACCTCCGCTGCTAACGAACTCCAAGGTCGTCTCGATCTCGACTGCGATGGCGCTCTGGCCTTCTACGGCCGTGATGGCCGACTCCTTCTTCTTCTTGACCTGGCTGCGCAGGGTGCCAAAGTGCTTGATAATCTCCGTGGCGCCCGCGAAGCTGGTCGTGCTGGTGATGTAGTGCAGCGACGCGTTCGATGCCAGCGCCGACGAGTTGGGCGCGGCAAGGAACTGCCGGTACGCAGCCTGCAATGCCATTGCGTCGAGAGTTTGGCCGAACTTGACGCAGTCGTCTCAACGGGTGGCGAACTGAACAAGAAGCGAGGTGAAGTGCTTTGCGAGAGGTTCGGGTCAAGGCGAATTGCAATTGTTGTTGTGTAAGTAGTGAGGTGGTAGGTTGTTTTCTCCAAGAGGAAGGGGATTGGAATGGAAAAAAGAAGACGAGCGGAAGAAGAAACACGGGGTTCTCAGATGAAGGGGAGCTGCAAAAGCTCGGGACGCGTTTCCCCAGGACAGTGGAATGGGCCAGGAACGCTGGAAGGGTGGATGCATGGGGCAGGGGCGCCTTGGCAGGGACTCGCTGCTTCTGCTCTCTCCCTTGTTTATTTTGTTAGTGTTGTCCTTTGCGAGTGCCCCAGAAGTGGGCGAGCCGCTATCTCGCGTCCCGGGTGGGGAGGCAGACAACAACATTGATGAGGTCGCGGGCCACTGAGAGGCCTTCAGTTTCCAGTTCCCGAGGTCTGACTGAAAAGAGGGAAGAGTGGTGTCCCAGCGCTGCCTGCTCGTTCTGGCCACAACACCTCCCCCATGATTATTCGAAAGGATTGTTTTCTCTTCTCTCGAATGGCAGCCGGGCGATCCCATCGTGTGATCTCCCGTCGTCGCATGGCTGACAAGGAAGTGCCCGGTGGATGTCTTGGGAAGGGTGAGGTTTACGACGTCCATGTTTGTTTACTTGGGCCAGCTCGATTCGAGCTGTGGTCATGACGACGGCGGGACACTGGCCCAGCTTTGTGTTATACGGACCGACTACTGTGTAGAGGATATGCTCAAGTAGGTCGTGACTCCGGGGGCATCATCTCTCTTCCACGGCGTCGTCATGGCCACCGCGACTCCACGGCCAGGGCTGGAAAGTGGTGTTGTTTGCAGGTTCATGCGAAAAAAAGAGCCCCGCAAACCGTTTTGTCTCAGAGTCGACAGGGGGCACAGAGGGGCGCGTTTCAATCATACGCCCTAGGCCAATTACATGGCCTGTGGTTTGGGGAGTCGGTACCCCACCGTGCCCACCGGGCCACTTGCATTTTGACGACAGCTCTTGGCACGGAAGCTTGCACCGCTTTTCAGCCCAGCCGATTCCAGAGTCGCTTCCTTCCACGACAGGGCACGACGTCCCAAGTTGACTCGGCCAAGACGCTCACTTTCGGCGAACATGCCGCATCGTCACCGCATCGAGATTTGGAGGCCATCGCTACCGATCGCGAGAGCGGGATTCTCTCCGCCGTCTATTCCTGGAGCATGTCCTTTCGAAGTTCGAACCATCCCAAATCATCCCAAACCAGTCTCACACTCCACTCCAGCAAACCCATCAATCCTGACACAACAAAGCAGCATGTCAGTCTCAAGATACGGTATGCTGACTGCCTTCCATGCCAGACATCACCGTCTCGTCCAGATCCCGAATTCAAGCTCTGGCTGGCTGCTCATCTTCATGCATCTTGTTGTTGTTGTGTCCCGATCTGGAAGAAGGAAGCCAGGCTGGCACTGCCGTCAGCTGCCCTGGTTGGCCTCGTTTCAGGTCACGGCGGAGGGCGGCGGACGGCCGATGTTCCACGCAGACTCACCGTCGGCTTCCTCCATTCGTGTGCGCTGCAGTCGATCCCGTCCTCATCTCCAAATCACGATGGCCTCCCGCAAAACACAGTTTAGCTCAGACAGCCAAGTGACGGCCCCGGACCAACTGACTGCAGTGACTGGCAACCCGAGCCTAGTCCACCCCTTTCCGTATGTCACGGTCTCTGTGCAACCCGGCCGCGTTCCCGACGGACCAACCCAGAGAGCCCACGAGGGATAGCCTCCGGAGAGCCTCACCGTAACTCCCACACATCATCTGCCATACCTGGCTCGCCCCGTCGCGTCATGCCTTGTTGGGCCTGCCCTGTGCCTGTCATGTCAGCCTCCCCCACGCCGCTCGCCGGACCCGTCAGAGTGAACCTGCGCGAGATAAACAGGTCCGGGGAACGGTAGAGCATGCGCCGCCTCTGTTTTCTCTTGATTTCTTAATATCACTTGCGACTTCCCAGCTCCACGCAGCAGAAACACACCAACGGCTCCGAGATTGCGTGCTGTGTCGGTATCAGCAGATGCAGATGCCCCATCGACCTACATACATCGCACATGATATCAGCCAGCCACTACGCTAAGCTCTGATAATTCTTCTTCTTCCACCCTCTGCCCATCGACCATTTCTCATCTCCTCTTCCGACCATCGACCCGCCACATCTCCAACTCCTCCTCAACACCATCATCATCTCAAGACAGCCGCCGCCCAGACCCAACCCAAAATGCAAATCAAGGACCCCCAACCCTCCACCATCCTCCCCACCAAACCCCAAATCCACTCGCATAAGCACCACAACGCCTACAATGGCACCCACCACCTGCCCCTCGCCGTCGGCGTCAAGCGTTCCACCGCCGCCTCTCGTCCCACCCAGCCCAACCACCTCAGGTACCCCCAAAATGGCCGGTTCCACGCGCGCCTATACGCCGTGACGCTCTTCTACGAGCACAACCGAGCGTGCACCATCTTCCGCACCATGGACGACTTTGTCGCCCTCCGCCGAGGCCTGCCGACGACGGGAAAGCCGGTATGGAAGCGAAACGAGCCGATATACGGCGTGGTCGATATGCAGCAGTTCCTGGGGGATACGGTGGCCAAGTTCCCAAAGGAGTGCGCGCTCGAGTACTTTCTCAGGAGGAGGATGGGTGACTGTGGGTACTAGGTGCAGCGAGGGGGCATACATATCGATCCAACTCCATCGTCAACTGGGACGGGTGGAATTCACACGCATAGACCCACGACATACACCCACGGCATTACACCCAAACACACCAGCACACCACAAACACCAACACATCGAAGTACACCACACACATCACTTTCTTTTTTCTCGGCTTTCTATTTCATCGGCGTCATCCAGGGGAACGGAATGGAAACGGGCAGCATCTCGGGCAGGACAGCTTCGGAACGGACAGCGTATTTTTCGGCACCCGGCGTCAAGCATTCAGCGATTGGCTTTTGGAGTTGTTTGTCTTCTTCTCTTCTCTTATTTGATCTACCTACCTACTTATTGTAACTCTGTCACTCATTTCTGGATCTAGAGCGGGCTCACGGTGTTGAGTATGGTGTTTCCAGGGGGTTATGAAGCCATGCAATTTTACGACGGATACTTTTCAACCTATGATAGCCGGGTTGGGGAGAGATAATCCATAATATATGAGAAATTACCAATACAGTCTTTAAGCCGGCAGCGAGGGGATTGTATCCGTGGTCATGTGTCAAGTACTGAACATTGTTTGGATTGAGGGTATTGCCAGAGTCCGACTCTATGTGTCAAGCAAGAGGGACAGAGGAAGGCTATCTCTTGAATTACAAGATGTATCAAAACCATCACCAAATCGAGTCAATATCCCGGAGCTCAAAATCACATTGGCCAATTATTCCCCCTTTCTCATTGGCAGCCACCTCTCTTCGGCGTTCAACCCGCAGATCACAGAGTTGTCCCGCAGCCAGACAGCCTTATCTTTCTCGGACGCTTATCTCCTGCCGCCTCGGAGAAGGGAAACTCATGAAGAGGGGAGATGAGAATCCTGTTTCTCCGGGTCTAGACTCTGTGGGGGTTCTTGTCTAGTCGTAGTCGTTGAAATAGACTTTTTTGCGAAAACAGTGTTGTCGTGATTGTTCTCCTTGCAAGTGACCAGACGAGAGCAACTTACACTATGGATACGACCGCCGATTTCAGTCCGTATCGCCAGGATGGCAAGCTGGTGAGTACTACGAGGTCCGATGAAGAGAACCTGTTGCTGAACTTACCAGTACGGCTTCGTATGTGTCGTAACAGGCGCATCTCAGCCCGTCGGGATGGCAATCATCGAGGAACTCGCCGGTAAGCCCCCTCACATCACCCTCACCACATCACCACCTAACCAACCCACCAGCTCACGGCGCCGCCTCCATCTACGGTACTCACCCCCCTCCCCACCCCCAAAGCCCACACTCACCCCCCCAGCCTGCGACAAAGCCGTCCCCCCCGACACCTACACCGCCCTCACCACCGCCATCGCCCCAACCAAACTCATCCCCTACCCCTTCACCCCCACGGCCGAAGACGAAACCCTCGTCCTCATCGACGAGATCCTCGCCGCCTTCGGCCGCCTCGACATCTGGATCTGCTCCTCCGGCCTCCTCGGCCCAGCCTCCATCCACGACACCACCCCTTCCACCGCGCAGGCCTGCCTCGACGCGCACGCCCTCGCGCCCCTCTTCGCGCTCAAGCACGCGCCGCCCGCCATGGCCAAGCTGCTGACCGAGAAGCGGGCGTACCCCAACGCGGCGCCCAAGCTGCAAAAGTACGGCAGCATCGTCGTGGTGGGCAGCGTGGCCGCCACGTACGGCGGGTGCTGGGGCCCGGTGTACACCATGGCGGCGCACGCGGCGCTGGGCGTGGTGAGGGCGGGGGTCGCGGTGCTCAAGGGGACGGGGGTGCGGATCAATACGATTTCGGCGGGGCAGATTGATGTGGGTGTTGATCTGGGGAGGGATTTGAGGGGGATGAGTGCGCAGTTTCCGCCTAGTAGGCTGCAGGAGAAGGAGGTGAGTATACCTATGCTTCGCCCGGGGGTTGGGGAGATGCTGATGGAGGACACAGGCGCAGCAGACGACGATCGGGTTGGAGCGAGTGGGGAGGCCGCAGGAGGTCGCGAGGGTCGCGGGGTTCCTGGCCAGTGGGTTCTCGTCTTACGTGACGGGGGCGAACCTGGTGGTGGACGGAGGAGCGTCGTGAGTTTTTTCTGGCGCTGTTACGAAAAGGAAACTGACAATGGCGGCAGCATCATGAATCCCATGACCATTCCGATCGGATGAAGACGAAGGGGAGAGGCCGGGAGCCGATGGTACCCCGGGACAGGGATGCGATAAGATAAGATGTACACGCTGTGGAGTCGGGACTGCAGCTGCGGGGGATGGCGGGGTAGCTTGGGGCCCCAATTGGAGAAGCTGGAAGCCGTCATGGGATGGAGCTCCCCCTTCCATGCCGGCCGCCGGGTACGAAGGGCAAAGGCTAATTCTGTTTATCTCAGAACCCAGACCTCTTTTTTTTGGTGCCTTTTGTATATGGTGAATAAACGGTCGCTTCGCTCCCTTTAGTAAAAAGTAACGGAGGTATCGCTTCGCTCCACCCCTAAATAATCCAAGCGCCTACGTTAGACAAATTACTATGAAATTTCAGTGTAATTACGTACGGCTAGCCGATTTAAGACATTAGCCTACTTTTCTACAAGGAATACCTAAAAAAGAGGTCTAGGGATATTATTGGGATTTTAACCGATCTACGTAGTAATCCCTATAGTGAAAAAAGAGTTACCTTTTCTTAACGCCTAATTACCGCTACTATAATAATAAAAGTAAAATACGCGAAATATATACTAAAGATCGTTAGACGTAGGGGAATCGAATAATATAACTCTTATATTTTTACGCCTATAGTATTACTAATTACCGACGTAAAAGGTAAATTTTTAACCCTCGTAGCCCTTTTTCTATCCGACTACCCCCCCCTTATTCTATAACTACGTAAGCTAGGTATATTAAATTTAGCTATAGTATTCTTCGTAGTCTAACGATCCTCGATACCTCTTTTTATAACTAAGCGCGTAAGATTAATTATTCGGATTTACGTTACCTAAATATATACTAAAATAGCCTACTAGGTAGAAGATAAGCGTATTAACGTATATATATATAAGATAATAAGCGCCCCCGTAGCTCGGCCTAGTTAGATTACCGCTGTAAGGCGCCTCCTATACAAGGATAAAGATATAGTCCTTATCGCCGTTACTAGGTACGGTAAAAACGTTATCTTATACGCCTTCGTAGCGCTATCTAAGAAGATTACTATCCAGATTATTCCCCTAACGAAACTAGGGTAAAATCAGTATAATACTATTACTAAGAAGGTCCTAGGCTTAAGCCTTATTTTAATAAATAAGGATACTTACCTAAAGGTTCGTCTCTTTATTTACTTCCCCTTAACTATAACCTTAATAATCCTATAACTAACGGGGGTCCTCGTAGAATCCGAGTATTTAAAAGGAGATATAAGCTAGTAAATATACCTATATTCTACTTAGTTTAGAGTAGGCGGTCTACCCTAAGTTTAAAGCTATCCTAAGAGACCCGGAGTTCTATATACGCCTTAAACTATTCGCTATCAACGAGCTATACGTTATTAAAGAGTAACGGACCTTCCGGCCTTATTTTACGTATCTCCAGACGTTAAGGTCGCTAGTACTACTTAACGTACCGTAGTTCGGCTATACCGCTACTCTCGATCGGTATAACCAGAACTATATTTTAAAGTACGCCGGCTTTAAGATACAGAACGTCTACCTTATCCGTATATTAGTTAATCGCCTAAAGATATTTATCGTTATTTAACCTCTCGTACGAGGATATATATAGGACTTCCGCCGGCTATTTTTCCTCCTAGATAGGGCGTCGCCTATCCGCGTTAAAAAGGTTCCGAAAAGTATTATATATATCGATAGTAAGCCGAAGCTTCTTAAAGCCCGCTATATACTTTATAAATTCGCTTAAGTTAGCTACGGCTTTAGTAAAGAGGCGGTAAGAAAGATAATCCGTCTTTACGACGCCGACGTTAAAGACGTTAATAAAGAGATTATCTTTAATAACCTTACCGAAGATACCGATTATCGGATTATATTCGTAATAGTCGGTCTTAGGATAAAGATAGATATACCTAACGTCGTACGTATTATTTAGTTTAACCTCCCTCGATCTCCTAGCCTTACGGATATCTAGTAACGTATTAAACGTACGATACGAAACCTCGAGAAGGCTAAGGAAAAGGGTTACTTATAAGGTACGGCGTATATCTTTATACCGTTCTAGGCCTTTAGCTTCCTTCGATAAAGCGATAATACTTTAAAGTAAAAGAAAAAGCGAGCTCCGCCTAAACGCCTCGCCTAAAGCAGGTTTACCCCGGTTATCCCTAGCCGCCTACGCGTAGCTATCGTCGATAACGGTAACGATAGTAATATTAGTTAGGCTAGCTAAGTTAGCCGTACTAGTAGTTTAGATTCTTAAGCGGTAGCCGTAATTATTAAAGCGGATAAATAGGTCGAGGTTATCGCCCTCGCCGCCGAAGGTTTATAGGACTTTAAGGATCGTATTAAGTTCTCTAAGGTAGACGACTCCCTATACGTAAAGCTAGACCCTATTATTAAAGCTTAGCTTAATAGTAGTTACTTCCGCTCGTACGCCTTAGAGTTCCTCTAAGAACTACTAGACGACTCCGAGCTAAAGTATAAAAAGCCTATTAAGAAGTACCTTTACTATAATAACTATAACTACGACTTAGGGAAGTTCCCGCTAATAGAGTAGATAGATAGTACCTAAGAGAAGCTATCGGCTAACTCTCTTACCGCTATAGCTATTATATTTATCGCCGAGTAGTATACTACGGAGGCGTAGGCTCTCGTAAGACCGGAGGGTCGTTATTTTATAGTATCCGGTCGTTTCTGGATAGACTAGAAGATATAGTAGGCTATTACTCGTCTATTTACTACCGATAAGACTCGTAAGAAGAAAGCCTTACCTTTTAACGACGTAACGTCGCTCATCTAGTAGTACCCCTTCGTTAAGGACTAGGAATACCTTAGATCTTATAGCCAGGAACTCGTATAATTCTATATAAACTCCGTTAACAAGGTCTACGATTAATAGGATTAGCTTAAGAAGACGAAGGCTATAGTAAAGACGGCGTAGTAACCTATAGCTACAGGGGTAGTATTAGGCTCTAGGACTAATACTCTCGAGGAGAGTCGGAAGCGGGCGTCGTATACGGTCGCTTTAACGGCGGCTCGCTCGGTAAAGATAGTAAAGCGTATATAGGCGCGCGCGCGTAACTAAAAGAAAAATGTAGTAATACTTATATAGTAGAGAGGAATTAATTAAGTCTATTTTAATACTCTACAGGCTAATTACGCGGTTATAATACTAAAGTTAGTATCGTATTAACTATTTATTAATCGAGTCTTAACCCCTCCAAGCCCCTAAAAATTCCCCGCCCTCCGCTATAAAGAGACTTAACGGCTATTAAAATAAACTATTACGACTACCTACTCGGCGGCCTCTCCTTTAAGGGACGTATACTAGAAGTTCTCCTTACTATTAGTATTAAATAAACGCTCGCCCTTATTAAACTAGTCTACCTCTTACTCGAGTATACTACTATAGCCTAGGCTAGGGAGGAACTCTAAGTCTATAGGGTTTTTAAGCTAGATATAAACGGCGTTAAACTCGTTAAGCCGATTAAGGAGATTCTCTTACCCTATTATATAAAGATCGGGGGCGTTATACCTATTTACTACGGCTTCGGTATATTTCCGGTACGTAATACTATCCTTATATAGCTTATAAGCGTACGAGATAATGTCGACTTTAGCGTCCCCTACCGTATATATCCCCGTTGCTCGACTACGGAATACCTTCTTAATAGACTTACGGATAGTAGTAAGGATATTCCCGTTTAAAGTAGCACGAGAGAATATAGCGTTAATATCGTAAATAGAGTTCTTTATTACAGGCTTTACCTACTCCTTAGTTATAGTATCCATAGTTATATAGTTATATAACCTAGGTTAGGTAACGCTAGGTTATATAGTCGGGAGTTAGCCTACGCCTCGAGAGCTTACCTCTCGTAGCCTTCGCACCCTAGACTTCTAACCCCTTATCGAATAATAGTTATCCAACCTAACCCCTATAATACGCTACCCTTACGCCGTAATAGTTTATTCGACCTATTCCTATAGCCTTACTATCTACGAATAGCCTTTCGTCTTCGCCTCGATTAATTTAACAAACCCCGCGCCGAATTACACGACCTTTATCTCGATCCCCGATCCTTAACCTTAAAAATCCTTAATCCCCGACCGCGAAAATCCTTATATTCGTACCCTCGCCCCTAACTAACCCCGCGCTAATTAACCGATCTCCGACGTTAATAACGAACCCTTCCTTCGTTTTATACGATTTATTATAGTAATATTCGTACCTTATTAAGTAAGTAAGATTATAGGTAGAGATACCCTTTCTTTTTAACCTTATTACTTTTACTTTTACTTTTTATTTAATATTTAACTTTATTATTATAGCTAACCCCGGCCCCTCCTAGTAAAAGAGTAAGGATAATTAAACTATCTTCCCCCTTCCGGCTTAATTTAAGTATAAACTTAATAACCTTAGTCTTATTATAGAAAAGGTTATAAAGATTTTAATTATTACTAGCTACCTTATAATAGCCTTTATAGTCGTTAAGTATATAAACGTCCTTATTATTTATAATTAGTCGTTTTTTATTTATAACTACCTTACTAATATAGTCTTCGGCTCGGTAGTATAAAAGGTTTAATTAATAACCAAGTATATAATCGCCTTAATATATAACGTCTTTAGTAATCTCCGTACTACTAACGCCCTCGAAATAACTAAGAACTTATACCTTTATTCCTACTATAACGATCTTTAAGTATAGGTTAATACTTAATCTTAAGTTATAACTACCGCCTTAAATAACTACGGCGTTACCTTTAAGAAGTCCCTCGCTAAAAACCCTAAGGCGTTCGATATTAGCGATAAGGATACGATAAAGCGTAATATTACTTACGAGAACTAATATTTTAAGATTAAGATCCGATAGGCCTAGGACTCCTAGGAATTCTCTTCGGAGTTTTAAAAAATCCTTTATATCGCCGGCCTACTTTCCGGCTCTACTTATTAAAGTATTTAAACCGGCCTTAATACCGTCCTTAATAATAAAGGGGACCTTACTTAATAAAAGTAGCCTTTTAACGCCGAGTTCTTAAAAGTCCTTAACGTTACTTATTATAACTTTAATATTATTATAAACGCCGAGAAAAAGCTTACCCTCCTTATCTAGAAGGACGACTTCTCTAACTTTATAAACTTTATTACCGAGTTTATCTCCCTCGTAAACCGCGTTAAGATTAATAATATTACTTATATCTACTTTATCCACGATAAGGTAAACGGCTATATCCGTAAAGCCCTTATCTCTTAGGTTTTATAACTTAATAAAGATAATTAGCCCGGTTAACTTAAGATTATCTTATAACTCGTTAAGAATATCGAATATAACGAGTTCCTCTTTAAGTCGTATAGTAATAAGCCCGGCGGCTCCGACTTTAGTAACGGTAATAAGGATTCCTTAGCTCCTAAGAAGGACCCCGATATAATAAATCTCTTTAGCGCTTACGTTAACGGCCCTTAACGCCTATCCCCGGCTGAACTTTAATACCGAATTAATAACGGCCTTTATAAAAGATACGGAGGCGCCGGCTATATCGTAGCTTACTATACCTTAATAAACCGTACTATTATTATTAATATCTTAGCCCGCGGAAGTACCTAAGGTAAAGGTACCCCCCGTAACGGCGGTTATAACGTATATAAAAGCTTCGGCGCCCTATACGGCAGCGCCGGTATAGGCTATAGCTATAGCTACCTAACCTTTTATCCCGCCTAGCTATAGTACTTATAGTAATAGTTCCCTTACCCCTAATAATATAATACCGCTTATATCCGCTTTATAGTAATAAACCTTAACTAATAGTAGCCCTTCCCCCCCGCCTAGTACGATTTTTATATAGTACTTTTTAACTATAACTATACTTATAAGTTCGTTAAGGGCGAAATCTAAAAGGACCCCGCCGTTAAAGACTACTAGGGAAAAGAGTACCCTTCTTATTAAATCGCGCTAAAAGGGTAACCGGAGAAGGATAGAGAACGCGGAGGACTTAAATAAATAGACTCGTAATTAACGCCCTTAGGTAATAAAAGAAGTTAATCTTATTATCCTCCTACCTCTCCTTCTCCGAGTATAAAGTATACTATACTAACCTAGTAAACTCCGGCTATATAAAGAAGGCTTTTATCGATAGTAATTTCGTAAACCTTTACTATATCCCTACTAACCTCCTTCCTTACATTAAACCTTTATTCCTCGCCGACGGCTAGTTATACGACTAAATCCGAAGTATAGTAACCCTCGACTTTTAAATCGAAGCCTATAGTAAAACTATCTCCCTCTTTATTATACCCTTCGTTAAGGAATACTTAGTTATATTAGGGATCCCTTAGCTTTAGTAATATAATCCCGCTATTAGCTAGGATATACTAAACCTAATCTTTACAAACTACGGCTTAACTTACCTCCTTCGTAACGCTTTAGTACTCGCTCCTTACGTTATAAAAGTACTACCCCGTACTAACTATAAACCGTTAACCGTAGAAAACCTTAAGGAGGAAGATAATCTTTATAATATTAACCTCCGTTATATCGCCTATAAAAGAGCCGCCCGCTTTAGGTAATAACGGGTTAAGCGGGCTTATACTAAGCCTTTACCGCCCCCCCCGCCTTTTAAGATAATCCTTTAGAACGTTAAACGCGCCGATATAATATAAATCCTTACGAAGAAATATATCCCTATTTAACGTTTCTTTATCGAAAAGGATAACGGCGCCTTAAAACCTATCGACCTTAACGATATCCGCTTCCTTAATACCCTTAATTTCTTCCTCCTTTTACGCTAGAAGGGCGTTAAAACTATACGGACTACTATAGGCGAGCTAAATATAGTTATCGCTAAGATCTATACCGATATATAATCCTTTATACTTCTAAAGCTAACGGAAAACGCCTTTAAGGAACTTATATAAAGTAAAAGAAATATAATCTACTAAAAGTCCGTACTCCCTAAGCCCTACTATAACTTCGTCGACTATATCTTCGCTAACTTTATTACTTTAAGTAAGGACGCCGAGACGTTAAGCCGGATTAACGATAAGGACGCCGCCTAATTCTTTATAAAGCTAGATAAAACCTCCCTTATAAATAATAAAATAAAGAAGAAGATATCCGTTAAATATTACAACCTTCTTTACGTCGCCTAACTATAGGAAGTAAAGAACCTTCCTTTATACCGCTCCTATAACTATAAGATCGAGCTAACGTTAAAAGTCCTACTCCTATATAGCCGAAATAAACTTATATCCTTTATAAAATTTACTATTATTAAAAGATAGCTCGATAATAACCTAGCTAAGGGAAATATCTACTTATTTACATTAGCTATAATAGCCTTTTTCCTTTTCGTAAGGAAGCCTGGCGGAAGTATCCGGATTTACTAAGATTATTATAAGATTAATAATATTACTATTAAGAACCGGTACTTACTATTACTAATTTACGAAACCCTCGACGTTATTTATAATATTAAGATTTATACGAAGGTAGATATTATCTTAGCGTTTAATAAAGTTAGGATCGCTATAAAGGAAGAATAGAAAATAGCTTTTATTATAAAGTTCGGCCTTTACGAATCCCTTATTACCTTATTCGGCCTTTATAAAACCCCGGCTACTTTCTAAAGATATATTAACGATATACTTTATAATATCCTTAACGAGTATACTACTACCTACCTCGACGATATCCTTATCTACTTTAATAACCTTAAGGACTATATTAAGTATATTAGAGAAATCCTTAAACGCCTCGCTAAGGTAAGCCTTTAAATCGACCTTTCTAAGAGCGAATTCTACGTTACCCGGACTAAATACCTAAGGCTTATTATTACCCTAAAGGGTATCGAGATAAACCCTAAAAAAGTAATAGTAATAATAACTTAAGAGCCGTTAATAATAAGGTAGTAGTTATAACGCTTCCTAAGCTTCGTTAACTTTTATTAACGATTTATCTATAACTTTTCCGGCTTAATTAAGTACCTTTACGAATTAACTAAGAAAGACTGCCCCTAGTAATAAATTAATAAATACTAAAGCTCTTTTAAGTCCCTTAAAATAACGTTTTCTATAACCCCCGCCTTTTATATATTTAACTAGAACCGTTAAACGGTAGTAAAAGTCGACGCCTTTAACTAAAGTACTAGCGGTACTCTTTTCTAAGTCGGAGACGATAGGGAGCCTTACTTAGTCGCCTACTTCTCCGTTAAGTACTTAACGTAGGAGTATAACTACGATATCTACGATAAGAAGCTCCTAACTATTATTAAAGTACTTAAGAAGTAGCGCCTAAAGTTCGAAGGGATTTATAATACCTTCGATATTATTATAAACTATAAGAACCTATAAACCTTTATAATAATTAAGTAATTTACCCCGTACTATATAAAATAGTCGGAGTTCCTTTCGAGATTTAACTTCCGGATCTAGTACTACCCTAGTACGTTAACTATTATACCGGACGCCCTTAGTAGAAAGCCGGAGGATATACCGACTAACGAAACTAATAACCGCCTTTACGCCTATAACTAGCCTTTAATAAACCTTTATAAGTTTAACCTTAGTATATATAAAGATTACGTAAGCCTTATCCTTATAGCCGCCGATATCGGTAACGAGTACCTTCTCGTTATAAAGGTAAACCTTTAGCTTTACGCCTTAAATACTTTAAAGTATATCGACGACTTTATCGCCGATAGTTACGAGAAGTCTACCTTATTTAACGAAGTTATAGTAACCTTAAAAGACCCTAAGAATAATAAAAGATAGCCGACGCCCTTTAAAGACCTCCTCCGGATATCTTTTAACGAGTATAAACTAGTATAAGGCTAGGCCTATTATAAGGACTACCTAATTATAAACCCCGAGGACTACGACCTATAGCTATAACTAATTTATAGGATATATACGTTTACGCCTACCGACTACCCCGGCTAAACTAAGATACTAAACTTAATAAACTACCGGTACTAATAGCCGGGCCTTATAACCTCCGTAAGGGAGTTTTATAAGGGATATTTTATCTATATTAAAACGAAGCCCTTTCGATCTAAGCCTATCGGATTCCTTAAACCTCTCTCCTTACCTCTCTCCCTATAACGGGATATCTCCGTTAACTATATTACCCCCCTACCGCCCTATATTAAACGGGGCCGTACTTACTAGTATATTACTATAGTTATTAATAAACTAACTAAGATATAGTACTTTATCGTTACCGAGACCTTAAAAGCGGAAGAACTAATAAACGCCTTCTTATAACGAGTCTATAGCCTTTACAGCTACCCGGAGACTATCGTCTCTAACCGGGGTAACTAGTTCGTCTTAATATTTTAATATACTTTATTAACGCGCCTCGGTATTATCCTTTACCCCTTATCGGCGTTTTACCTATAAACTAACGGCTAAATTAAAAGGATTAATACTAAGCTAAAGAAGTATCTCCGCTCCTATATCTCGTAGTCCTAAGATAATTAAGCCGATTAGCTTCTCCTTACCGAATTCGCCGGTAATAATATAGTCTCCGAGACTATAAGAGTAAGCCCTTTCTATATTAACTACGGATTCGACCCCTGGATCGGTATAAAGCTAATAACCCTTTACCCTCCCGATTATTCTACTTATTAATACTAGGAGTTTTTTAAAGTAATAGAGATTACTTATTATTTTTAAAGCGTACTAGATTAAGTTAATACCCTTTTATGTTAAGCTTAAGACCGATACGAATATAACGTTAATATTAAGCGGACTAACGCCCCGAAGTATAAGGCCGGCGAATAAGTAATACTCGATATAAGGAATATCTCTACCGGCCGCCTTTCGGAGAAACTCGCCCTTAGATAAAAAAGCCCGTTTAAGATTACTAAAGCCTCCTTATATATAGTTTAACTATAACTCCCCGCTAATATAAAGGTTAATAATACCTTTTATATATAACTCGTCCGCTAATAAGTACTAGGTAAAATCCCCGGCTAAGATATAGTAAAGTAGTAAGTTTATATAAACTAAGGCCGTTAAATAGTATAAACCGACGAATTCTATAAAGAATAATAGTATACCTTTAAAAGGATCCTTAACTATAGCTAAGCCGATAACGGCCGATAAAACTATCTTGTTAAATAAGTCGGCTACGATTAACTAATATAGTAACTAGCTAGCGATTTAAAGGGCTACGACGACGACTTATAGGAGTTTTACGAAGCGAACCTAGGAAAAGGAAAGCCCCCTACGTAGCTAAAGAAAAAGAAGATTACTAGTATAAGTACCTCCGCCGCGCCAGAGACGAGTTCCTTTACGCGCCCGCCTATGCCCCCGCCCGTACCGCGGCGCTCTGTACGCCTAAGAAAGGAAGACGGGGCTTAATTACGCCTTTAGCTACTACTTATAAGTATCCGCGTAAAGGCGTAATTACCGAGGAGGGGAGGTAAGTATTATAAGCTTTACCTACTCCTTAGTTATAGTATCTATAGTTATGTAATTATATAACCTAGGTTAGGTAACGCCAGGTTACGTAATCGGGAGTTAGCCTACGCCTTAAAAGCTTACCTCTCGCGGCCCTCGCGCCCTAGACTTCCGACCCCTCGTCGAATAATAGTTATCCAACCTAACCCCTATAGTACGCTACCCTTACGCCGTAATATTCTTATTATACTTTATATCGAGAGTATACGTGTAGTTAATATACTCTAGAAGTAGATCGATAGCCTTATATATACTACCGGCCGTAATATAGCGGATAAGACCTCTCTTTAGAAGCGCCTCTACCAGACCAGGCTATATAAAGACACTATCGTAAAGAAGCTAAGCGAAATATAGTATCTCCGTACCGTAGTTCTAACCCTTACCTCCCTAGAAGAGTATAGGTAAGATAGGGATAATATCCTATAGTATTCCGTAATCCCTAGTCCGAATAGACTCGTAGAGGATAAGAAGGATCTCGACGGCTTAGATAAGGCGGTAATAGCTTCGGAACTCTAGGTCGATAATACCGTCGGAGGGATCTCTATACTAGCTAGTCCAGGCCGCTAGGGAGAAGAAGGTATTCTATATACGCTTAAAGATAGGCTTTAGCTCCGACTCTAGGTCGTTAAACGAGAACTTTATAACGTTCTCGATCCCCTTTACTATCTAGTCGGAATAATCTTTAGATAAGATCTTATCCTCTATTATCTCGTATATTATAAATATAAGGACCCTTACGCTATAGCCGTATATAAGAAGGGGGAGAGTCTAGTAGTATTTAATATTCTTCTTATTAATATTATTACCGCGGTAAAAGAACTAGATATCGGTAAAGATAGTCGTAAGAGATAATTTATCCGTACTAGTCTCCTAGAATATACGGAAAAGTATCTCGATATAGTTTAACTCTATATAGAAGAACGCGGGGACTAGAACGATCTATCTCTTTTACTCCTATATCTTACTAGCTTCTAGTTACGATAGCTAAATATAACATATAAAGGAGGTAGTCTTCTAGTCGCCGTAAATAAAGACTAGTCGCTCGGAGAATTCCTTAAACTCGAGCCTCTCCTTAAATAAAGTCTCGTAAAGCCTATAAATACTAGTAATTATACCCTTATCCTCGAAGATAACGCTAAGTTAGATAAATAGGGACTCTTTATAAGAGACCCGCTTAATAACTAGGAGTCTAGCGGCGGCGACGTCGCTCTTAAAGAAAAGCTACTAAAAAGAGTACCTAAGTAACTACTATAAGGCTTTAGTAACTATCTAACGACGCGGTAGAATATAGTCGACTACTATCTTACGAGTAAACGGTATAGTCCGGTCGAGATAGGACTACTTTTAAAGGCTATTTAATTCGGGGTAAGAGACTAATAAAGATATAGTTAAGTTAATAAACTCGTCCTACTTACCGTTAGCGAGCTTACGAACCCTATTCTTAAAGTTAAAGTTATTATATATAACTACTCCGTTAGAGTCGTAAGCGACTTACTTAATAAGACCCTTTATAGTATCGGCTATCTTAGATAGGGTTCTATTAAGGGTCTTATACGAGGGAATAAGGCCGAGATAGTTAAGGGTCTTAATTACTTACGTTATAGTACCGTTAACGATAAGGTATAGGCTAAGTATATCCCTAAGGAAGCTAGCCTTATTATACGCGTATCCCCCTATAATAATAGCTATAATAACGTAGATTTAAGACTTAAGATTACTATCGGTAGTAATATTTTCGATACCTTCTTAAGTACTAAACTAACTCTATATAACTTACAAGAGTAGTTTAACTATAAATAAGGCCTTCTCTTAAAGGGTAGGCTAGCTACTACGAAGCCTTTCGTCGAGCTACGCGGTATTATAGATCTCTATAACTATAGTAAGGTTACGGACGATCTTCTTATAAGGGTCGAATACAGCAAAGGAGCTATTATACTAAAGGACCTTTAATTCGCTACGGACGAGGGTACTATATAATACTAAGACTTCTTATATAGTTTAGACGACTAAGCCCCTACCCTTTAACGCTTCCTAAATCCGAGGTAGTTAAATAGCCTTTACAAAAGTTTTAGTATACTTCGGGTCCTCCGTCCACTTTATTAAGAAGGTCTCGATAGTATAACTATATTTACCCTTATACTTAGTACAAAGCCTATACTAAAGCGCCCTAGTCTCCGCGACGACGTTATCGGGTACCGTATTAAAGCCGGAACTACCCTTATCCTTATCCTTATCGGCCTCGTAGTCCTCCTCTTACTTTATAGACTCTTAAACGTCTCGCGCTATCTACTCGGCCGCCTTATAAACTATTTACTAGGCGGTATACTAGGTAGCCTCCTACTTTTTTTACTAGGCCGCCTCCCTAAAGGTAAGGATAACGTACGTTAGCTAACGCTATTAGGGACTCGAGGGCGGGGGTAGGGAGGTCCGCGGCAGACTTATAAGCTCCGAAATTAACGAGATACTAACTTTAACGTAGTACTTCGTAACGGGTAGCTATAGTAGGGAGGGCTCCCCTTCGTCGGATTCGGATACCTATAAAAGATAATTAGTACGTTAAATAAAGCTAAATTCGGCGATTAATACTATATCTTAATTAGATTACGCGCTATAGGGGGTAGATAACTATTAAAGGTCTCGTAAAATAGCCAGTCTTAGCTACGCGGATCGTATAGATTTCCTAATAATATCCCTAGACTAGTAGCGAGCGAAAACCCGGCCCTAAATTTACTATACTCTTATTAGTTTAAAATATTACAAGTAGGGCGTTTCAAAGAGTAGGCCCTAAAATTAGGGCCATTTCACATTTCATATTTCACTCGCGGCCTAGTCTAGGTTCTAAGATAAAATTCTGTACGGATTTGGAGACATTCAGCTTTTACAACATTTAGGGCCCGTGCCTTGCATTGTCCAGCTGGCAAGGCCCGGCGTGCCCTAAGCGTTTAACACCATCACCACCATCACCATCATCACCATCATCACCATCACGTCGCCGTCGCCGTCGCTATCGCCATTATCGTTGCCATCGCCGTCGCCCTCGCCGTCGCCGTCGCCGTCGCCGTCGCCGTCGCCGTCGCCGTCGCCATCGCCCCCCTCGCTGTCGTCGCCCCCCTCGCCCCTATCGTACAGTATCCGTAAACAGGCCCGACGGGAGGCTTCCCGTCGGCACGGGTAGTGGCGGTTGCGACTACCCGTAGCCCCTGTCTGTTTGTTGCGACTACCCGTGGCCCCTGTCCGTTTGTTACGACTACCCGTAGCCCTTGTCCGTTTGTCGACGAGGGCGATGGCGACGGCGACGGCGAGGGTAACAACGACGGCGACGGCGAGGGTAATAGCGATAGCGATGGCGATGGCGACGGCGACGGCGATGGCGACGACGATGGTGATAATAGTGCTGATGATATTGATGGTGTTGATATTGATGGTGGTGACTTAAACGCTTAGGGCTGTCAGGCCTTTGCAGCTGGCGGCTCCAGGGCACGGGCCCTAAATGTTCCAAAAGCTGGAATGTCCCCAAATCCGCACAGAATTAGCCATTGCCCTTCGTAGCCGGGTCGCCACTCGGAACCGACCGCAAACGGGCAGCGGCCAGCGGCCAGCTCACATTACACATACACCGCCAACAAGTAACAACGAACAAGGGGATTCCGTATCCATTCTCGTCTATATAAACATTTCCAACTCTCCAATTCAACCCTCTTTTCCTTCCCTCCCCTTCCCCCCTTTCCCCTTTCCCCTTTTCTCCCCTTCCCCCTCCTCCTTTCTCGCCTCCCAACCCCGGCCATCACCATCACCAATCTGACCACCCCCCCGAACTCAAGATGCCCCCCCCAAACCCCCCAACCCTCTCCCTCACCTCCCCCACCGACACCTCCCAAACCTGCACCACCCACTCCCTGTCCCCCACCACCTTCACCGCCCTCGTCGCCGCCGCCACCGCCGCCAAGTCCCGCTCCTACTCGCCCTACTCCTCCTTCCGCGTCGGCTGCGCCCTGCTCCTCTCGGACTCGGACTCAAACGAAATCGTCACGGGCGCCAACGTCGAAAACGCCTCGTACCCCGTGACCACGTGCGCGGAGCGCGTGGCGCTGCAGACGGCCGTGGTGGCCGGGCACCGGGGCTTCCGCGCGGTGGCGGTGGCGACGGACGCCGCGACGCCCGCGAGCCCGTGCGGCATGTGCCGGCAGGGGCTGCGGGAGTTTGTGGGGCTGGACGTGCCGGTGGTCATGGTGGATGGGGTGGGGGGGTATGTGGTGCTGACGCTGGGGGAGGTGAGTTATCCTTTCTTTTGTTCGTGTGTGACGAGAATGGGGATGGGCTGACGCGGGGGGTGATAGTTGCTGCCGTTGTCGTTTGGGCCCGAGGCGTTGGGGGTGACGGCCGAGATGGGGAAGTGAAGGGGCAAGTACTCGGTATAGAGGGTGGGGAGTTGGGTTGGGCTGGGTGATGTCATGGGCGTTTCGATGGGATAAGCTGGGCATTGATATAAAGGGGCAAAGACACGCAGATGGGCTGAAGAGAAGGGTAATGGCATCATGTCATGGTGGAATAATGGTATACAAGGAAATACAGTAGCATCACAGCATGCAGTGCGGCAACAATAAAGCTGTCTGTCGATTTTGTTGATTCTAGATTTGGTATTGGATGCTTCCGCTCAGTCTGTCCCTATCCCTGTTCCTGTTCCTGTTCCGTCTGTCCCAACCATCCGTGATGTGAACTCCAAAAACCAAACCCCCAGCCGAACTCGTGATGCAAATGTAGGAAAGGTGTGATATGAGAGCAAAAGCCCAAACGCTGTAAAGCCATGAAACCCCGTTTCCCCTTGCAAACAGCAACAGGCTAGTATCCAAGCCCATCATGCTGATGCATCGGACACCTGCCCGGATGCCTCTGCCACCACGCCCCGATACACGCCCTGTGGAACCGGCACAAACACTCGAGCCGCGCCATGGGTACACCCACCTCAAACTCCTCGAGGCAGATCGTGCACTCGGCCGAATCCACACAGTCCTTCTCCGTCGCCGTGTACGGAAACATACCCGTCCGCCGCGGGGGCACGGGCGGCAGCGGCGTGTCGCCACTGCTACTACTCGCCACCGCGCCGCCGCCGTACGTGCTGTGCGAAGTGATGCACATGTTGATGTGCGACTCGCGGATGGCCTCGTAGTTGTCGAGCGTGCGCGATGGCAGCTCGCGGTGGCATACCGGGCACTCGTCTTCCTCGGCGATCTGGGGGGTTGTGGTGGTTGTGGTGGTAGGAAGGGGCGGCAGACGGCGGTTGACGACCGAAGGGCCGGCGGCCGAGGAGGAGCCGCTGGCGCGGTCGGTAGTGGCAAATATGGCACGCTGCTCGTTGGTGAGGCTGCGGCCGTAGAAAGAAGTGGGGATGGGGGGGCGTTGGAGCCGGGAGCCGTCGGGGGAGTGGTGCTGGTAGGGGAGGGGTCGGCGATCGAGGGCGGGCAGGCGTGGCAGTTGGGCAGATTGCTGGTGGACTCGTTAGCCCGAGGTCATCCTGGTTGATAACGGGGGGAGGCATACCATCGTGACGCTCCTACTCCTAGCATGAGCCTCGCTCGCATTCAGCCCTCCGCCAAAATAGGAGCCCCAGCCCCGAGAGGGTTGCGGACTCGCTGTCGCAGGGGCGTCTGCCGTGCTTTGTGATCGTGAGTGTCCGCCCTGCGTCTGCGGCGGAGCAATATTCGGGTCTGGCACACAGGGGTTGCAAAGTCGGACCCTTTCCCCCCCGCCCAGCGCTCCGAAATCAACAGACGAACTGTCGCTGCCGAGGACCGCGGGAGGAGTCATAGTAGGCACCGGCAAACGGGGCGCACCCGGCGGCTGAACGATGTACTGATACGGAATCGTGATCCTATGTGGTGAACACGAACCACAAACCACCCGGCCACATTTTCTGTTCACGTCAGCCCTCCGCTATCTCACCTGATATCCATGTAGTACGTACCTGCAATGATGCTTCCTAACAAAAATGCTAAACTGCGTCCTGCAGATGGGGCAATACGTCACCTCGGCGTCCGGTTGCCACCGAGGCAGCCTAAGCACTCGATTCCCGGCAGCGGGCTCCCTCACCACCTCCTCAGGGTGATCATCGTCGACGGGGATCGGATCGTCGGCCCTTCCTGTCGGGCCCCCCTCCACAGCAACATCCCGCATCGGGGAATCCTCCTCCCCGTCCTCGTCCAGCACTCGCCCGACCTCGTGCCCGGGACAGTCAAAGTACCGCTCGCACTCGCCATCGTGGAACCGCTCCGTGCGGAACTGGCAGGTCACTTCATCGTCGTCTGACCAGGGGCTGTCGTCACCGTCCATCTCCCCGCGTTCGTCGTCGCTATGCGTTCGCCTCCTCCTCCCTCGACCCGAGCCGTCGTCTGATGAGGAACTCTCGCCAGAGCCTGAATCGGAATCACTGATGAGGTCGATGGGGTCGTTTCGGGCGGTGCCGGTGCCAGGGCGGGCTGCCGTTGCGGCAGTGTCATGGGAGGAGGACATGGTGGGGGTTTGGCATGCGGGATGGCTTGGGTGTGTTGGTGGATGTGGTAGCTATAGACTCGTGTGGTCGACGCGTTTGCCTTTTCGTTTCTGTTGTATCGTATCTTATCGGTGATGGTTCGGAGGGAGGTGAGGGGGGTGGATGGATTCGTAGGTTGTCGGGACCGAGGGGAGTTTGGGAGGACAAGAACGGTTGTGCGAGGCTGAGGTAAGGGTGCGAGGCAAGGTCGAGTCCTACGACGATCGCGTGCGCATGGCGATGGAAGTGGGAAGTGGGATGTGGTCAGTGGATGCGGGTTGGTTCAGACTGTCGTCAACCGTCGTGCAAAGGGCGGGGCGGGCGGCGGCCACCGTTTGGAGTCGATAGATGGTGGGCGGTGGTTTCCTGGTGGATGAGAGGAGGAAGAAATATAGGTCGAAAGAAAAAAAGGAGAAAGAGGACCTGCTCGAGGTGGGGGGAAAAGAGGTCGAAGTGGCGGTGATGTGTGCAGTACGATGCACTACCTATGGCCGTGGGATAGGTCTGTCGGGCCTGTGTATAGTGACAGAGGTTGGTGATTGGAGCGTTCCATCGGCAAGTCGGTTCAGAGGGGGGGGCAGCTGATTGCCTCGCTGGGTTGCCTTGCCGAGGCGTTGGTATCGGGGTCGCCCTAGGGCATTAGAGCATATTGCGGGGGGTTGTAGTCATCCAGACTCCGCTAGTACCCCTGTCGCGCATCTTATCGCCGACCGACCTGAACTGTCCGCCGTCGCTGTGCGCTGTCGTCATTTCATCAACCCTCCATCTTCTCGACCTCGAATAACCCTCAACCGCAAGTGCTCGACGACCAACACCAACTCAATCCACCCCTACCGAACCCGATACCGGCTCGAAGCAAGGCATCTTTCTGCGGGAATGGGACCAACACATCCGTCGGGCGCAACCACATGACACGGCGAGGGCGGGCTTGCACAATAAGCACCCAGACGGCGACTACAAGACAATGCCCGGCGACGGCGGGACGACGACGATACGACCAAGAGCATGGCCCCGGAAACAACACCCGCTCACAATGAACCCTCTCCCGACCCCCCGCCGCCTCCATTGCCGCCTCGGCGGAAGCCTTCGGATGGCAGTCTCCAGGTAGCCTTTACCAGGCCCATACCCACAACCGCCATCTCGTCGGTCGACATCGCGACGCTGTCCTTTCCCGATGGAACACGGGGTACTTTTCCGACCAACACCATGAGAGCTGTCTCGACCCCGATATCTGGTGCTGGCACCAGCGGCCATGCATCGCCAAACCGAGGGTCCGAGGATGGCCTCACCGACTCGATGAGCGTCATGAGCCTCGCGCCGACAACGCGCCCACCAGGCGACCTGGCTAGTCTGGTTGCGGGGGAGATGAACAAGAAGAGCCGTGCCTGGAACATGCTCCGCTCCCAGTCGGCCGCGGTTCAGCCCTTTGAATCCGCCGAGGAATCCGGCGCCAACGACGACCTGGCCGGCTTCGAGCACGAGTTCGACGACATCCCCGATCTCACCACCGAAGGCGTGACCGACGACCAGAGGCTGGCGCTGTGGAGGTCCAAGATGAAGCACTACATGATTCTCTCCTCGGCCGGCAAGCCCATCTACAGCCGCCATGGCGATCTCAGCCTCGTCAACTCGTACATGGGCGTCGTCCAGACCATCATCTCCTTTTACGAGAGTGCCAACAACCCCCTGCTCGGCTTCACCGCCGGCAATGCCCGCTTCGTCATCGCCATCGAAGGCCCTCTCTACTTTGTCGCCATCAGCCGTCTGGGGGAGAGCGACGCCCAGCTCCGCGCCCAGCTCGATGCCCTGTACATGCAGATCCTATCCACCCTCACGCTCCCAACGCTGAAGAACATCTTCGTCCATCGCCCCTCTTCCGACCTGCGCAAGCCCCTGGAGGGCACAGAGTCGCTCCTCTCGTCGCTCGCCGACAGCTTCAGCAAGGGCTCGCCGTCGGCCCTGCTCGGGGCCCTGGAATGCCTGCGCCTGCGTAAGTCGCAGCGCGCCACCATCACAAATGCCTTCCTCAAGGTCCGCAGCGAAAAGCTCCTCTACGGCCTCATCGTCGCCGGCGGCAAGCTCGTGAGCGTGATACGCCCGCGCAAGCACTCGCTGCATCCTAGTGACCTGCAGCTCATATTCAACATGCTCTTCGAGTCGGACAACGTCAAGGCCGGCGGCGGCGAGAACTGGATTCCCCTGTGCCTGCCCGCCTTCAACAACCGCGGCTACCTCTACATGTACGTGAGCTTCTTTGACACCACCACCACCGCCACTCCAAAAGACACCACCGCCGCCACCCCAAGCGACACCCCCAGCCCCGACCCCGAACCCACCCCCAACCCCAACCCCGAGGAGCAAATCGCCATCATCCTCATCAGCCCCGACAAGGAAAGCTTCTACGACCTCCAATCGATGCGCGACCAGGTCGCCGACAAGCTCTCCAAGAACGGCGGCCTCGCCCTCGTCACGGCCGCCCTCGCCGCCTCCCCGGACCGCTCGGGCCGCCCCGCCCTCGACGCCGTCGCCCCCGCCTCGCCCCTCTCGCACTTCCTCTACAAGTCGCGCGCCAACGTGCAGTTCTGCATGCCCTCGCTCGCGCCCTTCCTCGAGCACCACCGCGCCGCCGGCGTCCCCGCCCTCGTCGCCCGCCGCCGCCTCCTGTCGCTCTACCACCGCCTGCACGCCTCGATGCACGCCAAGCACGCCCACCTGCGCGTGCTGCACTGCGTGGGCGACGGCGCCGCCAGCCTGGCGTGGATCACGCCCGTCTTTGAGCTGTACTGCGTCGCCGGGCCGAATGTGTCGCGCGCCGCCATGACCGAGGGCGCCAACAAGATTGTGCAGTGGGCCAAGCGCGAGGAGGAGAGGCTTTTCATCATTGGGGGCGGCGTGTTTTGAGTGGTGGTGGTGGTGCTTGCATGTGTGTTTGGCAAAAACAACAAATGTAAATACCCCTTTTTTTCTCATATAGCCTCGCAAAATATACCCATCGACATGACACAACAACCATCTCCCACCACCCCGCGTCATGACGTTTGAGCTGAAAAAGCAAACACTCTGAATTACTCGGACTGGGTTGGGTATCTATGCAACTAAAAAACAATAACCGCAAAGCGCGGCAAGGCACAAAGGCAAAGTGTGTGTCTGCTACAAAACCAATTCTCGACCAAAGTTTTTGCCCGTCAAAAAAAGTGCCATCAAGAAAATTACTCCCAGGGTCATGCCTGTCCCCCCGTCTGTTCCATGCTGAAAGTCATCGTCGTCATATCCATAGGTAAGCCAGAAGAGTCGCTCGGTAGGTCATGTCCCCCCCCTTTTTTTCTGTGTTTCGGTTTTCTCTCTCTCTTCGTCCATTACACCCCCGTCCCTGTCGTGCTTCAACGCTCGCCTCTGATTCATCATTTCTTCCCTCCCTGCGGTGATGATTTCGCTCTCCGGTCGTCAATGGTAGGGTAGTAAGGTATCGTCGTCCAAGAAATGCCGCTGGCAATGTCAGGAAGCCAGACAGAACCATTCTGTTTCGCTTTTGGGTGGGTTATCAGTGGTGGTGATGGTGTCGTCCAAGTGCCTCATCCCTCTCTCTTGGCTTCCATGCTCCCCCCTTGGACTTTTCGCTGTTGGGTGTGGCGTGGCGTGATTGAGAGTGGCCTATCGACGACCAAAAGTAAAGTGAAGGAAGGAAGGATGTTATCTCTGCTGGTGTGGCCTCGCGGCTCGCTGTCGTCGCTGGTCAGGTTCTTGCGTCTCTCGGCTTCCCGCTGTGTTTCGCTCCCCTGAAGAATGATGTCCCGGAATCAATGCTTCAGTCCTCGCCTCGAATCGGTTCTTCCCCAACCCTTTTCCCTCCAGATCTGGGTCTTCGACCCCCGTCGGCCGGACATCCCCTTCGCTTTGTCGTCATATCGCTTCCGGCATCAACCCCCCTTCACACGTAAAGCAACCCTCCCCGATCAGAAGGATACCCTCTCCGTTTTCCCTTCCACTCGCCACTGCTCAGCTCAGGATACCTCTCCTGGACGCTATTCCTCCGCTCTACCGTCGACTCATTCCTCCACCACGCCCCCTCCCTCTCCAGCTGAAGAGACCTCCTCTTCTCCTCCAATCCCGCCTCTCCTTCCTCTTCCTCCACAGCCGTCGACAACCTCCTTCCATACCCCGCCCACCTTCCAAACCCAGCCGGCGGAGTCGCCGCCCTCGCTGGTGTCATCCGCGGCGGGAACTTGCAGCTGATCTCCTCGAAGCGCTCCCAGTCCGGCGTCATGTTCCGCGCAATCACATCCTTAATGGCCGTCAAATGGGAGTCGTCGTCCTCGCTGGTCAAGGTCGACGTCCACGACGAACAGGCGACGCGGCGCTTCGGCGTGTCCAGCGGCGGGCAGCTGGGCGTATCAGTGTAGGGCTCCAACCACTTAGAGTCGGAGTCCGTAGGATTAAAGTCTGTGCTGCTGAATCTGCTCTCGATGCTCTCAAAGGGGGTTCGACAGCTGGTGGTGGGGAACGCTGGCGAGCAGGTTGATGAGCATTGAGAGTCGGTCCAGGGGGGTGTGGGCAAGTTATGGAAGGCCTTGTAGTGGCGGTTGGGGCCTGGAGTTGACTTTGGCGGGCTGTCGGATGGCTTCGACGGCAGGTTGTCGAACGGTTGGGTGTATCTGAAGGTGGGTTTCGTGGTCTCCTCTTCACCCCTCTTCTCGTTGATGGCCTGCAAGATGGCGCTCTGTGGACTGAGATATTCTGGGCTCCGGGCCCTCGGAGTCATCGTGCTCTCGTCGTGGAGCAAGCTCGTGCTGCTTTCGTTGCTGGCAAGAGCGGCAGTGTACATACCCTCACGGCTCCCGCGTTGGAAAATATCGAACAGGTCCGTAAACGAGGTTCGAGATGGTCCCGGGAGCTGGAATGGGTTCCAAGAAGAGAGAACTGAAGACATACTCCCACATGAAGGCTTTGGTCGCAACGAGGCCATGGCCAGGAGGGACCGTGAGCGCCACGGGGTTCTTGAGCTGCTTCGAAGGGGAATCGAAGGAGGCTCCTCTAGCGACGGTGATGGCGCTCGTGGAGCGGTTGACGCCTTCCACCACTCCTCGTATGTGCAGCCGATTGGTGCCACTGTGTGGCTGGATGACGGCCGGAGGGGTCTGTTGGCCGGGTCGAGTCGATCGTCTAGATCCATCTGCTCCTCTTCGACGTCGGTTTGTTGATTCGGGGGACAAGAATGTCCTGCGGAGCTGGATGTATCCTGAGCAGAGAGGCCCGAGATATTTACCTCCAGCGAGCTCTGATGAGTGCTCGAGGGGCCCGAGGAGTCGTAAGCGATGTGGACTGGGTTGAGCGTCAAGGGAGTCGAAGTCTGTCTCTTAACCTCCGGGCCCACGTCGAGGCTGCGGTCTTTGGGGAGCATCGGCCGGGCTTTCTCCGGGTTCTTGCCCTTGCGATTCGGGTTGCGTGTCATGGAGTGGCGGACAACCCGACAGATTTGTCGCAACCCGCACGTATTTGACCTCATCTCGCTCCTCGCATCGTCATCTTTCCAGGTGATGCTGTTCCACTTCACCTTCTCACGCCCGAGGAAACGAGAAACTCGTTGGCAAAGACTTGGTTTCGCTGCCGCGGGGGGGGCGTTTTGTTGAGTAGATAGCGGCTTCGATCCTGTCGATGCTTGTGCGGGGGAAAGGGGAGGTCCTTCTGTCGTCGTTGCTTTCTCTGTCATCGATTCCGGGCAGAGGACACAGTTGCACACAGGCTCGGGACGCCTCATCGCCATAATCCCGAGAGCCCGCATTCTGTCGACGTTGGGGCAATTCTGAATGAGTGATGATGGCTGTTCGAACTCGGCAGACGGGTGTATTCGTCGTGTGGGTTGGCCTAAGAGCCGTCCCGTGGCCGGTGGTCGGCAATGAATGGCTGTCGATGGAATATATCGCGTCTGTCTATTGTCTGCGTCAGTCGCCAGTGCCACTGGGGGCAAGCGAGAGCTGGAAATAGAAGTGCAGCCGGTGCTGGAAGTCGACGTCAAAGAATGAATCTTGGTTGCGTGGAGCAAAACATGACAGCAGTGGGTGTCCAAGGAAGAGGAATATACGTCTGACTGCCCCTCGGTGGCCGCTGGACTTGATCTGTCCCCGCCGTTCTTGCTCCCAGAAGCCATGAGGACGACCGGACAGGTGCGTCTCTATAACTGCCAACGGAAAGCTGACCGGGCTTGTGAAGGCAGCGATGGGGGGTGGCAAAAATAAAGGCAAGGTCGATGTGAAGCCACAACCTCTGAGCCCCTGATTTCGGATCTACACGAACTTTGCACCTGTCAGTCGAGCCCATCCTTGTAGTAACAACTTTGTTTTCTCCCTCCTGCGAGAATAACCTAATCCTATCTATGGATGATGACTAGAGGCTATCGACTGCATCACCCAGAGCCATTCGAAGGCTTTCTACCACTGTTTTGCTGCTGAACCGTAACCGCCCAAGCTCTTATTATGGCAATAAGAGTTACATGGAACGATCTGAGATCCCCCCTTGCGCAAGCAACCAAAACCACAACGAATAAGAATAGGCGAGACCACGCCCCAACTACCTTGAACCCATCCCATCCCCTGTCCCAAGTAGCATCAAGCTCCCATCAGCGCTTCCTTGATCCCGCGCACGCGACCATAACTGCATGCCTTGCTGCTCTCAGCCACCTAGAGCCCCGACCCCTGAACCTCCCGAGCTGCCGGGGGAAAGCATTTGGCTGAGAGGGATCACCCTCCATCTTTTCCTGGATCGTGTCCCTGATGAGCCTGGGGAAACTTTCCGTGTCCGATGAAGAGCCCTCGCCCTTGCTCGACTGAATACTCGATCCGCCAAGTCGCACACAGAGCTCCGAAACCCGTTTCTTCAAACCCCTTCCCGGCTGTATACTTGTGCTGATTCTCCCAGAGAGAGAGGTTCGAAAGTTACCTAGCACCGCTGGGCCATTATGTGAAGGGGCCTTGGGTTCTTCAGCAGACGACGGCCTCTGGTCGTATTTTTCGAGCAAATCGATGTTCCCTTCATCTTGGTTGCGGCATCCTTGGGGATCAACGCTTGCAGATGTTTCGGAGGGTTTTGGTGTGTCGCCTTGGCCTCTGTTTGGATGAGATCGGGTGTACGTCTTCGTCAGAGCAGCCCTCGAAACCCTAAGCTTCAGCCTCCCATTGGACGGTCTGAGACTATGGTAGTCTCCTGAGCTTTCCCTCTCTGGTATGGGGGAGGTTGTGTGATCCGGGGGGCGAACCTGGGATCCAGCGTCACATGGAAAGGCAGGGCTAGCCGTGTCTGTGGGTTCGGTCTGGCTGTTCTGCCTGATGTCGCACGCCCCCATTTCACCACGACCAAGATGTGCCAAGCTATGACGAATGACTGGGCTGTTGGCATCGGACTCGCTCCTGGATACAGCTGTCAAGGGACGTGGTGACTTAACGAGCAGTGGAATGCTGGTCTTCGTCCTGAGCTTGCCGGCTGTTCCCGACCGACTGGTAACTTTGCTGTCACTTGAACTCCTTGACGCACCAAACCCCTTCGTTATCTGGCTGGTTCTCATTGCAGGAACTGCGAGTGGTCGCCCATCTCCACGGAACTCGGCATTGACGCCATCAGGTATGTGGTTCTCACCGCGTCGAACGTCATGGGGTGGAGTGTCGTGTCCTAAATCGGTATTTGAGCCCGCTTGGGGTATCGACTTGTTGGCATTGTCTTCGTCAGTCCACTCGGAAGCTCTGTCAAGATACGGCACGAAGGATACGAGGTCGGCTAGGCCAGCCTCGACCGAGGATGCCTGGCTCTTGTTGCTGTGAGAAGTGAGTGCGGAAAGGGGGCGCGGTCCTGGACAACCACTGTCGAGTGCCCTGGTTCCCATGTGCTCTGGGCTCGGTACGGACGAGCCCTCCTTTGACCTGTATCTGTCTTCCTGGAGCATCTCTGGTCGGCCATTGGGTATGGGATGGTTTTCTTGCCCATAATCGTCCGAACCAAACAGCTCAACCACGCTCTGTTTCAGGGCCGATCTCTCTGTGTGCCTGCCACTATGTCCCTGGTGATCAGATGCTGGCTGGCCGTAGATTCCCCGTCGCAAGGATGGAATCCCTTCAACATCGCGGTTGTCAAAGTTGATTGGGCGACTCTTTGGCATTGAATAAGGTCCTGGTCCATGTCCATCACTGGAATATCTGTACGGCGCTGGGCGTGGAGATAAATGTCGGTCTCCTGGGTCGATTTGATCTTGGTAGGATTTAACAGGCGAGCGTCGCTGGCGCAAGACGGTAAGATCACGCTCACCCGGGACCTGAAAGCAGGGATCAAATCCGTCGTTCAAGATCAAAGATCGACGGGCACTTGGCACCCGAGTCGGAATTGGCGCAAGAGGGGGCCGTGAAGGGGGTGGGTGAGTTGCGGCCGGCGATGGGCGGTCCTCAAAGTCCTCGGAATAATCATAATAAAACGCGCCGGACGTCTGAGACAGAAGTGGGCAGCTCCGAATGGACTGTGACCCAGATGACGGGCGGTACATGTCGGCCACAGATGCGAGGCTAGAGGTCCTCCTGCTGTGCTCTGGCATTCTGGACCCGAATCCGCCAGTGTGTCTCCCAGCTTGTCTGGCTGGGGCAGCCGACAATCCCCCTCGGGAGTGACCCGAAGCCGAGGAGTCCTCGTATCGTGATGATGATCGACCTGCGTTGTATGCGTCCAAGCAGCCGTATCTAGGCGCCGGCCGGCGTCCGTGAGGCATGGGGTCTGGCTTCTGCGATCCGGGAAGCGCCTGCTTGAGAAAGGTCAGTACAGCCCAGCATGATTTGAATGGGAGGAAAGAAACTGACAGAGGATACCCGGTCAATTCCCACCATCCTACTGTAATCGACGCGTCCATTCTCAACGACGGCTGGAGACGAAGGTCGCACGCCGGGACGCTTGAGCCGGGTTGGGTAAGGGAACGGTGAACGAGGCCGTTGAAGAAGGCTTCCGCTGGCTTGGCTCTGCAGAGTTCCATTCGATCTTTGGTGCGGCAGAGGTCTTGAACTGCAGCTGGTCATCGAGTAAGAGCGGCGGCCCGGCTCGTCAAAGGGCATTGAGAGGGAGCTGGAGGCGGATCTTTGACTGTCGGAGCCGTACATGGAGATGATTTCCGAAGTCGTGTCCCGGTATGAAGGAAGACGCCGCCGATCGTCCCTCCAGATGGGATCGCCCCCACCGACTCGGATGGCCGGTCTCGGGACACCAGGCTCGGCAAAGGCCGACCGAGAGCGAGGAGGCGCATGGTGTGCCGCCGAAGCATGGCCTGTGTTCGAGGGACGGGGTGGGCGGATGGAAAAGATTCCGATGTCGCCAGTCTCTGTCGTTTTCTTGAGCATGCTCTCGAGCGGACCGGGCGAGATGAGCAATGAGTTCTCGTTCACGCTTCGCAGCGGGGGACGCAGAAAGGGGTGCGGAGGTATGGGGCGCTGCTGAGGCAAGGACTGTGCCGAGTAGGTCCGGTGGAGGGATCCATCGCTGGACGACCTCTTGGGCCTGCGAAGTTGTTCCATGACCATCGGCGCGGGTTAAGAATTGGGTCTCCCAAAAACTGGACGTGGACATAGACCCAGAGTCTCAACCGCCAGGGTCCAAACAACCTGGACAAGTCTGCCAGAGGTAAGGCTGGATGTGGATGGTGTTGAAAAGAGTTCTGGGTTGGCTGGTGTTGCTGGCTGGGACGAAACTACCGCCTTGGTGTTGTCGCGACCGTCCGTCCGTCCTTTCTGCGGTGGACAGAAAGAAGATGGCCATCAGCTCCAGGCCTTTTTTCAGGGGAATGAGGAAAGATCTTCATGAGCCGAGACCAGACTTTGCAGCAGCCGTTAAAGGGAAGGAACGACACGAGCCTCCAGTTTTGAAGGTGCCCGGTCACGGAAGGAGCGCTGGAAGCAGTGCCAGACACCAGACCCCCAGGCAGGTACAAGGGTTGGTCGATAGCTTCCCAACATGACCACACTGGGAAAATAATTCCGCGCTTCGCAACGCTTACATCAAGCAGTGTTCTGGGCGCCTCAGTTCGTGGGGAGACTGGCTATGTTTGGATGTCCTTCTGCTTCCCAGGGGCTCTGCCCTCTGGAACGTCAACATCTAAGTCAACTTGGACCCATCATCCGATGCCATGCCTCGCAGACTCAGCGGCGTGGGGAGGTTTGTATGTTTGTTGATTTGCATGACTCGTGAAAGGGGTGGTTGGAGATGGAGGATGCGATGATGGGTTAGAGCAGTAAGCTTGGAAATAAATGAAGAAATTAGAGAAAATTGTCCAAACGGAGGATATCGGATTTGTATCTTCAGTTACGTGTAGACATTCAGTTTCTCAGGCATTGCGGCTCGGGCTTGGCACCCCCTTTTCCTTTGTTGTCATCGCCCGGGGTAGGCGAGCAGGTATACAAACCAAAATACCACACCCTTTTCCCAGCGAAGTAGCTTAGCAAAACTTGAAACCGTCTCGGGGTGCCCCCAAGGCGGCCTGTCGGAGGTTGAGGTCTGGCATCAGCACAGGAGTCCCTTGGAGGAGTAAACACTTGGCGAGATCTTCGCTTTTTTGCACCGCGGTGTTGCTGGACAGGGACGGACCAGGAGGCACTTCGGGGTTTCGATGATGCTACGGGGGATGGATTTTGGTTAAGCGGTATGTCGTTTGCTGGTGGAGGATGTCTTTTTTGGAAATGAGAACAGAGGTCCAGGTTCGAGCGCTGCCTTGCTGGTCAGGTTGGTACGGACAAACAAGACGCACATATATGTGCTGTCCCGCTCAAGCGGAAGCCAGGCAAACAAGACTGAGACCATCGGCGAATCGGAGACTTTGCTTTTCGCACCTCATCTTTTCCGAGATGGCGTGGTCCCGGATGTCGGTGGACGTTGGGGGAAGATGCCGGTGCTGGTCGAGCAGTATGTTTCGCTTCTGGTGGTCTACATGTATTCGGTGCAAGGAAGAAAATTCTCGAGAGGTTGCAACATGTGTGATGTCTTTTTGCTCAAGAAGGAACAAACGATGGGGGTGACACAAGTGGAACAAACCCCCACCTGCCTGCTCTCCTCTCGAGGTATACAGGGCAAAGTACAGCACCCATTTCCCAGTGAAGTAGCTCGATACCACCAGGCATTGCCTACCAGACCGAGTCTTACATCATGATAATGGTTTACAGCGTTAAAAAGAAGAAAAATATCAGGATTGGTGTAGAGACCTTCGCTTTTGCCA
This sequence comes from Podospora conica, assembly GCA_030685255.1. Classification (NCBI taxonomy): domain Eukaryota; kingdom Fungi; phylum Ascomycota; class Sordariomycetes; order Sordariales; family Podosporaceae; genus Podospora; species Podospora conica. Next base: position 486,681 of record MU839416.1, on the reverse strand, counting down.
ATTTTTGTTTTCCCCCCACGCCAGGCGGAGTGCGGATTCCAACGTTCCGTCCAGACTGCTCGTCACTGGCGAATGTCTTTTTGGCTGAGCGGTATGCCGTGTCTTTTTTGGCACTGAGAGTGGGAAGGTCGCGGGTTCAACTGCTGCCCTTGTCGCCAGGAAGCAATAAAGGACGGCTTGAACAACGTCCCGCATCGACGTCACTTAGATGCACCTCCGGTATATAATCTCCAAAACCACAGACACATTCAGCGAAGTAGCTACATATTAGCGAAATTTCTAATTTCAGAGTCTATTGCCCAAGCAGTTACCCATTCTTATAAATATGGTAATTGTCAAAGGGCCTTCGCTTTTGCATTTTGCTATTTTCCTTTTTATTTTCATTGCGAGCTGGGGATGCTAGACGACCCGTTGATCCCGCTGACTGTCTGACGAGCGAGCGTCTGTCTTCCGTGTCTTTTTGGCCGAGCAGCATAGAGCATTGCCAATGTGACAAATATCTCTTGGGAATGAAAAGGCCGTGGGTTCGATTGCTGCCTGTCGCCCGGAAAGCAATGACGGTGTGTATGCGGCAGCTGGTTGAGGTGCATCGATGTCAGCTGCCGATGCTCCTCCTCCTTGCCATATAACCTCCAAAAACACAGACTCATTCAGCGAAGTAGCTCCAATCACCATAGTATGGGATTCAATAGTTATCCGCAAGGATACTCTGAATTCAAATGTCTTGGAAACAAGATCCTTCGCTTTTGCCATTTGTATTTTTTTCTTATTTTTCCCGTCCGAGACGGCGATGCCGGGCACGCCGGCGATCCCCCGGACAGCATGGTCTTAACAAGCCCGTGTCTTTTTGGAGCAGTGGTATAACGTGTTGCACTCGGACAGAAATCTCTTTTTGGTCCCCTCCGGCCCTGGGTTCAACTCCTGCTTGCTGTCCATCCAGCAAACTCATCGATGCGCAGGTAGGCAGGCACGTTGCACGTGCTGGTTGAGGACGGACTTCCGACTTACACACCAGACCACCTGCCTTGGCAGCCTACGAAGGCGAGTAGCTAAGTCAGCCCGGATTTAGGAACAAACCAGCAATTGGAATATTGGGGGCCCGTGCCCTGGATTAGCCAGCTGCGGAGGCCTGACAGCCCTAAGCGTTTAAAGCCACTACTATCCAATACTATCAACATTAAACACCATGAAATCGCCGTCGCTATCGTCGTTACCGTCGCCGCCACCGTCGCTATCACCGTCGCTACTACCCTCGCCGCCTTCGCCCTCGCCCTTACCATCGCCATCACCATCGCCATCACCATCGCCATCACCATCGTTATCGCCGTCGCCCTCGCCAGGCCGTCGCCAGGCCGTCGCACAGTATCCGTAAACAGGCCTAACGGGAGGCTTCCCGTCGGCACGGGTAGTGGCCGTTACGACTACCCGTAGCCCCTATCTGTTTGTTACGACTACCCGTAGCCCCTGTCCGTTTGTTGCGACTACCCGTAGCCCCTGTCCGTTTGTATGTCGGCGACGACGAGGGCGACGGCGACGGCGACGGCGACGGCGAGGGTGAGGGCGGCGGCGGCGGCGAGGGGGAGGTTAATGGCGAGGGGTAGGGCGACGAGGGTGACGGCGACGGCGACGGCGATGGCGATGATGGCGATGATGGTGTTGATGATGTTGATAGTGGTGACCTAAACGCTTATGGTTGACGGGCCCTGGCAGCTGGCGGACGTTGAGAACAGGCCCTAAATGTTGGAAAAGCTGGTTTGTTCCCAAATCCGGGCTGACTTTGCTACTCGCCTTCGTAGCAGCCCCCCACCAACCCCCTGACCTCATCCCGCGTGCCTCCCTCGCCCTCCAGCCCGGCATATAAGCAACAAAACTACAGACCCTTTCAGCGAAGTAGCGAAACTTACACACCTTCGGGTGATTTTATCATGAGGCTAAAATCCACTGCCCTTACATTCAATGAATGTGAGGGTACTTCGCTTTTGCCCTCTTCATCTCCCCTTTTTTTTTTGAACCTCCCCACGTCCGACGAGGGCGTGCGACCTCGCCGACCTGTCTCCCTCTTCTCAGCAAGACGGACGGTTTGGCGCAGGTGGGATGCGTCTCCATGTTTGTGAAGCGGATGTGGACTTGAGATATGGGTTCGACGCCATGTCCGTACATTTTTAGGCTGGGTTTTGGAGTGGTATCTGGGATAGGAGGGGAGTATTGGACTGAGATTCTGAATCTGTCTATACTAGATTTATTTCTGTATTTCACGAGGAGAGCATGTATGCCATCGAGTTGTTTATCTTCAAGTGCGTGTGTCTGCCCGGGAGGCAGCCAGGCAACCGCGGCTGGTCAGGCACCTCGCTCGGCGGCTCGGTGTAAAACCGCCATGCAAGTCCACACACGACATCAACCGAACATCATGATGCATAAGAAACGCTAATTCATTCTCTGTATACTCCGCTACTCCGTCCCCCAAGTCCCCACCGTCTAGTCCGCTACCTAACAGAACGCGAGAGCGGTGATGCCATGCTGAGCCCTTCCGACTTGAACACCAAAATCATCATGAAATATCAAAACCCAAACACCGCCCATGGAGATAACGAGACCGAAACAACAAGACACTAAGTAATAGACAATAGCCAAAGGTTTCCCAATCTCTGGGTTCCCGGGTTCCTGGGTCCCAGCTCTTCTTCCTCCCATCATCCCAGCTCCGACCCGCGTGCGCAATGGATGCTTGTGGCTGTACCGGCGACGGGGTCCCAAAAAACGACCGTCGCGAGGGAAACAAATGAAATGAAGCCCCGACTTCCCTCGTATTTGTGATAACCACCCAAAGTCCAGTCTCCTCCCATACAGACTCGGGATGATCCGTCAACCGCCTATTCGGCGGGAATCAGCTCCTTAGGTAGCCCTCTCAGGGGTGAGAGGCGACTATTGCTGCTACCAATAATCGTCTGGCTGTCCCCGTCCACATCAGGATCGTATTCGCCGTCCTTGGCCGGCGGCGGCGGAGTGTTGGTGTCTCTCCTAGCCAACCGCAAGTGTCCGCCGCGGAGCCGCTTTCGCGTGCTGTCCTCGCCATCGCTCTCGTCCGTCTCCTCGTCCGAAGGCTCATCGTACACAATGGTCTCGGCAGTAGCGCCATCGTCCACGTCGTCACCCTCGTCCTCGGTGTCCTGCTTCTTGATGTACGAGTCGATGATGTAGTACTGCATCGCGTTCATGATGAGGGGGAACAGCATCATGACGAAGACGATCTGCAGCCTCTCGTTGCCCTCGGTCCAGCCCAGCGCCCAGTCGCCGACATGCGACAGCCACGGCGCCACCCAGAAGAGGACCAGCACCCAGAACTTCATGCCCATCAGGCCGCAAAAGTAGATGAAGCTCTGCTTTAGCCACCACCACGCGTTGGGCGGGGTGCCGTAGTTGCCGCTCTGGATCGACTCGAGCGGCCGGCCGAAGGGCGTGTAGGCCACAAGCTTGGTCATGATCCGCACGATGAGGATGATCACAGGAATGCCCAAGGTCGTCTGTGTCCACGTCAGCCCCAGCCCTGCTTCATGCGCCACACAGGGGAATACTCACATCAATCGCCAAGTTCAGCAGGTAGAACGAGCACGGGTTCGGCACGTACGTGTCGTCATCGCTGTGGTTCCGCGCCCTGAGCATCATCCGCAGCGTGGCCGACACCACCGTCGTCGTCGGAGGCGCAACCTTAATGCTGAACCGGCCGCTCGTCAACATCGACATGAAGACGTTGGCCATGTGCACCAGCACGCTGCCAAACACCTGCTTGGACACGTCGAAGAACCAGATCTTGACGGGCCGCTGCGGCCGCTCCCGCCAACGCTTATAGACCAGGACGAGGAGCGCCAGCGCCCCGAGCGCCAGCTGCACAAAGATGGCAAACGAGCCAAGCAGCTCGCAGTCGCCCTCCTTGGCCGCGTTTTGGGGGGAGCCCATGGCAATGGCGGCCGCCGTGGGGGAGGGGGTGGGGGTCGTAGTCGGCGTCATGGTGACGGTGATGGTATTAGGGTCGGGGTGGAAGAGGGCGGGCCGGGAGGCGACGTCGAGATCGAGCGGCGGGTTGATGCCGATGCTTGGTAGGCCTGTGGCTACCTCTGGAATAAGAGTTGTGGGCACAGCGACATCGCGAGCAGCGCGGTGGACGACGAATGGAGAAGCGGGCGATTCAAGATTAAGCGCAGATAGCATTTACGCCAGGCGGTGGATGCTCGGATCGGGCTCTAGGTCGTTCTTTGGTTTCTCCGTTTTCTGTAATCGGTCTCGTTCGCCGTTCGTCGGTCGAGGCCCAGCGGGAGAGCAGATTTCGGTGTTTTCGAGGAAGACGGGTCGTCGCGGTCGAGGATGATGCTCCTGGTTTCAGTGGCGAGATAAGGTGTTTCGTCGAGGAGAGGCGCCGACTGCTTCGAGCCGGGTGTTGTATTGGGGATCTTAAGTCTTCGTCTAAGGGAATGGAGGCGAGATGAGAAGGGAAAAACAGGAAGGACGTGCTGGTACGAAAAAGAAGACGATGCCGGGAGGAATGTGTCAAGCGAACATGAAGAGGTGGTGCCTGGACGTGGCCGTGTGTCGTCCTGGAACCTGGAAGTCTGGGCGGAGGGCGGTTGCGAGAAGGCGAGGCAAGAGTGGAGGCGCAAGCGATGCCCGCAGTGGTCATTGCATGCAGCCGACACGCCGACACCCAACCGTGAGACGTCCCGATTGGCTCGGCAGCTGGCGTCCAGATGGCGGTGGGCACGAGCAGAAGCTCTGAAGAACAGTCCCGGAGGCGACAAGCCGCTGGAGCACGCACCCCGCAGCGGTTGGGGTCGCCTGGGATTCCGCCCTTTTCAGTGGACGATGCCGGCAAAAGAACACCACCGGGGTGCCATCGTGTGCCCACCACCTGGCCTTTCGTCTCGTTTTTCGTTACCGAATCTTGGTCTTCCCCAACACCCGGATCTCTTGGCTCCGTGTGGTCCACCACCCTTCACCCCACACGTGTTTCTCAAGACATGGAGAACATGCAATTCTCGTCACGCGCCATGGCTACACACGAGTGGAGTGGTGTACACACCGACAGGCACAAAGTACGCGGACGCGGGAAGCAACGGCATTGTGACTGCGGGCGCTCGAGGGGCACAATGCTTGGGGCAGTACAATGCTTGATCTCGAGACACTGCAAGTTCCGCTGCCAACGGTTGGCACGTGGAGGCACAGGCAGAGGAACACAGTCATGGCGGAACCCAGAAATAATACAATTTTGAATGGCCAGGCGTCCTCAAAATGACACCCAAAGGCAGCTGTTCCGGGTTCTTGTCGTGGCTAAAATCCACCCAACGCAGACGAAAGCGACATACCAGCCGGCGACCCCAAGGTAAAATGGGGCATGCCATGCTCAAGTGCTTGCTCGAAAATCAAAGCCCGTCAAATCCGCAAATCCCGCAAACCCCGTTCCTCCCATATTCCGTAACTGGGGGAACCCAAAAATCCTTAAAGAACGGTCATGATGTCGATGTGGACGTGTTTTTCCCTGAGTGGAGAGAGCCAGGTAGACCTCCGCGGTGTCCCGCTCCGGCCTGCTGCGCGTCGACCTTTGTCATCGACATGGCCCAAAAAATGGGTAGCAATGTAAGCCGCTAAGCACACTCTGGCACCGTGGGAAGAAGCTTCCGCACGAAATGAGGCATCGAGCTCCGTATGTGGTGGACGGGTTGGCTCGGCCTGCCCTTCCTGAAAGGGCTACGTTTTGGCGCTGACGCCGACGCCGCCTTTGTCTTGGAAGGAGGTGGTGATGAATAAAACGACGGGCCTCCAGACTGTCGGGATTGACGAGGAGGGCTGTCCGCAGGCCCGTCTAACTGTCAATCGATGCCGTGCTGCTTCTTGATGCGTTCGAGATTCTCCTTGCGGGCCTCGAGGTCCTCTTTTGTCTTGGCCATCTTGTCGGGCTGGTGGTAGAGTACTAGGGGACGGGTTAGCCACGGCACGTCGGGGACGGACAGGGAAGGAAAAGTAGACATACCGACAAGGTAACGGTTCTGGAAGTTGTAGCCGTTCAGCTTGTCGCACGCCTGCTTGGCATCCGTCACGTCTTCATAGACGACGAAGGCGGTGCCCTTGGTGTTGTTCGCAATGCCCTGTCGAACCTGTCTACACCGGGGGTCAGTATCGGCACGCCAAAAGGGAGTGATACGCGCAAGAGGACAAGAGGGCATACCGGATAGGTCCGTATTTCCCGAACAAGTCGAACAGCTCCTCGGGAGTTACGTTGTAGCTGCCTCGGGTTAGTCATTTGGGGGTCGGAAGAAGCACGACGACGGCAGCATACCTTAGATTCTTGACGAACAAAGCTCTGTCGCAGGTCATGGTTAGCCAAGTGATCCGAGGATGTAGGCGCGGGGGGCGCGCTGGATATGGGGAGGTAGAGAGAGAGGGTGTCCTAAGGGTCGCAGGCACTGGGCAGGGGACCACGAAGTTGTGGGGACGAATGGAAGGGCAATTGGCAAAGAGGCGACTCACCGATTTACCTCCGGGCCAAGTTTGTTGGCGCGACTCATATCTCGATGGCTCTGTTCTGGTTGCTCGATACGTTTCTCGGTGGGTTGGTTCGTTGATGGGAAAAAGATGGGTGACTGTGGAAGGTCGGGGCGTTGAGGCTCAAGCGAGACGGGTTGACGCGGGAGGCAGGTCAGTGATGGGGAGGAAAGTCTCAAAGACGGACAGTGGACAGGCAGGGTGGTGGAGCGGCTTGGCCCCCCCACGTGACGCGCCCTCGCGCCATCCCATCATTCACCATCCGCCGCCCTCTGCCCAACGACATGCGCTACGGGTCGCCCGGTAGGGGACATTCAATCTGCAGCCAGCGCCAGCACAGCGGGCAATGAACAAACAATGACCTGCCACGGCAACAGTGTCCATGATCGGGTGGCCATTTCATTGCCGCCTTCCATCCGACTGTCCTGAATTTATGCAGCCATTTCCCGAGACTTCCCACGCTCGCCACGGTCCACGCATCTAAGCACGGAGGAGAGGCACTTCTTGGTGTGCACCTGGTACTCGGTATCCGTACCTGAGCATCTTCCATCAACCGCATATGTTACGAGCCGATGGATTTAATTCATTGCATCGGCTACCTGTCACTCTCCTCTCTGTATCCGTATCATTCTAGCGATGGCACGACTTACCCAAGTATATTGAATGCCTATCTGGCGTTAACACCTGCATGCATTTCACCACCGAGGTATTGGACGCTGCATGGCTGAACATATATAAAATAAAAGCTACCACACATATTCCTCCAGAAACATAATCGTGATCAGAAGGGTGCCTGGCGGGCGGTCAACAGCAGGGCAACGGCACCCAAGGGGTACGGATAAACGGTAAACCAATTGTTTATTACCGAAGGTTTGCCGAATGGGCACGCTCCCGTCACCCTGATGGGCACTTGCGCGACTGCCCGCCACGCCCAGTAAATCCAGGCCGCCACGCCCTGATCCCTGCAACTCGACGTCCATGGTTGTTGTCAGCGACGTCCGTTCGTCTCTCGACCTCACCTCCACTTCTCAAGAACATGCCCCGATTCCCGCGTCACATCCCCACGCTCTAATCCAACCGCCCGAACATTTACGCAGCCCGGCCGACGCTCTCCTCCAACGCCCACCATGCCAGCGGTGATCCGCGAGACACAGCCAGTACCCACGAGCAAAAAGCGGAGGCGAGATGGCGACGACACGGGCGATGACACCGACAGCAGCATCACCACCATTCACATCCAACAACCCCCCTAGTACGCCTCCCCCCAACCCTTCCCTCTCACCGAAATACTAACCCCTGCCACAGCCTCCCACCAAACTACGACCCCCAACCCCTCCATCACCACATCTCGCCCCAGGACCTCTTCCTGAACCCCAAACACCCCGCGCCCCCCTCCCGCAAGATCCTCTCCCCCCACTGCTCCAAGCGCCAGCGCATCTCCTCCGCCTCCCCAGGCCGCCAGCAACCCGCAAACACCACCACAACCAAACGAACCACCCCCCGCCCATCCCCCACCGCCGCCCCAGCCGCGAAGCTCAACCGCTGCCACATCTGCAGCCGCAAACCGACCAAGAAATCCGACCTCGACGCCTTCGCCGACTGCGAGGCCTGCGGCCAGCGGACGTGCTACGTGTGCATCCGGCAGTGTCTAGGCTGGCGACGGAAGGACGACGACGACGACAACCTACACAGGATGGAGGAAGACGAGTGCAGCAACGCGGACGCAGTCCTCAAGCTGGAGGGGATCCTGGGACGTGGCGCGCACAGGCAGGTGGTCTGCAGCGGGTGCTGCGTGGAGAGGGGGGTGGACGGGGAGGTCGTTTGCCTGGGGTGCTTGCCGTATGCCGAGGGGTGAACGGAGCCGGACGATGGCGATGGAAAGGATTTATTTTCTTGTTGGAATACACATGGCGTTCCCCCGCTTTTGGCGACGCAAGAGACGACCCAGGGGAAGATACGGGATGCGGCACTTGCATGAAACCCAGGCTCGAGAGGGGATGTCCTCTGCTCGACGATCCCCTCTCTCTCAAGGTGCCTGCGGGCATGAGATGATGCGTACGCCGCGAGGCCACTGGAGCATAATGGAAGTCAAGATGGGAAGGGTGGATATTGGCGTCATGGATGGGGGGTCACGGATGCCGTTCTTGTCTCCAACCACCCGGAAACTTCCCCTTTACTGAGGTAGTTAGGACTCATCATCCACCACCCACGCATCGCGTGGGACGGTGGGACGAGGATACGTCAGGGGAGTCAAGTGGCTCGACGTCACCTCACTCTTCATTTTGGAGAATAGTGATAGCACTTTACAAATCATGGCCTGGGGCATTTGTCTTTAAAGACTGTGTGGTCATGAGCGTGTTAATCTTGCTTTGCCTGTGCATCGCCAGTAGGCTTTGGGGTATTCATCCTTGAGTCGGCGCTGAGCGTTCGACCGAGCAATACACACATATCAACTTCATCACCATCATTGAAGCATCACCGAGATGGCTATCCTATAGTCCTGGATCGCATCGCACATCACACATGTCTAACACATAGTAGCGACCCGAGGCCCAAAACGCTGAATTCTCTCGCTAGTTCCTGGTGGCAACACGATGCCGCAGAGGCCATGCTGCCCGTATCTAGATATCGTACAGTTGTACATGGACAGAATGCCAACGCCCCCTTCCCTCTTCCCCCTTTGACCCCCTCTAGTTGTAGTGCGCGTACGCCGACGTCGAGCTGAACTTGTGATTGCCCTTGATGACCTTGTCGACGGCGTCGAGAAAGTCCTTCTCCGTCGCCACCTTTCGGCGCGCGCGAATGGCAAACATGCCGGCCTCGGTGCACACGCTGCGCAGCTCGGCGCCCGTCGAGTTGGGGCACATGCGCGAGAGGAGCTCCCAGCGGATGTCGCGCTCGACCGACATGCTCTTGGCGTGGATTCGGAGAATGTTGGCGCGGCCCTCGAGGTCGGGCAGGGCGAACTCGATCTTGCGGTCGATGCGGCCGGGTCTCATAAGGGCCGGGTCAAGCGTCGACGGTCGGTTCGTGGCGAACATGACCTTGATATTGCCGCGCGCGTCGAAGCCGTCCAGCTGCGTGATGAGCTCCAGCATGGTTCGCTGGACCTCGTTGTCACCGCCGGCGCCGTCGTCGAAGCGGGCGCCGCCGATGGCGTCGATTTCGTCAAAGAAGATGATGCAGGCCTTCTTCGTCCGCGCCATCTCGAACAGCTCGCGGACCATCCGGGCACCCTCACCGACGTACTTTTGTACCAGCTCGCTGCCGATGACGCGGATGAAGGTGGCATCGGTACGGTTGGCGACGGCACGGGCGCAGAGCGTCTTGCCGGTTCCGGGAGGGCCGTAGAGCAGGGCGCCCTTGGGGGGGTCGATGCCCAGGTTTCCGAAGCGCTCTGGCGAGAGCAGCGGCATCTCGACGACCTCGCGCAGCTTCTCGACCTGCTCCTTGCACCCACCAACGTCGCCGTATGTCACGTCGGGCTTCTCCTCGACCGTCATCATGGTGACGCTCGCATCGATCTTGGGAGGCAGCGGAAGCAGGATCTGGTACTTGTTCCTGTCAACGCCGACGCGCATGCCCTCCTCAATATCCGTGGGGCTGACACGCTCGCCCAGCTGGACGACAAACTTTGCGATTTGCTTGACGTTGATGACATATTTGCTCTTGGCTTCGTCCTTCTCGTCGGGGATAATCTTGGTGCACCGCGCTACCTGGAGTGGTTGCTCCTCGGACATTCGTTGGCGATCGGCGGCGACATCCCAGAGATGAGGTGGGGCGAGACCGGTGTCTGATTCCTGTAGGCGACGGCGTTAGGCGTGCTGCCGGTGTACGTCACGGCGCGGGAGGGTAGGTACCTTGACTCCGATCTTCTCGTCCACGCTCTGCTGCTTCTCCTTTATTTGTTGCTCGAGCTTCTTGATGGCGCTTCCGTAGGGCGCGGCACCGTATGTCTTGAGAACCTGGATGTCCCTTTGCGCAACGTCAGCTAGGTGGCGACGGGGTTGCGCGTCACAACGGCGGAACGCACTCATCTGTAAGGGGTGTGATCTTCTTCTCCTCGATCTCATCGTCGCCAAATTTCTTTTGGTACTTTTCCCAGCTGGAACCCGTGGCGGAAGGCTGTCAAGAGTGTTAGCGATGTCCCTGGGGGATTCGAGGGTGTCTTGGTCGAGGGTTCGCACCATGGTCGCGGTGGTTGGGACTGGGGGATCCCGCGCCTGGGAGTTTGCCGGCTTGCAGAGGAAGGGAGGGCGAGATCGGAACGGCGTGGTGTGATTAGGGTGGTTGTGGTGGAAGGGGCCGCGGGGGGGTTGAATGGGTGGTTGAGATGGAGTTGTTGCTTGGGGGAGATGGGTGGTGAACAACAGCAGCAGCACAGCACAGCACTCAGCAGGTGGCAGCTGCTCCGTAATCCATGCTGCCTTGCATGCCCAGAGCTCTGCGAGGCTGAAAAGCGCCCCAAGCCTAAACGGGGCTAGCCGCAGAAGCTCCAGGCCATTGCCGCCGGCAGCGCGGGCGACATTCCAGCACGGGCCATGCCATGGTGGGCAAGGTGGGAGAACTCCAGCGCCCGACAAAAAATTGCCTGTCCCGCAGTGCAAGTCCAACTCCATCGTCACCTGGAGGGGAGCTTGTTGCCTGCAATTTAGAACCACCACCTACCTGCACCCGCACCCACCGCCGCAACCACAACCACACACCACGCCGGCGCATCTTCTCCCTCACCACCAACGGCTACCATCCCCGCCGTCTTTGATACCCAGATTCTACTTCATCCAACATGGCGACCGCACTTCAAGGAGGAGGGGCAGGAAATGCTACCTTTAGAGTAAGGCCCCCCCCCCGCGTTCTCGCGAATGCGAACCCACTGCTTCGGCGACATGCCCGCTGACCGCCCTCTCCCTCCAACAGGACAAGGAGAAGCCCATCGCTGTGCGATCGGCCAACATCGTCGCCGCCAGAGGTATATGCGCCCCCCGCATCGGAGAACGCGCCCACCCCTGCTGACACGGCGTAGCCGTTGCTGATGCCATCAGAACATCGCTGGGGCCGAGGGGCATGGACAAGATGATCAGGAGCGGAAAGGGCGCGACCATAATCACCAACGACGGCAGCACCATGCTCAAGAGCATGGCCGTCATGCACCCCACAGCCAAGATGCTCGTCCAGCTGTCCAACGCCCAGGACGTCGAGGCCGGCGACGGCACCACGTCGGTCGTGGTCATCTGCGGCAGCCTGCTCGGCGCCGCCGACCGGTTACTGAGCAAGGGCATCCACCCGTCCGTCATCTCCGAGTCGTTCCAGCGCGCCGCCGCCGCCGCCGTCCAGGTCCTCCACGACATGTCGCAACCCATCACGCTCAACGACACGTCGGCCCTCCTCCAAGCCGCCAACACGTCCCTCTCGTCCAAGATCGTCTCGCAATACTCGAACCTCCTCGGCCCCATGGCCGTCAACGCCGTCACAAAGACAATAGACGTCAAGACGGCCGACAACGTCGACCTCAAGAACATCCGCATCATCAAGAAGGTCGGCGGCACCATCGAGGACAGCGAGCTGGTCGACGGCCTGGTGCTCACGCAGCCCGTCATCAAGAGCGCCGGCGGGCCCGTGCGCATGGAGAAGGCGCGCATCGCCCTCATCCAGTTCCAGCTCTCGCCGCCCAAGCCCGACATGGAGAACACCATCTCGGTCAACGACTACCGCCAGATGGACAAGATCGTCAAGGAGGAGCGCATGTACCTGCTCAACATGGTCAAGAAGATCAAAAAGGCAAAGTGCAACGTGCTCCTCATCCAAAAGTCGATCCTCCGCGACGCCGTCAACGACCTCTCCCTCCACTTCCTCCAGCGCCTCGGCATCCTCGCCGTCAAGGACATTGAGCGCGACGAGGTCGAGTTCATCTGCAAGTCCACCGGCTGCAAGCCCATCGCCGACATCGACTCGTTCACCGAGGACAAGCTCGGGTCCGCCGACCTCGTCGAGGAGGTGCAGTCCAGCGGCAGCCGCATGGTCAAGGTGACGGGCACCAAATCCGCCGGCAAGACGGTGTCGATCGTCGTCCGCGGCGCCAACGGCCTCATCCTCGACGAGGCCGAGCGCTCGCTCCACGACGCGCTCTGCGTCGTGCGCTGCCTGGTCAAGAAGAAGGCGCTCATCGCCGGCGGCGGCGCGGCCGAGATTGAGATCGCCGCGCAGCTCAGCAAGCAGGCGCGCGCGCTGTCGGGCACCGAGGCCATCTGCTGGAAGGCCTTTGCCGACGCCATGGAGGTGATCCCCACGACGCTGGCCGAGAACGCCGGCCTCAACAGCATCAAGGTGGTGACGGCGCTGCGCCACCGCCACGAGATGGGCGAGAAGAACGCCGGCGTCAGCATCAAGAGCGGCGGCGTCAACAACAACATTGCAAAGGAGAATGTCCTGCAGCCCCTGCTCGTCAGCACGAGCGCCATCGAGCTGGCCGCCGAGACGGTCAAGATGATTTTGCGCATTGATGATATCGCGCTCAGCAGGTAGAGGGGTGGTGGTGGTGTTGGTTCGGGTGGTAAATCAAGTAAAATAGAGTAAAATGCGGGTAATGAGATGTTGCCGTCATGATGGGCTGCTGGTCTAGATGTGTAGCGGTTCAATCAGTTGATTCCCGGGTGCCATGTCAAGTACCGGGAGCTGTGATGAGGATGCCCTATCTCTGCGTGAAGAAATGTGTCATGTGTGTGTTCTGGACAATATCACTGGGTCCTCGACCTGGAAAAGGGGCTGGCAAAACAAAGTACCAACCCGACCATGGATGAAACCTAGGCACATATACCATGTAACAGACCTATTCCCATCACCCAAAGTTCCCCAGTATAACAAGTGTACAGTCAACCCTGAGCATAGACTAGAGAAAAGGGCAGAGCAGTGTGCGTATGGAATGGGGTGTGTCTCTTCAGTTCAGACATCAGGCACACAATGGAATACTGTTTTCAAGGGCGAGACATTCCAGACATCGTCCAAGGCCGTTTACCCCTTTTCCCAGAGGCCCTGACGCTGGAACCGGATACCTATTTCTCCACCGATCGGGTCCTGAAGTCAAACTGGAGGCGTGTGGTCTTGTCATTTACGAGTACAGCTTCTTGGCGAGAGGGCTCGCGCTAACAAATGAACCTTACACTTATGTCCAGACTCCATCACTAGAGCTGGCAAAGGAATAAACAAACAGTCAATGAGAACCACACACACACACGAACACACGAAAACATGGAAGCTCCAGTGTACCAAAGATTGGGAGGGCTATCAATCTACTGGCCCCTAGTCTGTGTCTAGTTTTCTTTCCCGCCGATACTGTACAAGCCAACGCCAAACAAGCACACCTCAGACGCGGCCCCTTTCCCCCCAGAGCTCGCCGGGCAGTCAGCCCCCCATCAACACAACTCTCTAAAACACGAGCGTCCTGTCGACGGGCTTCCCGCCCCCTGCCCACCAAAAAACAGCAGACGTGTCCGAATAGAAAATAATCATCACCAAGCTCTTCGCGCGCGCATGACTGCCTTGGATGCCACCCTCCCAAACGCCAAAAAGCAATACAGTCGATCCTCGGAGACGCGTACCCGCCCGTCAGTCAAAGGCCTCGTCGGCCCTTGACATACTAGTAGTTGAGCTCGCCTCCGCCTCCACCACCAGCCACCTCGTCCAAATCATCGTACTTCTTGAGCGTCCGGCCCTGCACCGCCTCCCTGGGGCCAATGGCAGCACCGCCGGCGCCGTCGCCCCAGCGATTACCCATGGCAGGACGGCCGCGGCCACCCGGAGCACCACCCATCGGAGGTCCGTCGAATCTCGGGTTCTGGCGGCGGTCATAGGGGCCCGGGCGGTTCTGGAAGCGACCGCCTCCGCCGACAGCACCGCCACCTCTGCGGATGGGGCCACCGGCACGGTCGTCGCCGGCGGGTGCGCCAGTCCAGCTGGGGGCGGCTCCCATGGGGTTCATGCCCATCATGTTGGGGCCAAACATGGTCATGGGGAAGTTGGACAGGTTGAGCACGCCGTTCATGGCGTAGTTTTGGAGATTGAACCCTCGAGGAGTGCCGGCAGGCTGTTGACCGTTGCCAGGCGGGAAGTGACCATTAGAGTTCGAGTCCGTACGCGACGGAGCAATGTGCGCGGGGTCAATGACATAGGCATTGACAAGGCGGAGCTGAGTGTCACGGTTAGCGGGGAAGGGGCAGTGGTTTGCTTGATGTGTCTTACCTCATCCTTGAGCTTGTCCAGCCACTCGACATGGCGTTTCTCGACGTGCTTCTTCCAGAAGTGGTCCTCCTTGAACAACTTGGTGCAGTCGGGCACCCTGCAGCGCCACTTGTTCTCATCCTCCTGCTTGACATGCTTGGTCAACTCCTCGTCGAGAGCCTCCTCGATGGGCTTTCCGCCCAGCTTGCGGATATCAACCGACTCGGGCTCGAGAATCTGCATGATCTTATCCTCAAAGGTCTTGACCCAGTTGTAGGCACGCTGCAACTGCTGCTCAGTCCTGCCGGTAGATCGGAATTTGCGATCTGCGTCAGGCGCCTCGCCCTCCTCGGCATCATCCGCCTCCTTGCGCTTCTTGGAGGGGAAAGGCTCGCCGTTGGCACTGGCACGAGCGACCGCCTTGGCAGTCGAAGAGAGAGTAGACCGGGGTCTGCGCAGATGCCCGCCAGGGCACTTGCGAGTGAGCTCATGAACCGAGTCGCTCTCAAAGACGCAGAAGAAGCAAAAGTTGAAGACCCGGCGCAGGTACTCAATCAGGAGATCAAGCTGCTTCTTCTTGGCGAGGAGGTCCTCGTCATCCACTTCGTCGTCAATGGCGCCCTCGTCCTCGTCGTCGAGGCTCTCATGCTCCTCGCCATCCTCATCTTCAGCCTCATCCATGCCGACACGCTCCTTCTTCTCTTTCTTGACGGCTGTGGAGGGAGTGGCCGGCTTGAGACGTCCCTGGCTTCTGAGGTCCTCGACACGCTCCTCGACCCTAAGGATAGCGTTGAAGTCCGATCCAAAGTCTTCCTCGAATTTGTTCACCAGACGCTTGGCAAGCTCCAGATCCCTCTCAATGCGCTCTGGCGCCGAGAAAAGATCCCAGAGTGCCTTCTTTCTGGGGTGGGTCGGAGGGTTGTGGACTCCGACATGGCAGGTGAAATCGCCGCGCTGCTCGTCCTTGACCGTCTTTCCATTAATGGCATCAAGGGCCTTTTCGGCGGTCGAGAGAGGCGCAGGCGGATTAGAGGGGATGCCGCCCTCCTCCTCTTCATCCTTGGTCTCATCCATGGCGGTGGTTGTCTCAGGGGCCGGGTGCAGCATGATCCAGCCAATCCTGTGATACCTCTTGCTCGGATTCGGGTCGCTCAACGAGAGCCACTTGTAACCGCCCTCTCCTTCGCCGAGGTGCTCCTTGCAGAAAGCCTCAAGGTTATTGCGACTGACGGAGGGAGCGATGGTCTTGATAAGGAGAGTAGGCTGGTAGAGGTTTTCGTCTCTGATATCGGCGCTGGCAAGAGGAACCAGGTCGCCCACACCAAGGACCTCGTTCGTGGCGGTGGCCTCGCCCTCCTCTTTCTCGACAAGTCCCCCAGCGCCGTTACTCTCGCTCTTGGGAATGCCTTCCAGGGAGAACTCGTCAAAGGTGCCGGCCTCGAGGTCCTGCTCCCACTGAGTGTAGCCGCTCCGGCGCATCTCGTTGAGCTGAGCCCTGAACGCGTCTCGGATATCGGGAACGTAGCGCTCTCTGAACCACTGCTCCTCCTTGTGCTGCTTGACGAATGCCTGGGCCATCTTGGCCTGGAGTTCCTCCTTGTACTGGTCATAGGCGGCCTGGATCTTGGCCTTTTCCTTCTCACGGTCCTCCATAGCTTCGCGCTGACCGCGGACGCGGGGGGGCTCCGGACGACGACCACTCTTAATGCGCTCCTTCTCCTCCTTGACCCTCTCGTTTGCTCTCCACCACTCGCTGAAATAGGAGAAACCAGCTTGGAAGCCGAGCTTGGTCGGATCTTGGATTGGGTTCACGGTTGGCTGGAGGGCTGCGGTCTCTTGGCCGGGGACATAGCGATCGATATTCGCAGGGGGGGATCCAACACGACGGCGGTCGCGCTCGTCCCTCGGGTCGCGGATGCCAGTGTAGTCATCGCGGGTACGGCGACCAGGCTCGTAGCGGTCAACGGCGGGAGGGGAACGAGATCGACGACGGGTGGCTGGGAAAAGAGTGTAAGCAATGAGCAACTAGAGCATCGACGGGGCAGGAAGGGTGCATCACGAACCGGGCGATCTTCCTCCGCGGTATGTGTCGGGTCTGTCCTCCCTTCCTCGAGATTCTTCCCTCGTCCAGCTACGGTCGGGCGGCGACCGAGCCGTGGAATCGCGATAGTTGTAGGAATCCATCTTGGAGCCTCGTCTGCTGGGTGCGGGTGACGGAGGTCGATGTGTAGTCGCTTGGAAGAGGAGAGCTTGCTCGCTCAATGGATGGAGCTGGGGTAGCGGGTCGGTCTTGTTATGTAGAGCGGCGGGGCTCGGTCCGCGCGGCAAGCGCGTTGTTGTTTGCGTGTCGCTATGTTATACGGGAAGCCAGACGGCTTGTTGCGTGGAAGAGGAGGCCACTGTTTGGCGACATGATTGCGGTTAGAACGGCTCAGAGAGGAGAGACGGGGAAGGCTGGTAAAGATGGGAGAAGAGGGAGACTGCGGTATGGACAAGAGGGCAATTGGGGGACAGAGAAGCAGTGCGCAAAGAGCGCCAGAGTGGGGAGTAGGGCGGCTTGAAGGGCTGGTAGAAGATGAGGTGAGGTGAGGTGAGGTGAGGCTCGGGGTTGAGGGTCGCGAGGGTTTGGAGCTTCAAGCTGTCGAAACCCAGCCCAACCGCGACGACACCCAAAGAAGGGAAAAGCTGTGTTGAATGATGGGCAATAGAGGAGGATAGAAAAAGAGAGGGCGTGACGAACGATTACATGGAATGGGGAATGGCGGGATTCCTCAAGACCAAGCCAGCAACGCGTCGCAATTGATGGATGCTTGAGCTTGGAGCGTCGCGCAAGCGGCAAGCGGAGTTGCAGAGGGACGGACTGCAGGAGTTGGGTGGAGGACTGGAGCTTCGATGTGTCACGTGGCGGTCTTGACTTTGTGACTGTGAGGTCCGTGCCGTGAGGTCCGTGAGGAGAGGAGAGGGTGAAGGTGGCGTGGTGGCGCCGCGATTTTGGAGGAAGTGGAAAAAACGGGCTCATCAGCCACACCTCCGAGACCACACCAACAGAGTGCCAGCCACGCGGCCTCAGGCCGCCACAGCTCACCCACCCATCGACCCACAGCAACTGCCAAGCCAGAAGCGACAACCCCGATCAAAGGCGGCAGAACAGACAAGTGCAATCGACGATTCCGAATGCGATCGTACCATAAACATCACTCGCCCCGTTTCAGCTCTCCTGGATAGAGTGGTGGTGAAAATGCCCTCGATCACTCCCTTTTTCACGCGGGTTCCCCGGCATTCCATTGTTGACGAGCTCAAGGACAGTGAGCCTCGAGACTCGACACAGGACACAAGACACAAGGCATGGAGATAACACCTTCAACCACAACAGAATGCAGTACACCTACGGTTAGAACCAGGAACCAAGTCCAACAACAAGCATCTCATCCATCCATTCCACTATGGTTCATCAATCCCCGTTGTCTTGGCGTCCCGAGCCGCTGGACCCTGCATTGAGCTGGTTCGTTCCCGGATGCAAAAGGTGATTGAGAGAGCGCAGATGATGTCGTCATTGCATATATACCCATCCGACCCCCCCGAAGCTCCCTCCTCCCCCTTCCCGTTCACGTTCACTCACATTCAAACACCCTCTCACTCCAAATTGTCCTCTCTCACCACCACGCCATCATCCCGTGATACCCCCCAAATCAACACACCCCCCATTGCCTCTCCCACCAGGGCCACCACCCACCATGACGACCTACATGCCCAACCTCACCCTCCCCTCCTTCATCTTCAACAACCCCGCGGCATCCATCCTCCTGCCCATCGCCCTCGGCACAGCAGTAGGCTACGGCACACAACGTATGACACCTCCCCTCCCCGTCTGCCTTTCCGCCCCTAACCCCCCAACTCCTCTCCCTAACAGTCGTCACAGCCCGCGACACACAGCGCCAGTACAATTCCTGGAAGCAGCCCCCTCTCCGCCCGCCGCCATGGATCTTCGGCCCCGTCTGGACATGCCTCTACGGCATGATGGGCTACTCGGCCTATCGCGCCGTCCACTTCGGGACGTCTCCCCTCAACATGCCCGTATGTCCCCCCTCTCTCCCCGGAACCAAGGGACTTGACTGACGCCCCCCCAGCACACCATCTCCGCCGCGAAGCAAGGCGCGACGCTCTACTCCATCCAGCTGGCGCTCAACATGATCTGGATGCCGCTCTTCTTCGGCCTGCGCCGCCCCGTCGAGGCCACCGTTGACATTGTCGCGCTGCTGGGTGTGAACGGTTACTTGGCCTGGCTGTGGGGCACAAAGGTCGACGAGGTATCGGGCTGGCTCCTGGTGCCGTACCTCGGGTGGTTGTCGTTTGCGACGTACCTGTCTGCCGCGACGGGCTATCTGAATAACTGGGACTTGCGGTCGCCCGAGGAGAAGGCGACGGGGAAGAAGGCGCAGTAAATGAGTGACTGATAGCATCGGGGCGTGGAGTTGTAGTCATTTTCAATGCAAGGCTTGTCATCATTGCATATTTGTTTGGTATTTACCGCCTTCTCACCCACGGAAAACAGCCCCTGGAAACGCAAACGCCGCCTCATGATTTGTGACACAACTTGTACGAAAAAGAAACCGCTTCCCCCCAAGCTTCGCTGTGCAAAGCAACGCAATACCCCCCCTTCTATGACTGGTATCTTCCAGGCCCCGTCCCTCCCTCAGTCTACCGCCCCCCCACCCGCGATCTAAACAACCACCCCCAGACCCCCCTACTGCATAGGCAAATACTTCTTCATCCCATCAAACACCATAAAAATAAACGCCGAGCTCGGCGCCGACCTCAACACCGTCACCCCGCACCCCCTATAAAACCCCTTAACCCCCGCCTCCCTCCACAGCACCCTCGCCTCGGCCCCGAACCCCCTCCCCCCGCCCACCTCCCCCACCGGCGTCGTCTGCATCCTGCTCTTGACCGTATCCGCGGGGAAGAACAGAAAGTTGTAACTCATCCCGGCCGACGCCCCCGCCACCGCCTGCTGCCACAGCGGCAGCGGCTCGTCCCTTGCCCGCCTCAGCGCCTCGTCCGTCCGCGCCGCCCGCACGTTCCCGTCCCGCATCATCTTGCTCGCCGTCTCCTTGCTCCCGAACCACGCCGCGCACCCGCCCGCCTCGCGGATCAGCGTGCCCAGCTGCCCGCGCCAGAACCCGCGCACCCCGTGGTGCCGGTAGATGTCGCGGATCACCGGCAGCGGGCGGAGCGACGCGACCACTCCACCAGAGGCGGGGACTTGGATCTTGCACTTGACCAGCTCGATCGGCGTGAGCAGGAAGCTGGTGAACACGCCGGCGAAGGCGCCCGTGAACCACAGCGCGGACAGGGGAAGGGGGGCGTCGGCGCGGGCGAGGCCGAGGGTGAAGACGGCGTCGCGGCCGAGGCGCTCGAAGAAGAAGAGGGACGAGGTCTCGATGGCGGCGCCGACGAGCGGGGCCGAGATGCCGCGGTAGAGGCCGGCGAGGCCGGAGGAGTGCAGGGACTGCCGGAAGCAGTCGAGGGGGCCGGTGTAGATGGGGGGCAGGCCTGAGGGCTGGGATTGCAGGCGGACTTTGATGGTGTCGAAGGGGTATTCGATGTATTTTCCTACTATGCCGGCGATCTGCGGGGGTGTTAGAGGGTGGGGTGGGAGGGAAGGGGGGGGGGGGGGGCTTACGGAGCCGTAGATGATGTCTTCGAGGGCTTCCATGGCGGAGGACCTTGGGGTGGTGATGGTCGCCGGGGGCGGTGGCGGGGGGGTGGTCCCTTGGGAGGCGGATTGCATTGTGAAGGGGGGAAGGTGGTCCTGACCGATTCCCCCGGCGAAGGGGAACGGGGGATGTTTGGTTGGGGGAGGAGGAGGGACCGTCAGTCAGAGGGGATGAGGGCACGCCAGGCACCTAGTTATGAGATGCGGGTATGCCCGGTACCGATATATGTTGCGATGAATATTCGCGTCCTTTTTCTCTGGTGTGAGGGGGGGAGGGGTGAGTCGCTCAAAGATGAGTGAGTGAGTTGAGGCCGAGCCGAGGACAAACAAGGGAAATGGCGAATGAGGGGTTTTGGGCCAGGGAAAGTGTAGATAATCGGCAATGTTTGCTTTCCGAGACTTGGGAGGTGCCGTCTGGCTTTTTAGTTTTTTTCCAGCTTATTCACACTTTGCCTTCTGCGGTGTCACCGCTCAGAGTGAAGTCTCGCGACTCCCGTTCCTGATGCTTCCGAGGCGGGGAGCGGGGCCGGGGTGGATGCGCTCGGTTTCAACACCGGCTCGAGACCGGCCACGCCGTTTCTGTTGTTGTTGGAGTGAGGGCAAGAAAAAATCAAAGAAAGAGAAGCAAAAACTTGGGAACATCAGTCGGACACAGGGAAAAAAGATGACAGCCGGTGCCGGCCTCTCCTCCCACGAATCCGGTGATGAGACTGTCACAGTCACACACAGTCTCGCCTTTTTTTTCACGATGCGACGGTTGAGTCAATTCAGGGCGCCTCGTCTGATTCGTGGGGTCGACAGGGGCTCAGCCGAGTCCAGCCTGCTTGGCGAGATTGATAAGATTAGATCAAGCGGGCCCCGAAAGTTATCTGATCGTCGACATCGGAACCCAAGCTCCCCGTGCCCAGGCAGAGAATGAGGGACTTGTTGTCCCCGGCATGTGTCACTCGGCCCATGGTCATGGTGGTGAGGTCCACTTGAAGGGTATATATTTTCAGACCAGTCAATACGCAATCCGGATACGATGCCCCCGGGCCCATCACTCTCACTGCCACGACCCCCCCTTGCCTCCAAACCCCGAGCTCTCCTCCTGTTTCTTGGCCCCCCGCTGCGGCTTCGACTGTGCCGCGTCGTGGCGCCGCAGCTCGTCCGGTACCTTTGAAATCGCCGACTTGGAGATAATCTGCCGCAGATCATACAGCACGTCATTGTCCTCCGGACCCAAGAACGTAATGGCCACACCGCTCTTGCCCGCACGACCGGTACGACCAATACGATGGGTATACGACTCGATGCTCCCTGCCATGTTGAAGTTGACCACCAGCGAGACATCCGGCACATCGATACCACGGCCGGCCAGATCCGTAGCCACCAGAATGTCTGTCTGCCCGTTGCGCAGCGACAGCAGCGCCGCCTCACGCTGCTCCTGCGTCTTGCTGCCGTGCAGCGTGACGGCCGAGAAGCCCATGTGCTTGATGTCGCGCGCGACCATATCGCAGTTGCGCTTGATGTTGACAAACACGATGATGGGCGGCTTGAACTGGTTCGAGCTGAGGATCTCCTGCAGACGCTTCTTACGCTTGTCCTCGCCCGCGACAAACTCGACGCGCTGCTCGACCGTGTCGACGGCCTCGCCGGCGTTGCCGATGGTGACGATGGCCGGGCGACGGAGATACTTTTTGGCAATCTTTTCCACCAACGGCGGCATGGTGGCCGTGTACATCATCGTCTGCCGGTACCGGTCTTTGCCGCCGAGATAGCGGCTCATGAGCTGTGGGTTTTCTGCGTCGTCAGTGTCCGGCTTCTCGTTGGTCACCGGCAGGGCGTCGAGAATCTTGGTGAGGGGTTCCTCGAAGCCCTGGTCGATCATGCGATCAGCCTCGTCCATGATGACGTAGCAGCACTGAGAAAAGACAAGAAGACGCCTTTCGAGACAGTCGACGAGACGACCAGGTGTGGCGACAATGATCTCGGCTCCGTTGCGGAGCGCATAGGCCTGCTCCTCCAACGAATGACCACCCACGATGCTGACGACTGTGAACCCGAGCGGCGTGGCAAACTTCCTCGCCTCGCTCTCAATCTGTTGCACCAGCTCACGGGTCGGCGCGAGGATGAGGGCGTACGGCCCGTCATTCTTGTTGATCTCGGTGAGGGGAGGGAGCTCGGAAATGTAGACAAGCAGCGGCAGCAGAAAGGCCGCTGTTTTTCCGGAACCGGTAACGGCGACACCGATGAGATCTCGTGACTGCAGCGCAATGGGAATGGCGGCGCGCTGAATGGCCGATGGCTCGTCGTAGCCAACGTCCGCCACAATATCCAGCAGGCGTTGTGGGAGATGAGATTCCTGCCAGCTGCGCATCGGGTTCGGGATGGCGCCGCCCTTGGTTGCGATGCCAAAGTTCTCCTTGAAGATGCGCCAGTCTCGTTCCTTCATGTCCTCCAAGCTCTTCTCCGACCAGTGCTTCCCCAGGTTCTTGCGCTCCGACTGCTTCTTGGCCCGCTCGTGCTGCTCCAGAAGAGCCCTTGCGCGCTCTTCTCCCGTCTCGGGATCACCGCGCCGGATGGCATCCGCCTTGCGCTGTATCAGCTCGTCCGTCATCTCGTAGCCACCCAGCCTGACCAGAGGCTCGACTCTCTCCGCGTAGATGGGATCAAACGGCCGGCTGGTGTCGTCATCGGCGTCCCAGTCAAAGTTGAACTTGTTCGCTGCCGTCCGCCTCCTCTTCTTATTGGCCGAAAATGTCGACTGGTTGACCAGAGGACCCATGTATCGCGCCCGCAGCTCGGCCTCGTCGTTCTTCTCCATCTTGTCCTTGCGCGTGTTCTCGTCGGCGGGCCTGCCGCGTTTCCTGTCCTGGCGGTATCCATCTCTGTTGCCGCTGGGCGCAGCAGGCTGGTCGTGGTTCCCCTGGCGCATGGCCTTGGGCCCAGTTGGAATGCCCGGGTTGGACTGTCGCGATCGATAGTCGCCGTTCGCGCGTTCGTCGCCGTTCCGGGGCGCATCGTTGGGCTTGGATAGCCGCGCCTGTTCCTTTTGTTTGCGCTCCTCCTCCTCCTTGGCCTTCCTCTCAGCTTCGAGGCGTTCGCGCTCCTTTTTCGGGATGAATCTGGGCTTGGACGCGGCCTCTTCCTCGGCTTTGCGCTTGCGAAGGAGAGCCGCCAAGTCTGGTGGCTCGCGTCTCGAGGTGCTGCTCATGATGGCGTCGGGTGGGTGTTGGTCGAGACGTGGGATGGCTCTTTTGTGTGTGGATGTTCGGCGCTTCCAGGGAGTATTCTGACTCGGATAAGAAGTCGGTAGGGTAGCGTGAAGGGTGAAATGTTGAAATCGGATCAAGTCCCGACGTGCCTGGTTCTGCTGAAGTGGCGACCCACTTTTCGAGTGAAGCTCAAGATCGGGCGGCGGGCTGCTTTGCCGGCCGGCAAAGTCCCCTCCAGGGTTAGGGTCCACCCCAACTCGTCCCGCGACCGCGACCATCAACTTTTTGAACCTCAAAGTCCAGAAACGGACCACGACGACCACGCCCCCCCTCCCGGTCCGCCCCCCACCACCGCCGCGCACCATGGCGTCCGCACAACACCACATCAAGCTGGCGCTCTCGCTGCCCCCGCGGCTCCGCACATTCTTCGCCCGATACCCCCCCCAGGGCAAGCAAACCGCCTACCAAAAGGAATCGACCAACCCGTTCGCGCGCACGTATCTGCCCGTGACGGGCAAGTGGCACGACCCCAAGTACTCGATGCGGCAGCAGGCGGAGCTGTGCAAGATTGCGCGGGAGCACGGCGTCGAGGAGCTGCTGCCGCCGTCGCCCAAGAACTCGGTGACCCGGCTGGTGAAGCGGGTGACGCTGGGCTTGCGCGTCAAGGGCACGGGTGTTGGGCAAAAGGTCAAGGGGCACAAGCACGAGAGGCACATGGTTGCAAAGTATGTCTTGGTGGTGGAGGGGAGGGTCTGGGAGGGCGGTGCTGACGTTTTTTTGCAGGATGGAGAAGAGGAGGAAGGCGATGGTGGAGATGCCGGATCTTATCAGGGAGTGGAAAAAGGTAGGTTTCCTCTGCGGCCATGTCTATATCGGAGGCTTCGTTGTCCGGAAGCTGACAGAAAATACAGGTTGGGAAACGGAACTGGACAAGGTGGCCCAAAAGGGGGTCGGTTTAGGTCTTGCGGTGGTTGCCATGTGTATAGAGTGTATAACCAGCAAATGTACAACCTCACTACAAAGATTCGTCCGATAAGGCTACTTTCGATGATGTGCAAAACACCCGCTTTCTTGAGTACCCATTGAAGACGACCTAGTCTAGATGCCCTGGCCCATGTTTGATATCAAGGGCATGTGATGCAAAGTCAGTTCAGAGCATAGCCATAAAAGCCCTGAGACATACGCCTCGGAAGTTTGTTGATGAACTCTACATCCTGATATATACCTATAAACCCACCAAGCCACCTCTCGCACCCCATCACCAAGCCAATCTCGCTCTTGCTCACCCCAAACCACGCTGTACACCTATTTTGTCTAACCCCCCGTCCCCACTCACTTCCTCACCTTCCTAGCATGCTTCACCAAATTCTCAATCACCCCCTCGAACGCCTCCCTATCCCCAATCTTCTCATCCGCCCGCTTCTGCCAATACTCCAACACCTCCCCCACCGTCCCGCGCATGGCCTCCAGCCTCGCCACATGCGCCTTCAGCTCCGCGTCCGTCATACCCGACAGCGCCTCATCCGTCGTCGTACACAGTTGCCTGGCCGCCGTCAAGTCAAACGCCAACTTCCCATCCGGCACCGCCGTCGCCGCGGCGTCCTTGCGCTTACTGCTGCCCCCTTTGCTCCCAGGCGAGGCTGTCCGCGGGCGCGACCCCGACGATGGCTTCAAGTTCCCCTGGTCATCGACCGAGGGACGGCGGGGTCCGCGGGCGGCGCCGCGTGAGTCGGACGACGAGTCACGGCGGCGCAGGGAGCCGGTCGAGGTGACGCGGTGCAAGGAGGGCAGGACGAGCTTCTTCTGCTTGGAGGCGGGGAGGATCTCGTCGAGGTCGATGGGGACGCCGAGGGAGACGAGGAAGGCGCGGCGGATGCGGGAGCGGATCCAATCCGGGGGTTGGAGGGGCGGGGGGGCGACGAGCTGGGACCAGAGGGGGGCACTGCGCGGGGTGAAGAAGATGGGGTTGTCTTTGGAGGCGAGCTGGGGGAGGGGAGGGGGGAGGTCGTCTTCGTGTGGGAAGAGGGCCGAGAGGTAGGGCTCGGTGAGGGAGAGGACCGAGGAGGCGGAGAGGTCGGTGAAGTCGGGGATTGGCTGGGAGGCGTGAGCAGGGGCAACATTGGGGGAGGGGGTATCACCTACGAAGGAGAGGGCTGTTGGTTGGGGCGCGGCTGGTGTGGGTGTGGGTGTGGAGGCTGCTGGTGCTGGTGCTGCCTGTTCGGGTTCTTGGAAGCCGTCCTCGTCAAAGTCGCCAAAGTCGCCGTCGTCATCGCCTTCCTCGAAGTCGTCAAAATCATCACCAAAGTCATCCCCGTCGTCCCCTTCGTCCTCGTCCTCGTCGCCGCCGGGAAAGGCTGGACTGCGGGGACCGGGAAAGTTGGGGGACAAGGGCGAGCGTCTTTGAGCAAACGACGATTTCCTCCTTGCACGGGCGCTTGTGGGAGTTTTCAATGTAGGTGATATTGGAGTATCTACGCAGCAAAAGGAGACGTCAATACAAAGGAGATGGGGCCAGGGGCAACAACTCCAGCGCGGGAAAAGGCTACGCCGTACCAGAAGCATCTCCGTCAATCACAACCGTCTTGTCCGCCTTGACGATCACGTCGGGGTGGGGGTCTGAACCGTGCCTCTCCAAAATCTCTGGGTGTGTCACTGAGCCCTCGACATCGGGCGATTCCTCCACCACTGTCACGGGGATCGGCTTCCCGCCCGGCGGTGTTGGGGACTTGGGCGTCTCCATCGCTTCCTTGTTCTCTGGGACGTAGGCAATCTCATCCGGCGCAGCGTCCTCCTCTCTCATGTTGTATGCCGCCGTGCCAGGCACCTCGCCGTAGGCCGGCTTGTCGTCAACCCTCTCCACCCTCGTCTTGGGGATCGGAGATGTCCGGTGCGACTCGGATGTGCCCGAGATGGCATCGGAGAAGTGCTCCTCGGAATCGGAAGTCTCTAGAGGGGACTGTCAGCGCAGTTTGCTGGCTGGCGCATTAGGCGACGCAGGAGGGGGATGTACCCAGATCATGAGCACCGGGATCCTCAATCCGAGGTCTCGGAGAGGGAGGTGAGAGGCTGTCCCTTCGCGGACCCATTGTGTCGAGCAGGCCAAAGTGCAAGCAGAGCGTGCGATATCGCAAGCAAGGCTGTGTCGGGTTGGCGACTGGTCGAGGACAACAAGGAAGATGTCGTGAGGGGGTGGACTGGAAGAAGCTGGGGCAACGAGAGTTGGAAGTTGTTGCTTTTGCTGGGAGTCTTTTGGGGGGTTGGTCGATGCGACAAGATTGAACTGGAAAGCTGAACAGAAACAGAGTGGAAGACCAGGCCAGCCTGAGGGGGGAGGGGAAGAAGAGTGGTCGGTACTGGTGTCGAATGTCGTTGGATCTTGGCTATCAGGGTTGGGGATGCACCCGGCACCCGTGCTTCTGGACCTGCCTGTCCTTGCGACTTGCCCGCTGAGGTGCCAGGCGACCCAGGCCGCTGAGGCCCGATGCGTCAAGGTGGAGCATCCTTGCACCCAAGTCCCAGGGCTCTGTTTGGTGCATTGGCCTCAAAGTGGGGTAGCCCAGCCACAGCTCCCCGGTTGTCTTTGGTGAAAGGTGAGGCTGGAGCGTCGCGACTCCAAGCTTTTCTTGGGCGCGGTACCTTGCCAGCTCAAAAAAGCTCCAGATTTCTTTGAGGCCGCACTTTCGCATCCATCCTGCGCCGGCATCCAAACTAGGCGCCTGATCTCGATTCTGCACTTTTAAATCTGGAAATTGGAACTTTGACTGGCCGACCAATTCTCCGTTGCGCCCCGCCGATCCGGACCATTCCTCCGTTTCCTTCCGCCGACGCGTCAACACTGACCCGTGCCCTTTCCCACACCGACCCCGACCAGACCCCGACTCCGACACCGATCACCAGCCCGGGAGCTGTCCTCAGAACTCCACGAGCCGACCGACACCCTCAGACCGACGACGCCTGACCATCCCAACACCATGTCGTTCAGCTTTACTTCGGGTGCCTCCAACCCTGCGCCCACATCGTCAGCGCCGGCAGCAGGAGGACTCTTCGGCTCCGGCACCACACCTTCATTCTCGTTTGGCACACCCGCTGCTGGGAGCACACCTCAGGCAAATACCGGCGGCGGTCTTTTTGGCCAACAACCGGGTGGCCAACCCGCTGGCGGTATGTTCGGCGGCGCTGGCAGCACCCCTTCGAGCGGAGGAGGTCTGTTTGGCGCCAACAAGCCTGCGACCGCCGCTTCTGGCGGGCTTTTTGGAAACGCAACACAGTCCGGCGGTGCGGCTGCTACACCTCCTGCCGCAGGAAACATGTTTGCACCCAAGACAACTACCCCGACCACGTCCCAGCCAGCAGCTACTTCTGGGGGGATGTTCGGCGCTGGCGCAACGACAACGGCTGGAGCGGGCGGCGGTGGTGGTCTGTTTGGAGGAGGTCTGAAGCCAGGAGGACCCGTCGGTCAGGCAACACCAGCAAAGCCATTGTCATTGTTTGGAGGTTTTGGTTCGACTACACCCGCCGGTCCTCCTCCCGCCGACTCTTCCAAGCCCGCCGCCGGGGGGCTTTTTGGACAGCAGGCGTCTGCTCCGTCTTCTCAGCCGCCGTCCCTCTTTGGGGCAAAGCCCGCAGCCCAGACAACTACCCCCCCCTCGGCGACTACTGCTCCGCAGGCTGGGTCGCTTTTCGCAGGCGCAAAGTCAGCCCAGAGTGGTTCCCTCTTTGGCGGCGCACAACCAGCTGCTGCTTCGTCCAGCACCCCATCGCAGTCGACGGCCGCTCCAGCCTCTGTCTTTGGTTCCGCTGCCCCATCAAGCCAAGCCCCATCACTGTTTGGAAACGCCACTACATCGGCGCCGGCCACGGCCACCACGACCACAGCTGCTCCCGCCAGCACACCCTCGCTCTTCGGAAATACCACCTCCGCCGCCACTGCATCGACGCCAGCCCCCGCCGCAGCGGGGGGCCTTTTTGGCGCTGCTGCCAAACCCGCAACACCCGCTTCCTCGGCGGCGGGGGGCGGAAGTCTCTTCGGAAACGCGACAACTTCGGCCGCGCCCGCCTCTACCCCGGCAGCCGGCGGTCTGTTCGGCGCCGCCAAGCCTGCCACAACAGCGACTACCACGGCGGCCACCCCCGGCGGCACCACAGCCACCACGGCCGCGTCCACCTCCACTCCGGCAGCCGGCAGCCTGTTCGGCGGCGCCAAGCCCGCCGCCTCCCTCGGCGGCGCAGCCCCCGCGGCCGCCGGCTCTTCGCTCTCGGCCTCGACCATGGGCCCGGCCTCGCAGCTGCCGCGCCTCAAGAACAAGACGATGGACGAGATCATCACGCGGTGGGCGACGGACCTGTCCAAGTACCAAAAGGAGTTCAAGGAGCAGGCGTCCAAGGTGGCCGAGTGGGACCGGATGCTGGTGGACAATGGCGAGAAGATCCAGAAGCTGTACTCGAGCACCTACGAGGCGGAGCGAGCCAGCCATGAGATTGAGCGCCAGCTGCAGAACGTCGAGAGCCAGCAGGAGGAGCTGACGTCGTGGCTCGACCGCTACGAGGCCGACCTCAACGAGCTGTTTGTCAAGCAGATTGGCACGAGCGAGGTCGCCGGCCCGGACCAGGAGCGCGAGCAGACGTACAAGCTGGCCGAGAAGCTGACGGACCGGCTGGACGACATGGGCAAGGACCTGACCAAGATGATCAAGGAGATTAATGACATGTCGGGCAGTCTGAGCAAGGGCACGAAGCCTGATGATCCGGTAGGTTCCCTTTTCCTTCCCCTTTACCGTTTTATTGTGATTTGTCCTAACCTTTTCCCAGCTGAGCCAAATCGTGCGCGTCCTCAACGGCCACCTGGTCCAGCTCCAGTGGATCGATACCAACGCCTCGGCGCTCCAGGCCAAGGTCTCGGCCGCTCAGAAGGCGAGCGGGAACATGGGCACCAGCACCGGGTTCGGCGAGTCGGATGCCGCAGAGGGCTTCTACCGCTCGTACAGGCGCTGAGACTAGTGAGGGAGCAATGTTGGGGACGAACATGGAGAGTGGTCATCAGACCGGGATGTAATTTGCGGCAGTGGGCTGGATCTTGGAGACGGCGTTGAATGGGAGGCTAGGCTGGATCACACAACAAGCACAATGTGATTGATGATGACTGCATAGAGCAGACAGACAGACAGAACCAGGGGAATGAGAAGAGATTCGGACACACGGCAAATTGCGTAGTTTATAGTATTTGTACAACTAAGGATAGGTAGCAGCGTCATTCCTTCGCACCAAAGTACCGATAACCAAGCACGAGAGTGAGCTGGGAGAGGGGGGAAGAAGGAGAAACCGGCAGTCCATTCTTTTCTCGTCAGGGGAAGACGATATCATTCCCACCGAGGCAATAAAAGACTGGAGTCAGCCAGCTTCTCCTTCTCCCTCCATCCAATGCAGTGATCCATCACCACCACTTCCATCCTCGAGTCCCCGTCTGCAATATACACTCCTCCTCATACTACCCCAATGCGGCAAATATCGTGATTGAAGAAACCGGAAGGAGTCATGAAACTTAGTTTTGCTCGCCACCCTGGTCCTTGGTGATGTCGTCACTAGAAGCGGCACCCTGTCAGCCATGCGTGTCTTCCCCGGACAGGGAGAGGGGGGACTCACATGTGGTCCTGCAGCTGCTGGAGGTGGTCCTGCTGCTGCTTGATCTTCTCGCGGAGGGCGAGGAGCTTCTCCTTCTCGGCCTTGCGGATGAACATTTCCTCCTGGGCGCGCTCGCGTCTTTGGAAGGCGTCGCTGGGAAGGGGGTTAGTATGGTGCTGTTGTTGTGTTTCCTGGGGGAAGGAAAAGGGGGAAGGGGTCTGCCTGTCTGTCTTCGGACGGACGGGCAGGGATGGCCCGGGATGATGGGGGGCCGGGGGGCAATGACGTACCCGAAGCCGCCGGTCTTGGGGGGAGCACCGGTGTCGCCGGCGCCGAGGGCGCGGGCCGTGGTGGTGAAGGCGGCGCGGGAGACGGCGGATGGGCGGGCGGCCTTGAGGATGGTTGTGCGGAGCATGTTGGCGGTGGTGGTTTTTTTGTGGGTTGGGTCGAGTGTGAGTGGTGAGGAGGGAGGCTTCGGTCCTTCCCCTTTTCGAGTTGTATTTGTGTACTTTTGGGTTTGGCGATCCAATTGGACGGGGGGTTCGTGGTCTGATGTAGGTTCTTTTTTTTCTCACTCGGAAGGGGGAGGAGAAACGTCACGTTCGAGCTTCGGTTGTTGGAGCTGCGGGACAAAAAGCTCAGACCACCTCCGGTTGTGCTTGGCGTCGGCTGTTCTGGGGGAGGAAGCCGGCGGGCGGGTGGCCTGAGGCTAGCGGTTGGCAGCGGGGTTGACAGGGTTGGGGTTTGGCGTCCAATGCGGCTGGGGTGACGGGTTGCCCCGCACTTCAGTTGTTTTGGGTCAGGTCAGCTTTCTTTTGGGACAGCAGTGACAGGAGATGTCCTTCTCAGTTCTCACAAGGCGGTCTACAACTGTCAGCCTCAGAGAGTGAGACATCAGAGACACCAAGCGATGGCTTTGAAGTCAGACCTGACACCTGTATTTTTCCCACTGGCCCCTACATGTACAGTCAGAGCTGGACGCCTATTCTTGTCGACCAGTCTTAAAGTCAAACTTGATGGTGTCTTGGTGTCTCTTTGTGCCAATTACTCCGTACCCAGTAGGTATTGTCAGTTTTGACCTGGCCTTTGCATCCCCGAAGAGAGTTGTCGCTCCAAGAAACAGACCAGTATCTATGTGCTGTCACATCTCTTTGAAAGGCTGCTCAACACTCTCAACGCCTGACCCCTCCACTTGCTGCGGGGTGGTTTCAGCACTTTCATTATGTCCCATCAGTTGGTCTGACTGTCAATTATCTGTCGTCGGATTCAAAGACAAGCCAGGGGACCAGCTGAATTGCCATCTTGTTGAGGACCAGACCAGCAAGAGACTCTTTCAAATCATTAATCATTTCAATGGTTCGTTGCGGCGGGGTTCGTCCTTGTCTGCCACTGGGTGCTTGAATCCTGGCCGCGGCAGTGGCCTGAGCTCCAGAGCTGGGTCGAAGGAAATGGAACCGTCAGCCACCCAATATTCCGTGTCAAATTCCAGCTTCACCATCCAGAGAGGCAGTGCCATGTTCATCCTTTGAACAGCTTCGTGAGGAGAAGTTGCATGAATGAAACATGCTGTTGACAATGCGTGACCATCCAACGCCAAACCACCTACCGTATCCGTAGGCGAGCCAGGCACGCCAGGGCAACCCAGAGTCTGGTTCGGGACCTGGGGATGACGGGTGCTGAAGGGAGGGGGAGGGGTCGCAACGACGAAGAGGTAGGTCGCGGGGTGCCTCGACAGACGACAACAGCAAGATGGAATGCCAAACAGAATTCAATCCGGAAAGTTGAAGCATCAGTGACGTAGGGAGGCAGGACCTCCATGGATATCGTCACGTGTGTCAGTCATCAGCAGTCTGCCTGGGATTGGATTGGATTGGAGCCCCGAGCCCGGGGGGCAGCCTGGTCCCAAACAGAAGTGGCCGTGCAGCGCTGGCACCCAAATTTCAACCCGCACGGCATCCCGCCGTGTGTTGTCGTGCCTTCCCTTGCAACCCCCCCTTCCCTCATTTCCAACTTTGCCTCCAAAACCAGTCAGGTCAGCTTCTCGTTTCCCCCTTCTCCCTCCACCACCAACACCCCAACAAGCGAAAAACAAACCATCTCGATATCTGCCAAGATCGTCTTGATCCCTCTTTTTCTGCACCAAGCACCAACCCAACACCCGTCTCCCGCACTTCACAGGTATGTCTGCACCGTCCGCTCCACCCCGACCCGGCCAGTGCTGCACCGCTCCTCGCCGCCTGTCGTCATCGCGAATGCGACACCTCGCTGCCCTCCGCCAGTGAAGGCCTCGGGGCCGCGGCGTCCACGGCCCGCGCCGGTGTCCCAATGGCCTCCGCCGCCGCAGCTGTCCGCCATGGCCTCTGTCACCGACACGGGCTGTCCGAGCAGGCTGCGAGGGCCCCACCGCGAGCGGGGAGGCTGTCCTGCCAGTGATGAAGTCAGCACCGGCGCATGGAGCCCAACCCCCGATGAGGCCCCGGGGTCTCTGCGAGTCATACACCGGCGCCATCTTTCGAGCCTTTGGCACCGCGGCGGCTTGAAATCCGTCCTTATCATCTCACCGACACGTCTGGTAGCCATTGATAACCGCCGCTGACCCGCTCCTTCCTCCAGACCACCCTCTCCAAAATGGGCAACGACGATGCTGTCTACCTGGCCAAGCTGGCTGAGCAGGCCGAGCGCTATGAGGGTATGTTCGAAATGGGATCCCCGGTGTTCTCGTGGCTCGTCCTGACCAGTGTGCCCCTGCAACAGAGATGGTTGAGAACATGAAGATTGTCGCCTCCGAGGACCGTGATCTCACCGTCGAGGAGCGCAACCTGCTCTCGGTCGCCTACAAGAACGTCATTGGTGCCCGCCGCGCCTCGTGGAGAATCGTCACCTCGATCGAGCAAAAGGAGGAGTCCAAGGGCAACTCGACCCAGGTTGGCCTCATCAAGGAGTACCGCCAGAAGATCGAGAGCGAGCTCGCCAAGATCTGCGAGGATATCCTCTCCGTCCTGGATGCCCACCTCATCCCCTCCGCTAAGACCGGCGAATCTAAGGTGTTCTACCACAAGATGTATGTCCGCTCCCGTTTGCGCCGCCCCTTGCAGGTCTGACAGCGTTGCAGGAAGGGTGACTACCACCGCTACCTCGCCGAGTTCGCCGTTGGCGACAAGCGCAAGGACTCGGCCGACAAGTCCCTCGAGGCCTACAAGTCGGCCACCGAGGTTGCCCAGACCGAGCTTCCCCCTACCCACCCCATCCGCTTGGGCCTTGCCCTGAACTTCTCGGTCTTCTACTACGAGATTCTCAACGCCCCCGACCAGGCCTGCCACCTGGCCAAGCAGGCGTTTGACGATGCCATTGCCGGTAAGACACACCACCCAGCACCTGAATAGAGCGTCTCTAACCACCATGAACCACAGAGCTTGACACATTGAGCGAGGAGAGCTACAAGGATTCGACTCTGATCATGCAGCTGCTCCGTGACAACCTGGTATGTGACCTCGTGAGCTTGACACGTCTCTTGCTAACGGTCGGCGCTAGACTCTCTGGACCTCGTCCGAGGCCGAGCCCCCCGCTGCCGCTGCCCAGCCCGAGGCCGAGGCCGAGGCACCCAAGGCGGACGCCCCGGCTGCGCCGGCGGCTGAGGAGCCCAAGGCCGAGTAGTAAGCGGTGTCGTGCATTTTCTTGGTGTCGGGGTCGCGAGAGTCCTGGTTGCTTGGCAAAACCCGGGGGAAACGGTGTCTTTGGAGTGTGGGCAGGAGATCGCCCAAGTGCCTTTGCAATTTCTGCGCAAAATACAGACTTAAGATGGGTGGGCGACTCCTGGTAATGGCCGAGAGCTAGAGGGCTAGAGAGCAGAGCATTGGAGGGTTTGTTTCTCGGATTGCTTGCTTTTAGAAACTAGCATCTCTCGCCAGAAAAGCGTCTGGACAATAAAGCCAAAACCCCTGCACAAGGCTGCAAAGTGTTGGTGTTGACTTGATGTTTCCCTGGCTGCGACCATGTTGGCGAGGAAACCTCGGTCTACCCCTGAGCCCAAGCTGTCATCACCAACCTCTGCTTCACGAACCGATGACCAGCCCAGCTACCAACTATACAGTCCAGTACCGGTTCGTTTGCTAGCGCGAGACCTCTCGCCAACAAAGCGAGGACCGATTCTCATCTTGCAAGGCTGTTTACGCAACCACAAGCCCCCAGTTTTGATTTCATGGCCTTCATTCACCGTCCGGGTGGCCGCCTGGACTACCTAGCTAGTGCTTTAATGTCCCAAGCTAACAACCGAACCAGGGCTGGAGTGTATACACCTTCCACGCATCCATGCCTCGATCAACCAAAACCTACCCTCTCTCCCCGGCCCCCTCCCCTTTGCCCCCCTCCCCTTTGCCCCCCTCCCCCTCCCCCTCGTCCTCGTGCTCCTCAACAGCAACAGCAAACAACACCCTCAACCACAAACTGCAATCCACGCACCCCACCACCACCTCCCCCGCGCCGCCCGCCCCCTCCCCTGCCTGCTGCTGCTCGAGCAGAGCCTCGTCGAGGTCCTCCTCGCCCACCCGGAACCCCCGCGGGTTGCCGCACCGGCACGCGCGGAACCACTCCCCGTCGTCGTCGTCGTAGGAGAGGTCGTCGAGGTCGACGGTCTCGAGGCCGGTGTGGTGCTTTTCTCCTTGCGGGGCGGTGGTGAGGAGGGCGAGGTCCCGGTCGTAGGCGGCGCGGAGGGAGGGGGTGGAGAGGGTGGTGAAGGCGAGGGTGATTTGGTCGATTGTGTATGTCGTCTTCGTTGTGGCTGTTCTTGGTGTGGTTGTTGTTGTGCTGGGTTTGGTGGTGGTGGTGTTGGTTTTGGTTTTGTCCGGGTGGTGGTTGAGGAGGGCGCGGCGGTAGGCGCGCTTGAGGAGTTGTTGGTGGTGGGATGGGGAGGAGGACGGGGTGGTGGTGGTGAGGAGGGAGGGGGGGAGGGAGAGGATTTCGTAGTAGGTTGGGGGGGGCATGTTTGGTCTGGGTACTGGGATGGGGGGGTGGAGAGGGTTGTGTTTGTTTGGGTATGGTGGGTTGGTACTCCGCGGCTGTGGTTGTGGTTGCGGGCGTGGTTGATGGATTTTGCTGGATCTTGACTGGGGTGAAGTTGATGAGATGAGGCCCCCGAGATGCCACAAGTGAAAATTCAGCCTTTGATCACGTGAACTTGGGTACTGAAGACTTGCTGTTCGTTTGAGAGGCTCCGGTCATGACAAGAAGACATAGTTCTCCTATTCTCAGTACTGTAGGAAGAGAGACAGGGGAGGAGAAGAGCCGACTTCAGCCATCCTGGAGGATACATCACGTCCGAAGGACAATCAGGCTCTACATCTTCTACCAAGGCCACATTTGAACCAGTGTCTCATAAAATCATTGATTGCCTTCATTCTCTCCGCTTTTAGTCTACCACCAACAGCCCCCATGCTGCAAGAAAATGGACAGACGGACGGCATATACGCCATGATTGTGGACCAAGGTCAGCTACCTATCTACCTAAGATAACCGGCTCACAATTCGCAAATGACCCCCAACACCGCAAAAATCATCCGTATTGACCGCTCAGGCAGTCGCTGGCTCCAGGGTGACACCTCTGTGGTTGCTTGTCAGTCATCATGTTGACACAGGAGTGGAGGAGATGGAAAACGTACGCTGTGATGTTGGCCCAGCCAATCAGACGCCAATGCTTCTCGATACGTCTGCTGAGAGCAACCTTCTCGCCAATCTTTGTGCACGCCGGGCTGGTCAGGATCAGCTTCGCGGCATCCTTCTTGATGGCCGACACCTTGGCGCCCGTCGACGTGGACCCAATGTTGACCATGATGACCTCGTTCTTGGCCAGCTTGTCGACCTTGGCCTGCTTGCCGTCGGCCGTGCGCACACCGAGGAGGCGGCGGAGGAGGTAGAAGTTGACCTCGATCTCGCTGTAGATCTCGGGGAGTCTTCCCTTGAGGCCGAGGACGAAGCCGACGAGACGATCGGCACGGCACAGGGTAGGGTCGATGCGGGTACCGACACCAATCAGGCCACCGGGCACGGCGTACTTGAGATCGTTGGACTCCGAGTTGAGCGTCACGATGCGGCTGAAGATGGGCGTGCACTTGAGGTCGCCCTTGTCGTCGCGGGTGACGATACCGGGGCGGATCTCAATCTCGTCGCCGAGCTTGAGGACACCGTGGAGGATGGAGCCA
The DNA here is from genome assembly GCA_030685255.1 of Podospora conica. NCBI lineage: Eukaryota > Fungi > Ascomycota > Sordariomycetes > Sordariales > Podosporaceae > Podospora > Podospora conica. The sequence continues at coordinate 450,214 of MU839416.1, read as the reverse complement.
CCAGCAACACCGCCCTTGAGCTCGTCAATCTCGGCACCGGGCTTGTTGACGTCGAAGGAGCGGATGACAATCATGTGGGGCTCCTGGGAGAAGTCCCTGGGAGGAACGGGGATCGTGTTGACAATGGCGTCGTTGATGGCGTCGATGTTGAACTTGAGCTGGGCCGAGATGGGGATGATGGGGGACTTGCCAGCCACGGTACCACGGATGAACTTGAGGATCGACTCGTAGTGCTGCTTGGCGGCCTCTTCCCTCATCAGATCGACCTTGTTCTGGAGGATGATGATCTTGTCCAGCTTCATGATCTCGATGGCGGCCAAATGCTCAGAGGTCTGGGGCTGAGGGCAGGATTCGTTTCCGGCGATCAGAAGGAGGGCGGCGTCCATGACGGCGGCGCCTGACAACATGGTGCTCATGAGAATATCGTGACCGGGGCAATCGACGAACCTGGCGTTTGTTAGCACTGTCCGGAAACACATCGGGGGACCAGTTGGGGTCTTACGAGACATGGCGAAGGAGACGGTATCGGCCTGTGCAGCCCTCGCGCTCGCAGGGCGGGTCGACCTCCTTGTCGCTCTTGTAGCTCCGGTAGCATGTCGGCCGAGGGCATTCTGGGCTGTCGCACTTGTAGATCTTTGCGTTGGCGTAGCCGAGCTTGATGGTAATGTTGCGGATCAGTTCGTTCTTGAATCTGACCGTCTGGACACCCGAGATGGCCTTGACGACCGTCGACTTTCCGTGAGCGACATGGCCGATGGTGCCAATGTTGATGGTGGCTTGCCGTGCGATAATCTCGGGGGTCAAGGGCGACAGGGTCTTGACGTCGAGGTCTTTGGGCTCGGTCTGCGGGGGGAGAAAGGGCTTCTCGACTTGGGGGGCCGGGACGTCCTTCTTCATCGACGACTTGAGGGGCTTCTCCTGGATATCATTGTCGGAGTCCTGGGCATCAATCTGCGACTCGTTGCCGGAGTCCGAGTCCGACTCGATGTCGTTGCCAAACTTGTCGCCGTTGGCCGCCATGATGAAAACGAAACGCGGGGCAGGTTCGTGGGATGGTTCTGCGGAGGGTGGTCGGGTCGCGGTTCGTTGCGGAGGGTGGGTGGTTGGGTCGGGGATGGAGAGGCCGTGGCGTGGTTGGCGACGGTAAAATACTTTGCAGGTCGAGTCGGCGGTAGTGAATCACGACGTGGGGTAGCTGGGATTCACTGGTGGTTGATATTTCGAACCCGATTTTCGTGTGCAGTCATGAATGCTGCGACTCATCCTTGGCTGAGTCCCGCACAATACTAGTCCGGATTGGGTTAGCTCCACTGCCCCACGGTGGCCGATAAGGCGATAAGAAGATGAAGTCGACAACTTGACTGCAAATTCACTTTACCACCTTGAATCGGTTGGCTGATGTATGTTACACATGAATTTGATTGCAGTTTTTAAATCTTGACATATTCCCAAGGCTCGATTGGAACTCACGAGGAAACCACGGCTCGACTTCACTCCCCCACCCGCCCAGTCTCTTGCCCTTGGCACAGTCCCAGTGATTAACCCCCAGTTCAACGCAAGACAAGTCTCACGTGCCATTTAATGTGATTGACATATTGGCACTTCCGGACATCATCTGGACTTGGTTAAGATGCTTCTCCAAGTAGGTCACTCCCAAGGGTTCAACAACGCCATCCCGTAGGCGAACCAGGCAACACCGCCGCCCGAACCACGGCTCTGTCACTATCTTCAACGAGTTGCGGAAAGCATACACACGTCTTTTCTCGCGCTTCCTATGAGGCTGTTGGGTTTGCCGCGGGGCTAGATGACTCTGTCACAGGCGTCATATTTTACGGGCACAGCTGCCTCTGTGAGAATCCCACATGGCAGCTGGAGCATTGCCTGTGTTGGTGTATCCCGTCGTTGCGTAGACATAAGCAACGCCTGAAGCGTATCATCTTGAAGTCTAACTGGTGCCAATATGCAGGGAGTGCAGTGTACTGACACATACTAATCTGCGCAAGATTCTGCCTCAGCTCACAGCGCGCAGACGGAGAGATCTTACAATACTGGAAGGCGTCATGACAACACAAAGTCTAGTTCTACAGAGATGTAACGCGGCCATCCACGAGCACTGGTGCAGGGCAAGACTGCTGTCTGCCTCAAGGATCAAGGAAGGCGGCATCTCAATGTCAGCTGCCTTAATGTTCACGAGGCGAGGTGAACCGACATACACATGATCTGCTAGTCAAAGATGTCCGCGAATCTCATGACAAGGTCTTGGGGTTCCAAACTCGATGTCTTTCCACAGCTTTTAAGCTATCTTCTCAAGTCTCAATTCCCGAATCAACGACACACCACTTCCAAAAAAGACATCAGAAGCAAAAAAAACAATTACCCAGTGGCGGGATTGAACCGCCGACTTTCGCATTACAAGATACAGGAGAAGACTGTATTAGTACGACACTCTAACCAGCTGAGTTAACCAGGTTTGATGATTGTGTTGTGGATATGTGGATGGGTCTGTAATTTTGCTTTTGGTGAGGTGGACAGGACATGTGGATGTGGGAGGAGACCGGCATAATCCACCCCCCATACATGTAGATTGTAGATATACTTGAACGATGCGTGGGCGAATGAGAGAAGGGGAGTCGTAAACAATATCTCAACGCGACAAGATTTGAATATAGGTAGGTAGTTGGCGGCTGGGTTGGTTATGTGAGGTTGTGTTGCGTCAGGGGCGATATAAGCAACAGCACAGCCCCTGGGTTGACAAGTCTTTAACAAGAGAGAGACACAAAAAAAGAATCCCACGATCTCGGTTGGGTCTGTATCCGTGGCCGCTGTGCCTTTGACATGTATCCGATCTGGGGCGGTTTCAACGATGCATCGTAGGACTTTGCTCAGCAGGCGGGCTGCAAACTGGTCAAGTAAAAAGTCCAAGAACAAACCCGGCAATGTGTCCCACGAAAGATAAGGTTGACGCATATGCCATTTGAAGAAACAACTTTCGGGCTCGCTGGGTTCACAATCCTCGATCCTGCGCCCGGAGCTTCCCGAGGCCGGCAACATGGTCCTCCGGCAGTTGGGCCGATTGCGGGGCGCTGCCAGGGCCACCAACCCCCCGGCCTTGGCCGCTGCGGATGCCGCCCTCGTGGCCATTTACGGTCCGCCCTCCCCTGGATGAATGCATTCAGTAGTGTCATGTATGGCTCTGATGGTGTCTTGCATCCATACACCAGAAAATAGACTTTGAACGTGTGCCTGCGCCGTCTGGTTGATTGTGCATCGGGTGCGAGGAGCGCCGAGCCGTGAGAGACACCGAGCGTCCTTCCCCACCCATGTCCCGTCCCGTCCTTGTGCCGGCGAACGTCCCGGCTCCTTCGGTGCAGCGCTGACATGGGCCGGCCGAGTTGGTGGGCAAAATCAAGAAAACGTTGGGCTAAAAGTATGGTGTGCAGCAAATGCAGGTCTCCTGCGTCGTTGACGGGTTGTGGGCTAAAAATACCAATCTGGATGTGAGGTTCGGGCAAAATGATGGTGATGGTGTGTTGCTCTGTGGGTAAAAAAAGGCCGGTCTGGGCTAAAAGCCGGATCTGATCGGTTCGACCTTCGGATCCTCGCAGCGAGCTCGCATCTCCCGTCTCTCTCGGCGGGGCAATGGGTCATCACTTTCGACGTCGGGCTGCGCCGCCGGGACAATGCAAAAAAGGGACGGTGTCGCTCGCTTCCAGCCTTTTTCCAAGGGGTTCGCTTTGCGGCATATAGCTGGTCGCATGGCAGCGCAAATGTTTAGAAGCTTTTCAATTTGAAAAACTTTTTCCAGAGTGCCGATATGCCCTCATGGCCGCGGCGGTGCATGTGGAATCTTACATGGTGTCAGCATTTTATAGTGCATACCCCCCCGAACCGATAGGACCATGGTGCTGGGCCGGGCTGCCTCATCGGAGGCTTATCGCCGGTCCATCGTCTCGACTCTCGTCGTCTTGTCTCGTCTCTGGAAAAGATGGACATTGTTCGCCGGTGTGCTTCGGTCAGCGGACCTGGGTTGGAATGGAATCTATCCATAGTAACAAAAGATGGTCTGATCTCGACAGCACGGCGGGATATACTCTCCCTCTCTTCTCTGCCAGCAGATGCGGGGTTGGTGATGCCCAGCAAGAGTGTGCATCCAGGCGTGCAACGATGCGTCGTCGGGGTTCGTGAGCGCCCAGGTTGCACCGGACCATGGGTGATGGAGGGGTTGCGAGGACAGTGCAGTGCTGCCGAGCGTGCTCTGCAGATTCAGCGTCTGTGTGGCACGGGCGTGCCGCCAGCCCCATGCATGACCGGCAGCGCGATCACGGCTTCCGGGGCGGTGATTGGCGGCGTGTTTGGACCAGGCCAATAAACGCAGGTGATCGGTGACAGGGGGAGGGAGAGGCCGGGGGGGAAAGGGCGGGAGGAACACAGGCAAACGTCGACGGTCCACTCAAGATCGGGGGCGGGGGGTCGTCGCTCTCTTGCCGCCGTCCCGCCCAACCACAACCCCTCTCGGTCTTGGTTCCGCCCGTCTTGTCCTGCCGTTGGTCGACGGCGCCCTCTCGACGGCAAAAGCTCTCTCATCGACCAGCCGCCCTGAGCCAATGGATGCTACGCACACGCATATGCGCCTCGCGGGTGCTGCTGAAGACATGGGCGCCAAGCTCTGTCTCTCTCTCGGTCTCTCGTCCTCGACCACGCGAGACCGCTGTCCGCTGTCCGCTGTCCGCTGTCTGTTCCCCCGACCGGGACTTTGTCAGTCTCTGCCGGCCTTTCCCAGCGAGAGAGAGGGGAGGGGGAACAGGACCGTTCTATATTCAGTTCCAGCCCCCTCCATCTTCTCCTCTTCCGTCTTGATAGCAAACACCACCACCGGGCAAATATCCTGTTCCATCGTGTCTCTGTCTCTTGTTGACCCCGAGGGCTGAGTCGATTCGAGAACCCACCGACTTCTTTCATATCTCCATTGTCCTTCCACGAGGACAACGGAACCCAGGTACGGTACGCAGGAACAGGACAGGCACCGGACAAAGAGACAAGAGGCCTTTCCGAGGACCCAGTCATCTTGCACCAAAACTGGCCGCTCTGTTGGCCTTGACTGTCTGTCGGTGCCACTCTGCCACCCCGTCACCGACTGGGCGTCTATTTCCATCACGAGTCGCCCGGCCTTTATTGGCAGATCGAGCCGTCCTCCTATCAGCGTCGCCATCTACCCGTCGCCCGACCCTCTCCCACTCCCACCCCCCCTGTTAAAGGTACCCAGTCCCCACTGCCATTCTCCGCGCAAGCTTGCTCACACACCCTGCAGCACGCAAGCGGCGAGCCTCGCACCTAGACCACTTCCCGGCTGCCGTGTCAGTGGTAGTGGCAGCGGCTATTCAAAACCACCACCGTCCCCCGGCGCCTCGCCCTCCTATTCTGGAACCCTTCCTTTCTGCTTCCAGCAGCTGGACTCTCCCGTCTCCATATACAACCCAAGCTTCCCTTCTGCTCCGAGCCTGAAGTGGTCCTGTCGTCGCCAACTCCAACCCAGCCACCACTAACACGCGGCCCGTATACCGACAGAAGACTGGTTCTTCCTTTGCCTTCCCTTGCTGTCCCGGACAGTAGTCGACGCCTATCATGAACTACGACGAAAAGAAGAGGCCACTTGCCCTGAACCTCGCTCCCTCCCGTACCAGGTCCGGCGGTTCCGTCTCGTCCACATCCACATCCTCCACATCCTCGTCCCTCGCCAAACCACCGAGGACTCCTCGCTTCGCCGAGGCCACAGCAGTCCACTCGCCCGTCGAGCCAAAATCCTTTCCCTTCTCCGAGAGAACAATGGTCGCCCAGTCCCAGCCAGGAGATGTTGGCTTCGGCTACATCGGGGGAGGCCAGCGCGAGTCGGTCACCATGCCCATGACGCCGAGGTCGCCGTTGAAGAGCGCCATGAAGGTGCCAGGGACGCCGGGCAAGGGGCTCTCTAACCCCCTGAGCCCGACGTTCCGCGAGGAGGAGATGCTGGAGAAGAAGGAGAAGTCGACCGAGAAGGACCAGAAGCGTGATCTCGTGAGTGCCCCTGGCGAGAGGCAACCCAGCCGGCCCCTGACTAACAACCTCGCAGAAAATCAAGACGCGCGTCCGCATGGCCAAGTTTGCCCTCCGAAGCGTGAGCTTCAGCTGCAGCTTGATCATCATGGCCATGATCTCGTCCTCGTTTGCCATCTTCAACGCCACCCGAGCCCTCCCTTCGATGAACGGTCTCCCACCATGGGCCGAAAACACCACCTCTTGGCCCCAAAAGGTCGTTCTCGGCTGCGCTTGCTTCTCTCTCCTGCTCTGCATCATCGTCTTTGTCGGATACTGCCGTGGTGGTCACCAACGGGCCGAGAAAGTCGGAGTCTACTACACCATGTTCGCCGTCGGCTGGTTCATCTTCAGCATGGTCATGTGGGCCGTGGCAGCTGGCGTGCTTCAACACTCGAGAAACAACAGTCAGAACAAGGACATGTGGGGATGGGCTTGCGTCGAAAACCACCGATCCGAGCTCTTCCGCGAGAAGGTCGACTACCCGCTCGTCTGCCGCCTCCAGGTACGTCCCTTTCCTCCTTTGTGTGCGTGACCATTGCTAACAGCATCAACAGAACTGGACCCTCGTCTGCATCATCATCGAGCTCGTTATCGAAGTCATCAGCATCATCCTCTACAGCGTCGTCTTTTACCGCTACTGGTCCAAGCGCAAGTTGCATAAGTCCATGGACATGCGCGACAAGGCCCGCTCCGATCTCTACCTCGCCCAGCTCCGCTCCCAGTCGGCCCCCAACACGCCCGGCTTCGGCCCCAAGTCGCCCGCCTTCTCCCAGTACGCCATGTCGCCCCGCTTCGCGCCCACCAACTACCAGAACCTCGACAGCGACATTGAGAAGAACGCCTCGCCCTTCACCCCCGGCGGCAAGCGCCTCGTGATCCCCGAGTCCCAGTTCACCCCCAAGGAGGGCGGCTTCAAGCTCCAGCCCGCGCCCCACAAGGCCAACCCGGCCACGCCCATCACCCCCAAGGGCGGCTTCCCCCTGACCGAGCCGGCACCCCCCGCGCCGAGAATCAACGAGCCCGCGCCCATGGCCGCCGGCGAGCAGCAGTACGAGTCCGTCCCGATCCCGGGCGCGTATGCCGGCCAGGCCGTCAAGAGCCCGCCACCTACGCAGACGTCGTTCCACCGATAGATGGTGGCGCGTGAGGCGTGGTGCATAGAGGTTCTGATTCTGTTATATATATACTCGTTTTATATTACAAGGGGGACAGCTGCGCTGCCGATCTGGATGGGATGGGCATGCGTCGTCGTTGCTTTCCGTCTTTTTTTCTTTGTCTGGGGGGGAAATACCACGGGGCGTTTGGGGGGGCTGGAGACGAGAATGAAATGATGGGAGGGGGGGTGGATGGAAAGGGGGGGATGAAAGTCGCACCTACAAATTAATGCTTGGATGGATGGATATTACTCTTGTGGATGAAGGGTCAGGCTGTCTACCTATCTAGTGTACAATACGAATTGATGTCGTTTGGATGGGAAAATTGTTTGTATTTTGTGACGTCTGTGTGTGACAAGAGGTTGATGAGAGATGAGATATTCAGCCAGCTTGGAGAAAACATCTCATACTGCAAGGCAACCCGTCTCTCTCTCTCCACACAACTGAGTGTGAGCCTCACTCATCGAGTCTCAGGAGTTGAAGAAACCACCCCCTTGTCCCATCCGCCCATGCCCCTCCAGTACAATCAATCTGGGAGGCAATTCAACAGCCCCAGTGGTAACCGCCAGGAAGGTGCGCCAAAGCTCAAGACACAAACTGCCAACTAGTACTGCACAACGGGCGTCTAAGTGGTGCAGAGTATAGCCCGTGTGAAGATCTAGCCCCCCACCTATGTCTAGTTCAACTCGGGACAGACGTTCTCTTCATTCTGTCCATATGCACGTCAGGCCATGTCAGGTCAAGAGTGGCCAGCGTTGGCGGTTTGGGGGTAGCTTCTGCCGGATAGGTACGGATAGGCAAGTGCCCGAAGATGAGGTGCGGCCCGTGGAGGCGGCCTGGTTTGACACCGTCCGGGGCCGTGGGCGGTTAGGAGGGGGGATGTGATTTGGTGATTTGGGTGCGTTGGGAGTGGATGGAGGTCTGGGGTTGGTGTGGGCTGATGGGATGGGTTGATGTGTTGAGGATTTGAGGGTTTAAGGGAAGGGCGATGGGGTCTTTCTGCTTGGTGATGGTGAGTGTGAGTTAAGGGGGTGGGATACTGGGAGGGTAGAGGATGGGGTGAAGGTGGTGGTGAGGGTTGGGGAGGGGGGTTAGCTGTGTGACTTCAAGACATCAACTTCACATAGTAAACACCTGCTTCTGTGAGCTTTCCTTGGATTCAGTGGTGCATACACAGTACCTCCTAGCTTCCCCCCCCCAGCTTCCCTCCCATCATCGTTCCTCAACCTGAGCCCCTGAACTGATTGTTGAAGAGAGTCCAGGATTGCTTCATCCAAGCTGGCTGGGTAACGGGGGATAACTTGTAGCAACATGGAGTTTCCATACGCTGAAGCAATCATGTACTCATCTCAAGAAGAGAAATGAACGACCCACTCCCTCATCCGAGGACAGTTGTTTGGCGACGACCTCGTTGGACGGACGACACTACCATTTTTGGTCTTGGCACAAGATCAGCTCACCAAACTCCAGCGTCTTCGGACCCCTGCCAAAAAAACCGCCAGCACGCCAAACCCGACTGCACGTCACCGTCACTACTCCTTTTCTTCCTCGCAGCCCGAGAAACAGGTCCCTCGAGTCCGCCGAACCGCTCACCACCCACCACCCACCCTCCTCCCCAACGTCACCTGTCGGGCAAATCCTAAACCGGGGGCGTCATCGTGCAGCGGCTGCTCACCAGACACAACCTTTCGCCGTCCAATGCATCCAATGGCAGCGTCGGCGCATCGCCAAGCCTGGCGGCACCTCGCTTCAGCGACGCTGCGCAACACCACGACGAGCTTCACCAGCGCCTCGACCGCCTCTGCCTTCCGGAGAGCTGCCTCGTCGTCGTCTGCGCGTCTCTACAAGCCCTCGCCCCTCCTCAGCAGCAGCACCCGCTCCTCTGCCCACCGATCCTACAGCACCGGCCCCGGCGCCCCGCCACCCCCGAGGAGTAACAGCGACGGCGTCAAGTTCTGGCCGTTTGTCGTGGTCATTGCCCTTGGTTCGGGAGGCTACATGCTCTTGGTGAACCGACGGAAAGGTATGTGCAAAATTGCCGGCACTTCGGTGGCATTCTGAGACAACGGCGCGTTCCCCGGAACGAGCCCGTGTCCACACCCGGAGACGGCGGAGCTCTGCAACAAAACTCCCTCTCCTACAACCTCGAGCCGCTCCCAACCCCCCCCAAAACACACCGACCTACCGTCCAAGCAACCCGCCGCTAACCTTCCACCAACCAGACATGCCTGCCGTCAACAAACCCGCCTCCGCCGGCGGCTTCGTCCCCGGCCCCGGCTCCGGCCCATCCCCCGCCGCCCCGGCCATCGCCGCCCCCTCCAAGCCCACCCCGACCTTCTCCCCCTCCGCCGTCACCGTCCTCTTCGTCCTCGGCGGCCCCGGCGCCGGCAAGGGCACCCAATGCGCGCGCCTCGTGTCGACCTACGGCTTCAAGCACCTCTCGGCCGGCGACCTCCTGCGGGCCGAGCAGGAGCGGCCCGGCTCGCAGTTCGGCGAGCTGATTCGCTCGTGCATCAAGAACGGCGAGATCGTGCCGATGGAGGTGACGGTGCAGCTGCTGGAGAACGCCATGACGGAGGCGGTGCGGGAGGAGAAGACGTCGCGGTTCCTGATCGACGGGTTCCCGCGCAAGATGGACCAGGCGTTCAAGTTTGAGGAGGTGGTGTGCCCGGCCCGGCTGGTGCTGTTCTTTGACTGCCCCGAGGAGGAGATGGAGAGGCGGCTGATGGAGAGGGGCAAGACGAGCGGGCGCGCGGATGATAACGCCGAGAGCATCCGGAAGCGGTTCCGGACGTTTGTGGAGACGAGCATGCCTGTCGTGGATCACTATGAGAAGGAGGGGAGGGTGATCAAGGTGGATGCGACGCCCGCGCCGGAGCAGGTGTTTGCGGTGACGAAGGAGAGGTTGGAGAAGGTGTTGGGGGATAAGTTTTAGATTGGGGAAGGGGTGTTGGCTTGGATGGGGTTGGTCGGTTGGTTATAGAGTAGACGGGAGTACTTAGCAGGCGATCCACATGCATCTCTTTTGTTGAATCAGCAGTATAATCACATAATCATTGTCCGACGTGATGGTTTCCTTCTCTCTATCTGTTGACCAGCAACAAGGTGTCAACTTGCTGTAATGCTTTGAGAGCTGACGACCTTGCGATGCCAAAGGCGATTTGCGAGAGGTTTGATACGATTCCCATCTCACGGTTTCGACTCATCACATGTGGTTGATGTCAAGATGTTTTATTTTCATCCCCGTCTTGGATTCACCTCCTGATGTCCCAGTGATGCAGCACCAAGGCCACCCATCCAACATTCCTCGCCAAACCAAGCCCAAAGCTTATCACCCATACCTCATCCAACCCTCTCACCATCTCAACCCCATAATACGTGCTTAAACCGCCCCCGCCCCAACCCCGGTACTCCCGAACCCGCCCGCCCCCCTCACGCTCTCCTCCAGCTCCTCCACCTCCTCCACCTCGGGCGTGTAGATGCGCTCCAGCACCAGCTGCGCCACCCGGTCGCCCTCCTGCACCGCAAAGTCCTCGGGCCCGTGGTTGAACAGCAGCACCTTGACCTGCCCGCGGTAGTCGGCGTCGATGACGCCCGCGCCGACGTCGATGAAGTTCTTGGCGGCGAGCCCGGAGCGGGGGGCGATGCGGCCGTCTGGGACAGGAGTTAGTGGGGTTTTGACATAGATATATTTTGGGGGGCGTACACGTCCCGGCCGGGACGGCCATGCTAATGTCCGTGTCGACGAGGGCCTTGCCGCGCGAAGGGATGGTCGTGGCGCGCGCGGCGTAGAGGTCGTAGCCTGCGGCGAAGGCGGAGCCGCGCGTGGGGAGGCGGGCCGAGGGGGAGAGCTTTTTGATGAGGAGGGGGGGGGCGGTGGTGAGGGAGGTGACGGTGGGGGTGGTGGTGGACATGGTGTCGGTGGTGGTGGTCTTGATGCGCTTGGCTGGGGGGGATGTGGTGTTGTCGGTTGTCATTGTTTGGTGGTGGTGGTTGTGGTTGTGGTTTTGGTTGGTGATGTTGAGGGAGGGAGGGGAGTGGTGTTTTTGGGATGGGAGTGGCGGTGAGAGTGGGGGTGCGTGGGCATCGTCGGGGGCAAGGGGGTTGAGACGCGACGCGTTGAGTGATTCCACAGTCCACTTTTTGGGGGTGGGGGGTTTGATTGGTCAATTGATGGAGCTTCCCATCCCTGCCGGGCTGAAGCTACCGCATATTCTCAGTAAAATCAAGGAACCACCAGTGGCCGAATCTGGCAGACACCCCCCTGACTGGCCAATCGGATTCGGTTGACAAAAACAGGGGGTATTTCGAAGCGAGGCTTCCAGAGCGTCAGCTGGATCTAATTGGCCAGTTAGGGGGTCGTCCGCCGAATTCGGCCTGGTGGTTCCTTGATTTTGCTGAGAATATGCGGTATTCAGAGGAGGGAGGACATGAACTTTCTACATTGTTGTCATGGCCTGGGATATTAGGGGTTGTTTTGAAAGCATTTCCAAACCTCCAATTCATTTGTTCCCCATGACTCAAGTTCTTGTCCACCGTGGCAAACATGTTTCGGTTTCGACCTCGTCGACTCACAGCATCACGTCTGGTCGGTCACTGGTGCACTTGAGCGGTGCTGTAGAACAGTAGAAGTGGCTTTCCAAGCACCCTGAAAATCAAAATTGGGTTCGTCCCATACTCCCGGTAGGAAACATCCCATCCGAAGCGCATTCATGCTTCCCACGTGGTCCGGCGAGGGGGATCGCCCTCACGTCCCGGTATGATTGCCCGCCCTGGCCGGTCCGTCTGATGTCGGCTGCACCACCATCGGCAATATCTCTGAGCCCTGCACCGTCTAGTCGTCCAATTCCTTTCCAAAGTCCACCAGCCGCAGTCTCTGCGAGTCTCTTGGATGAAACTCTGCCACCTTGGACCGCACCAGGAACCGCACAGCGGCCGACTCCTTGACAATCGGGATATACGCCGCTGAACTGTCGCCCCCCGACTCCATGGCCTGGTTGAGCAGCTGCTCAGTGAGGTCGCGCATCTCCGCCCCCGCCGCCGTGGCCTCGTCCCTGGCGCGCTTCCTCTTTGGCGCATTCCCCTCCTGGTTCGCGGTTGGCCCCCAGATGTCGTCGATCCGGCGCTGCCGCTTGTCCTCGTCTGCGCTCTCCTTTGCCTTCTTCAGCTTGCCGTGCGCCGTGAACCCGGCGCTGAGGTCGTCGGGGTCAATATCCATCAGCTCGCCGACCACCGGCCCGCCCAGCTCTTCGGCTGCCAGCATGGGCTCCAGGTGGGTCTCGATGAACCAGTCGAGCTCCTTCATCACGGCTGTTGTCTGCTGGTTGTACTTTGCCTTTTGCTTCTTGAGCTCGGCCAGCTTCTCCTTGGCGAGCTGGTCGGATGTCTTTTCCTCTCTCGTCTCGAGGCCTTCGCGCAGTGCTGCGACGCGCTTTTCGAGTGCCGCCTGCAGGACTTGCTGGTCACGCTGGTTTCGCTTCTCGTCGTCTAGCCGTTTCTTTGTTTGCTCGAGGACGGGAATTTGCGCCTGGATGTGGGCATTGGTCTCCTCGGTGGTCTGGTGGGTCCTCCGCAGGGCGAGGAGAGCCGGGAGAACGGATCCCTTGGATGGGAGAAACGGCGTTGCTTCGGAGGCGTCTTGGTACGCCTTGGTCACAATCTTGAGAGAGTCCGCGGCAGAAAGCGCAGAGTCCGGGACGCGGTTGGGAGTCGCCCTCAGCTATATACGGGTCAGGACCAAGCCAATGTCATGGGGGGGTGGACAAACTTGGTTCAGCGCCTGTTCTACCTCCTTGATGGCCTGGCTAAGCTCCCCCAGCGTTCGCTCCACGTCAGACTTGTGAAGGTTTTCCATTCCGAATAGTGAGAAGACAGGCGCGGTAGGCCAGGCGGTCGGTCTCGTCACTTCGCAGGTATTGTTTCCTCGGGTGCAATTATCTTGTTTGTAAACTTGAAACGATTGCCGACGCGTATTGGCAGCTCGAGCTTCCCGTCGCGGGAGCCTGCATATACGGTGGGAATTGTTTGCTCACCCGTGAGGCCGTGGATGTCTGGACTCTGGAGACGGAGCGTGACAGAGACGCGTCTGATCGCAACCTTGGTGGCCAATTGCAGCACTCAACGAGCACTGGACAGTGGATGGGAATGGGAACCACGTGCTCAGGACAGGACCAGAGTTTGAAGTCTTTTGGTTCTGTCGAGAATCAAATTGCTGCAGAAGCAGGTCTTGTGGACTCGGGAAGAAGAAAGTTGTCAGTTCAAGGCATATGTCGAAGAGGCTCACTGTCAGTTCAATCTTGAATCAATCAATCGAGGTTGGAGTTGGACCAAGTGCCTGCCAAGCACATTCACCACGCAGGCAGGGAGGCAGCAGGGTGGAGCCGGTCCCGTCTGGACTCTGAAAAGCCTGAATTGTGGACCCGCCAAGCAGCTGCTCCCAGCTGAGCACAAAGACAGCAGAAGTGGCCACAGCTGGCGGTGGAACAAGGCTGTGGAGCCGTTCTGCCAGTTTCGCATTTCACCCTCGCCCATCCGCATTCCCAAACCTCTTCGAGACAATCCGTCTTCCCCCATTCGCCCCCTTCCTGAGAGTCCTCGACCGCGCTGCCGACCTTTGAGGATCTGCCGATTGCTTTCCAGTCCATTCTCTTGAACTCAATCTCTTTATATCGAGTCTCGCGTCTGCGCCAAGCACGATCACGTCTCAATCCGACCGACAGCCTCCTGTGGCCCCCTTGCCCTTCCCCCTTCCCGTCGACGCGCAATCGCCCCCGAGTTGCGCATCGCAACCCCGGTCCAGCGAGCCAAGCCCGAGGTTTGGACGGTTGGTTTGGAAGAGAAAACAGTGGTTGGTGTTTGCCGGGTTGACGGGCAAAGGTTTGAGATACTAGAGCGATTCCTGAAAAAGCTCCCACCCTCGCCCTCAGAACAGAACTCTTCAACTCCCGTCACCATCCACCATCCACCATCTCAACCATCTCTCCTGCCCGCGCACCTCCCCCGCCTGGCACCATTATCTTGTCCTGCTTTCTCCCCTCCACAGAACTCGCACCACAAGGCTCGGTCATCACCATCACCAAGTCCAGCCTACCCAGTACCCACTCACTACCAGAAACCCTCGTCCTTCCCGTGTGGTCCCCAAGCCTCACCCCCCGAGTCCGACCCCGACCCTTCGTCCAGCACCTCCTTCCCGACCCAGCACTACACCAGCACGCTTTCCTTGCGAACCCCACCCCGAAGTGTACATAAAAACTCGAGAAATCAATTGAAAAGTCATCTTTTCGACACGAGAACCCCGACCGATTGCGTGAAGCACCACAATGTCGGCCTCTCCCCAACAGACCAACTCGGCCAAGAGGCCCCTCGAAGACGCCTCTTCGCCTTCTCGCAACGAGCAACCGGAAGCCAAGCGACCCGCCCTGGACAAGTTCGTCAAGGACGAATCCGAACCCAAGGCCCCCTCGGCCGATAGCAACGGCGATGCTGCTCCCTCCGCAGCCGTGGAGGAAAACTCCAATGGAGCCACGACGAATGGAGAAAAGGCGGATCTGAAGGCGGAGATCAAGGACTCGCAGGGCGATACCGTCGTCCCCGACGCCCCCGAGGCCAAGTCTCCTCCTCCCAGCGCTGCTGGGCACAACATTCAAACCCAATCCGGACCTCCGCCGGGCCACCACGACGAGACGGCCTGGATCCATGTGAGGGCTGTGATCACCAGCCCCGAGGCTGCCACCATCATCGGAAAAGGAGGCGAGAACGTGTCGAGGATTCGTTCCATCTCAGGTGCTAAGTGCACTGTCAGCGACTACCAGAAGGGCGCTGTTGAGAGAATCCTGACCGTGAGCGGCGTCGTTGATGCCGTTGCCAAGGTATGTCTTTGCCCCCATGCTGCGCCGAAACTCTGTGCTAATTCATATAGGCCTTTGGGTTGATTATCCGCACGCTCAACAACGAGCCCCTGGAAGAACCCTCCAACGCGCACTCCAAGACCTACCCCCTTCGCCTTTTGGTTCCTCACGTCCTCATCGGCTCCATCATTGGAAAGGGTGGCGCTCGTATCAAGGAGATCCAGGAGGCGTCTGGCGCTCGCCTCAACGCCTCGGACTCATGCCTCCCGTTGTCGAGTGAACGCTCGCTTGTCGTCATGGGCGTCGCCGATGCCGTGCACATCGCTACCTACTATGTGGGCAGCACTCTGCTTGAGCAGCTGAACGATCGTTTCGGCGGACCTGCTGCGTCTGCCTATGCCACCCGCAGCGGTGGCCCTGCTGGCGCCGTGCCAGGCGGCCTGCAAGTCGTTCCGTACACCCCGCAGCCTGCCGGCGGGAACTTTGGAAACCGCGACAACTACAACCGTGGCCGTCCCGATCCCCGGTCCCACCACATGCCGCCCAACCAGCAGTACGCACCCCAATATGGCCATCCTCAGGCTCACGCCAGCCCAACTGCGGCTGTTCCCTACGGCGGCCACCCCGCTGCTGTTGGTGGATACGGTGGTGCCGGCCCTCACATGCCCCCTCAACAGCATGGGGGCCACGCCGGGCCTCAGCCTCACGCCGGGCCCCATGGGCAGCCAGCTGCTGGCGCCGCCATGCCCGGCGCACCGCTCACACAGCAAATCTACATTCCCAACGACATGGTTGGGGCCATCATTGGCAAGGGCGGCCAGAAGATCAATGAAATACGCCAGATCAGCGGCAGTGTGATCAAGATCAACGAGCCCCAAGATAACAATAACGAGCGCCTCGTTACGATCACCGGCACCGAGGAGTGCAACAGGATGGCACTCTACATGCTTTACTCGAGACTAGGTGAGTCCAAGTGATATTCTGGTCGGTCGGGCCCTGCTAACTGTCTTTCCAGAGAGCGAGAAGCATCGCATCTGATCGATGATCACCACCGTCCTTTCTTTCAGGTAGGGCTACTGCGGCGTTTGGGTTATGGGCGAAAATGGAAAAGAGATGTTTACGGTACTTGCAATTCCACCTGCTGGGGTCAGCCATTCCTCTTGGGATTTTATAGCACTCCCTATTCTAATTTCACATCTGCACGGCCATCACTTGCACTACCCCCTTGCCTCTTCACGTAACACCACCTCTGATCCGTCCCCGGCCTTTATGCACTTTGTCCCCCGTCGTCACAACACGTCCTGTCCCACCATTGTCACTGGTCCGAGTCTCGAACATGCCTCCTTTTCTCTTCACAAGCCATATTCAGGCTCGAGTCATGACACCTCCCTGGCATTGGCACATGGCCTCCACATTGACTCTTCGGTCTTGTTATGGTTCGCGAACGAAACCAAGTGCTGACGTTGTACAGTCTTACAGGATGTACGAAGACCGCCAGCAGCAGAAACAGGAACAGACCAGCAAACGGAGCTTCTGTGTAGGGGGTCGCACTGGAGGACGATCAAGGTATGTAAACAATCTTGTCGTCGTTTTGCTAACTCGGTCGCCGAAGCGCAGGAGAATGTTTGCTACAGAAACACCCTTCATCATGCCTAACTTCGTGACCAATTCGCGAGTTTTGTGGGCATTTTGGGTAATATTCTCCTCCAGAGACCCTCCGAGGAGGAGGAGGAGGAGGTGTTTTGGGAGGGTTGCTGCCTCAGGCCGTAACACGTAGCCCGTGCGCTCTTATGGCCTGAGGCACCCGTGGTCCTCGGGGTAGGAAGAGCCGAACTCGGACTCGAACTCGGACTCGGACTCGGACTCGAGTTATTACCGGACTGTTATTAGCTAATCCGGGATCTCTACCACAGTAGATAATTTCGAATAAGAGGTTAGAATTCACCCCCCGGGTAGCGAGGCGGATATACGTAAAAATTTTCCCAGTAGCGTTGGAAAATAAAAGATACCAGGTTCGAGACCCACTACGAGCGAAATTTTTCGAGGGAATCATTAGGCCACAGCCCGTATAAAGAAGATAGCTACCGAGTATAATACGGTTAGATACTAGCTTTACACCCGGAAGGATATTGCCAAGGGAGTCAGCAGCGATAGCTACCTCAGCCCGCATAAAGAAGATAGCTACAGAGTACAAGCCCTCGACCCCTCTTAAAAGCAACGCTGTAATAGTAGATTAGATACAGTATGCTATAGTCGACCTTTCCTGCCGCGGGCAAAAACTCCCGCAACTTAGCCTTAACGTCTGCCTCCGAGTTTTGAAGATTAACAAGTCACGTCCTATACGCGGGTCGTAGTAGTCGCCCGGAAGGATATTGCCAAGGGAGTCAGCAGCGATAGAGATAGTACGAAGCCTGTCGTTTAAGCGGGTCGTAGTAGTCGCCCGGAAGGATATTACCAAGGGAGTTAGCAGCGATAGAGATAGTACGAAGCCTGTCGTTTAAGTAGCCGTTACTACTAGTAACGCATCTCGTAGTGTTTTAACGACGCAGCAGTCGGCAGTCGTAGTGTTTTAAGAGCTGCTAGTAAGCTCGTTAGCGGGGATTAAAGGGACGATAGGGCTAAGCTGCTAGTACAGCTCGCCGTTTAGGGCTTAAGAGCCTACCCCGGGTCGGCGGAAAATCTCGTAGGACGGTTAGTCGATAAGCTTACCTCGGCTCGGAAAATCTCGTAGGACGGTTAGTATAGCCTTAGTTTTAACGTTGCGCGCCTGTAATAGACTTACTATTCTTCGCTCGTAGTAGGACTCGAACCCGGGATCTAGTAGTGTTTTAACGACGCAGTAACGATACAGCAGTCGGCAGTCGTAGTATTTTAACGACGCAGTAGTCGTAGCGATTAAGTACTACTACCGCCGGGGCCGTTTTATAGCCCGTACACCGAGTTAATAATAGGGCCGGGTTAACAAAGGGGTCGAGTTAATTAACAATATTAAAAGGGGCCGGGTTAGTAAAAAAGCCGAGTCAGCAAGGGACGTAGCTAACAAGGCATACCTCTTCCTCCCACACTATTTCTGTCTAATTACCTACCTAATAATAATCACGGCGTATACTTTACAAATATATTCTATCGAGAGCTCTCTTCCTACAACTACTCCCAGCCTAGTTCCATCGAGAGCTCCCTTCCCACAACTACTCCCAGCCTCGTTCCATCGAGAGCTCCCTTCCCATAACTACTCCCAGCCTCGTTCTATCGAGAGCTCCCTTCCTATAACTACTCCCAGCCTTATTCTATCGAGAGCTCCCTTCCTATAACTACTCCTAGCCTTATTCCATTAAGAGCTCCCTTCCTATAACTACTCCCAGCCTCGTTCTATCGAGAGCTCCCTTCCTATAACTACTCCCAGCCTCTAATACCGGCGAAATATAAAGATACTAGGCGGTAGAGTTAGGCCTAGACCGCTTCCCCGGTATATATTATAAACTTTAACGGGTACTTCTCTTTTACCCTTAAAAGCGCGTCGTTCCTTTACTACGTAGTCTAAGGACCTAGTTAAGGACCTAAATCCTAGTTATATATAGCTAAGACTTCGGCTCCGGAAGGTCCTACGAAGAAATACGGGTACCTCTTAACGAGAGTCTAAAGGACGTATTCTCTTTTTTAACTCGAAGCGGTATTAGGATCCTATCCCTTACCGCTTCTAGTCTCGTCCCCTTAGCGAGGACTCTTATTACTCTATCCCCTAGGTATACTTTATATCCCCGTCCGTCGGCGCTTAATAGGGCGCGAGGGTTTATTAAACGGCGAGCGGCTTCTACTAGGTATTATCTCCCGTCCTCGGCGGAGTCTAGGAGGGGAGATAGGGTCGCCCCGAGGACCGTCGTTAGGAGTTTAGCTAATACTAACGTAATTAGTCGAGGCCGATAAGGCGGATAAGGGGGATAAGTACCTTTATATTACGTCGCTAAGGACCTAGTCTTCGCTATCGGTATCGGCGTATAGGTCGACGTCTATATAAGCGTCGGCGTCTATATCGGCGCCGGGGTCGACGTCGGCGTTTATACCGGCGTTAACGTTACCGTTATCGCCGATACCGCCGTCGGCCTCGTTATCGTATACTAAGCCGGGGTCGACGTCGGCGGCGTTATCGGGGCTAAACTCCGGACTACGTAGGTAGAACTAGGAATCTACGTTACCGTTTACGTTAATAGCCCGGGGGTAAAAACCCGGTACGGCCGCCGGTTTAGTATACCTTACTCGTATATTAGATATCTAAGAGATTAAGTAAATATCTTAATCCTTATCCTAAATATATCGGTACTTACCCCTTTAGGCTCGTTATTATCGACTTAGATATAAATATTACCGATATTTACTTAAATCTTCCCTTAGTCGAAATACATAATTCTAACTTCGGGGGCCTACTAGTATATTAATATCTAGCCCTACTCTATTACAAATAAGACGATATAGTATATACCGAGGGACGTATATTAACGTTAGCTATAAAGGTAATATTACCTAGGTTATACTTAACCGTACCGTTTAGTATTACGAGAAAACGAGGAGGGTAAAGTATATAGGGCCGGTAAGTACTAATAATTGTAATAGCAGATAGATAAAGGGAATAGCCCTTAGAATCTTTTAGGTAGGGGATAAGAGGATAGAGAGGATAGAAAGAATACGGTCGGCTTAACGGAAGTTAAAAGGGATGGAAAAAAGGAAGTTACGCTCGCCGGGGTAGTCTATAAATATACCTAACTTAAAGGCAGAAGCCTAAGGACTAAACCGTATATACGTCGAAGGTTAACTAGTTTTTACTCTTTATTACTATTAGATATACTATATATATAATATTCCAGTACCTTCTTACTACCTTAACGTAGAAAACCGTCGTTTATCTTATCTTTCTTTAAGTTTTAACCTTAAAGCTATATATAGTTCGCCGTTAAGTTTTATTTTACGTTTACTTTCTAGGAACGGACCTTTCTACTTCTATAGTTACTATTATTCTTTACTCTATCGGATATTTAAGATAAGTAACTAACCTTATCTCTCTCTTCTAACTTTACCTCTTTAAATTACTTTACAGTAGTATCCCCCGAACCTAAACGAACTCTAATCTTCCACTAACCTACCCACTCCCTAACTAAAAACCCATTATAGTCGCTAAACCTACCGGTACTATCCTGTAAGAGATAATAGGTATATTTATCTCGTTAGAATCGACCGGCCGTTTCGCTAATACGTCTAAAAAGACCCCGATCCTACCGCTAATACGGATACTAGTATTAAAGGCTACGGCGACGTTAATAAGGACATCTCGACGAATACCGATATAGAGACTACCACCTCCGGAGGCTCGGCCGATACCGGAGCTCCTAGCGGTTACGATAAGGACGGTCCTACTAAGGGTCCTACGCGCGGCTATACTAAGGGCTCCGTAAGTATCCTCGCTAAGAGCTCCGGCCCTACTAAGGCTTCGGCGGTCCTACCTACCCCCCGCGGGTATAATAAGTACGATAACCTTACTAACGGCTTTCGTCTTTACGATAACTATATCGCTAAGCGATCCGCTCCCTAGGATTACGAGACCTACCCCTTAACAGCCTATAGCCATACCCGCTATATTAGTTACAGGAATCCGACTCCAGTATACGAATACAGCTCCCAGGCCTACTAGTACTATCGCTACAGCAGCGAACTCTCTATTACCTAGATACTCCCTAATAGCCGTATACTAGATCTGTGCCGCCGCTATACGATAGAAGATATATACTACCAGCGCTACTACCGGCGTTCCTATAGCCGCCGTCTCTGCCGCCGATACCGGTACCGGGCCAGCATTATAGGCTGCCCGGGATACGGCGCGCCTTCCTATAGCGCTTACCTCTACGAGTAGTATAGTAGGGAGGCAGGAGGACGTATAGGAGGAAGTAGATACTAGAGTAGAGGAGGAAGCGGATAGGTAGAGGATAAAGTAAAGGGGATATAGGAAGCTTAGGATAAGTAGTAATACGAGATAAGTTTTAGGACTATAGGCGGATAATTCTCGGTTTTGGTTATATTATGTAAGTAGTATTTTATTAGCGAAATTAATATTAAAAGATTAGGATTTAAACTCTTTAGCCTCGTCCAGGTATATTTTTTTTAACTTCCACTTCCGACTTCTACTTCTACCTTTACTATCTACTTTTCTACCTCGCCGCCGCTAGACTTCTACTCTACCCTTTAGATAACGTAACTAACGGAGTTAATTCTATACCTTTTCAAATCTACGCGTAGATTACCCTTTTCGGTTATTATATAACTTCTACCGCTAGCGACCCTACGCCTCGCGCCGCCTTAATTTATTCTATCGCCAGTAACCTTCCTAACTACTACTATTATTATTACTACCTTCCTCGCGCCGAATACCTTCCTTACGCCGGCGCCTTACTTAATTATTTCTATCGCTAGCAACCCCTCCCCTCTTACCCTCCCTTAATACCATTACTACTACCGCCGGCGCCGAATACCTTCCTCGCGCCGACTACCTTCCTCGTACCGACTTCCTCCGTAGTAAGTATACGGAATTAATTCCCCCCTAAGTAACAAAAAGTAAAAACGTATACCTTAAAAGCCGCCGCCCCCTAAAGTCTAAGGTCTAGCGATTTAACTCTAGCTATCTAGTAAGTTCCCCTACCTCCCTTCCTCTCTCGACTTTAGCTAACCTTATTCCTCTTCCCTAGCGTATATAATTAATCCTACCTATATAAAAAAAAAAACCGCTAACGCTATTACGAAAGGGGTTCGCTCCGACTAGGCCTTATAGCTTTCCTAGGGTTCCTTAAGCGCGTACGCGATAAGTCTCTCCGATTAAGCCTCTCTAGCGCCGTCGGGGATACTCTTCGCGCGCGTACTTAAGGTACTCCAGGAAAGCTACGAGGCTTAGTAGAAGCGAATCCCCTTCGTAATAGCGCGCGCCTTATCCCCGCCGACTATCCCCGCCGACTATCCCCGCCGACTATCCCTATCGCCGCCGGCGTACCTCGATCTTATCGTATTATAAGACTTCCCTCGTACCCTTTTATATATAGGCGTAAACGACCTCGGTACCTCGGCCCTTCGGTATTCGGTCGGACCGCCGGTACCTTAACGCCGCGAAACCTTTTCTAGCCGCCCTACTTAGTATAGTCGTATCTTACGTAGGGCCGGGGGGTAGACTTTCCGTATATCTCGCGCCCCCTAGAGAATTTACGACCGTTCTTTCTTTCTCTCCCGAATACTAAAAAACGTAAGAACGTAAGAAGGCGCGCCGTAAGAGTCGCTAGCCTAAGGTTTAAACCTATCTACCTTCCTCTCTTAGCTCTAACTAACCTTCTTCCTCCGTAGTAAGTATATAGAATTAATTCTCCCCTAAGTAATAACGTAAGTTTCCTACTATTCGCGGTAACTAAGTACCCCTACGGCATCTTACTAAGGACTTAAGCGCCCTCGAGGTACTAAGGGCCCCCGAGGTATCCTACCGGGGATTAAGGTATAAGGTTATATTAAGCGTAGAAAGGATATATTTACGAGCCCCGTAAGCCCTAAGGACGCTACGCGTAGCTAAAGCGATTCCAGCTATTTATATACCCTTACCTATATATAAGGCGGGTAGTTATAAGTAGGGTATACTCCCCGTATTCGGAAGTAGATTACCGATAATAATAACGATAGTAGCGAGACTATTAGCGATAATTCCGATAAGGGTAGCTACCTTAGTAATAGGCCTATCTACGATAAGCCGACTTAAGACGAGTATATCTATAACGAGGCCGGTAACGCCGAGGAGTTTATCTTTAGCGAGGCCGATTAGAAGTTCCTAGAATTAGTATTTACCCGCCTTAATACCCCTTCCGAGGTAAGTTTCTTATCCCCCTCTTCCTATCCTAGCGAGTAGTACTAACCCCTACCCTCTCCTTTAGCTCGATATTTAAAGGTTAGGCGTTAAACTTAAGATAGTTACTAACCGTTAGTATAACCTTAAGAAAAAGCTCTTCGCTAACGAAGGCCTCTTTACCGAGGGCGGTACTGCCTCGCTTGCCTTAAATACCCGCCTTAGATACCCGCTATCTACCTCCCTCGCTAATATCGTACCCTCCGACCTCGCTACCCTTATTAGTAACTATATCTTTACTTACTAACCTTACCGAGGCCGATATACGCTAACTAGGTCGGTACCGCCGCCCCGCCGCCCCGTTAAAAGACTCTAGTAGGGTAGGTAGGTAAAGGGGCGGGGCGGTAGTACTACCTAGTATTATTAAAGATTCGATACCGGATAATAACCCCGCTATAAGCTAGTTTAACCGCTTTAACCGGTAGAAAGAGGAAGGCTACGAAGTAGTCGGCTACTATTACGGCGTTTATATAGGGGGGCGATAATAACGACGAGGAGGATGTAAAGTAGGAGATAATCGATATCGCCGATAACGAGGAGGACGTAAAGTAAGAGATAATCGATATCGCCGATAAGGATAATACGGTATCCTAGTAAGTACTACTTATTCTACCCCCCTCTTACTACACTTCCTTAAGGTCTAGAAGCTAATATTACCTATATATTAAGCTCTCTTAAGCCGTATATTAAGGACGAGGATAATTACCCCCCCCCCTCCTTCGGGGGGGTAGTTCTAACTACAGCTATTAACGTAGTCCGGCGGTTTTATAAAAATAGACCGATAACCCCGTTATAAGCTAGTTTAACTCGCCGACTCGGATATCCGTTACAGGACTAAGTTAATAAAGCGAGGGGTAGCCGGAGTAGAGAGATACTACGGTCTACTCGGAATTTAAGGTCCCTTCTTAGGGATAGAGCTAGAACTATAGTATTACTACCTTATTATTACTACCTTATCATTACTACTATAATACTACTACTATAACATTACTACTATAATATTACTACTACAATATTACTACTATAATATTACTACCTCGGTACCTAAGCCTTTACTATCGCCGCCCCGCCGCCCCGCCGACTAACTTTAGCGGGGTAGGTGGGGGAAGGGGCGGGGCGGCGGCACCCTAGGGCGATATATCCCGCGCGCTCCGGCCTTTTAAGCGGGGTACTAGCTAGTTAACTATACTAAGTAGGAGGAGGAGCTACGGAATTCGGCGTAGGATTTCCTAGGGAGTTATCTTAAGGGGGGGACTAGTTAGGATAATAGGTTTACGTAGATAAGGGTATATTACTAGGGGAGGTAGTAGGGTATATTTATCTTATATTATAGCTAGCTAGTTAGAGGAGGGTTAAAGCGACGGGGACGGTTTAGGTAATAGGGGATAGGGAAAGGGTAGTAGTTATAGGGGCGATTAGGATTATCTTAGGACGTTACCTATTCGTTCTCTATCGAGTTAATATACTAGACTTAGCCCTTAAGTCGTAAATGCTATAAGTCCTTTTATCTTTCTACCAGTCCCCGTCCTATACATTATTTAACTAATACCTATTTCTAGCTCGATCACGCCTTACGGTTACTATCGACGGCGTCACCGGACCGCCGCCACGCCTCCTATTTACTATCGGATATCTTTTTTCTCGCTACTACGTCTCGCGCTCGTTACTGGATATCTTTTTTCTCGCCGCTACGCCTCGCGGTTACTATCGACGGCGTTACCAGACCGCTACTACGCCTCGCGCTCGTTACCGGGTATCTTTTCTTCCGCCGCTATACCTCCTGTTTACCATCGACGGCCGTTAGGCTAATCCGTATAAGAAACGCCGGACTAGGTAGCTCTTCGACACCTAAATTATATCGATGGTTAGTAAAGTCTGTACGGTAGACGCCCCCCTACGAGCCCCTTACGATACTCTTTACCTCGAAGTCGTTAAGGCCCTTAAACCTTAATTTAAGCTTATAAGTTTAGGTTAACGACGAGGTATAGACCGATCTATACCAGGATACGGAGACAGAGGGCTTACACCAGCCAGGTTCTACCCCACAGATAGATAAACATCCTCGTTACGTACCATACGCGCAGCTTGTTTCGGGCGGTAGCGACCTTAGGTTGGGCGACGGGTATTAGTTTTGTTTGGAGCCTATTATAAATAGCGGATAAACGCCGGAATAATGCCGGCTAACTAAGTAGGTCGGGGTAATGTTGTAGGTAACAGTACCGGTGTTTCGGGTATTTGCAAGATAGGCGGAGTCTTTATAACCGGCTATATCCAGATTTCAGTATATGCCTAACGATTTAATAACCATTATCCGAGACCCCGGGCTACCTAAAGCCGTAGAGTCTTGCTCCTAGTAGACTAGTATTAGATATATACTGGCTTGCGTCTACTTGCTATTTGCTTTAGTATTTATAGTAGACTAACGCCGGAAGGGTGCCGGCTAGCCAGGTAGGAACTGTCAGGCTTGTCGGCTTTCAGCAGCTCGGTATCTTAGATAATGGTTAATCGTTAGGAATATATATAGAAGACTGGAGAGGCAGAGATGTCTCCTGTCGGCTTGCCCTTTAGCGGATAACGTACAGATATCTCCCGCGGGGTATACTGGCTACATATATAGTTACTTTAAGTATTTGTTCGATAAGGTCTAAGGCTTATAATCTACGTTTAAGCTGTCGATAGCTATATTAAGGGAGATAGGCTATAGGCAATAGACCTTATCTTTCTCCTTACACTTTACCTTTAGACCGGTATCTCTAGCGGCTCTTCTTCGGTCCCGACAAGACTTATCTTCTCCTTTAACTCTAACCGGTACCTTACACTAATATGCTACCTAATGGAAGGGCCTAATAGCGCCTTTAATATCACCCTACCTCCTACCGGTAAAACCGCTAACTAACTCTATATTACCCTACCTACTACCGGTCCTATCGCTAACCGACTCTTCGAGTACCCGACTGGTTAGTAGGCTGTATTTAAGGTCTTAAACGCTATAGATAATACCTATGTAGACGTAGATATTAGGTAAGTATACTCGGCGGGTATTCTCGTAGTAAGATATTAATACTAACGATTTAGAGGATAAACGATATCGGTAGTCTGCCATCCGACTTCTGGGCTATATATAGCATAGCCCCCCTGTTCGTAGTTAATAATGTAATAATCAAGGACAGGACTAGCATCTAGATCGCGTTTAAGCTACTCTGTATTGATGGATGCGGTCGCGACGCCCGGTCTCGGATAAATTATCTTAAGCCTCGGTATACGGAGTATAAGGAGGTAGATCGACCTACGCGCCGCGTTTATATCAACTAGTATCCGGGCCGCGTTCTTCCGCTTAAGACGAGATACGCGGAATATAAGCAAAACAACCCGGACCTAGAGCAGCGGGAGTATTTACGGGTAGACTGCTGGAAGGAGGCGCGCCCGGAAGGCACATTCTGTACCTTCTACTACCAGGTCTTCCGAATAACCTGGACGCGTATCCGGATAATATTTTTAGTTTAAGATATCCTGGTATATCTCTAGGATATTAGCCTGCTATTTGTAGGGGCTTTAGGGGATTCGTCTGATAGGAGCGGGCTAGATCGCTACGAGTTGACTTTATCGGGGGATTTAGGATTTGGAAGAAGAACTTAAATTGAAAATACGCTAGACTTTGTCTTGACCACGGCCCCCCCTCGCTCCCCGCTACCGCCGAAGCTTCAAATAGGTAAGGGGGGTCAGACTAATCGATAGCACAGAGGGTCTGATAGTGCCAGAAAGGAGGGGGTTAGTCGAACTAAGCAGGCCAGGGGGTCTGGTAGCGAGCGAAGAGGTCAGTCGATCTAAAGGGTCAGATATAGTAGCAACGGCCACGAAGACAAGATTAAGATTGACAGGCTCTGAGGCTTTAAAGAATCCGAAGAAGACAGTAGTTCTGATTGACTAAGAAAAGGGTTATAGTTCCTCCAAGTCAGAGTCTCTCTAGCGGAGCCAGAAGACCTAGCAAAATACCCCTCCTCAGGTCATGTAAGGCGCTCGGACCTGGCTATAGCTAAGACCTAGCTAAACAGCTTCCCGTAAGATTAGACTAGGGCTAACAATTACGAGATGGTACGCGGCGGTATGTGTAAGGGTACGCCTTCGTGTAAGGGAAGTCTTGTGATGCGATAAGATCGAGGTGCGCCGGCGGCGATAGGGGTAGGCGGCGGGGATGGTCGGCGATAGGGATGGCCGGCGCGCGCCGCTGCGAGGGGGATTCGCTCTGACTAGGCCTCGTAGCTTTCCTGAAGTATCTTAAGCGCGCGCGCGAAAGGTGTCTCCGACTAAGTAACCCTAATCGCTGTCGAGCGCCTCGCTGTCGAGCGCCTCGCTGTCGAGCGCCTCGCTATCGAGCGCCTCGCTGTCGAGCGCCTCGCTATCGAACGCCTCGCTGTTAAGATACGGAGGGAGTCGCCGACCTACCGTACCTCGCTGTCGAGCGCCTCGATACCTACTATAAGGCGCTTATAACAAATTCTAAGCAACCGACTAAAGGATTTACAGGCTATATACTACTTAATAGAGGCCCTGGAATTAAAACCGGATACCTTTTATTTACATAACCAGGCCTTAGAGGCGAGGCTAGAGGTCTCGAAGTCCCTACTCTACATATACTTTTATACTATCCTTACTATCGTCGTCTCCCTATATAAACGCCGTAATAGTAGCCGACTACCTCGTAGGCTTCCGCTCTCTACCTATCGAAGCGGTCTTAGTAGCGGGAGCTACCTTCTTCTTACTAACGGGGGTCTTAGGGGTAGACGAGGCATCGCTACTACCGGTACCTCCGCCGATCTCCTTACGGCGAAGCTTTTAAAGGTACTACCTATAGAAGAGACTTTATCCGTAACTATTCTTAATATTCGGTTAAGTAATATAAATAATAATAAAAGAAAAGTAAGTTAGTACGCGATAGCCTTAGGTGTTAGATTATATTTAAATTTAGTCTCTATAAGCTTAGCAACCTCCTTAACCTAGGCCGTAGAAGGGAGGGTAACCTAAGATATATAAATAAGAAGCTACTAGTCCGTCTCGTAGTCCTAGGTTATACGTTCTCCCGAGGGCTTTCCTTTCGTTATCTCGACTATATAGGTATATGTTATAGCTAGGTAGAAATAAGAGGAGGAGGGTTAGGGCCGAGTAATCTTATTATAGGTAATAGTAGCCGACTACTTCGCGGGCTTCCTCTTTCTACTAGTCGAAGCGATACCGGCTACCCTATCGTCTAGGCCCTAAATGTAGAACTAGACGCCCTAATTATAGAACTAGATACTAAAATTATTATAGGTAAGGTCTTAGAGTAGGAACTAGATATATCTCTTCGCCCTAAGAAGAGGCTCCGCCTAAGGTAGCTACTAATAGGTAGTACGACATTAGGTATAGATACCGCGGTTATAAATACGGTTACCGACGAGGAGGATAGTAAGCTTAAGCTATTTAGCTACCTTATCGAGTTTTACTTAAGTATCCTTAGGTAGGTCCGGGTATATACTAAGACTTTAATAGGCGGCTATCTACAACCCCTTTTTCCGGGTTAACTCGCCGAGCTTTAAGTAAGGGCTTAGGCCACTTCTAAAGCGCGAGGGCGTCCAGGTTCGCGGCCTAGCCTTTTTTTCTTAGCGGCTAAGGCTTCGTCGGGTACGACGGTTACTACCGTCGTAGTACTACTTATCGTAAAGATAGCCGCGGAGGTACGTAAGTAAGGATTATACTCCAGTCCTACTTCTAGGCCGAAACGCGGACGAGGTACTTTACTACGTCGATAATATACCTAGGGGTACTAACGTCTAGCCGTATCTTAGCGTACAACCCGGCCGCGCTATAGATATCGCCGAGCGACTTCTTAACGACTAGTAGGATATTAGTCCGTACTATCGAGGGACTTAGACCGCTACGCTATTATATCTAATAGCCTCGCCGTCGCGACGTAGGTCGGGATATCCCTCGAGCGGATTACGTCCCGAGTATAACCGACTAGCCTATACTTAAAAGGTAGTTAGACTAGTCGACTAGTTCGCTAACGTCCAGACACCTATTAATCTATCGGTAATAAAGATACGGCAGCCTAAGGGTAAGAGCCTGTATATACTTAACCTTACGGGAGTAGCCGTCTGTAATTAACGCCGGGAAGCCTATAGAGCGGCTATCTTAGTTCAGCATTATATCCAGCTCTTAGCTAGACCCGAAGACGAGACGCCGAAAGATATAGCTCTAAGGAGGCGGTCTCGGCAGCTAGCGGAATAGTCGAAGGTAGCTAGGTATTACTTCTTCCGGCTAGGATATAGCGGTTAGTATAGCTAGCTCGCTCCTACGCTAGCCAATCCTATCCTTTTACCGTTAAGCTTTATTCGGTCCGCCAGGGAGAGGTATAGGGAGGCGGTAGTATTACTTCTTCCGGCTAGGATAAGGCGGCTAGTATAGCTAGCACGGCTAGCTCGCTCCTACGCTAGCTAATCCTATCCTTTTTCCGTTAAGCTTTATTCGGTCCGCTAGGGAGAGGTATAGGGAGGCGGTCTCGGCAGCCGTAGCTTATAAGCTTCGCGGGGGTCGGCCTAGACGCCTGTTAGGAGAGGACGATTAATGGATAATACCAGGACCGAGGGCTTTTGATAGTTGGCGGGGAGGATGTAGATGGCACCAGGACCGAGGAGGGCGATAAGCGACCTATACGTGCTATGTTAATAGGTAGCACGCGGTAAGCGAGGTTGCAGAGAGAGATAGCGTGTATAGGCCCGTTAACCAGTCGTGCAAGTCGAATACTTAGCGGGCCGAGCCGGAAAACGCCGATCGCGCCAAGTCCAAGCCGAGGCGGCGACAATAACTCGGCGACAGTGGTTTCTGATAGTCATGTCAGCGTACACGCGCCCAGAGTGTATGTATCTTGAGATCGACTTACGTTATGGCCAGAACTTAATCGGTCGAAATTCCTAGGTTGTGATTTCGCGGCGGTAGTATATAGCTTCTGGTGGTTATTGATAGGTTATGTGTACTCGTTTGAAGCTATCTAGGGCAGGAGCGAGCGCGTAGATAAGGGGCTTATCGCGATTTTCGGCGAGCGATTTTCAGAGGCGGTAGGAGACAGCTAAGTAGCGAAAATAGTAACGACGTAATCGTCGGTCGTAGCAAGAGGGAAGGCGCGAGTAATAGGGTAACGAGAAGTCTTCTTAGTTCTGGGAAGGACAGCTGTATCAGCAACAACCGGCAATTCATAGCGGCACGAGCCGCACGACCCGGGCTGTCGGCGACTCGGCTGACCCAGATCGGAGGGAGACCCTGGGTACTTGGCATCTTGCAGGCGCGCGGGGCAGCTGTCTTAATTGGGCCCGTACCACCAAGATTAGCCTGCGCCCGCCCACCATCGCCAACCTTCCGAACTCGCCGCCGAAGTCGCCGCCGCCCCCCCTCACGTACGTGCACGTGCGCACGCATAGGCCGCCTTGCGACCACGCGCCGCGTCACGCGTTTTTTAGACTTCGACTTCCGACTTCGACTTCCGACTTCGACTTCCACCTTTGCCATCTACTTTTCCACCTCGCCGCCGCCAGACTTCCACCCTTTAGACAACGCAACCAACGGAGTTGATTCCACACCTTTTCAAATCTACACGCAGATTACCCTTTTCGGACGTCACATGACTTCCACCGCCAGCGACCCCGCGCCTCGCGCCGCCGCCTCGCCTCGCGAAGCCTCGATTTATTCCATCGCCAGCAACCTCCCCAACTGCCACCATCATCATCACCACCACCGCCGCCGCCGCCGCCGCCGCCGCCGAACACCTTCCTCACTTGCCTCCATCACCAACCTCATCGGCCAACTCTTGCCCCCACCTCCCTCGCCCTCCCTCATCACCACCACCACCGGCGCCGGCGCCGAATACCTTCCTCACGCCGAGCACCTTCCTCACGCCGAGCACCTTCCTCACGCCGGCGCCTTACTCAATTATTTCCATCGCTAGCGACCCCTCCTCCCTCGCCCTCCCTCATCATCACCACCACCACCACCTCCGCCGGCGCCGACTTCCTCCGCAGCAAGCACACGGAATCAATTCCCCCGCAAGCAACAAAAAGCAAGAAGGTACACCGCAAGAGCCGCCGCCCCCCCCCCCCCCAAGGTCCAAGGTCCAGCGATTCAACTCCGGCCGTCTGGTAAGCTCCCCCACTTGCCTTCCTTCCTCTCTCGACTTTAGCTAACCTCCTTCCTCTTCCCCAGCCCAACAAAAACAACAACGCCGGCGCCGCTACGAGGGAGGGTCGCTCTGACTAAGCCTCGTAGCTTTCCTCGTGTATCTTGGGCTCGCTCGCGATAAGTCTCTCCGATTAAGCCTCTCGCTCACTCGGGGACACTCTTCGCGGGCGAGCTCAAGACATTCGAGGAAAGTCACGAGGCTCAGTCAGAGCGACCCTCCCTCGCAGCGGCGCGCGCCTCACCCTCCATCGCCGACCATCCCCGCCGACCATCCCCATCGGCGCCGGCGCACCTCGATCTCGTCGCATCACAAGACTTCACACACACCGCCGCGGACCATCTCACATATGGGCGCGAGCGACCTCGGCACCTCGGCCCTTCGGCATTCGGTCGGACCGCCGGCACCTTAGCGCCGCGAAAACTTTTCCGCCGCCCCCACTTAGTACGGTCGCATCTTGCGCGGGGCCGGGGGGCAGACTTTCCCTATATCTCGCGCCCCCCAGAGAATTTACGACCGTTCTTCCTCTCTCCCCCGAACACCAAAAAACGCAAGAACGCAAGAAGGCGCGCCGTAAGAGTCGCTAGCCTAAGGTCCAGCGATTTCAAGTCCGGCCATCTAGTAAGACCCATCTGCCTTCCTTTTTTAACTTTAGCTAACCCTTTTCCTCCGTAGCGCGAAATTAATTCTTCCCCAAACAACAAAAAAAGCAAGAAGGTATACCGCAAGAGCCGCCGCCCCCCAAGGTCCAAGGTCCAGCGATTTAAAGTCCAGCAATCTGGTAAGCCCTGCCCTCCATCTGCCTTCCTTTTTTCGACTTTAACTAACCTTCCTCCGCAGCAAGCACACGAAATCAATTCTCCCCCAAGCAATAACATAAGTTTCCTACCACTCGCGGCAACCAAGTACCCCCGCGGCATCCTACCGGGGACTCAAGCGCCCTCGAGGCACCAAGGGCCCGCGGCATCCCACCGGGGAACTTAAGCGCCCTCGAGGCACCAAGGGCCCCCGCGGCATCCCACCGGGGAACTTAAGCGCCCTCGAGGCACTAAGGGCCCCCGAGGCATCCCACCGGGGATCAAGGTATAAGGTCACATTAAGCGTAGAAAGGATATATTTACGAGCCCCGTGTATAATAGAGGTCACGGGAGGGACCGGGAGGTCTCGGACTCTAGGGAGATCGGGGCCCCTAAGACAAAGGGGGCCGAAGGGTCCGAAGGGGGGCCGAGGTCACGTAAGGGACGAGGGCGGCCGTAGCTCTGAGGTCGTCGTCGGGTGTCCGAGGGACTCGGAGCCAGAGGGGCTCTGAAGGGCTCTAAGGGCGAGGGCGACCGAGGGACTCTAAGGGATGCCAAAGTCGTACGAGGAGTAACAGGGCTAGCGAGCGTCGGAGAGGCGATACCAGACTTAGAGGGATACGGAAGATAATGGAGGACGGAGGAGTTACAGGAAGGGTAAACACGGTGATCACTTCTCTCAACACGTGCAGCAATGGTATAAGTATAAAGGTATAAAGATAGATAAGAGAGAGGAGAAGCCTCTCTCGCCCTCCGTAGGAGTCTGCCTTATATAGGGGGACTCCGACGGGGGTAGACTTTATAGTCCTTTATCTGTCTATGTCTATAATACTGTAAGCCCTAAGGACGCTGCGCGCAGCTAAGGCGATTCCAGCTGTTTGCACACCTTTTAGAATTTACATACGGACTTCTCTTTTCGGCCGTCATGTAAGTATCCCCCCCCCCCCCACCCCTACTATTTCCGGTAGTGGTACCGATAGTATATGTCGCGTGGTAGGTCGGGTTAGTAGCTGCGTCGGTTAACCCGACCCCGACCTTAGAATATCGAAGGACTTTAGGCAGAGGAAGAGAGTTGCCTACGACATCCTATTCACGGTCTACGAGCCAGCAGACATCCAGAGGTAACAGGACGAGCTAGTAAACGAGGTTAACATGATTCTCGACATCTCCAAGGGCGAGGCGGTACCCCGCCGACGCCGACGCCAACTCCAACTCCGACGTCGGAGCCCCCGAATCCTCCTCGTCGCGCTATCCCGCCTTTAAGGCCGCCTGCTAGGACCTTAGCTGCCCTAATAACCTACCCCCCGCCTGTATTACCCCCTGACTCCCTACCTGCGGCTGCACCTTGACCGTCGGCCCCGTCGCCGACGGCGCCGGCTGCTTTACCGCCGCCGCCGGCATAGCCGTACTCTACGTACGTTATGCCGATCCCGCCGTAGCTATATGTAGCCTCTGGTCTAGCGTACGCCTAGCCCGTCCCGCCGGCGTTTTATCGGTAGAGCTTTTAGTAGAGTTTAAAACCTATCATCCTTTTTTGCAGCCTCTTTAATTCTTTACCTCGACTAAATAAAAACTCCGCAGGTAGGAGAGACTAGCTTTTCAACGCCGGGAACACAGTACCGCAATCAAGACTAGCAGTCAGCAAAGATAGCCACCACCGGAGAAGAGGTACCTAGTAAGTACGTTACACTAATCTCTACCGACGGGTTCGAGTTTATCGTCCTCCGCGAGGCTACTCTTATCAGCCCGACTATTAAGGGAATACTCCGGAACCCCTTTATAGAGTTAAAGACAGGTCGATGCGAGTTTCCCGGGAATACAGTACTACAACAAGACTTATTCCTTCACTGATCCAGCAGCCAACAAAGATAGCTATTATCGGAGAAGAAGCTCCTAGCAAGTACGTCATACTAATCTCTGCCGACGGATTCGAGTTTGTCGTCCTCCGCGAGGCTACTTTACTCTTATTAGCCCGACCATTAAGAGTACAACAGTATAGGCGGGCGATAGCGACGACGACGACAACGACGGCTTTAACGCCGGGCTTTAGAGCGCCGGGGCCACGGGTTTCGACGATGACGGGTACGTGCTAGCGGTTGCTAGGGACCATCGCTTTACCTTTCCGGTCCCGCGTCCCTCTCCTCGATTCGTAGGCGGTAATTTTAGCGAGCTGAGCTGAAGCTAGGCTGCTAACGGCGGATACGGTCTCATTTTAACTGGATAGCGCCATGGCAGGGTCGGCCTGGCGCGCTGCACCGTTCGCTGGTAAATAACGACTACATATCTGTTAGCAGGAAACCAGCGAGCTGATTAGAGCCAGAGCCAGAACCAGAGTAAGAAAGAAGGACGAGCGATTTCCCTCTCTTGTAGTAATACTCTTCTGAAACGGCCTGCAAGGAGGGAGATAGGGAGAAACCTACTGTCGCCGTAATCGCGGCTTCGTGCCTAAATTACGGGACCCTGCCTGGCTGTTTACGGACAGCGAGTCTCCATCTTACGCGCCGTGCCGGCATCACTATCATTACTTTAATCTCAGGGGCTAACATTTCCCCTAATTCAGTCTCTAATACAAATA
Source organism: Podospora conica (assembly GCA_030685255.1). Classification (NCBI taxonomy): domain Eukaryota; kingdom Fungi; phylum Ascomycota; class Sordariomycetes; order Sordariales; family Podosporaceae; genus Podospora; species Podospora conica. The sequence goes on along the minus strand of MU839416.1, from coordinate 415,648 downwards.
ATTAGTCTATGAAAGAATACTGTGTCTCGTCTGTATGCTAACTTATCCTCTCTCAGTCTTAACAGCCTATAACAATTTCCCTCTGTCCTATTAAAAAACAAAGCCAAGCGACAAACATAACAATACCCAATCTCAAATCACTAGAACAGAATTCCAAGCCAAAAAAACAAGTACAGAAGCGGTAGCTTGTTAACGACCAGATCTCGCCCTCCCGTAAGCCTCCCAGGCCTCTTAAACACCTACATACGACGCGCATAATAGCATAGGTAGCATATCGTTATATTAGGTCCCCCGGCGTATCTGATACACTACTAGCCGCGGATGCCGCCGATACTGTTCTTTAAGGCGTAACGCTTAGGTGTAGAAGTATCGGCGGCGGTAGTAGCGTCGGGGCTATTGATACCGGTAGCCGCGGTAGTAGTAGCGGTAGCACTAGTAGTAATGGCGGCGGTAGGGGTAGCGTTAGTAGGAGTAGTAGCGGTAGTAGCCGGGGCGGCGGGGGCCGGGGTAGCGGGGGCCGGGGTAGCGGGGGCCGGGGCGGCGAGGGCCGGGGTAGTAGGGGCCGGGGCGGCGGGGGCCGGGGCGGCGGGGGCCGGGGCGGCGAGGGCCGGGGTAGTGGGGGCCGGGGCGGCGGGGGCCGGGGCGGCGGGGGCCGGGGCGGCAAGGGCCGGGGTGGTAGGGGCTGGGGCGGCGAGGGCCGGGGTAGTAGGGGCCGGGGCGGCGAGGGCCGGGGCGGCGGGGGTAGGGGTACTTCGAGCAGTACTGTACCGGATGTACAAATCCGAGCTAGGTATTATATAAAGCATACAGTAGGGAGTTTTACATATCTTTCTAGCGTTAGGAGCGGCAGCGGGGCTACCGGCGGCGGCGGGGCCGGCGGCGGGGGCCGGGGCGGCGAGGGCTAGGGCGGCGGGGGTAGGGGCGGCGAGGGCCGGGGAGGTAGGGGCCGGGGCGGCTTGGCCAGAGGCGTTGTTAATGGTAGAGGCCATATTAAGTTTAGTGTAGATTATTCGGGGTACGGGAAAGGGTACCGGGTCGAGATATATTAGTAGGGATAGTGTAGGAGAGTGTATCGGGTCGAGGGAGGTTAGCGTATTGTTATTGTTGTTAGGGGTACGGGTAAGGGGACGACTAGAGTTGATGTCCAGATAAAGAGATAAGCCCTAGTTAGTTCCTGTTATAGGTAGGTAAGGAAAAGGATAAGGGGAAGGAGAAGGTCCGCCACGATAGGTTATATACCCCGACAGCTCCATCCATCCAGTGCCAGACACAAACGCTGATCCTTAGGCTTAACCACCGGGCAGCAGGCAAGTAAAGAGTAAGTTAGAAAGATAAAGTAAATAACGGCTCTTTACAGAGCGTCTGAAACACGGTTGGGAACCTTCTAGACGATAAACACCGCGGTAGTATAACATAAACGCCAATCCTTAGGCTTAACCGCCGGGCAGTAGGCAAGCAAAGCGTAAGTTAGAAAGACAAAGCAAACAACAGCTCTTTACAGAGTACTATAACGGTTATATTGGGAACCTTCTGGACGATAAACACCGGCTTTCGGCAGCATTATAAGCCCTACGACCGTCGATTAAATAAGCCGTATCGGGACGGCTGGTAGTGCTCCTTGCTTAATGTTGTTAATCTATTTGGGGGCCTTTTAAGGATGTAGTTGTAGCCTCGCCCTCTTAGGTAGTGTTCAGGCACAAGCACAGTACCTAGGGTATCGCTCTATATCGACTGGTAGACTCGTCTTAATTCTTCGTTAAGACTAAGCTACGAAAGTCGGGATAGTAGGAGCCGAACGTAGAGGGGCGGGAGGTACGTTAGAGTTAGAAGACGGTCGGTATTACCGACCTTATCGTTAATACGCTTTTTATAATTACCGGTAGTCGCTCCGGGCCTTACCCTACTACTACCTCTTAAGTCTTTACTCGATCTAGTTTATATACAGGTAAAACATTTCGGCTTTTTCATATATCGGAATTACTATATAAATTAACACTCCTTAATTAGTCCACACCGCCTTAGCTATCTATATCCCCTAATTCTATCCCTCGAAACTATCGCGAATTCCCCTTCCCTACTCCTTAACTCTCCTCGGGTACCCCTATCCACACCCTCCATCTATCCCTACCCGGTTAACCTAGCGTTACCGCTAGGGGCTAGTAGACTTAGGTAGTTTATAAGTAGTATACTAACCTCCCCTTACCTAACCTTCCCTTCCCGCCTACTTATTTAGGCCCCGGCCGCTAAAGCTATAGCTACTCGGCCTTAAAGCGGTAAGGGTACGTAGCCGAGCGCTTTATAGTAATATAATTACTATATCCTAGGGAGCCTAACGTATTAGCCTAGTAGTAGCCCTTAAAGATATCCGTACCCTTATACAATATATAGTTATCGTAGGTCTTACCTTACTTACCGGTAGCCGTCCGAAACGGGTTTAGAAATTCGACTAAAATAACCTTAACGTAGTACTCGGCCATAAAGCGGCGGGGTATTCTAAACATCTCGTTAAAGGTTACGCCGAGGGCCGTAGTACCGCTCGAGACGAGAGCGTTTAGTATAACCTTAGAGGGCGATAAGATACCGTCCTTCGCCTTACGTATAAGAGTAACGGCCTCTCCGTTATTAAACTCCTAAACTTTAAAGTACGTTAACTATAGGTATATAACCTCGTGGAAATTAATATCTAAGCCGTCGGGTTTAATCTTACTAAGCCCTCCCTACTTAACTAGCTCCTCGAGGCTTATATTCGATAATATATCGAAGAGGTCGGGGTTCTCGACGAAGTTTATAATACGGGAATTCTCGTCGCTTAGGGTTTATTATTAGCTATATAAATATTGTAGTATTACAAGGGGGGGTATACTACTTACAATGTTACCTGGACTTTAATATTAGCCTAGGAAGCGTTATTCGGAGGCATCTTATCTCGGTTTAGGATTTAGGGTAGGGGGGGGGCTTTACGTTAGTCTTTAGTTAGTACTCGTTATATACTTAGTTCGTAGGTTCGATACTCGCGATAATAATAGTTAAGAGGTAGAATTAGGGGTATTTAATAGGTTAACTAAGAAATATACGTCGATCCTATTTACGGTTCTACTTCCTTTCGGAGAGCTAGTAAGGATCCGCGTTACGTTAAAGCTAAATATTACGCTACCTTTAGGACCTTTAAAATACAAGCTACGTTATATACGAAGTAAGGAAGCTATATTTAAGCTAAAGTTACATAGTTACGTTTTAGATAGCAGATAAGGAATAGGGGCCTAGTTTATAGGTATTACGGATAATAAGGAGTATGAACATTAACAGCAGATAAGGAAGAGATTCCTAGTTCGTAGGTACTAGTAATACTCCAGGTATAGGAAAGTAATAAAGAGAGTAAACATACCTTACGTACCGTAAGGGTAGTAAGTAAAGATATTACTAATACTACTTAATAGGATATAGTTATTTAAAGATAGGGGCCTAAGTAGTTAAGTATAGTATATATATATATAGTAGGGAGGAAGAAGATAGAGGAGGGTCTGGCGCCGGAAGACCTAAATATCTAGGGCCGGCCTTAGAAGGCCGGGGCCCTACTTTCCTCCGGGGAGAGCCGGCCAATCAGAGGCTACGTATCTCCAGGAGAGTAGGGCAGCCTCCGTATTACCGGTCTCGGGCGGCGGCGACCTGGATCCGGGACGCCCGTCGCTTACTAGATCTCCCGACGACTATACTAAGCGCTACAGTACCTTATATCCGATTCGGAATATTACCGTAGCTTTATTATACCTAGAACTATATATATATATATTTTATTTCCAGTCCCTTACCTATACGTAAGCGTGGTAGCGCGACGAAGTTAGGGTATTCCCGAGCCTACGCTGTAATAACGTATTCCGTAGCCCGGGGTCCTAAGTATAATTTAACCCCCGCGCGTATAGGGGTTACGCTACCGCTATACGTCGTATCTCGCGCTTTTTTAGCTTCGATTTCGACTTCCACCTAGCCGGCTAGACTTCCTTTATTCGACTTAGATAACGTAACCAACGGAGTCGATTCTACACCTTTTTAAATCTATATATAGATTACCCTTTTCGGTTATCCTTCTACCGCCAGCGACCCCGCGCCTTAACCTCCCTAACTACTATATTATTACTACTACTACCGGCGCCGCCGACTAACCTTACAAGACCCCGCCCCCATCTAGTAAGCCCCCTATCTACCTTCCTCTCTCGACTTTAACTAACCTTCTTCTTCCTTAGCGTACACAATCAACTCCCCCTACACAATAAAAATAATAACGCCGGCGCGCTTTAAAAGTCGCCAGCGCTTAAGTACAGCCTCCAGGTTAAGAAAGCCACGAGGCGTAGTCGGAGAAACTTATCGCGCGTATACTTAAGACACTTTAGGAAAGCTATAAGGCTTAGTCGGAGCGAATCGACTATCCCTACTAACTATCCCTATCGCCGCCGCCGCCCCTCGATCTTATCGTATTACAAGACTTCCCTTATACGATAGCGTACCTTTATATACCGCCAGGTATAATTATACGTATATACCAGCGACCTCGGCACTTAGGCGCTTCGGTATTCGGTCGGACTACCGGTAACTTAATACCGCGAAAATATATCTAGGCGCCTTACGTAACGCTATCGTATCTAGCGGAGGGACTTTCGGTATATCTAGCGCCCCCCCGAGACTTTATAAGCGTTCTTCCTTTCTCCCCCGAATAATAAAAAAACCTAAGAACGTAAAAAGGTATACCGTAAGAGCCGCCTCCCTAAGGTCTAGCGATTTAAACTCTAGCTATCTAGTAAGCCTTATCTACCTTCCTCTTATAACTTTTAGCTAACCTTTTTCCTCCGTAGCGTATATAATTAATTCTCTCTCTAACTAATAAATATAATAACGCCGGCGCGTACTTTAGGAAAGTTACTAGGCTTAGTCGGAGAGCTATAGTAGTAAGCCCCCCTATCTACCCCCCTTCCTCTCTTAGCTTTAACTAACCTTCTTCCGCCTAATAACGCGCCTGATAACTACTAACCCGTACCGGATTACCCTTACCGGTAATACGTAGCCTAGCGGCTAGGAAAGTATCTCGCCTAAGAAGAAGCTCGCCGATAACGGTATTACAATACTATATATAATATCTACCAACTTTATATATTTACGTAACACCCTAACCTTACGGTATTCCTAACCTAATACGGTATCTCTAAGCTTACTAGCTAATATATCCTCCGGACTAGCTTTAGCTGGATTACCTATAAGTATCGTACTATTATAGGCGGTACCCTACTACGACTAACCCCACCGCCCCGGTCGGTACTACTACTCTTACCGACGGAGACGACGACGACGGTAACGACGACGAGGACCTTACCTTCGCCGTAGCTATACCTATAACCCCTACCCCTACCAGCTACGTTAAGGGTAAGGCTACTAAAATAACCTCCCCGATTAAGACCCCTCGTAAAAGGTACTACCGCTAGCCCTACTACCCCGGTCGATACTATAGCCCCTACCGATAGTAACGACGACGAGGACCCTACCTTCGCTATAGCCGTAGCCGCTACCCCTACCTCGGCTAGCCGTAGTAAGGGCGGTAGGTTATAGCCGTACCGCTACCTAGGAGGAAGAAGATAAAACTACTACTACTATCGACGCTTATATCTTAAGCGCTTATCGTTACGCCCCCGAGGAGGGAAGGCGTATCCCCTACTCGGAAAACACTTTCTTTTATAAGCTCCGTAATAGATACTCGGTCCTATTATACGCGCTTACTACCTCGAGCCCCGCTAGTCGCCGACCCCGAGATACGGGTAGTAGAGCCTAAGATTAGTATACTATATAGCTCGATAGTAATAAGCCTAGTAATAAGCCCGGCCCTATTAACTTTAAGCGTTACGGCCCTCTCCTCCGGCGCCTACGCTTCGAGCTCGAGCTAAACCGTAGTATCGACGAAAAGTACGAGAACCTCCTTATCTACGCTCTCGAAGCCCTCCGCCGCCCGGGCTAAAAAATCTCCCTCTACGTCCTATCCCTCGCTATCTCCCCTATATTTTCCAAGAACGGCTACCCCCGCTACCTCGGTACTACCTCCTTTTTCGCCCTAGGCTACCTCTAAGTAGGCGGCTACCGTTATAGCCTTTATATAGGGCGACGGAGACGATAATAACGATAAGACGCCGCCTAAGAAGACGGTAATAAGGTCTACCGCTAATAATAAGGAGGAGGACGTTCCGTATACGTATACCTAACCCCGTACCGGGTTACCCTCGCCGGTAACCTTTTATATAAAGTCTATCGAGTAGTACCTTAAGAATCGAATTAGTAGTAACCGAAATATCTATATCCGTAGGCTTTATCCGATAACCGACGACGAGCTCCTACTCTAGTATACTTCCCGCTTTAGTAAGGTAGAGTAAAGTAAGGCTATTATCGATACGGTAACCGGTATCTATAAGGGGTATATTTATAAGCCTCTCTCTATACCCTCGCCGGTAACCTCCTATATAAAGTCTATCGAGTAGTACCTTAAGAATCGAATTAATAGAAACCGAAAGTCTATATCCGTAAGCTTTATCCGACGATAAGCTCCTACTCTAGTATACTTCCCGCTTTAGTAAGGTAAAGTAGAGTAAGGCTATTATCGACATAGTAACCGGTACCTATAAGAGGTATATTTATAAGCCTCTCTCTATACCCTTACCGGTAACCTCCTATATAAAGTCTACCGAGTAGTACCTTAAGGATCGAATTAGTAGTAACCGAAATATCTATATCCGTAGGCTTTATCCGACGACGAGCTCCTACTCTAGTATACTTCCCGCTTTAGTAAGGTAGAGTAAAGTAAGGCTATTATCGACACGGTAACCGGTACCTAAAAGGGGTATATTTATACGTCCAGCATAATACCTCCCGTACCCGCTATAACGTATCGTAGGGCTACTTACATACGTTATACGTCTAGTATAACGCCTCGCGATCCCTATACGACGTATCCGGCGGGCGGCGGCGCTAGTAACGGCGATACCTCGTCCACTCCCAAGACCCCTACTAGAAAGAAGAAGGTAACTACCGCTACTAAGACTACGTCGAACGCCCGCGAGAGGAAGCCGGCGGCGACTATTACAGCCTTTATACAGGGCGACGGAGACGATAACGATAAGGCTAGGAAGAACTCTTATAACGACTTAGGAAAGGGGTAACTTTACAGCAGCGGGGGAGACGATAATAGTCTAGGATAAAGAGGTAGTAACGGGTATCTTAGTCGATATAGTACAAGTTACTATAGCTCTTAATTACATATAGGAATGGTTTTATATTACTTATAAAGCTATACCTTACAGCTCGTATCTTTTCTCCTAGGTTAATATATTTACTTTACTAAATTACAACTATATTATCCGACCGCCGTATTAACCTCCTTTATCCATTACTCCCGCAGGTATCACATTTCCAAGGCCGACCTCCTCCGATATAGTTTACCTACCTACTTTCTCTACTAAAATTCACTTCGTATAAAGGTATAGAGATTCTTAATTCGTATACAGATAGCCGGCCCCCTCCTCTACCCCTCTTTATCGTATTTACCGGGTAGTAGCGTTTAATAGGCTCGGGGGCCTAAAGTAGTAAGTAACCTCCCGCCGTTTATACCGAGCGAGTACTTATATCGGTTACTAACTACCCTAGCCGTCTAACTCCCCGGCTCCCTCCCCGGCTCCCTCCCTAGCTCCCCCCTTAGCCTTCTACTCGTCGTAGTTCTTAGCTTAGTTAGTATAGCGGCTAGAGGCCTAACCTAGTAAGTATCCGCCCGCTATCTAGATCCGGTAAGTACTTATATCTTTCTTTTCGGCGCGATTATATAGCTTATCTTCGATAAAGCGAGTCACGACCGTAGCCCTAGTACTAATCCGCCTAGTCTAACCGAGCTTAAGCTTTAGCTCCTTTAAGTTAAGACTTAGGAGACTAAGTAAAGTCTCGAAGAGTTCGTTATCTTCGTCGAGGCTAAACTCCTATAAGGCTAAATTCGCGGCTATCGTAGGTAGGTGATTTCCCTTCTAAAGTCCCCGCGCGGTACACTAGTTTAAGATCGCCGTACGGGCTACCTTCTTAATACCGCTCTTATAGTACGTAGGGAAGTATAGGAATACTTATACCTACCGGAACGGAGTAGGTATTTTAATAGAGAGGGCGAAGGTCGATTATAGTTAGGACTTTATATAGACTAAAGGCGGCCTAAGGGTTATTTTACTTTTATAAAAGTTAGTTAGGATATAAGATAAAATATTAGTTAAGGGCTTTAACAGGGTTTAAATATACTAGTAATCTTCTATCGTCGTCTATTCCGGACCTTTATTTAGACGGTATACCTGTTTTCTCCGGATAATAATACCTAGGATTTAAGTATATGGAAGGTAAGTTAACTTTATATTAGGATTCGTAAGGTACGTAAGGTAACGGCGGTTTAGCTAAATAGTTAGATTTAGGAAGACTTATAAAGTCTCGAGACCTTCTAATACTATTATAGGATAAGGCGACGTAAATATAGAATGTAAAGGCGACAAACTCGCGATATAGTATATATAAAGAGATCCTTAGCTGTAAGGCCTTAAACCCTAGTCTCCCTTAGCTCCCTAAACCCCTGGATTCCTAAGGCCTAGCTTCCTAAACCTTAGCTATACCTAATTTATCAAGCCCTAAATTTCTACCCGATAGCCTTTAAAGTATATCGTCGTCACTCTACTATAGTATAGCCTTCGTATCGCTAAGGGCTTTTACGAGATTAGTCCTCCTACGGCGAAAGGCGCCTAATATCTTATCTAGTATCTTACAAGCTTTAGTCGCCGACTCTAGTACGCTAAGGAACGCTAAAGGGCTACCGTAACCCAGATCCTTTATAAACAGTACTATCTCCTCCTCGTATATATTAGGCCAGGTATTGTAATAGTAGCGGAGTAAGCCCTTAAAGAAGATATAGGCGTCGCCGCCGTTAAAGCTAGGCCGTAGTAACTACTCGGCGGATTTCCGACGCGCTCCCGGCTCCTCGGGTTACTTACTACTAAACTTAAGCTTAGCGTTAAGATAAGAAGCTATATCGCCTAAGGGGTCTATCTACCGAGAGGGTCCTGGCTAGCTCTAGCTCTAGTAGCCTAGCTTCGCCGTCCCGTCTAGGCTAAGGCTAAGGAGGAATTCCGTAGCGGGGGTAGGAATAAGCGGCGTAAGGCTAGTAGTACTTTTAGTAATAGCTAACGTTTCGCCTACGAGTAAGTCTATATCGGCTATATCTATATTACTTTAAAGGCTATTATAAACGCTTCCGCCCGCGCTAGTAGAGCTATAGCTAGTAATAGTAGATCTCTAGCTATCGATATTACGGTACTAGATATACCGCTACTTAACTTCGTCGGGGATAGTCCGGTACTACTTTATATACCGGAGGATAACTTTAAGATACTTAGCCTTCGTCGCGCTTTCTAGAAGGCTAACGCCCTCGTTAAAGGGAGTAGTAAGAGCCCGGATAAAGGTTTTCTTAGCCGGAACGACGTCCTTTAGGAGCGACGTAAACTTCTTTACGAGCCGCTCGTCGAACCCTATATTATATATCAGAACCGCGGTCTAGAAGTCGACTAGTATTATATTACTACTACTCCCGGTCGCCTAGACGTAGATATTACGTTCCTTATAGTATTTCTCGAGAGTATCTCTAGTAACGGTATATACGAGCGGATCGTATCTTCCGGTTAGCTTTAAGGGGTTAGGGTCAGCTAATACTATAACGGATATAGACGACGAGGCCGGCGGTAACGAAGGTCGGCTCGGGCGGGAATAATAAGTATAGCCGTAGTAAAGAGGGTAAGTAGATACTACCGGCTTACGATTAATATATCCGGAGATAGTAGTAGTTAGAAAGGGCTAAATAGGTGATTTTAATACCGACAGTCCCGGCAGGGATAAGTACAAAGTATATTATTAGCTATAGATAGAAGTTCCTAAAATTAAGGTAATAAAGTATATCGCGACGGCTTAAAGTATCCTCCCCCTCGGGCGCTAGGAACCTAGTAAGGCTCGACGCTAAACCTTAGCTAACGACGAGGTCGAGATAATAATCCTAAGGAGGGTACTTTATTTATAATATCGTCGCTAATACCGTCGCTAGTACTATCGTAGCCTCCCTATCCCCTCTTATATTCTTTACTAGTAATAACTAATAAACGAGAATAAGCTTATCCAGGGAGTACCGCTACGGTAAGCGGCTGATCGATAATAGTATTTACGGAAAAATATTTACGAGGCGAGATAACTTAAAGCGATATCTTCTTCTTTAGTATAATATTAATAGTAAGCGGGGCGCGTAAAATACCTTCGTCCAGGTAATACCTCGTTATATAAGCGGCCGCCTTATCTTCGACCTAGTCCGTAACGCCGACGAGAACGCCCGAGTAATTATTCCGTACGTGCCGGCGGGGGTAGTAGTTCGCCTACGCGTAGCTAACTAAGTATTTAACGGGCGTCTACTATTCCGCGATAAGATACCTCCGTACGAAGCTAAGTAGTTTATACTTTTAAAGTAGTTTAGGGAAGTAGACTAGCTTTCCGAAGCGGCTAAGGAGCGATTCGATAAGTATATCGCGGGACTAATAGTATCTTAGGGTACTACCTCTAGCAGGACGTATATTATACTACTAACGGAGTAGTAGTTCGCGAGCCCTACTAAGCTAATAGGTTACTTTAAGGAGTCCGCTTACCCTAGCAGCGACGCGTAACGTATAATAGGTATTATCCTCCCTCGTCCCCTACCGCCTATACTAATCCTACTCTTAGAGATATAAGGACGGCGACTACTCGATATATCTAGGACGGGCGATCGGATAGTTTCGCGAGTAGCCTTATAGGGGTATCGAGCTAGATAACTTCCTCGAGTACGGGCCGTTCGAGCGTATCGACGGCTCCTACCTCTACTATAACGGTATATACGTAAACCCGGAGTATATTATACTAAAGCCTTACTTAACGAACTAGGACCGGCTAAAGTACTATAATAAGGCGAAGATAACGCGTTAAAGAGGCTACGTCCCGACGAGCTACGACTTATATACTCCGCCGTACTTACTATAGTAGGTCGTATTAACGACGTATAAGCGAGTACTAATCCAGCTATATATCCTAGCTCGCGCAACCGGCTCGGTATACCATCCACCCGCTCGTCCGCGCTTCTACCCCTTTAGTATATTCGAGACCGCCCTTCCCGTTAGCTTCTAGTCCGGCGGAACCGCGGCGGTCGGTAGTATGTAAGCGACGGGGCCGCTACCTAAGCCTGATATAGTTTACGTATTCTATCCCGGTATCCGGGCGTTTACTAGTATTATAGCGTACTAGGTGTACTTAGTCGCGGGGTATAAGGAGGTCGCGGAAGGAGATCGTCTAGTCGAGGTTTAGAAGTTAGTAAAGGTCTAGTAGTACTATTACGGCGTAACGGGGGGGGGGGCTAAGTCGACGAAGGAGAAGCTTACTCGGGCTTCCTAAGTAGGACTTACCTAGTATTAGGTTTTAGGGTAGGATATCGTATTTTAAGTACGGATTTAGGATCGGGGTTATTATATCGTTCGGAGTACTATAGCGAGAGTATAGCTAATTAGGCCTAAGGTTAAAAGGTTTAGTAGCTAAGAGTTATAAATAAATAGCGGGGCTTCTTCGCCCTCGCCCCTTTCTTTACGTTATTATATAACCTTAAATATACTTTAACTAATAGGAAGGCGCTATATTATCCCTGCTAGGGTATTAAGGAAAAAGCGAAGATAGAGTCCTAGGCTAAACGTACTTTAAGTATTCTTTCTTAATATATCCGTCTAGACTATAAATATAGATTTAAACTAGCGATTTCCTCGGTAAAGTAAGTTATAAGATTAAATAGGAGGATCTTACTAACTTCCTATTTATCATCGAGCCCGTAGTCGTAGACCTTTACCTAGTCCCTAATATCCTTTACTAAGTTCTACGCCCGCGCCTACAGATAGACGATAGATAACGACTCCGACCCCGAATCTAAAAGCCCCCCCGAAAGTCCCCCCGAGAGCCCCTCGCCCGAAACTACTAAACCCCCCGAAACCTCCGATACCTCTAGCTCTCCCAGCTCTTCCGCTACGTTAAGATAAACGCCAGCTTTAAGGCCTCCGAGTAAGGCGGAATAGCAAGCCAGGCGAGATACCGTTACCCGTACGACCCGTAAAAGACCGGCCGAGGTACGAGTTATAGTCCGTATTCGACTATCGCTATCCCGAGATCTTCTAAAACTTAGCTTTACAAGCCCTAGGAAGATAGAGATAAGTCTACCGTTACAGAGCCTACTTAACAGTCGCCCCTTAGTAGAGACCTTTAGCTTCGATTATATCTTCGGCCTAGGCGATAAAGACGAAAGCGTAAAGAGTATATTATCGCCCCTATTTAAAGAAGCTACCGTAAGTATATCTTAAAGTCTCTATATTATCGCCTACGGAGCCTCGGGCTCGGGGAAGACGTATACTATAACCTCGCTCCTCCGTAATATACTCGAGGCGTTTAGAGCTAGGTTCTTCTACTTTCTATCGGAGATATATATCGATAAGATATACGATCTCTACTCGCCCCTAAAGTAGTAAACGAGCTATATATAGGGTACGAGGATAAACGTCGGGCTAACGCCGTCGAGCCTACCCGATATACTAAAGTAAATTAAGAGTAGGATTAAGAAGGGCTGTACGGTAGCCCCTACGTCGGCTAACGCTTCTTTATCTCGCTCGTACTTAATTCTAACCCTAGTCTCCCCGGGCGGCGGTACTATCTTACTTATAAACCTCGCCGGTAATAAGCGTCTAAAGGATACTACGGGTTACGTAAGAGACTAGGTAAGGGAGCGGGAGATAAGGGTGATTATATTAAGCCTTAGCTCCCTTTAGATAGTACTCCGTAGTATCCGTAATAAGATAGTAGTTATATATAATAGTATAATACTTACTAAGGAGTTTAAGCCGTTGCTCGTAAGCCTTACGACGACTTTCCTCCTCCTAGTAGTATATCCCGTTCGTAAGCGTACTTCCGAGACGATAATATCTTTAAGGTTTAGGGTAGCTATTACTAGCGAGTTACTTTAACTTATATTTATCTTAAAGCCGAAGGTAAACTATATATTAAAGGAAAGCTACCCGGGCGGGGTTGTAAGGTAGGTTACTAGTCTAGTAGGTATTTAGAGTCGCCTTACGCGGATTCTAAGTATATTTAGGATACCTAACTCCTTCTCCCTTAGTTCGTTAGTTATAACCCGGTATCTTCCAGGCTATATATACCTAGGTCCGTTCCCGTGGAACGGCTATCTATTTCTCTCTCCCCTAGGTTCGTTAGTTAACCTAGTATCCAACGTAATACTAACGAGCTTTAGAGAACTACTATAGCGCCGTTACTATACGGATATATCTTCTTCTTCCCCCGCGTAGTAGGGATAGGAAGAGATAATTAGGATAAACTCCTCGCTCTATATACCGAGCGGGGTATCGCTACTAAGCCTTTTACTAATAGTATCTTAATAGGTCGGCTAGTTCTCTAGGAGCTCGGCCTCCCGCCTAACGACCTCCTTCTCGACAGTATCGTCGACCTAACGCTAATAACGCTTACGGAGCTCTAAGCTAAGATAGGGAAACCCTAAACCCGCGAGACGCTTATTCGGATATACGTCCGGATAGAGCTCGATATACGTTAACTTTATATACGTTAGCTCGGCTAACTCGCCTAAGGAAATATCGAGATACCGGACTTATAGGAGGGGATAGTATACTTATAAGATAATATAGATACGGACTTATAGGAGTAGATAGATACGGACTCCTAGGAGGGCGTTACGGATTCGTAGGAGTAGATAGATATAGACTCCTAGAAGGGCGTTACGGATTCGTAGGAGTAGATAGATATAGACTTGTAGGAGGGCGTTACGGATTCGTAAGAGTAGATAGATATAGACTCCTAGGAGGGCGTTACGGATTCGTAGGATAGAGTAGATACGGACTCGTAGGAGGGCGTTACGGATTCGTAGGAGGGCGGCGACTTGTAGGAGAGTATCGTTACGGCGTATATATACTACCGCGAACCTTCCCCGGAACTTTAAAAGTAACTTAGATTAGACTATATATATTTCTTCCAGTATATAAGCGGTAGGGGCTATAATAAAGGTTACCCGCCGTAAGATACTAGTAGATGTAGAGAGTTAGAGTATAGGAAGTAAGACGGGGCCGAAAAGGTAATAATAGATAGGTTATATATTAAAATAGTTACGATTATAATCGGAACTCTTAGTTAAGTAGGGGAAACCCCCCGCGTACGAAGCGCTAAAGTTTCTTATTAAGGGGTAAACCCTTAACTAGTATCTTAGCGGGGGACGCCGCCTTAAAGAGGCACGCCGGCCTAACTAACCCCCCCTACCTTACTCTAGTATATCCTCCTCCTCGGCCTCTTCTATCCCCTCGGCTAAGGCCTCGGCTAGCTTATCCTCGGCCGCCGCCTAGATAGCCTTAGCCTACTTAATATCGCGGCGGGCGGTAGCCTCCGTCTTAGTTACTATAGCCTTAGTACGGGCGACGTCCCGTTTAGTAACGACGATATTCTTACGGAAGGCCGTACGGGCGGCGACGCTTCTCCGGGTCGTAGGGCGGGGGGCCGGGCTAGGGGCGGCCGTACTACTTATAGCCGGGCGGGGGGTAGTAGTTTAGCGGGGGGTAGGGGTAGCGCGGCGGTCGGGGGTAGGGGTAGTAATAGCGGCGCGGGTACGGGTAGTACAGGGGGTAGTAGGGAGGGGGCTTACGCTAGGGCTAGGGACGAGAGGAGCTACCGTAACCTAAGTTAGGGAGCTACTATTCGTTAGTAAGTATAATCGATTAAGTAAATATTTCGTTATCCCGTTAGGAACCGAGACCCTATACTTAGCGCGTTATATAGGTAAACGTTGGGACGGTACCCGATTAGTAATCGTCCTCGGCGACGGGATCTATATAGCGCTACTACCCCGCGTAAGAATAAGATAATAGCGAAAGAAAAAAGAAAGAGGAAAACTTATAAGTTATCTTTTAACTCCGTAAAGTCGGCGGCCGCGCGCGCGCGTATTACGGGGGGGGTCGATCTTCCTATCTTAATTATAGGCTTAAAGAGAATAGAAATAGATTTAGTAAAGACTAGGGAAATATTTTATAAGAGGTGTAACCGCCTGTTAACTAGACCCTGGCTGCTTAGGTAGGGCGGTAGAGTACGACGGTAGGTATAGGGCTAGTTTTAAGGTTTCTTTTCGGACTACCTACCTAACTACCCGCTAATAGAGAAGGGTAATAACGGGATTAGGCTATAAATACTAGGCCCCTCCCGGAACGGCTCCGCCCCGGAGCCGACCGTAATCCGGCTACGTAATCCAGACTTTAATCTACTATTTACCGTACATTTCTACTACCCTAGTACCCCTTATCTACTCTCCCCGTACTCGTTAAAACCCTTCTAAGCTTTAACTTTAAGAAGGAAAAGAGTAACTCGAGTAACCGGCCTTATTACTACTACTATTAAGAACGTAAGATTCCGCTACTAGTACGCTACGACGACGTCTCTAGGCTTAACCGAAGTATTAACTCGCTGGTAATAGGGCTTTAAGAACTAGCTCGACTGGAAGGGTTCGATACCGTAAGTTAGAGGCGGCGGGTTAGAGGCGTCGCTACCTAACGGCTAGTATTCTAGGTAGTCGAGAGAAGAACGGGGGGAGGGCGTAGAGATCGGTCGGTTACCGTCGGGCGTACTACTATAAGTAACAGCGCCGGTATTTCGGGTAGTTACGAGATAGGCGGAGTCTTCCTTATAACTAGATTTTAGAATACCTAACGATAGCTATAAGCCTAATACTCTTCCGGCGTTAGTCCGCTATTTACCTTTATAATAGGCTCCGGACTAGTCTCCTCCGTCTATATTCTTTCTATCCTCTTTATCCTCTTTATCCCCTACCTAGTAAATTCCAAGGGCTATTCTCTCCGTCCATCCGTTATTATAATTATTAGTAATTCCTAGTACTATAAGCCTACTTTACCGACCTTAAAATAGCCTAAGTCCTACTTAAAGGAAACGCCCTCCTCTACGAGCTCGCCTAAAGTTACCTATAAGTCTTCGATAAAGCTTACGGGGCTAAACTCTAGGCCCTATATAACGGGGAACTACCCTTTTAAATAGTTTAATAAATAAACGACGCCTACTAGGAGCTCGCCGGCTATCTCCTATATATCTTTAACGGACTTAATAGGGCCGTATACCGGGCCGTACTTCCTAAGTAATTACAGCTAGTACTATAAAAGGATTTACTAGCCTTACGGTAGGCGGTCCTCCCGTACCTATCTATAATAAGTTTTTTCGGAAATCCGATAGCCTAACCCGCGACGAGTCTACCATTTAACCCGAACTAGCCTATAATAAGTCCGTTTAGGGACCCGTCGACCGCTTAGTAACCCGCGGCGGGTTCGTCGACGTAATAGCCTAACCCGTCGAGTAGTAAGGATACGAAGCGACGGGAGGAGAAGTAAGCTAAAGCGGAGATATTCGTAGCGAAGCGTAGCCCGGCGTAAGTACTTAAGCTACTCGGCAGGCTAGAGGCGAAGGTAGATAAAGTATAAAAGGAGCTCGACTAAATACTAGATATTAAAGTTATATTAAAGGAGCTAGGAGCGATAATAGATAGGTAGTCGGGATATACCGAGAAGATTAAGGACCTGGAGAATAAGGAGAAGGAGAAGGATAAGATTATCGAGTCGCTTTAGGCGGAAGCGAAGGATACGAAGGAGAAGCTAGAGTAAGTAATTAAGGTACTAAAGAATAGGGGAATCGTCTTAGGCGTAGACGAGGCGATTTAGTATAAGTAGGAGGATATAGTAGAGTAAAAAGGAATAGAAGCTATGTAAGAGAGACTCAAGTCGCGTTAATTTCGGAGCCTTCGGGACGAAGGCTTTAATTAGATAGATATAGTATAAGAGGAAGAAGAACGAAGTATAACTTAGTATCTAAGCTATAAATATATACTTAAGCCCTACCTAGCGTTAGCTTCGCCGTCGCCCTCGAGAATAAACGTAGCGAAGCTAGCTATATATTTCAGGGCTTTGTACGTAGGGCCTAATACTAATTAGTATATCTTCTATATCTTAATTCCCGAGCGTACTATATTTCTACCGCTACTAGGACTAAAAGCCGCCTCTTAAAAGCCGCCTCCTAAAGCGCTCTTATACCTAAAGGGATGTCCCAGGCCCTCTCCGAGTTCCGTAGCCATAAACGTACTAGGTAACGCCGCCGAGCGGCGTCGAAGGTAGTAGTCGGCCGAACCCGCTATATACTCCAGAACTAGGTATATAAAGCTAAAAAGATATCTTCCTAACCCTACCCCTACTTATCTAAATTAAGAACGCCTAGCCTATCCTTTAACTAATTAAGGGTAAAGGCTCCCGCTCGGTAATTAGAATAGGTAGGGGTACTAGTCGCGGAACGCGCTATTAAAGTCGGTAAGCTCCTTAGTAGTCTAGAAAATAGGGTCTAGAAGGGGAGGGGCGGGGCCGGGGGCGACGGGGTTAAAAGGGAAGAGACCCTTTAGTACCGCCGTAATACGCGTAGCATCCTTACGGGTATAGTACTAAACGGGTACGGGAGCGGTTATAGATATTACCAGCGGTATCGTAGTTACCGGGACGGCTATCTTAGTCGGCGTAGTACTCTTAGTCGACGTAGCAGTCTTAGTCGGCGTAGTAGCCTTAGTCGGCGTAGTAGCCTTAGTCGGCGTAGTAGCCTTAGTCGCCGGGACGGGCCTTTACTTAGAAAAGTTATAGAGGCCGTCGCTAGGAGTCTGATCCGAGTCGCCGATAGCCGTGCCCGGACTCGCCGTAGAAGTATTAAGCGCCGAGAGCTAGGCGAGGTCGACTATCGAGATAAACTTAATAATCGCGGCGGTCTCTACCTTAGTATAGCCGTCGAGGTACCTATAGTACGCCAGCTACTTATAAATGTTAAAGATATACGTATTCGGTAAGGGGGTAGTATCCCGGGGGTTCGGCATCGTCGGTCTATCGTAGCCTTCGAGGCCTGTAAAATATACTTACTACTACTAATACGAAGACGCGTCCTAGTAATTACCCTAGCTAAATTCGTTACGATACCTATCGCGCGTATACTAGCTAAGGATGCTAGCGTATTATAGAAGCGGGCGCGGCAGCCCTAAAGATACGTCCTAGTAATTACCCTAAGTAGACTTATCGAGATACTTATTACGCGTATACTAGTAAAAGGTACTAGTACGTTACGGGTATAGGCGTAGCTACTATAAAGATATACGATAGGATTCGTCCTCGCCGAATTCGTCCTCGCTAAATTCGTCGAGATTTCTATCGTACAGATACTAGCTAGGGATATCGGTATAGTACGGGTACGGCTATAACGGAAGGGTAACATCCTTAGGTTTCGGTAACTAATTCGGGTTAAAGATATTACTTAGGTAAGGGTACGGGTACGAACGCGCGTATAGCTACTATAAAGATATATCCTAGGATTTTTTATTACTAAATTCGTCGAGATACCTATCGCGCGTAAGCTAGCTTAAGATACTCGTAAGGTACTAGCGTAACTATAGCGGAGTAATACTTTCCTTAGATTTCGGTAACTATCTCTCGTCGCCCTCGGGATAGGTATAGCGTAGATAATCCTACGAGGGAGGGGTACCTCGGATAATACCGGGCTTACTAACATTCGTATTTCCGCGGCGCGCTTAGGGTAGATATATACTAATCTGGCGCGCCTGTTACTACGGCTGGGATACTAGGGGATCTTATAGCGTTAGCGGCTGCCCGTCGTTAACGAGGTAGTCGATTACTAAATCGTAGACGTCCGCCTTCTTATCGGGGAGGTCGCCTAGGCCGAATTTAGCCGTAGCGGTCTCCTTTATCTTATCGGCGGTATAGCTAACGAACTTAACGAGGAAGGGACGGATTCGATCCTAGTAGGGCTACCGAACGCCTTTCTCCTATATAAAGCGGGCCGCGATAAGGTTAGGTTTCTTCGCCTTCCCCGTCTCCCCCTAGTAAGGGATCTAACGCTTATCGGCCTACTTAGATAACTCGGCGACTGTTAGGCCCTATAGGTTAGTATAATATCTAAGCGGAGCTGGCATCCCCTTTATATTACTAATACTATCGATATCGAAATCGAGAAGGCTTATCGTAGCGGAGGCGGCGTTACCCGAAGAGATACGAGATAAGGTAGCTAGGCGGAGATATAGCGCGGTCGGCTTATCGTAAAGTACTTATTAGGTACTATTTACGTTAGACCTTCTCGATACTAGGGGGAGGGGTATTAAGTATATACCTTAATATACCGTTCTCGCGTCTTCCATCTTCGGGACCGCGCCTAATATAGGTAAGGCTCGCCGGGCCGTTATAGAGAATATCGCCTTATCTACGAGGCTAGCCGTCCCTTATTTACTAACGTATCTACCTCTCTGGATAAGAAGTATTATCGGGTAAAATCGCGGTCGGTATTAAGAGCCTAAGCTTAGTAAAGAGTAGTAGTAGTATCCTTACCGGTTAGGAATCGGTTAGGAGTTAGAATAAGGTTAAGTACTAGGTAGTCCGAAGAGAAACCGAACGCTAGCCCCGTACTAGCCCTATTCGGGTTATAGACTCCAGCTTCTAGAAAGCCCTATAATCTACTCGGGGTTTCTGGATAATAATACCTTCGCTCGCTACTTTAAAGGTAGATTTATATAATATATATAATCGGCGGCGCTTCTAGTCCTTCGAATCTATTCCGAGTTTTATATACAGTTTACGACGCTTTATACGTAGTTAGTTAGTTCGTTAGACGCCTACCCGGGGGGCTAATAACTAAACTACGACCGTAATTAAGAAGGTCTGTAAACCGTCTTTCTCCGGCCTAGCTAGCCGCGAGTCGAATCTCGACATTAATAACATACCGATATATACTATATATACGAAGCGGAGTTAACTTAAGCGCGTTAACTCTAAGCGTATTAATATAAAGTATAGTTAATACAGAGTACGCTTATTAAGCGCGATTAATAACCAGGCCCGACGTAATAGCGAGATAGTTTTATTTATTCGGGTAAGGTTACCGTAACTAAGGTAAGAGTTAAGGTAATATTACTAACGTACGTCTTCCTACCCTCCCTCTACCTTTACCGGCGCGTCCTAATATCCTCGAGCTTAGGCTAGGATCTAGTTTCCTCGCGTTATTTCCGTTAATAAAGCCCGATCTATTCCAGAAGCTATCCCGATACTACCGAACCGCTCCGATATAGCCCTCCCTTACTTTAAATACTCCTAACGGCGCGCTACGGGACAAGGCCTATACCTAAGAAAGTAAATTAATACTTTACTATTCCTAGAGGAGCCCGCGAGATATCTTCCGCTATCTCCTTACTTCGGCTAAGCCTATCTAAGTTAGTAAGATCTAGATAGCCGCCATTACGCGCCGCATTATATTAAAGCCGTCTCGATATACGAACCGTCCCGATACGGCTAAGCCACCCCCGCTCTAAAGACTACCTTATCCTTAATATAATACCGTAAAACAAAAGAGAGCGGAAAGGTCTTATAGTCTACAGGGGGTTATCGAGGATAAGCGATAGCGATATCTATTTAGCCTCCCCGAGGTTTAAAGATAAGCGTAGTAGACTAGTTTATCGGAGAAGGTTAGGAACGATAGTTATAGGGGTTATCGGGGATAAGCGATAGCGATATATATTTAGCCTCCTCGAGGTTTAAAGATAAGCGTAGTAGACTAGTTTATCGGAGAAGGTTAGGAGCGACAGTTATAGGGGTTATCGAGGATAAGCGATAGCGATATATATTTAGCCTCCCCGAGGTTTAAAGATAAGCGTAGTAGACTAGTCTATCGGAGAAGGTTAGGAGCGATAGTTATAGGGGTTATCGAGGATAAGCGATAGCGATACCTATTTAGCCTCCTACTAAGCGTAGTAGACTAGTCTGTCGGAGAAGGTTAGGAGCGGAAGCTAGGGTAAAGAGACTATACTAATAAAGATAATAGTTAGGAGGGATAATACTTAGAGCGGATTCGGGCGATAAGGTAGTAAAGAGCGGTTAAATATAACTATCCACGATACGGTCTAGTATCGGATATTAGGCTTAGCTACCTTAGTATCCGATATCGTAATCGCTATATATACTATTAGGTTTACTCTTAGTAACGCTTTCTGGTAGCAGACGGAGAAGTAAAGAGGCGTCGGTAATCGGGAAAGCCAATATAATATACGTACTACATTTATATCTCCAGTATATCCCTATTAGCCTACTTATAGTAGACCCTCTCTTAGTCCTTATACGGTATCTATCTCTATTATCTCTACTTTATATAATCGTAGTATAAAGAAAGCCTATATAGTATCTAGGATAACAGGCTCCTACATACGGAGGTTAGAAAGCCCCTTATCAACCAGGTACCTCGATCCTTTTAGGATAGCTACGGTAAGGGGAGGGGATTTACTTACTTATACTAAGCGCTAGCTACGGCGAGGGTAGACTAGACCCTAGACCCTTAGTATATAAGTACTATAACGTCGGGATAAGTACGACGAGGTATATATAAGGTTACATTAGATAGTTACGATTATAAGAGGAACTCTAAGTAAAGTAGGGAAAACCCTATACCTAAATCTCCTTACTACCTTAGTAGCATCTCCTCGGTATTTCCTCGGTATCCCCTCGTTATATAGTATCCCCTCGTTAGTATCCCTTCGCTAGTATCCCTTCGACGGTATCTCCTCGCTAATATCTCTTTACCGGTATCTCCTCGCCGGTACCTCCTCGCCGGTATCTCCTCGCCGGTACCTCCTCGATAGTATCTCCTCGCCGCCTACGGACGAGATAGCTTATCTAAAGGTATTAGAGCTCGTCGCCGCTACTACTACTTATCTCGATATTAGCTTACTCGTCGGCTTAGTCCTCCTTAACCTCCTCTTACTCCTACTCCTCCTTTCCATTATACTTCTTATTACCCTTATTATCCTTACCCCCCTTATTATCCTCGTTATCGTTATCCTCTTCCTCCTCGGCCGAAAGCTATATTCTCTTCCGCCCGAGGCTCTCTCTCTTCTTCTTCTCGGCCTTTACCGAGATCTAGATACGCCGGAGTCGATACTCCTCGATACGGCTCTCCAGCGGTAGTATCTACTTAATCTAGGCGGTAACGATAGTCGTACGGTCCTTCTACTTCTTGTCGTAGCCGATACTATAATGGACCCGTAGATCCTAGAGTTCTATAGTTATTATAGCTATAATATCTTAGGCGAGCCAGTAGTTACTCGGGAGTTTAAGCTCGAAGAACGCGGATACTATTATCGCCTAGACGGCCCTGTACCATTTCTATAGAATCGTATCCGAGATATTATAGATACTAGGGTTATAGCGGGCGAAGTAATCGAGGCCCTTATTATTTATACCGCCCGTAAGTAAGATACTTAACTTACTATTTACGGTAAACGTACTAGTACCTATTAACTTCTCGTTAATAAGGTCGAATAAGATAACGCGCCCTATTGGCTTATCGAACTTATTATCCGAGTCCGATATAATAAGCGATAGGTAAGTCTAGGTAGCCTTGTCTGGAATTATTAAAGGTTAAACTAATAAGTTATTAGTCCGGGTATAGCCTACCTTAAGTTACGATTAGGCTTATCCGTATTACAGTATTACCGATAGTATCGTAGCAAAGGTCCTAAGTCTTATATACTAAGCTAATATTACAGTAAGTACCTAGGTATTAAGAAAAGGGCTTAGAAGAGGGGTTATTATACCTAGTAGATAGCTAAATATCTTTTAGTTAATCCTTTAAGATAATATAAAAAGGTATATATCGGATAAAGCTTATTAGGTTAGTTTTAGTCTTAGATATAAGTCTTAGTTTGTAGTAAATTAAATCGAATAGCCTAGGGGTAAATCGTTTCTCTCTTTGTTAAAAGAAATAAGATAGAGTTAGATCGAACGATATATTAATCCCTACCCCTGTATTAATATACCTAGAAGGATTATAGTACTAGAAGAAGCTATCGTTTATTATTTCCCCTCTCTATATTAAATACCGAATATACCTAGAAGGACTATAGCATAAGAAGAAGTCGTCGTTTAATGTTTTACTTCCCCCGTATTAACGTAAATAAAAGGGGGCAGAATAGGAAATAGTAATAGTACCTATACTATCTAGACGGTCGTAGTAAAGCATTAGGCTTCTAGTAGCGCGCCGTAGGAAGCCGTTATCCGTATATTCCGTATATACTCTCTTTTAGAGTTCTAGGATAAATACGAAGAATAATAGAAAATTAACTTACGTCGCGATCGGAGGCGAGGTCGAGAGGCCGGGCAGATATAGCCTGTACGCCGCGTAGATCTACTTAGTCCTATACCTAGACTCTAGTCCTATACCCCTACAAATTAATTCCCCGATCGATTATCCCTACCGAAACCTTATTCTTTAGCCTTACAATAGATAAGACGAAAATACCGGTAACAACTCGCGCTAACCGCCCTACCGGCCTCGCCGGCGCCGACTCCTCGGAGTTAAAAGATAACGTATAAGTTTCTCTCTTCCCTTTTCCCTCGTTACGGCCGTCTTATCTTCTATACGCGTCCGTATAGTAGCGCTACAGGGATCGGCGGGGCCTGCTAATTAAGGCTTCCCGTCCCGCGTATATAACGCGCTAAGGACCTAGGGATAGGTCCCGGTTCCTAAATTACGGGATAACGACTAACGCTACTTCTAGAATAAGAACTACTAACTCGTAAGCTCTTTAGTTATTCGACTTAATAAGTAAGTACTAATAATAATAATTATTATAAAGTTAGAGATACTAAGCTATCCGCTCGGGACGTTCGTATAGCTAACCGGGCGTAGAAAAGGGTAGCTGTTACTTTACTAGTAGCTAGGGTAAAGTCGGGGAAAGCGGCGTTCCCTTATATACTTACCCGCTTCGAGCTAATCCCCGGCTCTACCCCCGGCGCTACCCCCCCCGCTACCCTAGATACGTCTATCTTTTATACCGCCCCGGGCACCCTAGCCTATACTAGCCCCGCCGCCCTTATAAGCCCCGCCCCCGTAAGCTCCGCCGCCGGCCCCGCCCTAACCGAGTAGGAGAAGGATAACGAGGAGAAGGAGGAGGAGGAATAAGTAGGGTAGGTTCGTCGAGTTTTACGGGTCTTTAGGGCGGTATCCCCCGCCTAAGTTTAATATTTTTATCTAGTTATCTCCGGGGCTTATCCCCTTAAAACCGTTATACCCCCGCCTCTCTACGATCCTATTATATACTCCGTAACCGGTTTACCCGTCCTAATAATAGTCCCTTTACTATCGCGACTAGCTACGGTCCGGTATTTTATAACGTAGTAAAGGTATTAGCTCCTATACGCGTACTGGATAACGGCTTCGGCCTCGAAGTTAACGGCTCTAAGACCCTATTATACGCCCCTATCCTAGCCTTTACGGGTATATTAGGAATTAGCTAACTTAAAAGCTATCTTAACGGCTTATTCCTTTTACTTTAGAGGCTTAGTATTTAGGTCTTCGTACCTAGGTCGTTATAGTAAATAATACCGCCCGCTTAATCTAAAGGTCCCGGGGCGGTCGTAGCCTTTATATAGGGCGACGATAATCTTAAAGAAGAAGGTTAAGGGGCCCGCCGCCGCCGATAAAGACGAGGAGGAGAGTACTTACGAGCTCCCGCTCGATAAGCCCCGGCTAGCGACCCCTAGTACTAGGATCCGGAGCGGCGATACCCGTAGAACTATCTCGCCCCTATCGATAAGAAGACTATAATAACTTCGCCGAAATATTAGTTAAGTTAATCCTATCGACCCGAGTAAGACCCCTTCGATATAGCTACGGTTACGTCCTTAAGCCGCTAGTATTCGGCGTAGTATAGGTAGCGCGTAGATTACTATTCGGTAGCGGGTAGCTCGTCCTCGACTATACGGAAGCGGTTATCGTAAGGGGTATATATTTATTCTTCGCGGACGGGGCGGGGAGCTTATCCTCGATTATACGGAAGCGGTTATCGTAGGGGGTAAGGGGTAGCGGTATTAAGACCTTTAACGGAGAGTATAAGATATACCGGCGATAAGAAAAGACCTTTAGCGGAGAATACGAGACGTATCCGTAGCCTCCTTAACTAGTAGCTATTACGTCCTACGCCGTTAGTACTTAGCGTAGTATAGGTAGCGTATAGATTATTATATAGTAGTAGGGGCTCGTCCTCGACTATACGGAAACGGTCGTTATAGGGGGGGGTACGGGGTAGGCGGACGTACTAGGTAGCCCGTAGTAGGGTTATAGCGGTAGTATTAACTTTCCAGGGGAGTTAGCGGGATAGGCGGTAGAAATAGGGCGAAAGCGTAACGCTAATAACGAATTCCCCGTTTAGGACGACAAAGCGTATACTAGGTCGACGATAGTATTTCCCTCTTAACATCTTCTCCCTCGTATCTAGCCTCGAAGGCTCGGCGTTAAGCCTAAGATAGTTACTAACCGTTAGTACGATATTAAGAAAAAGCTCTTCGCTAACGAAAGCCTCTTTACCGAGGCCGGTACCCCTCGTACGCCGGTTAAGAAGTGTAAGACCGTTAAGGCGTAGAGTAGCTCGGCTACTAAGAAGATCGTAAAGCCTCGCGCGCCTAAGAAGAAGGCCGAGCCTAAGGACGAGAAGAGTAACTAGGGTATCTAAGGGCCTAGGGGAGGGTTTTAGGGACTAGTAATAGGACTCGACCGAACGGCTTTAGAATAGATACGAGGATGGACTAGCTAATATCGGAGGTATTACCTAGGGACGGAGGAAAGGAAGATATAGGGTATAGCGTATAATCCTATCAACGGTTAAGCGTAGTATTCGGAATCGTCGGTCAGCCGGGGATTAATACCCGTCGCCTAAGCTAATAACCGTCGCCTAAGCTAATAACCGTCGCCTAAGCTAATAACCGTCGCCTAAGCTAATAACCGTCGCCTAAGCTAATAACTATCGCCTAAGCTAAGGTCGCTACCGCCCGAACTAAGCTACGCGTATAGTACGCGATAAAGATATTTATCTATCTATAGAGGAGAACTTAGCTAGTATAATAACCGTCGCCCTAGCTAGGTTTTTATACTCTATCCTTTATCTCTATATTCTAGTATAAATCGGTCTACGCCTCCGTTAAGCCGTCGTCGAACTTAAAGTTATAGGGATTACCTAACGTATAGCGCTATCGACGGGTAGCGCGAGGCGTAGTAGTAGTCCGGTAACGCCGTCGATAGTAAATAAGAGACGTATAGCCGAAGAAAAAGATATCCGGTAACGAACGTAAGGCGTAGCGGCGAGAGAAAAGATATCCGGTAACGAACGCGAGGCGTAATCGAGCTGGAAATACAGGTATTAGTTAAAGTATAAGACGGGGACTAGTAGATAAATAATAGGACTTATAGTATTTACAGTCTAGTATACTCGATAACGAATAAGTAATATATTAAGACTATCCTAATCGCCCCTATAACTACTACCCTCTCCCTACTACCCCCGCTACCCCAGCCGCCCTAATAGCCTTAGCCCCCCTCTACCTAGCCAGCCTACGAAAACCTAGTATCCCGTCGATAACTCCCCCCGAGGTAACTCCCTAGAAAATCCTACGCCGAGTTCCGTAGGTCCTCCTCCTACCCGGTACAGTTAATAAGCCAGTACCCCTACTTAAAAGGCTAGAGCGCGCGGGATATATCGCCCTGGGGGGTGCCGCCGCCCCGCCCTTCCTACCTATCCACCCCGCCAGAGTCATTCGGCGGGGCGGCGGTACCGACCTAGTTAGCGTATATCGGCGGCGGGCTGCTTCGGACCCGGCTGCTAGGTAACGAGGTCGGAGGGTACGATGTTAGCAAGGGAGGTAGATAGCGCCAATCCAAGGCGGGCGTCTAAGGCGGCAGCCCGCCCGCCCTATAAGTAGACCATCTAAGGCGGGCGCCAAGGCGGGCATCCAAGGCGGGCGAGGCGGCACTATTAGGGAGATATAGTTAATAAACGTCGCTATTCTCGTCCTCGGGCTCGGCTTTCTTCTTAACCGGCGTACGAAGGGTACCGGCCTCGGCAGAGAGGCCCTCGTTAGCGAATAGCTTTTTCTTTAAATTATACTATCTATTAGTAACCGTCTTAGGCTTAACGCTAAGCCCGGCGTCGGTAGGGTTAATCGGCGAAGATATATTTACTAATAAAAGTAATAAATTAGGAGTTATAGGTATATTTTTTATTAGTAGGAGGAAGATAGCACCGTCTAAGGCGGGTATCTAAGGCGGGCATCCAAGGCGGGTATCTAAGGCGGGCGTCCAAGGCGGGCGAGGCGGTACCGTTAGGGAGATATAGTTAATAGATATCGCTATTCTCGTCCTTAAGCTCGGCCTCCTTCTTAACCGGCGTACGAGGGGTACCGGCCTCGGTAGAGAGGCCCTCGGTAGTAACGGGCCTTTTCTTAAGGTTACATTATCTATTAGTAACTATACTAGACCGTCTTAAGTTTAACGCTTAGCCTCTAGATATCGAGCTAGAGGAGAGGGTAGGGGTTAGTACTACTCGCTAGGATAGGAAGAGGAGGGTAAGAAACTAACCTCGGGAGGGGTCTTTAGATAGGTAAACGCGGCTTCTAGGAACTTCCGATCGGCCTCGTTAAAGTTAGACTCCTCGGCGTTACCGGCCTCGGTAGGGTTAGTAGGTAAAGATATAGTTACTAATAAGGGTAACGGATTAGGAGTTATACGTAGATTATTTATAGTAGAAGAATTATCGCTAATAGTCTCGCTATTATCGTCGGTAATCTACTTCCGAATACAGGGAGCTTTAGGTAATAGCTTCGAAAGAGTCGCGGGCCTAGGGGGTAGAACTATACTCTATAATATCTATTTTTTCTACTTAGCTAGTTCCAGGAGGATACTAAACCAACTTAATACTACCTCTAAACACCCTACTTATACCCGCCCGCCCTATATATAGGTAAGGGGCGGGGCCGGGCGGATAGTAGGCGATAGTATATCCTTAGCTCGATAGGGGATAACGAGCATAAAAGGCGGGCGTAGCGGCACCGTTAGGGAGGCGTAGTTATTACGAAGATAGATATCCTTAGCGAGCTTTATAGCTCGCTTACGTACTCTATAGCCAGGATCGTTAAATCGTTCGAGTACTATACTAATTATCTTATCCTCGAGGAGCGGCCGAGGAGTTAAGTAGGGTATAGTTATCCAAGGCGGGCGTCCAAGGCGGGCGTCTAAGGCGGGCGTCTAAGGCGACAGCCCACCCGCCCGCCCTATTTCCCTTCAGGGACAGCAAACCAAGAGATATCTTAGCTATTATATACCAGCCGGCGACACCCCTCCCTAGGCTTTACCCCGCGCTCGCGATATTAAGTAGGTAGAATACGCTATACGTATCCCTTTAGGGATAGTAAACTAAGAGATATCTTAGCTATTATATACCAGCCGGCGACACCCCTCCCTAGGCTCTACCCCGCGCTCGCGATATCGAGTAGGTAAAATATATTATACGTATCCCTTTAGAGATAGTAAACTAAGAGATATCCTAGCTATTAACTAGAGGATCTAAAGGATACTAACGAGAGGGAGGCTACGGTTATAACCCTATATATCTCCTCGTTTCCGCGCTACGTAATAGGGAAACTACGGCTACGCTAGGGGGTACTACGCGTATAGGTATAACCGGGGGGGCTACAGCGACGCCGGGGGGCTACGGCGATAGGGCTCCGGGGATAAGTCCCCTTTATATTAGTTAGGAAGGTCGAGGCGGTTTATACTACCTACCCCCTACCGCCCCTCGTCTAAGCCTAGCCTATAAACCTCGACGACTCCAACTCGGATAAACCGTAGTAGAGAGCCCCGGAGATGAGTCCCGAGAGGGGGATAACGCCGCGAGAGTACGGAGATAATATAAAACTAATAGTAGAGAAGGAGGGGAGATAACCGTAGGTAAGTACCGACGGCGTTAGTATAAGTATCCGGCCTTAGCTACCGTAAGCCAGAGAGTTAAATTAATCAGATAAATAGGGTCGTAATAGCGGAAACGACGGCTTTAAGGAAGAGCCCCGGGCTTATAACCGTTACATAGAATCTAATAGATAGAAAAGCCTTAAATCGTAGCCGGACGAGGCCGTTATAAGTAGTAGTAAAGTAAATATATTAACTAGAGAGAGATACTACTATCTGTAAGGTATAGCTACTTATTTATAAGTAGCTGGAAGCTATAGTAATATATAAGGCGCCAGCGATAGTAACTTACCGAGAAGGCTATTCCTAATAGATTATATAGGAATTTAGGGGTAATGAAAATAAAGGGGTCGAGTTAACAAAGGTATCGAGTTATCTACCAGGTAGTTACGATTACAATAGGAAGCAGTAGGGACAACTACATACGTACAAAGCGTAGACTCGTTTCTTATATCTCAAGGGGACGCCGCCCTAAAAGCGGGCCGGCCTAACTAATAACCCCCCTATATCACTTATCCATGTCCTCGTCCTCCTTAGTCCCCCTATAAACTCGTCCTCCTCGTCGGCCGTCTCCTCCTCCCGCCCCTCCTCATCCTCGTCGCCTATATATAGGCTTATCGTACGCTCCCCTCTCCTTAACTATATCGTCGACGAACACTACCTAACGCCGCCCCCTCTTCTTTTTAACTTCCTAGGGGGTAGTCGGATCACTCCGGCCGCGTTTTTACGTCCCGGATTTTAGGGTCCGGGTTAGCTTAAGTAGTATTAACGCCGGGATAATAGCGTTAGACTCCGATTCTAAAGGGACAAGGCCCTAATAATCCTCGCTAACTTTCCTAACCTATACAATCGGTATCTCGTCCTCCGGCGCGGGCCTCGTATCTAACGCCGGCGGTATTAATAACGAGAAGAGCCTAAGTTACTTATCGTCTATCGTCTAAACCCCGAGTCGGAAATTCCCCCCGCTAGACCGAGCCTACGTAAAGAGCATATTTGCTAAAGTTTCCGGGGCGGGGGGCGTTTTAATATCGCTAACGCCTTCGGACTATCTATAGAGGTCGGCTATCTCGTTATTAAAGGGTCGTAGACCTTTCTACATTTTGATTTGTTCTTAAAGGCTATACCGAAGCGCCTCTATTACCTAGGAAGTTACTTACATTAAGTTCCGTCTACGATTTTTCTTTCGGAACTATTTCTACCGAGCTCTACGCGGGAAGGACTTAGAGAATACCCCGGCCCCGTTCTTCTCGACGGGCTAACTATCCTAAAGCTTTAGTAGGCTACCGCTAACGTATTTCTTCTTAAATTAAGCGCGAGCGGCGTAACATTCGCTTCTAGATAACTCGGGTTTTTAGTCTCTCCAAATCTTACTATAGTCGCTATAGAGGGTAGAGGAACCGGATTATACCGCGTAACCCCTAATAACATAATAGTAGTTAGTCTTTACCGCTCTATACTTACTGCATTAACTAAGGCCATAACTAGGGTAGCTACAGTCGACGTAGTTCTGCAAGGTCGACTTTACATTTATACACTTAGTACATTGACGGTGGCCACGACTAGGGCGGCCACAGTCGACGTAGTTCTATAAAGTCGACTTTACCGCTCTATACTCCCTGTATTGACTTTGGCCAGGACTAGGGCGGCTACAGTCGACGTAGTTCTACAAGGTCGACTTTGCCGCTCTGCACTTACTGCATTGACTGAGGCTATGACTGGGGCGGCTATAGTCGACGCAGTTCTGCAAAGTCGAATTTACCGCTCTATACTTGCTGCATTGACTAAGGCCATGACTAAGGCAGCCACAGTCGACGTAGTTTTACAGCCTACGCTTCTTATAGTCCGAATAGTAGATGTACTACTCGTTATAGGTAGGGTTATTACAGGTCTCCTTAACGTATACTATAGACGGACATTTTAGCTGACAAGCGTAAAGTCTCGGATATATCTGTAGCTTTACGGAGGTTACTTCCCCCGGGAAGGTTACGAGAGAGGCTGCTAGTATCTATAGCTCTACGGAGGTTACTTCCCCGGAGGTTACGGGAGAGGCTACTAGGTCGACTTTAAGGTATCGATTCCCTTTGTAGACGGAAACCTTAAGCTAATCGGAATCTAGGGCCGTCGCGAAACGGATAAAGCTAGCGATATCTTCTTCTATTAATTTAGCCTAGTAAATAGCCAGCCTAATACTTAAGCGTTATTTCGAAGAGTCGTACTTTTTATTTAAGGCTATTATTTATACGAATATAACTAATAAAGCGAGCTCTTTCTTAATTATCTTTTCGGAGTCTTTCTAGTAGCCTTAATCGTTTAGCTAGACGACCGGGGCGATAACTATTCCCTTATTACCTTTTCGAAAACGGAGCTAAGACTCGATACCGTCCTTAAATTCCGGCGATAATCGAAGCGTATCGCTCCAGGCCTCGAATATCCCTATATCCTAAAAGAACGATACTATAGTATCCCCTTACCTAAGGGCTCCTTAGAGTTCGTATACCGCCCGCTTATCTCGTACTACCCGGTCGATATAGGTATATAAGACGAGGTAGTTTAGCTTGCCTAGCTCCTAAAATCTAGCCTTAATACCGTCGACGAGGTTTTATATACGAAACGCCGACGTCTTATAAAAGACTTTAATAAGCCTTAGGAAACCCGGAGGGATAAAATACTTAAGGAAGTATCTAGCGTCTTTAGTTAGCCTGGAATTAAAGTCTTTATAAGAACTACCTTTATATATACGGGGGGATACTCTAATAAGGATAAGGATATATTAGTAGCCCCTAGTATCTAAGATACTCTTAAAGAATAACTTAAGACTATCGACTTAAGGATTATATTCCGCGAAAGTAAGGAACCTTGATATTCTCGCGTATCGCTATCCTACCGATACTATATACTCGTAATAACCGAGTACTAGGGGCTACTAGTTAGTTAAAGGGTTTAATATATTAAATATCCTCGTTTCGACTTATATTTAGTTAACGTAGCTTCTAATTCCTTCTAGGCTTAGTTATCTACTAAAGGCCTACTCTAACCGTACTTAGATACGATAAAGATATCCCGGACCTTACGTCTTAGGTCTTAAAGGTCTTCTAGTCGGCGCGTAATACGGTCGAAGGTCGTAGTAAAAATATTATTCTACTTTAATACCTTCTCCTAGGTTATCCGTTACCGAAAGTTAACCTTCGAAGCTAAGGTTACCTCTATAGTAATCTTAATCCGTCGGTAACGTCTCTCTTCCGGCGGAGGATACCGGAGAAGGTACTAGATTAGGCGGAAGGCTTAGGCGATAGGTAATAATAGCCTATTAGCCTAGGCCGCCGACGTCCGTACTATAATCGTTAAGATATATAGTAAAGTCTCGTTAATAAAGGGTATTTACGATAAATCGAAGGTAGTAATACCCCTATACTAGTCGAAGAAAATGTTACGGATCTTAGGAGTAATTAAATCCTGAAAGGATACCTCCTATTCCGTATCGATAATAACGCTTCTTTCCAAGTAATAAACCGTATTAAATAAAAGCTTCTACGTAGAGAAATCGCATTCCGTTCCGGAGGTAAGGAGACGAGCTATTTCCTCCTTAACTACGTCGATATATTCTCGACGTAGCTTACGGTCGCTAATAAGTATAAATAAAAAGAGTCTAGTAAAGTTCTTTTTAGTAGAAGTAGTTCTCGGTATCTTTACTAAGACTTACGGCTTAAATATCGTCTTTATCGCGAGGAAAAAGCTTAGTAATAGCCTAAGGTAGCTAGTAGTCCTAATATATCGTTAGACTATAGTAGCGCTACCAGGTATATAGTAACTATCTCTTTTCCAAAGGAGTAAAGGTAACAGGCCGATAACTAGCGTAAACTTCCCTATATATTAGCGGCCGATATACCCGCCTATCGCGTTACTAAAGTAGCTTACCGGTAGGGAGACGACGTAGTCCCGTAGTAGTTCCTCCGAGTCCCCGGCAGGCTTTAGAAGCTAGCCCGATAGATTTAACTCGTTACCCTTTAGCTAATACAGGTAGTTAATAGCCGTCTACTTAGCCGGGTTAGGATCGGAAAGAGGAAGAGACGTAATCCCGAGGTTAAATAATATAGCCTTCGCTTCTCCTCTCGCGACCGTACTTATCCCCTTAAGTCTCTTCTCTAGGAGGGACTCTACTATTACGTTAATAATACTAGGGGTTACCTAAGTAGTATACTATAGTAATACCGACAATACTTTTATTAGTAAATCCTAGTAGCTAGAGGATAGCGGCGGCAGTTTCGTCTCGTCGCTAAAGATTAGTACGGTCTAAGACCGACCTAATATCCTAGGGAGGACCGACTCGTCGAGGTAAAAGTAGTCGTTTCGATAACCGGCTTAAATACCGACAAAGACGTATAGCTAGATGATTTTATTATCCTTATCTATAGTCTACTAAAGGATTCCTAGCTACCCCGTTATCGACCTGCCGTATAGAAACATCTCTATACAATCCGACTACTATTTACGATGTTGGTTTTAGGTTATAGGCGTAGCGTAAAACATAATGTTACAGCTAAGAAAACCGCCGACGTTAGTTACTTACGCCTTAAGGTCTAGTAAGCTTTAGGCTAACTTAGAGATCTACGCTATAGCGGTCTCTATATCTACCTACGTATCCCCTGATAAACGTATATCCGACTTAGCTAGGAGAATGTCGATATAGTTATCGATACTTAGCTCGTCGGAAGGCTTATCGTCTATATCTAAGTCTAAGTTACCGTCTAAGTCTACGACCTCCGAGTTATCCTCGGTATCGGATAGGCCGTCGGGGTTAGATAGGCCGTCGGGGTCGGATAGGCCGGTAAAGTCTAAGGGGCCGGTAAGGCTCGCCGAGTCTATATCCTTATCGAGGTTATTTGTTACCGGCCCGGGGATAGGGGTTAGTAGGGTAGTATTCGCCGCCCTTAATATAAAAGTATCTAAGGTACCTAAGTTATTAGTATCCGAATTAAGCTTAATATAAAAGAAGACTTACGCTAGCCTACGTTTACGTTCTTTTTCTTCTTACTATTTATAGCACCGGCTATCTTAACGCCTAGGTATAAGTTAGTACGAGAACTCGGCTACTATATATATTAAGAGACTAACCTACCCGTTAGGGCGCGAAGGCTTTAAGAGGTTACTAGCGAGTTACGGGTAGGTTAGTCTTATATAGGAGAGTCGCTAAGATATCTACAGCTCTAAGTCCGGCGATATAATAGAATCTTCCAAGGTAGGATAAAGCTAAGCGAGATATTAGTAACTATCCTTATAACTAGAGATAAGCTAGGGGTTAGTCTTATAACGGGAGAGTTACTAAGCTGTAAGAAGCTTAGTCTTATACTAGGAGAGTCGTTTTATCGAGTTAGCTTTAAAGAGGTAGGATAGGCTTAAGGTAGGAGGAGAAGAGGAAATTAGTATCTACTTAAGGGAGAGCCTTCCTTATATAGGTATATAGTCTAAGTTACTCCCTAAGCTATCTATTACATCCTAGTTCTACATCTAGTATCTACTAGAAGGTACCTATCCGTACGGTACTAACGGGAATTCACATTCTGGCCGTAAGGGTACCGGTCTCGTTATTTACTAGTTAAAAGAGTAGTTACTCCCTAAGCTATCTATTACATCCTAGTTCTACGTCTAGTATCTACTAGAAGGTACCTATCCATACGGTACTAACGGGAATTTACATTCTGGCCGTAAGGGTACCGGTCTCGTTATTTACCGGTTAAAAGAGGCTTTAGGAGGGTAAAAGCCTAAACCGACCCCCGCTCCTCCCTAGGTATCTTACTTTACTAAGAATAGCCTAGTCTTATTAATAAAGGAGCTATATTAGTCGATGGAATAGGTACCTACGGATAAAGAATTATTCCTCCTACTAAGATACTAGCGGCGGGTTAAAGGCGACGGGTTAGAAGCGTCGGGTCGGAGATATCGGCCCCTAGGTTAGGGAAGCTACCTAATAATATATATTCCGGGTAGCTACGAGAAGAACGGGGGGCTGT
This sequence comes from Podospora conica, assembly GCA_030685255.1. Taxonomy (NCBI): domain Eukaryota; kingdom Fungi; phylum Ascomycota; class Sordariomycetes; order Sordariales; family Podosporaceae; genus Podospora; species Podospora conica. The sequence continues at coordinate 380,606 of MU839416.1, read as the reverse complement.
ACGGCCTTATAGCCCGACTTTACTACCGCGAAATACTATAGTTACTTCTACGGCTATACCGTAAGTTAGAAGAAGGCCCTGGATAGAAAGGTTAGTAAAGACTTAAGCTACGTATCTCCGTACTACTAACCTCGCCGCCTTCTGTAAGCCTAAGGGTTTATCTCTAAGTTAAAACCTTTCCTCCCGATACTAGGGCCTTCTAATACGAGCTTAGTTTCCGGTCCTTATAGTTATCTTTATTATTTTCCTCGCTTTAGTAATACGTAATAGAAAGCCGTCGTTTATCTCTCTTTACTATATATATCGGGGAGAAGACCGTAGATAAAGCTATAGGTTATCTTACGTTTACTTTCCGGTAATAAACCTTTACTAGTTACTTTACCAGGTACCTTACTAGGTAGATATAGATCTAAGATCTAGGTAGAGTAGGAGCTATTAACGGGTATAAGAAGGTAGATAGGTCGCCCTTCTCCCTATACTTCGCCTTTAACCTATATCTCTAACTAGACTTATCTCTTCTACCGAACTATACCCTCCTAAACTACTATACCGATCCATTATAGTCTCCCTATCCGGTACCGTCCTAATCTTCCCTCGGGTTATCGGTATCGTAGGCTCCGAATAAAATAATATCGTCGATATATATACGGAGAGAGGAATCGATATAACGGGCCGCGACTATACCGAACTTCTCGCGTACCTCTCTTTATAGGAGTACGGTTTACCGGCCTCGTATAACGCTCGCCCGATATTAAGCGCGATAGCCCGTATACCCGTACGGAAGCTAAGGGAACTATCGGGTTCGTTAGGAACTTATACCGAAATAGCGTAAGTATAACTTGTAACGCGCCGACTCCGTAGTACGTACCGGGTTACTTAGGATCGACAGTATCGCTAACAAGTCGTCTAATAAGAGTACCGTATCTCGGCTCCTACTATCGAAGAAAAGGGTACCGAGTTAGAGATTCCTAACTCCGAGGACGAGTAAGTACCTATCTCCCGTAAATGTAATAGGTTAATTACTAATAGCTTCGAAGGCGTAACCGCGTTCTTAAACGCGAGCCGAGCCCTTTTAAGCTAGATACGGCTAAGCAGCGTAGTATATACGAAATCTACAACAAGCCGTACCCGGGCTATAGATTTTACAGATCTTACCGCGCTATCCGCCAGTAGCGTAGTATATACGAAGTCTACGGCAGGCCGTGCCCGGGCTATAGATTTTACGTATACTACCGCGCTACCCTCCGCCGCTAACTCTGCCGCCGGTTTCGTATCGAGGAGATCCAGGGAGTATAGTTTAGGACGTCGTCGCGGATTCTCGGGAGGTCGGATAGGATAGGGTTTTCGAGCATCGTTATAGCTTTTTAGGAGAGGTATACGGTTTTCGAGCATCGTTATAGCTTTTTAGGAGAGGTATACGGTTTTCGGGGAGTAAGTTAGTACGCCGGAGTTCTTTTCGCGATAATAGACTTGTTTTAAGACAACCCGGGAAACAGTACTTACACGGACTTATAAGTAGTAAATAGAGCGAAAGTATCTTCCTAGAAACGGGGCGGCCTGTTTTATTATATAGGCTCGGCCCTTATACCTTAACGTAGCGGGTAACGGTTATCGTACGAGTTTAGGTAGTCCGTGACGTAGGTATTTAGGAGGGTTGCGCGGTTACCGAGGGAGGTATGGTAATTAAGGCTGTACGGTAAATTGGCATACTAGCGACGGCTGAACTAGGTCTTGCGGGCTAACGGAGCGACTAAACTACTAGTCTAGGGCGACGCGAGCGCTTTCGAGGTAGAATTTTAGTCGTACTTAACTACGCTAAACCGGCGACTCTCTCGTAGGCGACTAGAGCGCTAGGGATAAATCTCGTAGACTGCGTAATAGTAATCATACATATAGTAGTTTGGCTTACGCACTTACTAGGCGATTAAACTACGAAGATACTACTTGTAGCGGTAGATCTCGACGCGGACCGGCGTAATACACTAGCTTAGTAAACTGGATTGACTCTAATAAGCGATTTCGAAGGTCTTTTCGAGTCACGGTACTGCGACTTAATAGACGCTCAGCTTGCCTCCGGCGGCCCTCCGGCGGCCCTCCGGGGGCGCCTGCGGCAACTGCCGGCCCACGTGCCAAGACACTAGATGCACAGCCCCTTTTTGTTAACTCGACCCCTTTGTTGACTCGAGGGCCGAGTCCGGACCTCGGCGCACGGGCCACATGGTGGCCTGAGGCAGCAACCCTCCCAAAACACCTCCTCCTCCTCCTCCTCGGAGGGTCTCTGGAGGAGAATATTACCCAAAATGCCCACAAAACTCGCGAATTGGTCACGATGAATAACAGAGGAATCCCATGCTGTGTCTCGTCGTGTCATTACTCCAGCCGCCTCACTCCTCCCCATTTTCAGAGGTGGGACGGGTGCTGGTGAACAATCTCGCCTTGCTATTCCAACTTTCATCGTCCCAGGTACCGCCTATTCCGACGTCATTGTGCGCTTATTCTCCAATCGCCAATATAACCCCTATCCATCCCGAGCAGGATGTTGTTTTTATGAGGACCTCCTGTCTACCTCTCGTACGCGGCGTACAAAGGAAATACAAGGTATACTGTCCGTCGGGTGGATGGATTTACGAGCCATGGACCCAACTACACCACACACCACTCACCGGTCAGCCACCAACCACCACGACGGAGGAAGGGAGGGAGGAGGGACGCACTTGTTCCACATCTTGCCGATGATGCCCGGCTTCGGGTGCTGGTCGCTCAGGCTCTGCCGGCGCGCGATCGAGACGGGGTCGTCCTTGCGCTTCTGCGCCGTCAGGCCCTCGAACAGGCCGTGCGACGACCGGCGGCCGATGGGCGACGTCGGCATCGGCATGGCGGCGCTGGCGCCGGTGCTGGGCGGGCTGGCGCTGCTGCTGGCGGAGGACGTGGTCGAGGCCGTCGAGGCGGTCGAATCGGCGCGGTCGGTGCGGAACTTGGTGGTGTCTGCCATTTTGGGGGGTGGGTTGTTGGGGGGGTAGGTAGATGTGGTGTGTGTGTGTGTTGGACTCGGCGAGGTTGGTTTAAGTTTCGAGGTCGGTTCAAGTAATAGCAGTGTCAGTCCTGTGGTTGTGATATGAGCGGGGTTCAACGCCCGCTGTTTTGCGAAAGAGGAAGAGGGAGGAGAAGAATACGCGGTTGGTAGGTTCGATCCCTCCTTTGAAGTAAGCAAGATCGAACCACTACGAGACGGAGAGGAGAGGGGGACATCGTCACACAAGCCCCCGCATCGGCAAGACCCGATCCATGGATGGGCTGGGCCCTCGATCGATGCTGGGCCGAGTCTGATCGATCTCTCTTCATGGTGACTTCATGCCTGCGGACAAAGAGGGTGATGGGATGCTTACATCATCGTGCCGTGTGTGTGTCCTGGGACGTTGGCTTGTGCCGTCCGTCATGCCAGAGCGGCCGGAAGCAGGTCCGGTACGTCGGTGCCCCTGTCCATCAATCATATCGGCTGCGCGATGGAGGCCTCGCCGTTGCTTTGCTCCTGGAAAAGGGGATTTTCTGGTTGTGGTTGGCTGCTTGGTCTGTCTTGAAGCCATTGTATTTTTTTTTTTACTTTCCTTGATTCTTTACCACTGCCGTTGCTTCCCGTGTTTTGGTCCAACTTGTGACGGTAGAGAACCTCTTGATATGTCCCACATGCCTGAACACCTGCTGAAGGATCCATTGGGGACTGGGTTTCTTGAATCTTGTCTAGCACCAGCATGTACCAGCGATTAGCATATCTTTCCCGAGGTCTCTGGGCTCAATATATGGCAAGCACTCTCCAGTCATCCCCCACCCGTTGACGCTTCTGACTTGCGGGCTTGGGGGGATATACAAAGGGGTTCAGTCCCATCTCCAGAGCCTCTATCAATCATTGAGTGGCTCTGGTCAGGGCCTCGAATGTCTCGCGCTCACCAGCAAATCATGGCGGGAGTTCAAACCCCATCTCACGCTGTATTCATGTACGCTAGGATGTGTACAGAGAACCCTCCCGCTGCTCTACCCACCCTCCAACAAATCACCCAGGGCCAACAGGAACCTGCACCTGGCTACCGTTTCCTGATCTTGTCCCACTGTCTCCTGGCCCATTTCCGTGGGTGGCGCAAGAAGCCTGGTTTCTTTGCGGCCGGCGGGATTGGCTCTCCGCTCTCCGGAGCGCCCGCTGGATTGCCCCCCGATGCCGCTGGATTGCCCCCCGATGCCATGGTTCCCGTCTTCGGACTGGCCTCTCGATTCCCTTGTGTTGTCCCTCCTGTGGCTACTCTCGTGTTCTCATTGGAATCTTGCTTCTGCTCTGCGGATGGTCTTCCCGAGGGGTTTGCTGGGCCTGGCCGAGAAGAGGGTCCTGCAACGGACTCTCCTGGATTGAGCAGTCCTTCGTTGTATCTTTGTCGTTCATGGTCGCCGGCTGGTCCTGATGGGCGTTTGAAGTGGTTTATCTCCTCCTGCGAATATGTCAGCATTTCTCCGTCTTGCTGATGGTTGGGACGTGCATACAATGTTTGTCTGCGACGTCCGAACATTTCGCGAAATCTCCAGTTGCAGAGGTTCCTGCTTTGGGGCCATCTCGAGTGAGAGTCCGGTGGTAGGAGGCGAAGAGGGAATGTTGTATAAGTGTTGCTGGCTGGGATGACTGATGGATGGATGAAGAGTTGATGAAGAGGAGATGGAGACTGGCAAAAAGATGTTTGGATTTTGAGTGCCGCCGTATTCTGCCTCCTTCCTTCTGTTGCCCTCTTGCCATGGCGGTGAGGTGGTGAAGCTTTCCTTTGCAGCGTTCTCGTTGAAGCTGGACGGCAGCAACCTGGTAGGCACCGCCGTCAGCCACCATCGCCACCGACATCGCCGAGGTTTCCCGCAATACAGACAGGCAGGATAGACAGGAGTTCCCTCCTCTCTCCTCTCTCTTCGCTGTCGCTCTTGTTCTCTCCACCAACAACCCCTTCATTCCAACCCAACCTGCCCGCCAGCCCCTGACCAAGGACCAAACCGGTTTTCGATCTCTCTTTCCCATGTCGGTTCGGACCGATTTCGTACTTGGCTCGACAACTCCAAACACCATCGAGTGAGCTCGGGGGTTTTGTGGAATTCGGGGTTGTGGTGGTGCCGAGCGACGCATACCTCGAGGGTTCCAGACCAACCCATCCCTGGGGCGACTCCCGGGAGCTGTCCCGAGCCACCACGGGCAACGCTTCTGTTTTGTCTCACCGGCGAGCCCCTCGACGAATGGCAGATGCCGAATGTGTTCCCTCCGATGACGATGACAGCAGACGACAGTATCTCCGATCTGAGACTTGACGAGGCAACGGCCATTCCATCTCGCGGTTGACCAGCCATGGCGACTACCATGGACACCACAACCACCACCGCCATCTTCATGTATAAAGATGGGCTGAACTCGGCACCTTGGCACTGCTATCTTTTCCTCACCACGCTCTTCCTCCCTCACACCTCCAAAGCATCTCATCTTGTCCCAAACACACACACATACACACAAACACACCCACAAGAAACCACTCGCATCCACATCCATCACCCCCAATCCGCCAAGATGAAGAACCCCACCCTCACCCTCCTCCAGCTGTCCATGGTCCTCGGCGGGGCCCTCGCCATCCCCCTCCGCGAGCAGCAGGACAACGCCATCCCTATCCCCATCGCCTTTTCCCGCCGCGCTGGCGTGTCACTCGCCCCGGCGACCGCCGGCCTTTCGAGGCGTGTTCCCCGCGCCGTGAAGCCCCAGATCAAGCGCCGTCAGGAGGAGGAGGAGGAGGAGAACGACGAGGCGGAGGAGGACGAGGAGGCTCAAGAAGAAGAGGAGGAGGAGACTCAAGAAGAAGAGGACGAGGACGATATACTCGTTCCTGCGGGAGTTGGCCTGGAATCTGCCGAAGATGCAACGGGCGCGGTGGAAGATGTAGTGGTCGAGGACGACGAGGCTGTTGAGGAGGAGGAGATTGGTGAGGACGAGGTCGAGTTTGAGGATGATGAGGTCCTTGATGACGAGGATCTCGAGGCTGACGAGGAGGAAGAGGAGGTGGATGTTGAGGATGAGGAGCTCGGTGAGGAGGATGGAGAGGTTGAGGATGAGGAGCTTGGTGAGGAGGATGCCGAGGTTGAGGATGAGGAGCTTGTTGATGATGAGGATCTCGAGGCTGGCGAGGAGGGAGAGGAGGTGGATGTTGAGGATGAGCAGGTTGAGGGCGAGGAGGAGGTCGACGAGGAGGCCGAGGAAGAGACCGTCGAGGACGAGGAGGTTGAGATTGGAGAAGAGGTTGAAGATGAGGGTTTTGAGGAGGGCGAGGAGGCTGAGGAAGAGGCTGAGGAAGAGGTTGTCGATGAGGAGGAGGCTGAGGAACTAGAGGCCGACAACGTGGAGGCTAGTATTGAGGGAGATTCGACTGACAGCTTCGACGTCGACGACGACGATTACCGCCGTGTGCGCCGTGCCCGCTACGCCCCCCGGACCGTCAAGCCCCGCACCTCGAACACTGTCAACGTGGCTGCCCTCTCCCAGTCGGCCCAGTCCATTCAGCTCCAGGTCCAGCAGATTAGTAAGTTCAACCTCCCCCCCACAACAGAACAAGACCTAACCAGCCAACCCAGTTGATCTCATCCGCGCCAACAACAACAACCCCCAGGCCCTCACCCAGCTTCTGACAGGACCCCTGACCGCGCTCAGGGACACCTTTGTCGGCATTCCCCTTCCCATTGTCGGTGGTCTCCCGGTCGTTGGTGGCGGCGGCGGTCTGGCTGGTCTCATCAGCGGTCTTCTCGGCGGCCTGACCGGCGGCGGTCTTGGGCTCGGCGGTGCCACTGGTGGTCTCGGTGGTCTTGGACTTGGCGGCCTCGCCAACATTGGTGACACCTTCGGCCCCTTGTCGATCATTCTTGGGTCGCTCAGCCAGCTCGTCAGCTCTCTGATCAACGTTCCCGGCGGTAAGTCTTGTCCCTCCTCCCAGCTCCAAGCCGCAAGAGGACTACAGCTAACGTTCTCAAGGCCTCGGCGGTGCCGGCTCCCTCGGCCCCATTCTCAGCGGTGGTGCCATCCCTGGCCTTTTGGCCACCATTCTCGGCGCTGTCGGTGGTATCGTGCCAGTGGGTGTCGTGGCTGGTGTCATTTAAGCGCTACCTCGACGCATCAGTTGACGAAGTCCATGGCGATATGAAGAGGGATGTAAGAGAATGTATTGGTTAGACGGATGCACACAGGTTGGATATGGATGAATTTGGCAACGGTTTCTTTTGGTGTTATCTCTAGGTAGTAATGGCAAGCAGTTCAAATATATATTAGCATCTGACTGAACATGGACATGTCGCCGAGAACTATGCCCGTTGGATCCGCCATCTGATCCAACTCTACTTCTTCATCAAGTGTCTCTCATTCAAAAATGCCCTTCACCTCCCCTACACCACCCCATCCCACCTCCGCCTCCTCGCCCACCACCTAACCCCATACACCAACCCCAGCAGCACCGGCACCTCAATCAGCGGGCCCACGGTCGCCGCCAGCGCCTGGTCCGAGTCGGCCCCAAACGCCGCCACCGCCACCGCAATCGCCAACTCAAAGTTATTGCTCGCCGCCGTAAAGCTCTGCGTCACGGCGAACCCATACGCAAACCCCAGCCTCCTCGCCGCCGCCAGCGTCGCCACAAACACCACGGCAAAGTACACCACCAGCGGCGCCGCCACGCGCACCACCGCCACGACCTGGTGCACGACCTGCTCGCCCTGCGACGCAAACAGCACGAGGATCGTAAACAGCAGCCCGATCAGCGACCACGGCGCGACGAAGCGCAGGAACGCGCCGTGGAAGAAGCTTGGGGCCACCCGCAGGAGCAGCAGACGGGTCAGCATCGCCGCGCCGAGCGGGATGCCCAGGAAGACGGCGACCGACGTCGCGACGGTCGAGTACGTGATGTTGCGGACGGCCGGGTCCGAGGCGGGCGCCAGGACGCGCAGGAACAGCAGCGAGAGCGGGGCGAAGAGGACGATTTGCAGGAGCGAGTTGACGGCCACCAGGATCGCGCAGTAGTCGCCGTGGCCGCCCGCGAGGTTGTTCCAGATGAGCACCATGGCGATGCACCGCGCGATGCCGACGAGGATGAGGCCTTGCCGGAGGTCGGGTTCGTCGGGGAGGAAGGCCCAGGCGAGGGCCAGCATGAGGAGCGGGGCGGCGATCCAGTTGATGAGGACGCTGAAGAGGAGTTGGGTCCAGATTTGGCGCTGGCGGAAGATGAGGTGGAGGGTTTCGTATTGGACTTTGCAGAGGATGGGGTACATCATGACGAGGAGGCCGATGGCTGGGGGGGGGTTAGTAGGGGTCTGTGGGGAGGGATGGGGGGAGGCATACCGATGGGGAGGGAGACACCGACAAAGGTGCCCCTTTTCAGGGCTGGTCCGACGTCCTCGACAAAGTTTCCGAGGAGGATGCCGATGAGCATGGCGAGGAAGATCCACAGCGCGAGGAACCGGTCCAGGAAGCCCAGGGACTTGAAGGCGGAAAGCCGGCCGTCTGCGTTGGCTTGGGTATCGGCATCTTGGAGTTTGATCCGCGAGCAGGCGGGTAGTTGTTGCTGCTGGTTCTCGATATCGGCACCAGTCTTTTCAGTTGAGATGTTGGTGTCTTTTTCCGAGGGATTGTTCGCTGGTTCTTGCGCCGCCGAGGGCTCGACGACGGACCCCATGGTTTGTTTGTTGACAAGCCCCTGAATGCTTGGCGATGCGGACTGCTTCCTGCTTCTTCTTGTCGACCAAAGTGAAGTGGGAACAGAGATATTCTCAAAGTGACGAGCTGGTATTTGGTCAGGCTGGGAGGTTGAAAATTCGTTTTATGCTTTGATGGCGACCCAGAAGAAAGGTAGGAGCGGACTGCACTAACAAAAAACGTCTGGAATTGTTCAGGCTCGGCGACCAATCAGACGAGAGGAGTGACACACGCCCTTCTCTGTCAGAATGTCAAAGTGCAACGAGGCGACATCCACACGCAATGCAATGACTTGGCTTGAATATTTTCTTCAGTCTGGAGGAGTGTCACTTCGATTTCAGGAACAGTTGGAATTCTGGCGTCTCTCACTGTTGGAAACAGATGATGCGCAGCCCGTTGCGCCGGCGTCAAAAAGGCCAATCTCCAATCCAAAACTCAAAAGATTGGGATTGCCGACATGGAAAGCATGTGATTTTCCCCACCCGAGTCATCAAACAGGCTCAGCGGCTTGAGAATGCTGTCCTCGATGCTGAAGACCGGGGCGGTGCGGCCTGGACGGAGGCGACCGGATACCGGGGAAAACGCCAAGCCGGACAACCTCCGTCTCCGTACGGGGCCGGAGAGGTGGGTCGTTCCCGACGTAACCGGCATGTCCGTTCCGTTGGACACTAGGAGGTCCAACAAGGTCCAGGGACATGGGAATGTCTTTTCGAAACAAAAACCCGAGGCCCCAGACTATTCCGTCCACAGTTTAGGACAGAGGAGGCGCTTGATAAGAAGGCCCGGGACCTGTCTGAGAGTAAGACACGACCCGCCGGTTGTTGATTGCACGTTATGTCCCAGGATCCAGGGTGGAAGCAGCGGGTTAGCGGTAAAGATGGCATGAAATCCCAAACTGCCTTGTTTAGAGCGATTCGACTCAACAGAGCGCATCGCATGGCGCCGATAGACGACGATTTCCTGCTCGTCCCTGTCCACATCGGCTCCTAAACCTCACTCCACCGGATGCCGCCCTAGCCTCCCTAGGCTTGGCGTTCGGAGAGAAGGACTGAGACAGACAGACGGAGCTCGGCCCGCAAGGCGGCTCTCGATAGCCAGTGGGTGAGACAGACATGTTCGGGCTCGATCGCAAATCGTACGCTTGAGAAGCCAAGACCTGCTGCGGTTACGCGTCCAACGGGTGGCTTGCAAGCTGGAGGCTTCTTGTCCAACCGTCAACCGTCGTCGTTCGAACCGGCCCTCGGTCGCAAATGATTCCGGGGCTTCGGACAACCCCACTTCGGTGCTGCTTACGCAGTTTGAACTTTGGAGGGCTGCAGACGTTGATGCGCCTTTCGTTGGGATTTCGGGAGTGGACGGTGAGCGGTGAGACGACACAGAAGGCCTCGCAAGTTGCGTCTGCCCGGGAGTTCGGCACTTGACTGTTGCTGCCGATGCTCACAACGAACGAAGCTGTCCGTGATATCGACAGAGGAGAGTCGTTCTTGATATTGTCAGCTGGGTAGGCTTTGGTACCAGCAAATGTCTTGAAGGCCACCCGACGGGCATTTCAAAGCCGCCTCCCCCTCCCCCGCGCATGCGGTTTGTCTCTCACCTAGCCACGTCCGAGGAGTCCAAGGGCGTCCCGCGGCGAAAAGGTCTCCGTGGTCAGGAGGCGGTCAGGGCCTGCAGAACTGCAGCATCTCACGACGCCTCGGACTGCTTTCAGCTAGAGATGTCTTGGATCCAGCGCATCGTGCAGTCTCCAGTCTCCAGACCCCTCCTTCATACACAGGCCGAAACGGGCAGATGGCGCCATGTCGTCGAGAGTCGGGACCGTGAAATTGGGGGGGGGTTTTCTCCTTTTCGTGTGGACAAGACTTTGCGGCTGGAAGAGAGAGAAAAAATGGCCATGATTGGTGTCGACGTCGTCGAATTCCTGTGACGTCGTGGGGTTGCACTGCAGGCAATACCGTATTTCACCCGCTCCTTGGCCACACCCCATCGTTGGCCAATCGAGCGACTGCGCTAGAGGTGTACTAATCGCTCCCCTAAACCCTCTGAACCTTCCCCCAAACACCACCAAATAACCGAAGTACCACAACACGAATACCTCTACCAACTCGAGCCCAATCTCTACGAAAGCAACGCCAACGAACTCGCACCGACTCGACGAATCGAACGATACCATTTGCACCCCGACAACTCCGACGCGCGGCGACTTATGCATATACCCGATACAGTTGCTACAGCAACCTCCCCGATACCTACATATCTCGTCGCGCGTCGGGGCGGTCGAGGTGCAAATAGTACCAATCGATTCAACTCGACAAGGCGATTCCCCTGGTAGGACTTTCGTAGAGTTTAGGCCATAGTTAGGTTATAGACTATCGTGTAAACTTGTTGTCGTCTTGGTGTGTATTCTTGTGGCCAGGGAACGGGTGTGGCCAAGGAGCGGGTGAAATACGGTATCAGCTGGACAGGACCTTCCTCGCAAGTGTTACCATCAAGAAGGGGCTCCCGGGGCCTGGGGGGAAGTGAGACCCCGCCATTCCCCCTCCCCGCGTCGCGTTGACCCTTCTAATTTAAACTGCGCGTGAGTGCCGCGGACCATGGTTGCTTCCACTTTCTGGATGAGGTCTGTTTGGTGGGAGGGCAGGCTCTGCTGACAGCCTGACTTGGAGTTGTCCCGGATGGAAAGTGCCATATTGGCCCATGCTCCGAGATGGAAGTCCACGCTCCAAAGGACAACCAACATGGCATCATCAGCGAGGCCAGGCCAGGTGTCGAGGCTGAGAGCCTGAACCGATCAGTAACACCAAGGACCAAAGGCCTCCGCTTTTGAATTTTAGGGGTCCTTTTGGTGTTGCTTGGAAACACGTGGCCAACACCAAGTCACCAACACAGTGAGCACACACACATCCTGACGCTGACGTGCTTCCAGAAACATGTCGCTTCTGACTGGTCAGTGGTCACTGGCCGGCTCCGAGTCTGGTGCGGGATGTGGCTTTCGTGCCGACTCGGGGGCCCGTGCTGTCGGATTCGAGAGTGGTTTGATCGCTGCCTCGATCCGTATCTCCGAGTCCAGCTGCGCATCCTCATTTCTCGGGCGCCTGCTTTTCTGACCAGAGAAGAAAGAATGACATTGACCACATCGCGGGTGGTGCTATTGTCTGCCGTCGGCTGACCAGCGCGAGGAATCCTGTTTGCCGACACAACGCCGGCGGGAGGGCCGGGGACCTCGGCCGGGCACAAAACAGCCAAACCCCGGGCCCTGCTGAACACGAGGTTTTTGGTACGGCACTTTTCTCGCATCGCCGCTCGCGCGATTGGCGAGGTCCAGCGACGGGGGTTGGGGGAAAGCTGGCTGGGGAGTCCTTTGACCTTGAGGTCAGAGTTTATGCCAACCTCTGTTTTCCTTTCTCTCTGCCCAGCAACCGGTGGAACACAAGGCTGGATCTCAGCACGCCAATCGTCCGACATTTCTTGCGGAGTCCACAGCTGCGAGCCCAACAGCCCACCCCTTGCGTAACCGCGGCCATCCTGGTTTCTTGGGGACCGTTCACGCAATGCGGCGGCAGCGTGGAGCCGTGGTGTTGCGGGGTGCCCATCAGGGCCATCACCGCGTTGAACAGAACCTCCCAGCCCTCCCTCAACGACATCTCGGGATGGCCATCGAGGGACAGACATGACAGAAACTGAACTGGATGGCCGCTTTTTAACGCGCAGCCAGGGGCAGGCCAGCCCCGCGCGGGAGACCAAGGCTGTCAGGGGGTTCGACAACCCGCCCCTCCTCCAGGCTTGGGCGATCTGATCTCGGGGCGCCAAGTTCTCGGGATGACCGCGCAACCATCTTTGAATCTCCAGCTGAAAGAGCTCCCGTCGTCTCGTGCCGCCATTTTAAAGTTGTTGGGGTTTGGTAAATCGACGGTTTCCCCCGTGAGCTATATGCCGAGTTATTACACGTACCTAGCTCTTGACGTAGCGCGGTTTCGTCCCGAGCAGACGGAGTAAAAACCCATCGCGGTCAAGGGGGGAGGGGAGTTGGCCATCATTCGTTGGTGGAAGCGCAGCGTCAAGTCTTGACTCTTGACACTGGACAGCCCCTGGTTCGCGCCGACCTTGTTGACTTTGTACCGCGTTTGTTGCGTGATCACTGTTGCGCCGGGGAGCGCTATTCATAGCGAGTTCCTCGAGAGCCAGTACCACATGGGGAGAAGCGAGCAGTTGATGGCAGTCTGCTGTGAGGGTGATGGTGATGAAGAGGTGGTTTTCCCAGCCCTTTTTTGATCCCCGCTCCACGCCGATTGCATGCAGGTGCACCGAAAGCGAGCCCGTGCCTGTTCGTGTTCCTGGCTACGGCAGAGTGTAGCAGCGCTGGACGCTGGCCGCTGGCGCTGTCTCCTGCCCCGGCCCCCCCTGGTCTCCCGATTCCCGGGCCTCCTGGCAGGTGCGCCGCGCACCCGCCGCCAGTCCATAATAATCTCCACCGCCAGCAGCGAGTCAAGCCCAAAAGGGGTGTCCTGGGCATTCGATAAAACTCTCTCGGGTCCCCATCACCAGCCGCAGCTTGGAGGAAGACTTGACTTTTTTTCTTGTTTTTTTTTGGAGATTGTCGCGACTCGCCGCAGGGCCATCATCACGCCGACCGACCGACCTTGGGTGGAGTGCTGCCCCTATTCCGCCCACTCATATCATCTGCGTGCGCCCCTCGCAGCTCGAAATCCCCGAGACTCCCGCCAGCCAGCCAACGCCAGCCAGCCAGCCAGCCAACGAACGAACACGAGCCAGCCTGACCGACCTCGTCAAAGACAGCGGTGAATCGACTGTCGGATATCGAATATCGAAATCGAAGCCTCGAAACGCACCTTTTGCTCCGGGCTCCGGGCCCCCTTGCCGCGCGCCGCCAAGATTGGTTACCGGGAAATATTGTGAGGGACGGGACCGACAGCCTGCCTTTCAGCAGAGTCGCAGTCGCAGTCGCACTCGCAGTCGGAGTCGCAGTGGTCTCGCAGTCGCAGCGAAAGCGAGTCCATTCCCTGAAATTCCCTGTTTGCTCGCCCGGGATCCATCCACGGCGATCCGGCAGAGGCGGCACACACAGCCCGGCCCTTGCTGACAGCCACACTCGCTCCCACGCTCGCACTTTGCTCTCCAACTGCTGTCCATTCGCCCAGGCTCCGGGCACAGCAACCAGTGGACCATCTGCCGTTTGCCAGGACCGGTGGCGGTGATATTGCTGCTGACGAATTGACGCTCGTCGGACCAAGCAGGGCGTCCGGGCGCTGATAGACGGCAGGGCGCTATAGCCCGTGGGTGGTGTCAGTGCCAGCCTGCCAGCCTGTGCCTGTGCCTGTGCCAGGGCCCTGTGAGCCTGTGTGCCTGTGCAGCAAGGCAGTGTGGGTGGGCTTGTTTGAGCGCAGTGTGCTGGAGCCTGCTTCATCCATGCCGCTTGCCATGAGATGAGTGGCACCCTGGCGATGGCTACGGCTGTCGAAACACGCACGCCATTTGGCGGCCGCTCCCATTCCACGCCCGACCTTTTATCCGTCTCCTCCCCGCCGCCGCCGCCGCCCTCCGCCGCCTCCAAGTCGAAGTCGAGCTCGAAGCCGAACCCCAAACCCTTTCTGCACCGTTCGAGCAGCATCAACAAGGAGTTGCCGAGTCTCCCAGCGTTCGATGTGCCCTCCTTCGATATAGCCGAATTCGAGTCGGTGTTGGCCATCGGCAGGACGAAACCGAAACCGACTCCGACCCCGACCCCGCAGCATCAGCAGGACAGACACAGGCTGCTGGTGGCCGAGGCTGCTGCATCTCCCTCCGTCGCCATTGTGGCCCAACAACCCGACGACCAGCCTGCCCGAAGCAACTCAATGATCGACCGCCCCCGATCGTGGATGCCGAGCTCAAAGTCCAGTCCCAATGTGCGAGTGGTTCCAATAGTGCAACCACGCCCGAAATCGCTGGAGTCGAGTGACGATGTAGTCGTGGTGGGTGTGCCCGACAGCCCCGTTGTCGAGGCGCCACATGCACCTGTGCTGGAGAGGTCGAGGACGGTCGAGTCGTTTGCCGATTTTGCAAAGAGGTCGTGGATTTCGAGTTCGACGTCCAGGTCCCCCTCCCCGCCGCCCAGTAAGGCCGATCGGGCTAATGGGGCCTCGCGGAGCAGCAAGTTGGGCGGACGGGCTCGCGCCGATTCGGCCAGTCGTTTGAGCCGCACCGATTCCGACGACGACGCCGGCCACCAGGCGGCGGAGTCGCCGAGCAGCAAGACCAGCGCGTTGAATCGCGCCAGCATTTATTTCACCAGGATCAAGCAGAAACCCTTTTCCTCCTCCAAGAGCTCGTCGTCCCCATCTCTGTCGAGCCTCAAGTCTACAAAGCCCGAAAAGCCCGACACCACCACAAAAAGAGCGCCTTCCCGACCGACGGCTTCCCCCTCGCCGGTCCCCAAGGCTCCGGCCGCCGCACACCCCTCCGCTCCCCCCTCCGCCCCGGTCTCCGCCCCGGTCTCCGCCCCCGCCACCACAACAAAACCGGAAACACCAGCTGCGGTAGAGGAGATTGCTTCTCCCAGCACCGCAATCTCCTCGTCGACACCTCGGAATTCCTCCCACACAGCCTCCTCAGTTGACTCCGTCTCGACCGAAAACGCCTCCCATTCTACCCGGTCTACGGTAGATACCGAAATCACGATGCCTCACGCGGGTTCCCGAGATCCATTGTGGAACACATTCCGGATCCTCGACACAGACTTTGCCAAATTCACCAACAAGACTACAACCTCGGCCCGGATGGGCATGGTACGGACGACACTGATCCCCTTTCTCCAGAGCACACTGCACCACCCCTCCAACTCGAACCGATCCATTCTCACCTCGGAGGACATTGAGAGACGTGCCACCATCCTGGACCAGTGGTGGAATGGCCTGCTGGAAATGCTGGAGCTGGGACAGACCTCCAGGACGTTCAACAACGCCTACGGACGCCCATCCAGCAACGGCTACGGGGCAACCAACTTCTCAAACATTCTCGCCAATATGCAGCCCGTCACTGGCACCGACCGTCCAGTTCTGCTCGAAGCAACCACAATGATCATGACAAGGCCAGAATGGCGGCTCTGCACGAGCGCCTTCCAGCCCCTGGCTGAGCGGTCCCCCGAGGAGCGAGTGCGTGCGCGATCAGGCACGCAGTCGAGCGTCAACAGCGATAGGGGCTGGGTGGCAGAATCAGCGGAGCACAACGTCCGCAACTTGTTTGTGACCAATCTGATTGCTCAGGTCAGTCTCGCCGTCGACAAGATGTCTTCGCGCTCTGCACCCATGAGCCTGGTCAACTGGTGCGGCAAAGCTTGTGCATACGCATTCTTCTTTGCACCAGGCGTCGCTGACGTCCTTGTGCGACTCTGGGGGCTCAATGCGGATCTGATTCGATGCGTGGCCGACGGATTTGGACTGCCACGGAAGGACAAGGGCGAAAGCGAAGACATTGTCGCTCTTTTCCCACCACACCTGGGAAAGCTCGGCTGGACATCGGCCAAGCAAATCAACGATCGTCTCAGGCAGGCCACCAGGCTGCCCGTGACCCTTGCCACGATTCCATGGCACGGTGTCTGGGCGTCTAGGTGGCGTGGTGCCGACACCGACTTGTTCTTCATCTTTTGCAAGTACTATCACATCTTGGCTGAGGAGTTTATGCCCGAGGGGCTGCCACTGCTTGAGAAGGCGCGCGGACCTGGATTTGTTCTCCTTCATGCTCAGCTCCTCCACGTCATGGACACCACCATCCACAGACAGACAACAAACGATCCCATGCTCGGCCCCCCGCTTTCAGAAGGAATTCATGGCGCGGACGCGGCCCTTGCGGTCCCTTCAGCAAATCTCCTCAGGTCTATGGAAGAGAACCGATCGATCGTCCTTCTCCAAGATATGCTGGCCGAGAGTTCGACAAATGTCAGTCCGGGAATCAAGCACAGCTTCGCCGAGGCTTTCATGGGTGTGCTGAAGGCAGCCACCAAGCGCACCTCCAGCTTCGCGCATTCTGCGTGTATCACGCTGTGCGATTTCCTCGAGGTGGCGCTGACGGCGATGGAGTCGTTTCAAAACAGCGTCAACGACGGTGTTGCCACGTCTCCCACCCAAGAGTCGACATCGGCCTTCACCCTGGAAATGGCGGGGCCTTCTCGACGCATCGACTACGTTGACTGGTCTTTCTGGTTCAAGGTTGGCAAGATGATTATGAACTCGAGCAATACCATGTCCGAGATCCGCATCATTTCCTTTCTCTACACCATGTGGGATTCCATCACAGCCGATCCGGCCCGGAAGGAGGCCGTCTGTCTTGACTGGCTGCTCACCGAGGAGATTTTTGAAAAGTTCTTCAACAACTGGTGTCCCATGGTTCGAGCTTACTACATGCGGCTGCTCTGCTGGCGCCTCTGCAGAGATACTGGCAGCCCCAATGAGCTGGACACGTGAGTGATGCTTTCATCTTGCAGTTGGGATGAAACTGACAGACCCTTTAGCAAAATCTTCCTCGTGGTTTCACAACGGCTCAGGGCTGTGTGGTCTCACTATCTCTGGACGAAGCAGAACGCCGAGATGTTGGGCAAATTCCCCCCATCCACGGCCCCATGCTACCCAACCCCTGGCAAGCGTTTCTTGATCATTCGCACCGAATATCCCCCGAATCAAGCCCCTCCCACGTTTGACCAGTTCTGCAACCTTCTACCAGCCCCCGATTTTAATGTGACGATCCCAGCGAACAGCGACGCGACAGTCGCCAAGGCAGACGGGGGGCTCATCCCCAACAAGAAAAAGTGGTCGCTTCTGGGCAAGGTGCTCTCTTTTAGCGCCCAGCAGGCGAATGGAGGCTCCAGTGGAAAGCGCACATGGGATGAAGAGTTGGAGCAGGCTCGTCGCGAGACTGCGGCGAGCCGCGCAGCTGCGGCGGCAGCGCGCAAGCCCAGCTCGACGCACCCAACCGGCCCACCGCCCCCTCCCAAGCAGAGCTCGTCCAGCAGCGTCATGTCTTCCTCCGACTCGGGCTCGTCCACGGGATCTGCGCCAGTCTACGAGGCGTCGACCGTCGTCTTTCGCTTTGTCCTCAGCTGGCAGGGGATGCAGGGAGCGCTCCCTCCCACCCAGAACCGAATCCTCTCGCGACCTCGACTGCCGGCCGCCGCACAGTCGCGGGTCAGCGCCAGGTCTGCGACTCTGAGCGGCAATGGTAGTCCCGCGAGCGGTACGGTCTCCCGCAGCCAGAGCCCGCCTCTCATCCGCCCTGGCCTCCCTCCGGACACGAGGAGGATCAGCGGACTGATGCAGACGGGCCTGGTCAACGAAGCTCGCAACGCAAGACCTCTCTCCTTTGCTGGGTCCTCGCCCAAGGCGGAGACAGAGGACATTGACATGAAGCGCCTGTCCCTCAACATCGACATCACACCCGGGGGCAAGCTATTTGAGGGCGTCGAGGACGACTACCTGCAGTCTCCCGCTTCCTCCTCGTTCGATGGTTGCGAGTCCGACCGTGGACGACAATACGGACCAGACAGCCGCCTTCAGCAGCCTGCCGTCCGCCCCACGGGCGTCTACGCCTCCGGCGCCGTGTACACCGGTCGCGCCCTCGCCGAGTGGGCGATCGTCGTTGGCGAATGCAACAGCTTCGTGGAGCGGCGACGCGAGGAGGGCGTCCTGGGCTTGGCCGAGGTGGAGGTGCCCGTGCTGAGCGTCGAGGGACTTGGTCTGAGGCAACGCGGCTAGAAGCCAGCTCGTCGGGCCCGGTCATCTCCGAAACAACAACAAGACGGCAACTCCAAACCTGGAGTTCGCAAAACCGTTATATACGCATTCCACGACAAGGGTGCGGGGTGTTAATTCAGCTGGATCGATAATTTTGATGATCCCCGTCGGCGATATCGACCCCGCGATCTCGCAACGACGACGACGACATGTCGACGACATAATTCGCTATACGGCCGGTTTTTTCCTTCCCTTTTTCTTCGTTCTCGGCAGTCTACACATCTTTGGCGTTCTTTCGGGGCTAGCACCACCGCTAGCCAACCAACTCGTTTCAATCTGGGTCGTCGTCGTTTCTCTTGCTTTTACACGTCCAGATGACGAAACCAGCTCCTCGTTCCTCGTCGAGAGAGAGCCTTTTTTTTCACGAATTCCTTACCGATATATACATGTCTGGCCCGCGAGAACCGTTCATCAAATCAAGGGGGGAGGCTGAGTTGTGGTTTCAAAATTTTCTTTCGTCTTGAGAGACATCATTTGCTTGGAGTTTTGGGATTGCTTTTTTTTTTGCCCGGTGCTCGGTTGGAGAGCACGGCGATGGGCAGGTGCGGAGAGGGGGAGGGTGCGGAGTGACGCACACAACACACAACATACTGCATCATCGATCCTGTAACATTACATAGGTGCGGGAGTACCATGTCTTCTTGTGTATTATAGACCAGAGGGCGGGGCGTTGCAAAAATACGATGGAAGTGTTGAGGTTGATATTGTTCTGTTCTGTCATTGTGTGATGCTCGTCGTGATCCCGATGCCTCACCACAACGGCAACCAGCCCATCTACAACCTCCCGCGTGCCCCGAGGTGTAAACACATCCTCCTCGTGCGCGGAACGATACCGTCCCGGCTGAGATTCGCGACTATGGCGACCAGAGGCGGATCCTCTTCTTCACGCGCCCCCCGGGCACCTTAGTCAGGGGTTTGTTTACCAGCCCATACTACCCCCTTTTCTCCGGCTGGTACACTAAGTAACCTACCTAGCCAGACCTCTTAGCCATTGATCCTCGAGTCCCCTCCGAGTCCCTATACCAAACAGGTCGAGACGGTCACTGGCAATAAACAATCGACACATACTCGGTAGATAGATGACACAACAATGTCTCTTTCCTTGGAAAAGTACTCTCTATAATGCGCTGGCAGGGCATCCGAAGAAACGCTACGCCTCGTGTACGTCCCATGGATGATGAAGATCTAAAGAAACCCGGATAAACCCCGAGCCCAAAATCCCGCCGGCCCAGCTCTTCTTCGCCTTCTATTATCAGAGACATGACCCGTTCGTTCGTCGCGACAAGTGACCCCCCGTGGTGGTGGTGACATAACCATGACCCAAACCACCGACACCGCCAGCCAACCACCGCAACAAAATTCCCAATCGCTCCGTTCCGTTCCCCATGTATCCCTCTATAGCTTCCCCCCTTCCCCCGCTTCATAAACCTCGTTACCGATTCGATTCCGGCTTAATGCCCGTTCGCACCGTTCCCGTTGCTCGCCCCCGCCGCAACAGCCCTCTCCAACGCCTGCATCACATCCGTGACCAGGTCCGCCGCGTCCTCGACGCCGCAGCTGATGCGCACCAGGTCGTCAAACACGCCGACGGCCTCGCGCTGGTCCTTGGGGATACCCGCGTGCGTCATGCTGCTGGGGACCTCGACGAGCGACTCGACGCCGCCCAGGGACTCGGCGAGCGTAAAGATTTTCGTCAGCTGGCAGAAGCGCTCGGCGGCGGCGTGGCCGCCGCGGATGCGGAACGAGAGCATGCCGCCGCCCATGCCGTTGCGGTGCTGCTTGAGGGCGATGGCGCGGTGCGGGTGCGAGGCGAGGCCGGGGTAGTTGACGGCGATGACGTGCTGCGAGGCCTCGAGGGCCTCGGCGACGGCCGTGGCGTTGACCGTGGCCTCGCGCGCGCGGAGGTGGAGCGTCTTGGCGCCGCGGTGGGCGAGCCACGAGTCGAAGGCCGAGGGGATGGCGCCGATGGCGTTCTGGAGGAAGGTGAGGCGCGTGTGCAGCTCGTCGCTGTTGAAGGCGGCGACGCCCATGACGACGTCGCTGTGGCCGTTGATGTACTTGGTGACCGAGTGGACGACGATGTCGGCGCCGTGGTCGAGGGGGTTCTGGACGTAGGGGGAGAGGAAGGTGTTGTCGACGACGACGAGGATGCCCTTTTCGTGGGCGGCCGTGGCGACGGCGCGGATGTCGACGAGGCGGAGGGTGGGGTTGCTGGGGGTCTCGATCCAGACGAGCTTGGTGGCGTCGGTGATGTGCTCGCGGATGTCGACCTCGATCTCGGGGGTGAAGGTGACCTTGACGCCGTGGGCCTTGGCGACCTGGGTGAAGTAGCGGTGGGTGCCGCCGTAGACGTCCGAGACCGAGATGACGTGGGAGCCGGCGGCGAGCGACTGCAGGATGTTGGCCGTGGTGGCGCTGCCCGACGAGAAGGCGAGGGCGTACTTGGCGTGCTCGAGCGCGGCCACCATGGTCTCAAAGTTGGCCCGGTTGGGGTTGCTGCTGCGGCTGTACTCGAACTCGCCCACGGGCTTCCCCACGGCCGTCTGCTCGAAGGTTGTCGACAGCGAGATGGCCTCGATGACGGCGCCCGTCGCGGGGTCGTGCGGCGCGCCCGCGTGTACGGCCAGGGTGCCGAAGCCGTGTACCGGCGACGGGGCGGGGGGAGGCGTTGTGATGGGGTGGTCGCCGGTCGTCATGGTGTCGGTTCTGTCGAGCGGTGGGGGAGGGGGGGCCGAGGGGGTGCCGAGGGGGGGTTCGGGGGTCGGGGGGGTGTGCGGTCGGGGCCGCGAGGGGGTCTGATTCGCTGGCTGGTCTCACAGAAGAAGAGAGGGCGCTGGGGATTGGGTGTGGTTTCTTGTTCGAGTGCTTCTAGAAGAAATGGAAGGAAGGGGTGCTGGTGTGGACGTGGGGGTCGGTATGCGGTCTTGATTCTTCTTATGAAGCGAAAAAAAAAGCTGTGGTTTGTTTGGTGGGGTCACCGGGCTGACGGCGGCGGCGAGGGGGAGGGGGGAGGGGTCGTCGTCAGGTCGGCTCGAGATGGCGACAGGCGAGTCGGGGACTGTGGATGGAGTCGATTGTGTGATGGATGCCGTCGATGGTGCAATTTGCAATTTGCAATTTTTTTCTCTTGTTGGCAAATGCAAAAGGGTCTCCGCTTCGCCTCGGTCGAGAACTTTGTATCTGTCCACCTGAGCACCTTCAATGACAATGAAGACAAGACAAAACGACCGGGACACCGCAGGCCAGCTGCCCGTTTTAAATATGTTTTGCGCCAGCAACGACGTGGACCTCGACAATGCCGAAATCGCTCCGCATCGGCATCAGCGTCAGCATCTTCTCGAATCGAATTATTAAGGGTGTCGTCGCTTGGGCGCACGAACTCTTGATTGCTCAGCATCGAGCACCGCACCGCAACGCGGCAAACTTGGTCGGCCGGAGGGATCGAAGGGGGGTGTCGCGTGGATGCAGGGCAGGCAAGGGCACTGGGCAGGCGGACACCGCTGGCCGACGCCGTATTATCCCGAGGGACACCATCTGCGATGGAACAAAGACATCGACGCCGAGGTACGACGGGAGGGACGAGGGACGAGCGTGAGCATAATCGAGCCGGCGCGGCAATTCTGCGTCACCGCCATCTTCGCGCCGCTGGCGCCATTCCGATTGTCATAGCCGGATAGCAGCGGCCCTACCATGCCGAGTTGGACACACGGCGCAGCAGCTTCGACTCACCTCTCGAGATCAGCAACCCACCTCCATCATCAGGTCGCCGACCAGCCAGCGATAGCGCCGCCGCCCTCCGATGTCCGCTCCACCGACTGCGAGAGACCGCCGGATGCGGATGGCCGAGTGCGGGGTATTCGTCGTCGACAGGTTGGAACTTGGAACCGGGCTCCTCTCCTGAAATAGCGTGCGTCGTCTCGCTGCAACGACGGGAGACGCCGATGCGGCATCGAGCATACCGCGGTTGATGATCTGATCTCGACAGAGGGGCGCATCGCAAGCGTCGGGCTGCGGTCCGTGACCGGCGGCAGGCGGCAGGTGGCAGGCCCAGAGGAGCGGCGGCGGGTCGGCTTGAGTCGAGATGGTCCCTGGATTCCACTGTCCATCATGGCCCTGACATTGGTACGGCAAAGGGGGAGGGGTACACCTGGAATGCGTTCCTCGGGTTTTTCTGTCCTGGCCCGAGTTGCGACCCTGACCTGGTCTGTCCGGGCTGGTACAAACAGCCGATCCGGACCATGCTGAGCTTTTTGGGGGGTTTGTGTTGATCTGTGGTTGATGAAGTCATGACCAACAAGACACAGGTTGTTGAAACTGTGACTTCAAGTTGGCCACCGCAAGGGCTTGACAACAAGTGACCATCGGATTGAGCTGCCGCGAGTCAAGACCAGACAGACAGGCTGACAGGTAGGCCAGCATCCAGTGAGCCAGTTCATGGTGAACGAGTTGAGCCTGCTGCGATGGTTGTGAGCGGGCCTGGGAGTTCCAGTGCGTTGGAAAGCCTTGAATCTTCCCTCGCATGATATGCATAGGTATGTATAGGGCTGCTGTCACCTGTGGAATGTTTGTTTGATGCTCGAGTGGACACGCAAAACTGAGAGATGACATGACGATAGCAACAGGAAGATAAGAAGAAAAACCAGGAACAGAGCCAATTGTTAGCGAGTTGGCCGTGCTCTCGCCCCTGACGCTAATATCCATCCGAGCCATCTTCCCGACAGTTGACATCACCGGCCTGTGGGCTGCCTCAATCCGGGCCCCCACCCCCGCCCTCGGATGTGCCTGTGATTGGCTGCGGCGCACGAATGCGGGCCAAGTGCCGCAGCAGCCTCCATCAACCCGCGTATCCCGTTGCAGCGTGCCAGCCAGCGGGACTGGGAGGTGCCACAGCGGTGGCAGGCCTGAAGCTTCGCCTCCCGCCTCCCGCCTCCCGACCGCAATTCACAATCCACACACACACACACGTCCATCCCACGAGGTCACGCCGCTGTCTCGATTCCGTTCCACTGCACCACCTGCATCCCCGTCTGATTGATTGAGCTACCTATCAGTCCGGGTGCCCGGCACAGAGTATGGAAGCCATAGATCACCCACGCCGCCGCCGTTTCCGAAGGCCCTAACCCCCAAGACCCCCGAGACCCCCCCCGAGACCCCCGGGCCCCGAGCTACCGTACCAAGAAAGTCGTCCCGAGTCCCGACTCCCGAGGTTGACGGCGGACCATGCCGCCTCGCCGCTCCCACAAGAAGTCCCGCGCCGGGTGTCGTAGATGCAAGACACGGAAGATCAAGGTACAACAACTTCCCACCGTCCCTTGGCCCCAGGCCCCTATCCACCACGCCCGAGTGTATCCGGTGTATCCGTATCCGAGTACTATTCCATATTAACGCCCGTCCCCCAACTCAGTGCGACGAGGTCCACCCGCGATGCGGCAACTGCCTCAAGCACGGCGTGGCCTGCGACTTTGAGAACCCGGATGTCCTCGCCGACCTCCAGGCCGCCGCCGCCTCCCCCTCGACGCCCGGAAGCACCGCCGGCTACAACTCCCCAGTCGTCCGCAACGCCTTGCCCCCCTTTTCCTTCATCCCGCACAATGGCTCCTCGTCCGCCCACCCCCTATACCGGGCCCCTTCGGCGCCGACCATGTCGATCACGACGCCCATGAACCACCGCCTGCTTGAGCTCAAGCTCATGCATCACTACACCGCCATGACATGCAAGACCTTCACCTTCACCGCCCCTATAACCGAGGACATCTGGAAGATCACGGTCCCCAACCTGGCCTTCTCCGGGTCCCAGCATCTGGCCGATGCCATCCTCGCCGTGGCCGCCCTGCACCTCCGAAGCCTAACCCCCAACGACAAGGATGTAGTCCGCGCCTCCCACGCCTATATGGCCGCCTCCCTCGCCGAGTACAGCGCGACTCTGGCGCGCGGCATCAACGATACAAACGCCGAGAGCCTCTTCCTCACGGCCACCCTGATCGCCTTCCAGTCCACCGCCTCGCGCGTCTTCACCAAGGACGAGCTGATCCTCGGGCCCCAGGGAGCCGACGACGAAGCCCACCGAGACGGGCTCCCATCCGACAAGCCCCGACACCCCTCAGCCGGGTGCTACGTAATCCCCTTCGCCTGGTTCCACTCCTTCCAAGGCGTCAAAGCCATCACGGCCGCCTCCTGGCAGTTCCTCCGCTCCAGCTCCGTCGTCACCCAGGTCATAAACTCCCAAGCCGTCCTCCAGCTCAACTTCTCCAACGGCCCCGACACCTTCTTCGGCCACCTCCTCAACGGCCTCGACGACGAGCTCTCCGCCATGGCCCGCTCCCGACCAGGAGGCCCCCCCCCTCCCGCCTCCACCCCATCCAACAACGCCCCGCCCTCCCCCTCGGCCCCCAAACCCCCCTCCGACGACCTCATCACCTCGACCCGCCAAGCCTACCAGCACGCCGTGGCCGTCCTCAACTGGGCGCACAAGATCCCGCACAAGGGCGCGCCCCTCGCCTTCCCCGCGACCGTCTCCCGGCGGTACATCGAGCTCCTCGAGGAGCGGCGCCCCCGCGCGCTCGCCATCCTCGCGTGCTTCTTCGCGCTGCTCAAGTCGATGGACGGCATCTGGTGGCTGCAGGGCATGGCGCGGCGCGAGGTGCTGGGCGTGGTGTCGCTGTTCAACTCTGACTTTTTCGGCCCCGACGCCTACGCCGAGTGGTGGCCGCACCTGGAGTGGGCGATGCGCATCGCGCTGTACGACCACGTCGGCGCCGCGCAGGGCGCGCCCATCCCCGCCGAGGTGTGGGGCGCCGACTGGTACGCCGAGGAGGAGGCGCTGGGAAGGCTGCAGGAGGGGGGGAGCTATTTTCGGCATATTGAGATGTTGAGTCAGATGGTGAGCGGGGGGCAGAGCGTGCCGCCTGTTCCGGAGTGAGGGGGGGGGGTATTGGAGGTTGAGGTGGGAGATGCAGACACAATGGTATGCCATGATGCGGTCTTCGTATCTAGGGCGCACAAGACGAGAGGAGCTGTTGCTCCTTGGTGGAATAGCGACACTACGGAGCCCTTGTGTGTGATGGAGTTTCCGCAGTGGAAGCTGAAATCAACACACAACCATACATCCACACACGTACGAAGAGATGGGAACGGCTATAACGTCGACACGCGGAGGAATAACATTTGAGAGCCGGATAGCCACCCGCCCAAATCGGACGAAGCAGGCCGGAGAGAGTGACGGAACTGGGCCGAGACGGACGGAGAGAGAAGCCGAGTTGAAACCCACCCGTATATATCTACAGGGATGATAGGTGGGTGCCCACATATCTGGGCATATTGATGCCATCTGCGTCAGCGGGTTGACGAGGGAGGACTCATGTATACTATCTCCAAGGCATGGCATGGATGCCAGCACAAGTAGCAAACGATAAATGGCGAAACAAACACATTAATCCATATCCACAACTCTTTCACTGCTGCGTGTCCTCGTGCTCTCTCAAAAAAGACGACAGGAAGACGTCACATTTATTTTCCCCTCCCTGTCCCCTCGGAATGCCATGGATATGCCCCCCTATAGAACGCCAGAACAATAAAGTCACGGTAGATACAACAGACACCAGCCAGCACCTGATCGGCTCCCGCCCGCTGCTCAGTCCTTCCTCTTCTTCCTCCGCGGATTGTCCGCCTTCTCCTCCACGACCGTCGCGCCGTCGTACACGCCGCCCTCGTCGTCGTCCTCGTCGAGCAGGTGCGGGTCGCGCTCGCGCTTGAGGCCCTTCATCTTGCGCGTCTGCAGCTGCGTGAGGTCGAGCTTGCCCGTGTGGATGCGGCCGAGCTTGTCGCCCATGACGTCGGTCGACACGTTCTTCTTGGTGCGCTCCTCGCTGGTGCGCGGGCGGCGCATGGCCTCCTTGAGCATGGCCTCGTCGGGGTCCTGGGTGCGGCCGAGCCGGAAGTCCATGCGCGGGCCGTGCTCCTCGAGCTCGACGCGCGGGAGGCGCTGGCCGGACCGCTTGGTGACGATGTTGTAGCAGCGGAGGTGGAGCGTGGGCTTGGAGGCGGGGTCGGCCGGGTCCGACGTGGTCGTGGGCTCGTCGGCGCTGACCACCACCACGTGCTGCAGGCCCTCGACGTCGATCTTGTCCGTGGCCTCGCCGCGGAAGAAGTCGAGGAGCATGGATTTGGCCATGGTGAAGGCGTTGGCGACGGGGGATTCAAAGGCGGTGCCGGCGAAGACGAGCAGCGGCTTGGTGCCGACGGGCACCTTTTTGGCGTTCTTGAACTGGCTGATGCTGCGGAAGGTCTCGGGGTCGAGGTAGAACTCGAGCATGTCGAGCATCTTGTAGTCAAAGGTGCGGCCGAAGGTAATGGTGTGCGGGCGCTTCTTGGAGCTGCTGCCAAAGAGGACGAGGCTGGTGTCGTTCTTCTCCGAGAAGAAGGTCAGGGAGCCGGCGTCCTCAAAGGGGTGGACGGCGTTCTTCTTGTGGAAGCGCTTGCTGTGCGTCTGCCGCATGGCGTAGAGGTCGGCCAGGGCATCTTGGGTCTGGGGGTTGGGGGGGCAGTGTCAGCGGGAAGGTCGTCGGGGGAGGGGGATGGGGGGATGTCGACGTACGATCTGGCTGCATGTTGTCCCGCGGAGGAAGAGGGCCGTCTTTGTGTTCTCGACGGGCTTGGGAGCCTTCTTGTCGGCCGCCCGCTTGGAGCGCGCCGTCCGGGGTTTGCTGCGTGCAAGGCGTCAGAGAATGGCACTGCGTTGGATTGGGGTGAGACGGGGATAGCCACTCACACTTGGCGCAACATGTTCGTCGTGAATGGGTGTCGCCGACAAGGATGGTGGTGTCTGGCAGTTGGAAGGGATCTGGATGGATGGCTTGGTGGTTGGCGGGCGCATTGCGAAAAGAAAATCGACCCGGGACTCTGAGCTTATCGTTATCGATAACGCGGGCTGCTGCAGTGGAAGAGCTTGGCTTGAGCTTGGGCCATTTTTGCGTTGCTGTGGCGGCAGACCCACTTTACAAGCAACAGAGCCCCTGAGCCCCTTTCAAATCGCGAATGGTCCACCCGAGAGTTGGCCAATGCGACATGGTTCAATCAAAATTCAGCTTTGGGAATGCAGGCCTGGCGAGAGATATCCCGCCGATGAAAATTGATGAACATTGACCACGGATACCAACGCTTGAATTAAACTATCAACGCTTTCTTCTATCCTCCTCCATCCTCACTGATCAGGATGCAGCCTTTTCCGCGTCATGGGTCCTCGCCCTCTGTGTACTAGTCCCCCGAGACCTCTTCAATGGTCGGGAGCCCTAAAGCCGCGGCCGCGGTCTTGGGCACCTCTGAGACCTCTGGGGCTCCCTATCCCCAGCGGGGCTCCTAGCCGTCTGGGGCCTTCATGCCCGGTGGGGGTTTTATTGGATTCGGCAACCATAGGGTGTTGTCCTGAAGGACGGCAGACAACTGCAAGTCATCCCGTTTGCGAAGCAAGCGAGACAAGTCAGCGCCGCCGCTACTCTTCATCCCCATGGCCTTCGTCCTGTTTCGGGCATGGTTCATCGCGATGACGTACCAGATACTGCGCCGGTGGTATAGAGTAGCCTTCCTCAAGTCGTCGCTTTCTCTTTCATCAAGAAACACATCTTGACCCCCCATGACCTCGTCTTCCGCGTATGGCGATGGCGTTCCCTTCCATCGATAGCCCAGATAACTCAGAAACCTAGTCTTTGTGGGTGTCTTATCCTTCTCGTAGCAAGTATCCATATAATGGTTAAAAGCCCAAAATTGCTTCGGAAGTATGCGATGGAGCTTTCCGCTGAAGACCACAGCGCAGCCCCTGATGTCGATACTCAGCGAATGGAACAATGTGCCCTTGGTGAAACGATCAGTCTTGCGGTCTTTCGGATCGACGTAGGTGACGTGTCGAACCCATCTCCCCATGAACGTGCAATTGTTTTTTAGAACCGACTTCTCCTTCGCCTCCTTCGCCATTTTCTCGGTTTTGCTTTCGGTCGCAGGCTTCCGGGTACGCTTTTCTTCCATCGGCGCGATGAGCCGAATGTACCAAGGCAGACCAATAGCGAAGGCCAAGCTGATGGGATATGAGCTGTGACAAGAATCGAGCGGCGTGTAAATTTGCTGCATCGTAACCTCGGTGAGGCCCATGGCTACATTGTGCTCATCTTCCATGTCGGAAATCTTCAAAGCGTGACACGCCCTGCCGGGATAAAGTTCCCTGTGAAGGATGGCCGGATTGCCCACGCGCCACCTGGTGAAGAAACCTGTTACACGTTGAATGTCGCGGGGCGATATGTCGACCATGCGAGTCGCCCCCTCAGGCGTATGGACACAGGCAAACACAACGAGGGGTCCCATGATGGGGCTGTTCAAACCGGAGAGGGTTAGTATGCTCGTCTCGTGTGAATAATAGTGGGAAACAAACTTACGATATCCACCCGCCGGGCGCCATTCCATGGACCGACTGATTCAGATGATTTGGGGGCTGTCCTGGTTGGCATGGATGCTTCAAGGAGTATAAAATCAGAAGCGGTAGGGGGTCCAAGCGGCTGGTGATCTGGCAATAGCCTTCGGACCGGGGGTCTTGTGAAGTACCAGACTCTTTCATGTAACGACGGAGACTCTTGTTGGCGACTTCTACGCCGTCGATGTCTGTATTTCCGCTTTGGGACAGCCTTGTTTTGGCCCACAGCAGCTGAGGTTGATCCTTGTCGTATTGGAGATGTAGAAGTCGACGGTGCTCTGCAGAGGGGCGCCCGGCGTCACAATGTTCGCCTGCGATGAAGGCTTTGCACAGCTTCTTGTGTTGGTATGCGTCCATAAACTCTGCAAACCGGGGCTTGTCAGCAGGATGTCGGACATAAAAGCATGACTCTGGGATGATGGGGACTTGCTGCATTGCACACTACAATAAGAAACCAGCTTGCAGGTTGTACAGCTCATGGTGGCCAGCGACGTGCACAGGTTGCAATACCCAGAGTACAGAGATGCATCCGATGCCCTGGCTTCTTCAAGTGTCCTGTTGGCGAAGCGTGTGAGGAGAAATGACAGTCTAACTGTCCCGGGTTTGCTGGGTTCCGTGGGCTTTTCCTCTCCAATGAGAGTGACGGCCGACTCGTCGGAGACACCTGTTTTGTTCTTGTTTTTAGCACATGATTGAAAAGAACCCGCCGTCTTGGGGAATCCGCCATTTATCCTTGGAAGAAGAGGAAGAAGAAGATACTTACTTTTGGGACTGTCTGGAGGGGCACGGATAGCTTGCTTGCTTTTGTCCGTCTTTGCCTTCTTCCCCCCTTTCTTTTTTGACTTGGCCATGTTGGTACGGGTGGCTAAAAGAATGTAGGCAGCGATAGTGATGAGGTCTGGAATATGTTGTCTGTGGGAGTAGGGAGTTCGGGTCGTCGTTGGGGGGCAGGCTGATGCCTGGTTGAGGGCCCAACAGGCAGACGTCGAGATATTTTTTCACCAGCTCCAGGGCTCCCTGACTTCACAGCGCTCTTTCCCCGTCAAGACACGGAGCCCTGGCAAGTCCCCCCCGGGCCCCCTCGTTCTTCCCCAGCCGCAGTAATTCAGACACCAGACAGACAGCCCTTTCTCCTCTGTTGTATTCTTCCTGGTGAGTGGGCCGAGAAAACAGCCAGGGAATCGCCCAAGCCCAGGCCACCTCACCCGACCTTTGAAGGCCCCTCGAACTCTTGACATCTGTCGGGACCAGGCCATCTTCGGACAGAGCTGACTTCCTTTGTAGGTACCCAACATGAGATCTAGGAAACATGAGCGGTCATAAAATGTGACATTAACTCTGCACTCTCCATGGGCATTACCCAACCCCAGTCTAAACCCCCAACATGATCCCGTCTTGTCTACACAGTAACCCATCCCTCCCAACGCCGTGATGCCATGCCCCCCATCCATCTAGGGGAGAAAACACCCGAGTAACGCCCCAGCATAAATACCAACGCCGCTCGCTGACTTGAATCCACACAAAAAGAAAACCACAGCATTATCCCACCTCCAAGCCCTACACCCCCGCCCCCGCCCCCTCCCCCTTTTCCCCCTCCCCCTCCCCCTCCTCCTCCCCCTCACTCCAAAAAAACATCCCCGTCACCACCGCCTTCCCCGCCCCGCTCACCACCAACGCCGCCGGCGACGACACCCGCTTATAAATGAACGCGCCGGTCAGCGTGCCCAGCACCAGCGCGGCCAGGAATGCCACCCGCCTATTCCGCGGCCGGTTCTTGGTCAGCCCCCTGACCAGCCCGGGGTCGATGACCAGGTCGACCCACGCGGCCGTGGCCATGGCCGTCGTGATCTCGGTCATGGCCAGCGCGCGCGACAGCACGACCTGCGAGCCGGCGGCGGACGCGAGCAGCCCGATGGCGACGAGGGTGCGCGGGCCCGTGAGGCGCAGCTCGCCGTCGGGGGTGGTGGCGTGCTGGACGTACTGGACGGCGGCGGCGGCGAAGACGAGGGCGGTTTGCAGGGCGTGGGTGACGAGGAGGTAGAGGCGGCGGCGGGGGCCGATGATGTGCTGTGGGGGTGGGGGTTAGCCCTTTTTTTCTCCCTGGGGGTGGGGTGGGGAGGGGGACGTACGCCGAGTTGCCCGGTCAGCCAGGCAGCGGCGAGGAAGAAGCCGAGGGCGACGCCGATGTTGGCGGTGACGAACATCTCGCCGTTCATCTCGGGGAGGACGATGGCGAGGACGAGGAAGACGGTGTTGCCGGTTTGGTTGGAGGCGAAGCAGTGGAAGTCGGGGAAGGAGACGGCATCTTGACGGGTGGGTTGTTAGTCAACTGTTGGAGAAAAGGGGGCCGCGGGGGGGCTCACCTTGTAACCCGATGCAGAATGTGAGGAGGATGAGTTGGCACTCGGCGTAAAAGTTTGGCTTGACTCGTGCGTTGAGATATCTTGAGACTTTGGAGCCCTTTTTGGGAGTGGTGGGGGGGGCAGGCTCAAGGGCTTTTTGCGGTGGCGTTGGCCGTTGGCCGTAGTCGAAGCTCGGGTGGCCGCTGTGGCTTGGTGTGGTTTCTTGAGAGTCCATGCTGGCGGGTAGCAATGGCGAGGGAGGACAAGGATCTTGTTGTTTCGGGGTTGGAGAAAGGGGCACCTGTTCGTTCACCAGAAAGATGGGATGGTATCAAGGGGGGGGGGGGGAGTCATGTCTGATTTATGGAAAAGAGGCAATCCTTCAAATTGCTACCCATTGCAAAAAAAACCAGAATAACCCGGTTCTCGTTTTCCACACGCACACCGTCAGTAGCCGGTATCCCAGGGGCGGCTCGAGAAAACGATGTTGTCGGGGCATTGAGACCCACGCCGACACCCGGGCACCGTCATGCGTCGGGACGGAGCGGGTCGCCAGGACAAAAGGTGCATCGCAAGCTGTACCCGAGCACACATGCACAAACTCGCCCCGTAGGTGCTGCATGGTCACAACAATAAGCACGCTATAGAGACCCAGGACTAGAAATCTTCTAGCTGATGGGTCACCGTGTAGTCTGGAGGCGGGCAGGTAGGGACTTGTCGGAAGAGAGGACCGGTGGAGATGCACACTGCCCTCGTCACCGCCAAACTGGACGACACTGCAACATGCTGTGAGCTGGCCGGTTTCTGTACACCGCCCCGGTGTTGCGCTGAGAGTTCGTTTGAATCAGTGTGACGTCGTTCATCGTCGATCGGGTAACGTTCCGGGTCGCTGGCTCTGGGGCCGAAGCACCGGCCGGCCGGCCGGTTCGGTAAAGGTGGGGCTGTGGGGCCCCAAAGGTGCAAAATCCCCGAGAGGCGCAGATCAACGGAGATGGCCCGCGATGGCGGGACGATGGCATAGGGCTGGATTCGATGCTGGCAAGTTGTTGATTGACCCATTAGCAAACTCAATGCTAGCAGAGAGCCCATTTGCCTCTGGTTCTGCTCGTCCAGAGCACGTCATGGTCGAAAACCGTTGCCCTCGGACCTGAGTTCGGCTCACAGCCCATTGGTCAATTGGGGACGACCGACAACCGCCCCGACAGCCGAGCCGGAGCGGACGACACCGCGGGCGAACCATGACAAGCGTCTCGAAGACATGGCGAAGAAGCACTTTGGAAATGCGATATCCACAGCTGACGGACGGCCTCGATTTTTTTCGTGATGCCAAGGGCTCTTGGGTGTCACCGCCCATCCGTGTCATCGGTGACCTGGTGCGAGGGCAAGCCGGGAGGAAACGCAGGGCACCGAGGCTTGCCATGACTGTCCCTCGCGGTCGTGCAAGAACAGAGTCAACCGGATGAATCGAGAAAATGGCCCGGTCGAGATTCCGTCCCCGCTGAGCTGCGTGTTGAGGTAATTCCTTGGGAACTCCTCAACCTACTGGCTGCTCTGTGTGGTGATGTTGTTATTGTTGTTTTCTGGAAGAGAGGCTGCGCCGAAGGCGTGTGCAGGTGCTGCCTCATCCTCGACTTTGATAGTTGGGTCGATATTCATCCGCACTACCTCGAGTGCATTAATCGCATTGGTAAGGTCGTCCTAAACATCCTAGAGTTAGTAAGGGAGGAAATGAAAACAAAACTATTACTTACGAGTTTCTTTGTCTCGAAGGCGATGAGCGCCTTTGAAGCTCGCACTGCCTCGTTGAGACTAACGATCATGGCGTCAACCTCGCTGCGTGACTTGCTAAGCGAAGTTAGTTTTCGTAGGTGGGAGATACACTCCAGCCCTGGTTTGTTTGTTAGCGCGAGACCTCTCGCCAAGGACGCCACGCCTCCTGTTCTGACTTCAGGACCTTATCGGTAGAGAGATAGGTATCCTGTTCTTACTTCAGGACCTGGTTGGACAAATAAAGGCATCCAGTTCCATCTTGAGGGCCTGGTCTGCAAAAATATAGGTGTCCAGTTCCATTACCCAGGCCACCATTGAACGGTTTCGCAGGCCTGGATGATCTTACAATGTCCCGCGCTAACAAACAAACCAGTATTGGATTGTATTGGAGGTTGAGACTTGACCAGGGTCAAAACTCCAAAACTGAAGTTGAACTTCATGCCAAGAATCATGAGAAGCCCTAACCCTTGATTTACTGGACTCGATGACAAACCTGGTCTTGCTTCACAACCCCCAAAGAACCGCAACCATTGTCAAGACAAGGCCAACACCTAGGCCAAAAGCTCGCCCCGCGCTGCTCTCATCCGCAACCGTCTGGCCCTGGCACGAATACTCTCCCTTGAGCACGCCCGTCTTCCGGAGCTCGTTGAGCTGGCTGCAGTTGAGCGGCTGCGACGAAGTGACGCTGAACTTTTTGAGCACACGCGGCCTCTTGGTCCTATCCGGTCCAAGGTCGATGAACGGTTGGCTGTGCTACGTGTCAGCTAGCAGTATCTGGTGAGGGGGGAAGAAGGGAACGGGGAACTTGCAAGAAAGCGTTGTCAAAAGATCCTTCAAACACCATGGAGGATACATCCTTGGTCGGCCAGATCAGGCCAGGGGTGAGGGTTCGGTTCGAGCTTTTCGTTGCGACAGTCGAGTTTAGCTTGAGCAGCGGATTTCCCGTAATGACAATGTCGGTCCATTCATACTGCGCCGCCGCGTCCATGCGAAACAAGAGTGTCTCGAGCTTTGGGTTGTCGACGATGTAGAGGCCCCCCAAGCCTTCAAAGTCGAGGCCGAGGGAAGTGAAGTTATTGGCAATCGCCCTGAAATTTCCAATCTGAAGGCTCTTTAATTCCCGATTCTTCGACCGATTCGATGTGCCGATCTGCCAGTGTCTCGAAAGTTCTGAGAGGCCGGATACTGACATGTTGCGAAATTCCACCTCTTGCGGACCCCAGAGACCGCAGTCGACTTCGCATCGGAACAACATAGCCAGCTGCCCATTCCCTTGGATCTCAACGCTGGCGGCTCTCACCAGGCCGATGGTCAAGTTGTAGACATTCGGCAATCCTCTCACGCGGTATGTGCTATTTTCTGTGTTGGGGTTGTCAGTGCCGCCCATCCCGCTTTCAAAGAAGGTTTGGATCGAGGAAAATCCGACGTTGTCGATATTGACGTGTCTCGGGCCACGCCCTCCAAAGGGGATGGACTCTCGGTCTGCCCCTGGCTTCTCGAGGAATTGCAGACGGGGAAGGTCGACCAGGTCTATCCTCTCAACCGCCGCAAGGTAACCGAGATCCAAGTCTTCGAGCATAGGCAGATTCTGGAAGAGAATATCCGATTGCAGCGTTGCCAGCCTCCGCCACAGGACGAATGATTTGAGCTGTGGAAGGTTCCTGAGGACCAAGGTGTTGAACCCT
Source organism: Podospora conica (assembly GCA_030685255.1). NCBI lineage: Eukaryota > Fungi > Ascomycota > Sordariomycetes > Sordariales > Podosporaceae > Podospora > Podospora conica. The sequence goes on along the minus strand of MU839416.1, from coordinate 345,840 downwards.
TGTCCCGGGGAGCTATCTTCCAGAAACACGATTTTCTCGAGAGCCGGGTTGTTTTCTGCAATTGCGCTCCCGTTGATTATCCCGTAATCACCAAGCGTAAAGGTGCCCGCGATGTTCGGTCCAATGATGACATCACCCTTGAACGATTCATGGCCAATATATGGATTGTCCTCGTAGGAGGCGCATTTGGCAAGCACATCGATGTCGCTTTGCGTGTTGAGAATCAATTGTGCCCGGATGCATTCGCTGGAAAGCACGTGGCTCCAGCTCAAGCCTGCGGACTGTCAGCTTCGCCCCTCTGACTCGGACGATCGATTGCATCTTACATGGCAAAGAGAGAGCGACAATTGCGAGGAAAAGCCGGGCCGGCCGAATGCGTTGATTCATGGTTCCGAGTCCGACTTGAAATTGGGGTGTGTGCGAGCCTCGAGGAGACTCGGAGTTGAGTTGCCAGTGTCCAGTCGATGTTGCTCCCTCGAGGTGAGAGTCCGTGGGGATGGAGGAGGCATGGGGGCAAGTTGAAATGCGGCGATCGGGGGGAGGGACATATCCACGCCAGGAAATTCGCCTGCCTACTACCTACTCCGGTTGCATTGGCAAGTGCCGTGCTGGAGAGCTGAAGGTAGATAATCAGGCTGATGCAACATCAATGGCCGGCGAATACCGACAGACTGGAACCGGAGGCCGGCCTTAATGCCTTGAAACAAAAGAAGCCGAGATAATTATAGTGGTCTTGGGATTAGGGGTCGCGGCAGGTCCCTTCCACTCCGAGTCCTTAGCCGCGACATGCACGAGGAAATGAGCAGCCGCCCCTGCCCAAGACCGCGATTGGGCAGGATCCGCGTCTTTATTTCAGAGAACCAACGACCCGTCTCTCGGTCAAGGAGTTTGAATTCTACAACTAGTAGTACTAGTCTGCAGCCGCTCTATCGACTTTAACAACACGCCACTCGGTATATATGCTTGCCTATTATCAAAAATTCTAGGAAAGGCCGGCTTGCTCAGAGTCGTACAACCTTGAGTGACAATCAACAGCTGATGCTATGCCCCGCGACATAACAGTTCCCACACCCCCGGGTGGTCCCTGCCAAGCCCCTCTGGCTGCCGGTTCATGATGGCTTCGAAACTGTGCCCTTTATCGACGCGGTTGATGTTCTCTGGATGAAGGTTCGCGCCATAGTACGTGCTGGACTCACAGTGCAATGTAGACTGGGCAAGTAGGTACCTAGAATGGGGAGGTACGGGTTTCAAAACAGAGCACCTGCTTGTCCAGGGGTGACGGGTCAAGTAAGGTTATCGTGTACTATACGGTTTGAAAACTACCTTGTTACCCATGGAGCTTGGTACAAGTATCTAGGTCTACAATCCAATACTAGTTTGTTTGTTAGCGCGAGACATGCGAGATACTAGCCAAGGCCGGAAACCGTTCAATAGAGGCCTTGGTGATGGAACTGGATGCCTATATTTTTACAGACCAGGCCCTGAAGTCCGAACTGGAGGCGTCCGCTCATGTCATGTAGGCATCGCCTCCTTGGCAAGAGGTCTCGCGCTAACAAACAAACCAGGGCTGGAGTGTACAGGGCATGGCTGCGTAAGAGCAGAGCAAAATTCGGACCTAGAAGCCCTAATACTTAACGTCTACCGAAGCGGATGCCGTGCAATGAAGGGAAGTGACGAATACATTTAAGAACATGGCTAGCACCCCAGGCCATGGCTGTCTGGGTTGCAATTGTGCCATGTCCGGCTGTGTACACCCGCCAACAGGATGAAGCCAATTGTCTTTTTCCTCCTCTGGCCTCTGGCCATCTTGGGCTACCACCATCATGGAGCTCACCCTGTCCGCCGGAGCTTGCACGAGAAGCGTGTGGAGTACGACGCCCAGGTCCACAAGTGGCTTCGCGAAAACCCCCAACACTCCTTCCCCCCGTCTGATACTACTGTCCAGGACCTCTGGGAGCGCCTGCAGGATGCAGACCGTCGGAGTGCTCGTGGCGCTACGTACACCGACCCACCCGCCTCTGAGACCCGTCTTCGACCTCGCAAGATCGCCACCTCCCTGGAGATAAACGACGCCGGCAAGCTTGTCAACGCTGCCATCGCGGAAGCCAAGGAGCGCAGCTTCAAGGCCTCAGCCAGGCCCAAGCACAATCACTACACCCTTCGACGCCCGAGTTCTTCGGGTCAAGCCCCGGCGGGGATCGACACTGCTCGTTTTGACGCCGAGCAAGAAAAGATTTTGCAGGCCGCTGCCATCCTGGCAGAGGCCGACGCTGCCAATGCCACGGACAAGGACATCTTCAGAGAGTACACCATCGCTTACCGCGATTCCCTCGACGGCCCTGTCCAGCATCGCATCCACAGCCCTGGTCGCCTCAAGGCTCGTGCCGACTACTGGCTCGCCGAGTTGGGCGCCAGATACCCCGGAGGCAACCCATTTGGCAGCGCCAACGCCGGCTACAAGGTATTTCGCAATGTCAAACATTACGGCGCCAGAGGCGACGGCACCACGGATGACACGGCCGCCATCAACCTCGCTATTAGCGACCAAGCCAGGTGCGGTGCCAACTGCGGTTCATCAACGGTCAAGGGCGCTACCATCTACTTCCCCCCGGGACGGTATCTCGTGAGCGGGTCCATCTTTGCTCTCTACCACTCCCAGCTGGTTGGCGATGTAAGACCCCCAAGTTTGCAGAGAACCTATAATTCTTGAAACAGACAGCTGACAAGTCATCCAGCCCCATGACCTACCTGTCCTGGTTGCGTCAAAGAGCTTCTCCCGATCGGATCTTGGTACCACCGCCCCATGCCCTTTTCATTCCACCATGGACATTGCTAACTTGTCAAATCAGGTGTCATCGCGGCCAACAAGTACACAGGAGTGTGGAACGACCGGTGGAAGGGAGACGATGAGTGGTATTTGAACACCGTAAGTTCGGCCCCCTCTGGCCCAGGCGAGTGGGCTCGGGGCAATCAAACTGACCTCTGTTCTCCCGATCTTCCCAGGCAAACTTCTTCCGCCAGGTCAGAAACTTTATCATTGACATTCGGGATGCTGCGCCCGAAAACATGAAGGGAATACACTGTAAGTTCCGCCAACCCAGAAAAAAAGGCCATAAACACGGTGCTAACCCTCGTGACTGATAGGGCAAGTTGCACAGGCCACGAGCTTGCAAAACGTTCACTTCAAGATGAAGCCCGGCAGCAAGCAGGTCGGTCTCTTCATCGAGAATGGGTAAGCACTGCTTTCGGCACATCATATTCTGTCAAGACGGGTTGATGCTTACCCATCGAGCAGAAGTGGAGGCCTGTTGAGTGATCTTACTTTTGAAGGGGGTGCATCGGGGATGGAATGCAAGTTGTCCTCACAGATGCCTCGGTGAGAATACGCCAGCTAATGATTTGTAGGCGGAAACCAGCAGTTCACCTCCCGCAACCTCATCTTTGAGGGGTGCAAGACCGCCATCACCATGCTGTGGGACTGGGGGTGGGTCTGTAGGTTTCCCCCGCGGCGATACTCACCTTGTATCCGTACCGCTGCTGACATATCATATCAGGGCAAGGACTCTACGTACAGGGCTCCGACGTGGGGATCAACTTTACAACTCAAGATTTTCCAGGTGGCTCCATCACCGTCCTGGACTCTACGTTCAATAGCGTAAAGACGGCCATCGTCTTTAACACAGCCCCCAAGAAGTCTCCCAAGCAAGCGAGCCTTAGCCTTCTGAACGTGGAATACAAAGACGTGGGCGACATGGTGTTCACCGGGGATCCCGCGACAAATTTACGGGGTGGGGCTGGACACTTGACATCATGGTTTATCGGTAACACGTTCAGCGATGTCGGTCAGGGCGGCGGAGCATCGAAGCTTCCGAGTTTGAACAGCCAAAAGGACGCGTTCGTGGCCGGGAAGCCGGGCGGTGTACGTCTCGATCCCAACATCCCCTCGGGCCTCCGTCGTCCGGGAAAGGCCGGGAGCATATTCGCCCGGTCGAAGCCGCAGTACGAGGATCGGCACGACTTCTTGGTCCCTACTGCAAAAGGTGCGTAGCTCCGTGGTCTTCGTTCTCGGGCCCCGCTTACGAAATATACAGGCGATGGAAGGACCGATGACACGGCGGCCCTCAACTTGGCCTTTCGACTCGCGGCAGAAAAGAAGCAGCCCGTCTTTCTTCCCGCCGGCTCGTATATTGTAACTGACACCGTTTTCGTAAGCAGAAGTCTCTTATCCCATCCCAACTCACCTATATATACTGAGCATGTGTAGATTCCCAAGGACAGCATCATCGTTGGGGCATGTTGGTCCCAGATTGTGGCCTCGGGGAAACGGTTTGAGGACATGGCGAACCCCCGGCCAATGATCAAGGTTGGAAACCCAGGTGATGAAGGGCCCGTCGAGATTTCGGATCTTTTATTCACCGCTCGAGGTCCGACTGCTGGTCTTGTCGCCATGGAATGGAACATCAAGTCTTCCTCGCAGGGGAACGCTGCCATGTGGGGTAAGTGTCCTTCTTCTTCTGCGCCTCCCGTCCTAGGCCTGCTGGATTCTGACCTCTGCCACATAGACTCTCATTTCCGCATAGGCGGCGCGGCTGGAACCCAGCTACAAGTTGCCAACTGCCCCCGTCTCTCTGGAGCCGTGAAGCCGGCTTGCATCGCTGGCTCACTCCTGCTGCATCTCACCAAGACATCGAGCGCGTATCTTGAGAACATCTGGGTCTGGACTGCAGACCATGATCTCGATGACAAACCATCCTTGAGCGAGGCTCAGGTCGATATTTATGTTGCTCGAGGTAAGCCCTTCACCCCTTTGGTAACATTTTCAGCCCACAAGGGATAACACTGACTCCGCCAAGGCATCCTCATTGAAAGCAATGCGCCCACTTGGCTCTACGCTACATCGAGCGAACACAATATCCTCTACCAGTATCAGCTACACAAGGCCGACAGCATCTTCATGGGACTAATCCAGACCGAGAGCCCTTACTTCCACCCGCAGCCGACGGCACCGAAGCCATTTGAGAGCTCGTTGGGAAAGTTCCCGGCTGACCCGACCTTCAAGGACTGCACCACAGACAACTGCAAGGTGTCGTGGGCACTCTCCATCATTGAATCTAGGAACGTGCATATTGTCGGAGCCGGGCTGTACAGCTGGTTCTTCAACAACTACGACCAAGGCTGTATTGAAAAGATGTCGTGCCAGACGCGTCTCGTCAATATTGACCTCCCCAGCACGAGCCTCTACATCTACAACCTCTTCACGGTTGGCACTCAGGAGATGATATCCCTGGAGATGATGGAAACCAGCATCATGGCTAAAGACAACCAGATGCTAGCGGACAGGAGCCCCTGGACAAGCATCATCGCCGCCTTTGTCAAGTCAGTTCCGAGTCAGATCATAATTACTGGAGCTATGATGTAAGTGACAGCCCGGATTCATGGTGGCGACAGGTGCTAATACAGTACTTTGCTACTAGTTCGAGTGCCAGCAAAGATACATCCAATCCATGGGTGTTCCCGCCACAATGCAGGGGCCTGGACAGCTGTGCAAATAGCGACGACAATATAAGCGTCAACGATAAAATGCGGGATGCGACCAAGTACAAGGGGTATTTGTGCCTGCTCGATACTGTAATCAGTCGATGCAACGAACAGTTCAAGAACAGCCCTGGTAACAGTGGTAAGTGCATTTGCCTTGAGGAGACTTAGTTGAGCTTGTAACTTCACATTTGTGCTTGCTGACGACTGTGGCACAGAGGGATGGAATCTTTGCTTCTACGGAAAAATCAAGCGTGCCGGTGGGGGTTGCGGAGACTTGAACAACCTCAGCCGATGTCCCCCTCCCATTGTTTGCGAGGACTTCCCAAACGCGAAGGATGATCCCGCCACGTACTGGGCATTGTACGTGATGCACCGCTTCGCAAACGACGCGAACAATATCCGGAACATGGCCTTCTTTTCCGCTCAGGAGCTCTTCCTCACTGAGGTGGACAAGATAGCAGAGGAAATTGGAGCGATGGAAGCAAGCGACTTGGGACTCAAGAAGATCTTCAAGATTGTTTCTCAGGTCCTTGGATTTATTGGTTTCGCGTCCGGTCAGGTAAGTGGCATATCCTCTCTTTTGCCTCGATCGCCACAGGCCTACAGCTAATCTGATGTCTACATTATGAAAGAACCCGATCGCAGGGCCTGTTAATTTGATGGGCATGATCTTTGACGCTGCACAAGAGCATCTCAAGGAGCCAAAGGAAAAGGAGGAGGCTCTTAAGGACGGCATGAGGAAGTTTCTAGGCAATTACCTCACACTGACGAGAGAGGCCATGGAAGTCACGGTCTATGACTTTTTCGTGGCTCCTAACCTGAGCCACTGGAAGCCAGAGTCCTTCCCTGGGAAGGAGCACTGGAATTACGGCGACCCCTCGTCTCCCACAGAGCTCAAGACCGATGTTGCTCGATATCTGTCGGATGGCCGCTACGTTTACGACACTTACGACCGCGGCAGCGGCTTCCCCCTTACCAGCAGCGCCACCCTACGCCTATTGAAGCTGGGGCTCGGCTTCGCGGCCCTCTCGGACAAAAAATGGTACATCCTGCGGGATTCCCTCGCCATGGTCGACTGCAATGATGCCAAGAACCCCGGTGCTGTGGATGTCGACGGCCACTGCTATCTTTTACACCATCTCGGCCCAGGTCAATCGGGCACCACCATCTATGACTCGGAGCATTTCTCCCTCCCGGTGTCCAGGGCCATCGTCAATTTGCTCGGCCTCGATAACGTCCAGGAAGTCATCAAAGGCTCCATTCAATGCCAATATAGGTACAGGGAGAAATACGCGGACCCAGGCATTGACGTTGAAGACATCAACTACTTCCAGACGCATCCGGGCGGCTCGCCGCTGATGGGCGACTGCTTCTTCAACCTCCCTGTTCTCTGGGTCAAGCAAAAGACGCAAAACTCACCGATTGACTCGTCACCATGCCTTATCCTCCAACGATCCAAGAATCGTGGGGCTCCCGAGGTCGGCATCAATTTTCTCCCGCCGTCGCTGATTGAGATTGTGAATGACGAGTTCTGCCGGACTCTCTGTCGCGGGAAGGACTGTATCGAGGAGACTGTCTGCAAGGGCTGCGAGGTGGTGCCGCCAGAGAAGAACCTGACGGCGGTCCCGTTTGTGGTGTGATGAAGGTGCAAGGGGTTCGGCTTTTTCTTTCCTTTTGTTGGAATTGTATGGATACGCCCGTTCTCTTCTCCCTCACCCATCTGGTGTGGTTGCGCCCTTCAGTTGCGACATTTGGTAGCGTGCAAAAAATACAAAACCACTTGAGATCTTGTTCCAGTTGATCTGAACTTGAAGATGCAAAAAGAACGGAAACCGGTAACCCCAACCCTAGGAGTGGAACCCGGTAGGTCTGGTCGGTCTGGACTCTGGAGATGGTCGTCGGAACAAGAACCGCCCACAAACCCCAGAAAAAAACCCGTCATCCCATAAATTGTTAAGGGAAAACTCAGCATCTCCGACAACGAAGAAAGTGCAGATTGGCGAGACAAGATGGGCCTGGCGCGCGTGAGGCTCTCGGGGGGCTAGACCGATCGGGGTTTGGGGGCGTGGGGGGTGTCTTGGTCCTGTCGTCGAGGGCTGCTGAGTCCTGAACGAGGGCTGTTCACGAGGTCAACCTCCGCCAAGCTCGACATGGGGGATGCCAACGACATCACTCCAGCACACTCGAGATATCGATATCTGCCATCGCCCATACCAAGACTCCCATCTTTGGCCGCGGAGATCGGCATCGCGGGACATCGCAAAGACTCGACAAGAGGCTTATCTCTCGACGGCGAGTACATCGGTACGGTACCTCTATCAGCGACAGCGACCAGGGGGTGGGTGTCGAGACGGGACCCAGAGATAAGCACCACCTCCTCCAGCCCACACCAGGCCCGGCGACAAGCCCGCAATTCGTGATAAGGGTTCTCCAGGTGCCTGGGACGCTGTCTGGCCGTTTGTGGTGACGGCATTCAGAAGAAACACCCTCTTCGACGCCGAGGCTGAAGCTGTCCAGACTCGCCGACGAGGCCGTTCCCGAGCCCAAAACCGCAAGAGACTCACTCATCACCACCAGCCGCCCACATCTGGACCCCCAACCCCAAGCCCAGCCCTACCTGCGGCTCTCCTCCACTCATCGACGCCGGATGAATCCGTCCTATCGCTCCCGCCCCGATTGCCGTGGCCGCCCCGTCGAGCGAGCGCGCGCGCGCGCGCGCTGAAAAAAAAAAGAGCAAGAAGTGGATTCCCAACAACCAGATCCAACTTCCGACCCAGACATTCCCAGCACTCCGTCCCGCGCCCCCTGACGTGCATCTCCGGGGGCGCTGTGGCGTTGCACTCCTCCCACCCTGACGCTTCTTCCCCGGGGCCCTTATCAGCGATCAGCGACGGTCGCGAGCTGCTTCATATCGGGCCTCCGCCAGCCAGGCCTGGGCCCTGGGCTGCCCAATCCACGGCGAGGACGACGTAGTTTGTGCGTTTCCGATCTGGGGCCGGGGAGAAGCCAGGAAATCGGTGCTTCGCGGGAGGACGGTGTTGCGCCGTCGTGACGGTTGCGGCAGTCGTTCTGGGGCTGGAGGGTGGTGGTTGTCGGGGCTCTTGACGTCGTCGTTGGGAGTCTCTGACGCAACGGGGAGTCTTTCTTGGGTCTGATATATAAGAACGAGGTTGTCGTCGTCTGCTTGGGTCTTGAGATCGGCAGAGCTCAGAGCAAGTCATAGTTCCGGTGACAATCGCTGTTGACACTCGGCCGACTTGACAGGGGCACCTTTCGGCATTGTTCCTTCAACTTCCCATCACTTGGACATCCCAGCCACACGGTCAACTGCGAACCTAGGTAGGTACCGGTACTTAACAACACAGTCAATCCCATTCCATCTTGCACCGTCTAACAAGCTGGATACAGCCAGCTAGACCTTCACACCCCTTTCGTCGCACAACACTCCCCCTGAACCACACCACCGGGGGCCCCCTACCCTCACACCACTTACATCATGGGCCTCAAGTTCGCCCACCTATACTCGGCCCCGGAGGTCAACCCGGTCAACCGAAAAGCGCGGTCCATCCCCTTCTTCAACCCCGTCAACGTCTACGGCCGCGTCTTCTTCTTTTCGTGGTTCGGGTTCATGATTGCCTTTTGGGCGTGGTACACCTTCCCACCACTGGTAAGATGCGCCCTCTTCCTCATGACGAAGCTTGTCTAACACCACCACCTCGCAGTTGACTCTCACTATCCGGGAGGATCTCAAACTCACCAAACTCGAAGTCGCCAACTCCAATATTGTGTCCCTCTGCGCCACGTAAGCACACCTCTCCCAGACAACTTTACTCTTGGCACCACTAACACCTCCAGTCTCCTCGTCCGCCTCGTCGCCGGCCCCCTATGTGATCAGTTCGGCTCCCGCAAGGTCTTCGGCGGGCTTCTCCTCCTCGGCGCCATCCCCCTCGGTCTCGCCCCACTCGTCCAAAACGCCACCGGCCTGTACGTCAGCCGCTTCTTCATCGGCATTCTCGGAGGCACCTTTGTCCCCTGCCAGGTGTGGTCCACCGGCTTCTTCGACAAGAACATCGTCGGCACCGCCAACGCCCTGACGGGCGGTTTCGGAAACGCCGGCGGCGGCATCACCTACTTCATCATGCCCGTCGTCTTCGACTCGTTCGTCAAGCGCGGCTTCACGGCCCGCCAGTCGTGGCGCCTGACCTTCATCGTCCCGCTCATCATGGTCCTCTTCACGGGCGTCTGCCTCCTCCTCTTCTGCCCCGACACCCCCACGGGCGCGTGGAAGGACCGCCACGTCCAGGCCAAGGAGGCGCTCGCCGCGCACGGCGTCAAGGACGAGGTGGTGGTGGTCATCTCGGGCGCCATCACCGACCGCTTCTCGCACGGACCCGCCACCACCACCCCCGACGACGCCGAAAAGGCCGCCGGCAGCGACCGCGACGACGACGACAAAAAGTCCGGGCAGCACACGCCGCCCCCGTCGGGGACCGTGTCCCCGCCGACGTTCGACCACGAGGCGCACATGTCGCGGCACGAGATGCTCGAGACGGCGCAGGGCGAGGTGGTCGTCAAGCCGACGGCGCGCGAGGCGCTGCGGGTGGCGGCGTCGCCGCAGACGCTGTTCCTCGTGCTCATGTACATGAACTCGTTCGGCGGCGAGCTGGCCATCAACTCGATCCTGGCGTCGTACTACTTTAAGAACTTCCCGACCATGACGCAGACGCAGGCGGCCAACTGGGCGGCCATGTTTGGGTTCCTCAACTTTGCGACGCGGCCGCTGGGCGGCGTGGTCTCGGACCTGCTGTACAATGCGTTTGGGCGCAGCCTGTGGCTGAAGAAGGGGTGGATTACCGTGTGCGGGTTGGTCACTGGGGTGTTGTTGATTCTGATCGGGAGGCTGGATCCGCATGAGACGTCGATGATGTTTGGGCTGGTGGCGCTGATGGCGATTTTTCTTGAGGCGGGGAATGGCGCGAATTTCTCGCTGGTGCCGCATGTGCATCCGCATGCGAACGGGGTTTTGAGCGGGCTGACGGGGGCGGGGGGGAATATGGGCGGCGTGATCTTTGCGGTGATCTTTCGGTTTATGGACCATGGGAGTAACTACGCAAAGGCGTTTTGGGTGATTGGGTGTATTCATGTGGCCGTCAGCTTGGGGGTCAGCTGGATCCCGCCGCTGCCCAAGGGGCAGATTGGAGGGCATTAGGGATACTTTGGGGGGAAGGGGGAGGGGGAGAGACAAAAACTGCTTTGGAGGGTGCGTGGGAGGGTGGGAGAAGAGCATATATCTAGATAGCGGGAGTTGGGAGTTTCAGATACCCATAGTTTTATGTGAGGATGAATGTTTATATGTAGGAATCGAATCCTACCCAGCGCTGATCCTACTTACACTTTGGTCTCTCTCTGCCGTGTAGTCTTGTGTTCTGTTTGGATGGCGGAAGTTGTGGGCCGGGGATGGAAGCTCGCTGCCACATGTGCCAGTGCGACACAACAGTTGTACTTGGAACTCGAGACAAGTGCCTCGGTTTCTCATGATGATACGAGCGTCGTAAAGTAGTAAGTCGTTGCATTTTCTGCATCGTCGGGACGGGTAGTGGTCGACTGGAGGGTGGGTGGGTGAACCTGTGGCGACTATATCCCGGACCACTGCCCTGAGCCATTGGACTTGACAGAACATTAAATGTTTCTCCTGATGATATCATAAGCTGCTCTTGAATGGAAGTCATTGGTGTTGTCGTGACGACCAAAAACCTGAACAGATGAAAAATGCGGGGCAGGGGATTCAATTCACACCAAGTGCTTTCGCGTGGTGAGGGGAAAGTGGAGTGCGGGGCACACGCGCCGCGCATCGTCCCATTGTTGGGGTGAAGACGCGTCTCGTGATGTGACAGGGTAATGCAACCTCGCGTCCCGTCCCTGGCAGCGCCAAGGCCATTCTGCCGCCAGAAAGCAAGGGCATTCATTCGGGTTGGAACGTCATCCCAACATCTCCACCCATCTACGATTGGGCGTGCATCCCGTTCGCTGGACTGTGGTGCTATCCTTTGCTCTTGAAAGGGGGTTCTCGTTCGATGCTGCGTACATTTCCGTTTTTTTTGGGCGGGGGGTGCTCGGGAAAAAAGCAAGGCACGTCGATTTAACAGTTGGTTGCTGGCTGGACATTGTCAAGGCATGGGGTTTGTGCTTCATGACTCTGTTGTTGAAACCACCAAGGCACTTTCAGGGTCCAAGGACGGGCATAGCATGTACATGCTGCAGACATGTACTCCAAGAGATGCCAAAGGAATAAAACCTACCGACGTTGAAGGGCCCTGAGACGAGACACTACGAGTTTTCCTCTTTCAAGGCTCAGCAATGTCTCATCGGACATAGAGCGAATATCGACAATAGGCGTCTGAGAAGCGTTGCCTACTGTGACCTTTGACCAGATAGATGTAATCCTCAGACATAGGCACAGATGGGGAGTGCCGAGGCACTTGGAACTTGGAGGCACTTGGAATTTGGAGGCACTTGGGACTTGACTTTTGACTTTTGACTCGTGATCCCCTGAGAACGACATCGTCTTGGATATCGTAGAGATTAAAGTCCTGTTCAATGGACGTTATGCCAAGTCGCAGCACTGCTCTATTCAGCCCCCAGCCCGCAATGGTTGCATTTTAAAGGCAGGCACAACTGCCTGCCTGAAGTATTCTCTGGCCGCTGTCTGTCGACATGGTCCCCTGCATGACCGCTGTTACCGCCTTCTCTTCGTCTGGCAGTACCGCTGTCAATCGGGCTTGCAACCCAAACGGCCGGAGGAAAGGGCACGGTGAGAGCAGTAAGCGCGGCAAAGGGGAGGCAATCGAGCTTGCTACTCTAAACAAACCCAAGGAGAGAACACGGTAAGCGGCGAGCGCGGCAAAAAGGGAAAAAAACTAAGGGGAGAGCGAGGAATGTCAATTCAGCGGGCCTTTCCTATTCACCGCCCGACCCCACTGCTGCATCTTGGCCATTCCCTGCATGGTTCTGTCACCGCCTTCCCTTTTCAAACTTTGTCGCACCCCTGCAATCGGGCTTGCAACTCCAAACAACACCGAGGGAAAGAGCGGCAACGACGAGGATTGCCATCTGCAATCGGGACCCGAGTCCATCAATGGACCTCTCGACTTTTCTGTCCCGACCTCGAACTTCGCACCCACCAACCCCATGGTAGTGAATTTCCCACACCACCAACTTCTGGCTGCCACAGATGACGCGCCATAACCTGGGCGAGCAGCTTGCCTGGCTTGTCCAGAACCAGCCAACTCTGCCTCCCCCTCGTCAATCTTCGCACCGGCCCCAGTTGACCTCGCAGATTTCTGCTTCGATTTCTGCTTCGCCACCGCTTCCCCTTCCACCCTCTCTCCGCACTCAATCAACCTCCCAGACATGCGTCATGTCACCCCCGTCGCCTCTTCAGGTCCCGCAGGACTCTAGCTCTTTGCCAGAGCCTCCTCGCCAGCCTCTGCTTCGACAACAACAGCCCGCTCCGAATTCCTACCCCCAAGCTGATCGTTCTCCGGCCCCCGCTCTTCTCCGACAGGAATCATCCTCCCGCTCTGTCAGCCGCGCACCTCCCTCTCCCACCGCACCTCGTCTTCAGCAGCCTCCTGCCCGACCTCAACTCAATTCGCACCTCAACTCCCATACCTCCGGTTCTCCCCAACCGCAGACTTCGACCAGGCTCACGCCGGCTGCTGCTTCGAGACGACCGAATCTCCTCGCCCAAGCACACTCCCAAGGGCGCGAAGAATCCCCGAGACCGAACCCCTCGACCGCCGGCGCTCTTGAGCGCGCATACTCTGCTTCTCTGGCGCTTGATCCCCCGAATTCCGACGACGACAGAGAGTGGATGCACGAAGGTCTGGACATGGTCGACATTTCAGGCGATGAAGACCCCAAGTCACATACTACCTTGGGGGGTGGAGCGGGGCGAATTGTCGCCGCCGAGGCCAATGGAACAAAGTCCGACCTCGAGGACTTTGTTGACCTGAGGGCACTGGCGACCTCCAGCCGCAAGAGAAAGTCTTCAAGCATGGCCGAGCCCGAGTCCTCCGCCCCTTCGGCCGCACAACTTCCTTCCGTTGCAACCTCGTCAGCAGCCGAGGACGAGACATCCGTCTTCCCCCGGTCCTCCGTCTCGACAACAGACGGAAGAACCAACAAGGCAGAGGCGTGCCCAGCGGCCAAAAAGCAGCGGGTGATTGAGATTCTCGATTCAGAGGACGAGTCGGACGGAACGTCTAGTTCACGAGCCCCTTCGCCGCCCCTTGACATCAAGCCGCACCCGCCGAGCCTGCGCCCCTCAAACCCGCAGCCGGTCAACTCGCACCCGGCCAACTCATACCCGGCCAACTCATACCCAGCCAACTCATACCCGGCAAACTCATACCCGGCAAGCTCCCTCCCAGCCGACTCGCACCAGCCACTCAAAGGTTCGCTCGTCCCTTCACATCCTCTCCAAACTCCATCTAACCATCAACTCACAGGCTCCACTCTTCTCGGATCATCCCCCCCGTCGCCAGACTCGCCTGGTCAGAAGGAGCTTGTGCGGCGTGTCACGAAGAACCCCTCAGTTGTGGAGAGGAAAATCGGGGCAATCCAGGGCGCTCTCAATGAGATGCAAAGCCAACTGTTGGCCTTGCTGGAACGCTCGCACACTGGCAGCCATGAGATCCGCAGGCAGCAGCGAGAGAGTCTCCGTGAGAGAAAGGTCCTCCTCCAGAAGCAGAAAGTGGCGCTCGAGCGCGCTCTCGCTGAGGTCACTACCTTGAACCTGCTCGCCAGGACCAGGCAAGACTTGGTTGACATTCTGAGTCACAAATTCGAGACCGATGGCGACACCCAAGAGGCCGAGGACGAACTTGCAGAGTGTGAAGCCGATATCGACCAAACGAGCAAGAACCTTGCACTCGCAGTGGCCAGCTCCGGCCTCGAGGACCTAGACTTCCTAAAGGACCCTAACGACTCTATTGCAGAAGATTCGGTTGCCGAAGAGAGGTCTCGACCGCTTGCCTCTCTCCACACCAGCATGGCGTCCTCGAGGACTCTCGCAAAGGAAAGCTATGGACGCCCGGCTCCGTCAATTCCCGAATACACCTCGCAGTCGCAAAGCCAGAAGGGCGGGACGTTTCCCCCCACTGTCAAGCGGGAGGTCAAGGCGCCGACCGCCCATTTTCGGAACGAAGCTGGCGAATGGATTCATGTCCCGACTCCGCCGAAAGTCCAGAGGGCAGCGAGCAGAGCCTCGTCCATGCTTTCCACTCCTTCCCCGCAGACGCCTGATAATGTACTCCAGCGGGCACGGCCAGCGGCTCGGGGGACAGGGTTGGGTGCCAACAACACCACGGCCAGCGTTGAGAAAGCGGCCACGGCCAGGGTCAAGACAACGACCACAGCCAGCGTCCAAAAAACAACAGCGGCCAGTGTCCAAAAAGAGAATGCGGCCAGCGTCCAGAAAACGACCGTGGCCAGTGTCCAAAAAGTGACCACGGCCAGTGTCAACGCTGCGGCCAATTTTCTGCAACCGAACGAGCGTGCTTCCCCTGCTTTCCAACACGTCACCCAGGGGGCTCAACGTGCCTCTCCAGCCCTGGAGCATGCCTCCAGGACTGTTGAGCGCACCTTCCAACCTTATGGCGGCACCTCCAATGGGTTCCAGAAGGAGTCTGACTATGAGGACTATAGCCACTTCGATGACCATGAAGCGTTGATTGCTTTGGCCGAGCAGTACGACGACACAAAGCGTTCAGGCCCGGCACACACAGGCACGGAGCCGAAAAAGAGGCCTGCTCTTGCAGAGGCGTCTGGTAATGCCGGCCCTTCTACAAAGGTCAGGCGTCTTCTGACGCACGACACAAGGACGCTTCAACCCAAAGCTCGCCTTCCCAAGGAGCAGATGTGCTTCCCATGGTCCCAGGATGTGCGCCGCGCGCTCAAGGACCGCTTCCGCCTCACAGAATTTCGTCGTCACCAGCTCGAGGCCGTCAACGCCACGCTGTCGGGCAAGGATGTATTTGTCCTGATGCCCACTGGCGGCGGCAAGAGTCTGTGCTACCAGCTCCCTGCTGTTGTTGATAGCGGCAAGACACATGGGATCACCATTGTCATCAGTCCCTTGCGCAGCCTCATGCATGACCAGGTCACCAGCCTCAAGTCAAAGGGCATCGAGTGTTACGAATATAGCGGCGGCACGAACCCCCACATACGAAGATCAATTCTTGAAGCGTTTGATCTTGCAGAGCCTGGTCAAGCATACAACCTCCTCTACATCACCCCAGAGATGCTGAGCAGCAGCGATGTTTTCCTCACCGGCCTTAAGAAGCTGCACGCCAAGCAACGGCTGGCTCGCATCGTGGTGGACGAAGCTCATTGTGTGAGCCAGTGGGGTCACGATTTCCGCAAGGATTATGCCAACATTGGCAACATTCGAGACAAGTTCCCTGGCGTCCCCCTGATGGCACTCACGGCGACGGCAACCGCGACGGTCATTGTTGATGTCCAGGCCAACCTGTCTATCAACAACTGTCTGGTGCTCAAGCAGTCCTTCAACCGGAAGAATCTGTTTTACGACGTCAGGGACAAGGGCACCATGTTCAAGGTTGCTGAGATCGGCTCGCTGATCCAGACCAAGCACCAAAATGAGTGCGGCATCATCTATGTCCTCTCGCGCCGGGCTACTGAGGACCTCGCAAAGACGCTGGAGGAAACCTTCAAGATCAAGGCCGCATACTATCACGCCAATGTTCTTGAGCTGGACAAGGCGAGGATCGTCAAAGAATGGCAAGAGGGCAAGATCAAGGTTATCGTGGCAACCATTGCCTTTGGCATGGGAATCGACAAGCCCGACGTCCGATTCATTATCCACCAGGGGCCGCCCAAGAGCCTCGAGGCCTACTACCAAGAGACGGGCCGGGCTGGGCGCGACGGGAAGCCGTCTTTCTGCTACATGTGGTGGAGCTATGGCGATTTCGCCAGCCACAGACGGATGATTCTGGATGGCGAAAGCCCGACTCGCGTCAAACAGCAACAGTTTAAGAATCTGTCCATGGTCAGCTGGTATTGCGAGGAGGTGCAGAAGTGCCGTCGCGAGCAAGTCCTCGACTATTTTGGCGAAAAATTCAACCGCGCCGATTGCAACGGGCAATGCGATACGTGCGCATATCCCGTCAACGGGGAGATTCAGATGAAGGATTACACCCCAGTCGCTGTTGCCATCCTCACGGCTGTCGGGGCCGTCGCAGAGCTCACGGCAGGCAAGATCAATGAGATCATCCAAGGCAGAGGGAAGAACTTCCCCAAAGACACTCCCTCATGGGGCGCCGTCAAGAAGGGCTATGAGACATATGAACTCAACCGGGTCACGTATCACCTCACAGCACGAAATGCCCTCAAGGAGAACCACGTCCCGAACCAGCAGAACCGCTCGTTCAACACGTTTTACCTGTTGAGCGAAAAGGCGCGCGACTATCTGGTCAAAAAAGAAAAGCTGCTGCTGCCATTTGTCGACAAGTCGGCCAGACAGGCTGCCCAGGATGCGCGCCGGTATGACCCGCCTTCGCTGAATATCCCGACTTCGACAAACATTTCATCGCCTATCCGGGCACCGACGAGCTACAAAGCCAAGGATAGAGCGCTCGACATGGACCAGTATGACGAAGAAGAACTGGAGGCGGCGCAGAACTTCAACGACGACGACTTTTACGGGGACAACGGCAACGCCAACTCATTCAAGCCTGGCCCGGCGGGTCCTTCTCATGCGTTTAACGGAGCATCTAGCTCTCACCAGCAAATGCGCCCACCCCCTCGACCGCGGACAATGCAGCAGAACCAGCCGCTGCCCCTGCCCATCTCTTTTGACGTGGCGCTCCTGGGCAAGGATAGTCTCCACGGCATGGTCGCTGACACATTTATCCACGAAGCGAAGCGAATTGATGAGGACTTGAGGAACGCGAGGGGCCTTAGGCAAGCCCTCTTCACGGAGATCCAGTATCGAACCATGGTTCTCCGCTGGACAATGACGACCGAGGCCATGCTCGAGATTCCCGGAATCAACCCGGACAGGGTCCACGAGTTCGGCCACACGTTCATCAAACTCGTCGGCCAAGTGCGAAGGCAGTACGATGAGATGTTGGCCGAGATGGAGAAAGAGAAGGCGAAAGAGGCAGCGCAAAAGGCCAACGGCGGTGTCATCGACCTTGTCAGCTCCGATGCCGAGGGTGACTTTGACAACGATGACGACGATGTGGACGACGAGCTGGAGTCTTCACGCTTCTTTGAAGGGTTCGACGAGGACGAGGTCATGGACGATGACCTCGAGGAGGAGCAGTCCTTCGCCCGTCCCTACAACAACGGAGGCTTCCCGGGTCCCTACAACAACGGAGAGTCGTCGAGGGCGGCTGCGAGCCCGGAGCTGGAGCGGTGGCGGCAAAACATGGCGGCTGCAGAGAAGCTGGCAGGCGAGGCCGACCAGGCAAAGGCTGCATCGGATCGAGAGAGATGGGATAGTAGAAGTGTCGCCTCGGCCAACATGTGGAAGAAGAGAAACGGTGGTGCTAAGAAACGCCAGCGGTTCAATTCTGCCACTGGAGCGAGGACGGGCTTCTCCTACAAGAAGGACAAGGAGCGGCGTAGCCGTGGCGGGGGTGGAGCCGGCAGACGGAGCGGAGGAGGCCGTGGGGGGCGTGGCGGTGGTGGTGGTGGCATCCCCACGATGCCGCATTGATGGGGGTGTCTGGTGGGCACTTGTCGGACTCGGCCGGACTCATGGGGTGCGGGTGCGGGTGGTGTGCGTTGTTTTTGAGCAGATACCCTTTTTGATGTCTAGCAGGCGGGCGGGCATTGCTGTACTTGACAGCGGACAGCGGGATTCCTTTTTGGCGTTGAGTCACATTTGATACCCCTTTTCTTTGCCCGGCAGGGCCTGAGCTAGGTATATAGCATGGGGATGATTGGCATGGGATCTGGAGCATGAGTATGTGTAATGAATATAGAAAACACAATGAATTGCAATGCAAATCATGGATGGCCAGTGACCTGTGTGTTGTGAAAATGAGACTCTTGCATCACGGTCGTGCCCTGTGGCACGTGACCTCGCACCTCGTTGGTGTTTTCAGTTCCCCAACCTCGCACGCAAGCCGCCCCACTTCGCGTCTGCATCACCATTTCCCAGCGCGTGGCAAACACCAACAACCTCGACAAACAACCACATCCACACCTCTTCATCTCTCGACAGCTACGCAAATCTACAGCTGGTCAATCGCCCGAACCAATCCACAATGCCCGTCGGCATCCAGCGCCTCAACGCCAAAAAGACGCAGCCCAACGACCGCATCATCTTCATCAAGCCGCTCAAGGGCCCCGACGAAGCTATTGCCCAGGACTTTCTGGAGCGCATCGCCGCGCAATGTCGTACGTAACCCCCTTCCTTTGTGTGTCAAACGGTGCCCAGATTGGATCGGATCGAGCTGACCCGCCACCCAGTCCCCATCATGCGCGCCCACCACCTCAGCGTGACGTCGCTCGAGGAGTACCCGCCCAACCGCGAGTTCGTCGGCCGCAACTTCAACGCCGGCGAGGTGGTGCAGCTCGTGCTCAAGGCGAGGGGTGGCAGGTGGTTGCCGTTTGAGTATGTCCAGATGGTCATGATGCATGAGTATGTCCCCCCCCCCTTTCTTCCCGGGGTTTCTTGGTGTGTGGTATGGGTGCTGATGGCGGTGGTGGTGGTAGGTTGGCACACTGCAAACAGATGAACCACAGCCGCGCGTTCTGGACGGTTCGAAACCTCTACGCCGAGCAGATGCGCGCGCTCTGGACGCAACGGTATACGGGCGAGGGGCTCTGGGGGAGGGGAGCGCTGTTGGGGACGGGGCAGTGGGAGGGGGAGGGGTGCGTGCAGGGCGAGGAGGGGCTGCCGGAGCATTTGTGCGGGGGGACGTTTCGGTCGAGGGGGAGGGGGAAGAGGAAGGTCACGGGGAAGGCGGAGTTGACGAGCAAGGAGAGGAAGGAGAGGCGGATCTTGAAGAAGTTTGGCGAGGGCGGGGTGGCGCTGGGGGAGGACGGGGATGAGAAGTTGAGGTTGGAGGGGAAGAGGGTTGCCGCGAAGCCCAGGGTTGCGGGAAGTAAGAGGGGCAGGGAGTTGAGGGCGCAGGCGGCGCTGGCGAGGTTTGAGGTGAAGAAGGAGGAGGTGGTGGGGGTGGATGAGGAGGAGACGGATAGTGGGGAGGAGTATGAGGAGGTGGAGGATGGTGGGGAGGATGCGGTGGATTTGGATGGGAAGAGGTTGGTGGATGGGAAGGGGAGGGGTATGGTCAAGGTGTGCGAGGATGAGGATCCGGGGGATGGGGATGCGCAGAGGGAGCTGTTGGAGCTGCAGGGCTTTGGGAGGGATCCTGGTTCGAGGGTCGGGGATAGAGGGTCAAGTGCGACGGTGGTGGAGGTGAAGGAGGAGGGCAAACACGACAAACAACGGGAGGCGGTGCCGAAGAAGACGGCGGTGGAGCGGCGCGATGAGGTCGGCATGAAGCAAACAGCGGCGAAGACGAAGGGAACAACAGCACCATTGTCAAGGCCGACGACCGAGCGCCAGATATCGGAAATTACGACGACCAGCAGCAACAACAACACCAGCAGCAACAGCAACATCAGCAGCAGCAACAACAACATCAGCAGCAGTAACAGTGGCAGCAGTGGCAGCGATGGTGACGGCATCTGCTCCGTCTGCTCGTTTTCCAACGGCAAGATGGCCCCGACGTGCGCCATGTGCGCCAACGTGCTGCATCTGCGGAGCATGCCGGGAGCGTGGGCGTGTAACGGGCAGGGCTGTCAGGGCAGCAGCTACCGGAATGCTGCAGACTGCGGTGTTTGCGGCGTGTGTGGACGACGGAAGGGAACCTGAGGTTTTGTCGAGATTCCAGAGGCTTGGTCGACTGTCTAGGTGCTACAGAACTACCCAGGAGGCCGAGTCAAATATGACGGACATTCGTTCTGTCTGTCTGTTGATGCGTGGGATAGAGTAGATGACCCAAACTCGAGAGAGGTCTGGACGCATCGCTGATCAACCTACCTTGCATTTACAGTTGGACGTGCTGCGCCTTTAAGTTTTGGATCCATCATGCGGCGTGGTGATCATGATGGTCAGACCCGGAGCTGCTGGAGCTTGCTTGTCTGCCTTGATCCCATCCATCCTTCGCCATCCGTCTGGTCCGTTCAATGCGAATCCAGAAATAAAAAGTCGGCAAAACTGACCACACGACCGACCAGTCGCACCCAGAATGGATTCCGTCTGGCAAAAAACAGCCACGTCGTCGCAGACAGAGTTCAACCCGGCAAGCAGCGCAACCCTCGGCGTTCCAGAACTCGTGTGCAAAGTAAAGAAAAACGACGTCCTCCCCAAAAGGGCAAGGCGGGATCGCGGATGCGCGCCGGGCGATCCTCTCAGGGGGGTGCGCCCCGCGTGGCGATTGGCCAATGGCCCCCCGGCCACGGGGTCGACGCCGTGTTTCATCCCCCTCCTCCCCCTCAGCCCCCCTTTTCAACCACGGAGCTTGGGTCGCGGTCGTCATTACCAATGGCGGCGTCGAAACAGCCCCGGATGTGTGTGTGCGGGAGATCCTCTGGCCTTTTCCGGGTTCCCCTCCGCTCAATGTGCGGCCGCCCCTGAGCCAGCGGGTGGCAGGGGGGGAGCTGGATGGATTGACCAAAACCCCATCTGCGTCTTCTTCTTGGATCCATGTCTTTGGATTCTTCTTCTGTTTGTTCTTCATGTTGTTGAGATAGGTGACAAACAGACGACGGGAACGCTCATCTTGTTCATTTCCCCCTTCCGTTCCCGGTCCCGGCAGACTACTTTATTCTTTCCGTTCCGTCGTCTCTTGACATTGCCCATCATCATCGATCTGGGATCGTTGACCTCGTCTCTGCCGCCACCAAGAAGAATATATCTACCCGGCATCCATCCATCTCTCGAGTCTCGACGACGACGACGACCGGTCCTCTTCTCCTACCAAAAAGCTCTGGAAAGCTAGACGTCGATCGTCCATCACATACATTACATACATACAGCTCTGCGAGACAGACAGCACACGCACACACACGTCAAACGAGACCACTTACACCACCATCACCACCACCACAACCACCAAAATGCACCTCCCCAGCCTCCTCCTCATGGCCCTCCCCCTCCTCACCCTCGCCGCCCCCTCCCAAAAATACCCCCGCTTCACCGTCCCCCAATCCCACTTCGAAGTCCTCTCCCTCCGGCAACACACCCCGCTCAACCCGCGCGCCATCACCGACACCCAGTGCATCGACCGCAACACGTAAGCCCCTTCCCCCGCCCCCCCTTTCCGCCATATCTAACCCATGCCCGCCCGTTCACAGCCACATCGTCTTCCACGAGCAAAACGCCGCCGAGCTCTCCATCTGCGACGGGCTCCCCTCGGGCCGGTGCCGCACGGGCTCGCGCGAGACGACGGGCCGCTCGGGCAGCGCGCGGTTCGTGCTGCGCGCCGTGGACGACGGGGCGGTGGTGACGGTGACCAAGGGGCGGTGGGAGGAGTGCGTGCGGGCCGCTCGCGCGGTTTGTCCGACGGGGAGTCTGAAGAGTGTTTGTCTGGGGGCGGCGAGCGGGGGGGGCGGGGTGGAGTTTCGGTTGGAGGGGAGGTGATGGGGCTTTGGGGGATTTTGTTTTTGGCGGGGAGGTAGATGATGGCCGTACAAACAGCAGGCCGGGCGGTTGGGGGGGGTTGGTGGTATGAATAAGAGATACCCATTGGTTTGAACACTCTGGAGTTGACGTGGGGACTTGTGAAAATGCCAATGTAAGGGTTTAACTGAAAGACATCTGTAACTGAAGGACGTCTGTCTACCCGCCACATTCAACCTCGTACCTTCAACATAAAAAAAACTGGGTATCATGACCAAACTCCCCATCCACCCCCCCCCCCCCTTTCCCCCCTCACAGCCCATACCTAGTCACACACTCCTGCCGATGCACATCCAAGCAATCCAGCGCGCACACCCTCGCCCCGCACTTGACGCACCGCACCCGCCCCCAGTACCCGCACACCTCGCAGAACGCCCGCGCCGGGTACCGCGCCTCGTCGCCGCCGCCGCACGCCGCCCGCGCCTCCAGGTAGCTCAGCGGCGGCGCCGTCATCAGCGCGCGCAGCTCGTCGTCCGTCGGGAACGGCGGCACGTGCGACACCAGCAGCGGGTCGTCGTCGCCCGGGTGCGAGGGCGGCGGCGCGCGCCGGTAGGCCGGGAGGATGGTGCCGTCGGGCGGGTAGGATTCGGCGGCGGGTTCGGGGTCGGGTTCGGGGGCCCCCGGCGGCGGGGCGTCGGGCATTTCGACGTCGGCGGCGGGAGTGGGTGGCTCGGCGGAGGGGGAGGGGGGGGGCGGGGGTTGTTTCTGGGGGGTGGCTTTGGCGGCTTCTTTGGCTTCTTTGGCGGCGGCGCGCTTGGCGGCGGCGGCGGAGCGTTTGCTGGCGGCGGGGGCGCTGGCCGGGGGTGGAGGGGCGGGGGAGTTGCGGGCCGGTGTTGGGGCGGCGGAGGGCTTGGGGGGTTGGACGTTGGCTGGGTTGAGGGCGGCGGCGGCGGCGGGGTTTGTTTCGGCGAGGGCCAGGAGGGCTTGGTAGTCGTCGAGGTGGTTGGCAAAGGTCTTTTGGGACTGGAGGATCTTGCGGACGTTGGGGGTGTGTTTGTTCTGGGCTGAGGGGGAAGGTTAGTGTTGGACTGGAAGGAGGGAGAGGGGAGAGGGGGAGCTACACACCTCGGTTGCTTCCTGTCTTGGGCGGGATGGGAATGTTCACGTCCTTGTTGGTGTCGCGGTCGAGGGCCTCGAGGTCTTTGCGGATCTTTGCATCCTGGCGCGCCGACACGTCGGAAGAGCTGAGGCCGGCCTGGTTACGGGCGGCGCGCTTTCGGTTCGTGGGCTGCAGCGCCTGCGCTGGGGTTGGACCCGAGTCGGGTACGTAGGCCCATCCCGGTGCCCGTGTTGTCTTGGGGCCGGCGACCTCGATTACGCCAAAGTTGTTCATGGCTTCGACGATGATGGGGAAGATGTTTGGTGGGGGTGTGGGGGAGCTGGAACTTTTTGGTAGTGGATGGTGACCAGGGTTAGGGTGTTTCTCGAGGCACCCTCGCACCCAAAGGGGCGGTGACAGCTTGATGAACGGAGTACGGAGTACAGGGAAGACAGCCTTATTGACAAGGATGTATCCCTTTGAGAGAAGTGACCACATCAATTCAGATACAACAGCATGAATGATGCTCAGAGTCAAGGAGAAAAGAGCATCAACTTCATAGAACCCTTCCAACTCAGTACCATCCCCTGATCACCCCGTTAAACAAGGCATGTCTTAAACAAAGGAGAACCAGAACTCATGTGATACAGTCTCGCTCGCTCAACACCAAGAGCAAGCCCGTCCTTGCCATGAAACCCATCAACCTCCCGGGCATCCTCCCCCAGCCCTTTATGATATATTAGTCCCTGTCCATCCATCCCAGCCATGTCCATTTCCCTATCCATCCCAATCCAAACCAAATCTTTTTTCTTTCCCTCACTTCTTCTTCTTCCTCTCAATCGCGTCCATCTTCTCCTCCAGCGTCGACACGTACTTGGTCAACCGATCGACCGCGTTCTGCAGAGCCTGTATCCCTCATCGTCAGCATAAATCCTCTCCCAACTGTTCCATATCCCATCCATGTCCCCCCTCCCCCCCTCCTCCCCCAACGCCAACGCCAGCAACCAAAACCTCGCTCAGGAAAGGGGGATGAAAAGCCGCAACCAAAACAAAAAAATAATTACGCTGTCCAAACCTCACCCCCCGTCCCCCCTCCCAATCCCAACGCCAAAAACCCCTCGCTCGCTCACCCCCTTCCCAAAAAGAATAACCAACCCAACGCCAACCAACCGACCAACCAACCAACCAACCAGAAAAGAACTCGCTGGAGGAGGAGAAGGAAGGAGGAGGAGGGGAGAAGAACGCCCCCAAAACACCAAGCCACGCTCGCTCGCCCGCCCGCTGGCAAAAACCAAATCAGATGCATTGACGCACGTAAATGTCCTCCGTCAGCAGGTCGTTGGACGCCTTGTAGTCCTGCAGCGCGTAGGTATAGATCCCGGCGCCGGCGAGGGTGCTGCCGAGGAAGAAGCCAAAGAGCCTGTACCCCAATCAATAATTAGCACGCCGTCCTGTTCCCTGCTAATAGACACAGTCTCAAACGTACCCTCCCCGGAGCGCGCCGACGGGCTTGCGCACCGGCAGCGGCGCGGCGCCGATCGAGGCGGTGGCATCAAAGCGCGCAGGCGACGCCGAGAAGGCGCGGCGCGCGGCGGCCGCGCGGGCGGCGGAGACGAGTATTCTCGAGGGGGCCATGTTGTCGAAATGTATTTGGTGGTGGGGGTTTTCGGTGAAGAGGTGCTGCGATGATGCTGTTCGCGAGTCGTGGTGTTGTTGGGCTTGGGTCTGGGGAAATTATGGAGAAAATCTCGAGGCCAAGGGGCGACGTGGTGGCTCCCTGCTCGGTAGCGCCACCCAGCGGCAAGGGCTTGGCAGGGATGCCCATCCCTCAATCGACAGGGGCGGGAAACATTTTGGCGGTGCGACGGGGCAGAATTCATTGGGCCGAACGTGTCCTCAATCAGGGTCCTCAGTCCGGTGAACGCTCACAAAGTGCTGGAAAAGAGGCATCGACAGTGTGTTTCTACGATGTATATACTCTGCAGTACGCCTGACCTAACAATACATCAAGACAAAAACAACACAAGTATTTTGATAATTTATATTCATTGCATCTCGCTTGATTAGAAAGATACGCTCAGGTATTTTTTGCCGATTCCCATCCCAGTATCAAGGCCGTCAGCTCCCAGAGTCCCGTCCCTAATGAAATGTCGCGCAAAACAAGTACACAGCTCTCTCTCTAGAGCTCATCGTGCGCCTCCTCGGCCGCCTCCTCGGTCTTGGGGGTCTCGGTGGCCGCAGGGGCAGCCGAGGCCTCCTCCTCCTTCTTCTCCTCAACAGAGGCCTTGTACTTGCCGTTCTCGGCAATGAACTTGATGAGGTCCTCAATGGTGCGCGAGCCCGAGTAGGTCACGGCCTTGTCCTTGGCACCAGCGGGGAAGAGCTTGATGGTGGGGAAGCCCTGGATCTCATCGGGAACGTCGTTGGCAGTCGCGTCAACCTTGGCGATGACGACCTTGTCCTTGAACTCGCTGTCGGCATACAGGCCACCGAGCTCCTCGTACTTGGGAGCAAGAGCCTTGCAGTGACCGCACCACGGGGCGTAGAACTCAACGAGGACATCCTTGGTGTCGTCGAGGACAATGTCGTTGTAGTTCTTGGCAACGATGACCTTGACGGCCTCGTCGTTCTTCTCGGGGATGGGCTCCGACTTGATGCTGGGCTCGACCTTGCCGGCGATGAAGTCGTCGACAAAGGCCTTGATGTCCTCAAAGGTGATGGCCTTCTCCTGGTCATAGGGGAACTTCTGGTTCTTGGCGACCTCCTGGATGGCGAAAGCGGGGAACTTGTCGGCCTTGAGGTTCAGGTTGCCGGCGTGGGCGCCATAGGCGGCCGCGTCAATGGTGGCGAAGTTGATGGTGCCGCGGTGGGCCTCGGCGATGGGCTTGAGCTTCTCGCTGATCTCCTTGCGCTCCTCGGGCGTCTCGGCGAAGATGTAGGCCAGGGGGATGCCGGCCGACATGTAGTCTGAGTACGTCTCGGGGCCGACCTCGCCGATCAGGGGGGTCGAGGCAGTCTTGGTGAACTTCTCGATGGCCTCGGCCTCGAACTTCTCGGTGAAGGTGGACTTGCCCTCATCAAAGTCCTTGTAGAGAACGATGGCGGGGGCGGTGACGCCCTCAGCCTTGGCGAGCTCGGCATCGGTGCTGAAGCCGAAGGGGTAGTTGTCGCGGAGCTTCTCGGCGGCGGCCGAGAAAGCCTCCTTGGAGGCCTTGTCCGACTCGTCGAGGTAGGCGACAATGACCACCTTGTCGGCCTTCTTGAACTCCTCAAAGGTGTCCTTGGTGACGGCGGACACGGCAGGCAGAGACTGCTTGATCATGTAGGAGGTGATGCTGCAACCAAGTTAGCTTGACGTGTGGTAGAGCAGTCGTGGCGGCAAAACGTACGCAGCAGCCTTGCGCTGGCCCTTGTAGGGAGTGACGTTATCAAGGCCACGGAAGACCTTGAGGGTGGGGTAGCCCTCGACACCCTGTTTTTGGCAGAGGTCGGCCTCTTCTGTGCAGTCCACCTTGACGACCCGGATGTCCTTCTCCTTGAGCGATGTGGCAGCCTCCTCGTACTCGGGGGCGAGCGCCTTGCAGTGACCGCACCACGGGGCGTAGACTGTGATCCAGAGACGTCAGCAGGTGGCCGGGGGGCAGGGCGGATGATCAGCACTCACACTCAGCAAGGACGATGCTGTTCTCCTTGACGAACTCCTCAAAGTTGTCGGTCTTGAGCTGGACGACGTCCGATGCGCTCGCAGCGGCCGCGGCCGCGATGAGCCCGAAGGCAAGCTTGTGTGCGGTATGCATGACGAAGATATCTGGTGCTGCTGGACGGGATTGTCAGAAAGGGGACTCGGGAGGATGCGGTCTGCCGGGCAAGCTGCAAGCTGCGGTTTGTGTTGGGGGGAAGAGGAAGGATTTGAGCGGGGAGGGGAACGTACTCTGACCACTTTTGTATCCTCTGGGGAATGGAAAATATGGGACAAAAAGTCAAGTCAAGTCAATTGGCAAGACTGTATTCCAAGTATGCCGGGTGTGACTGTGAATGAAAGATGCCACCAGGAATGGGAGTGTGAATGGGAAACGGCTCTGGCTGGCGTGGAGATGCAGGTGGCCACCTTTATCTCGGGCGAAGCTATCGAATTTCTAAGCGATCTGTTGCTTCAGCGTCGAGTTGAACAGGTGTCTTTTCGACCTCTGGGGAATGCGCCCCTCTCTTTGCCCGCCACCACGCCGCCTGGAGGGAACAGCGGGCGATAGCGAGGTGGGGAACCAACAGGGTCCCTGAGCCGGCGGGCTGAATGCACCGCCCATGGCCAAGTACCCGGTACATTCACCAGTATCATTCACCCAGCTGCGAAATCCCATGTTCCCATCCAAATCACCCATGAATACCAACGTCAAGATATGTGGCAAAGGGACCACAAGGTTCGTGGCACTTCCAGAGGCTACAATTCAATTTTCCAAATATCTTTTCTGCCCAAAATATCCCAACAACCCCCCCCTCAAACGGGACCTGCAGGTCACGAGTACCAACAGGCAGTCTGGCGGTGTCGTGTCCAGGGAGCCAAGCCAGGGCACGCGGACCACTGCTCCAGGTCTCCCTCGATCGCCTGTTCCATTTGTGGGGTGCCCTGTGCCTCCAGTGCCGGCGGACATGGCATCCCCGGACCGTTGCATCTGAGAACTTGAAGCAGACAAAAGCCAACGGGCACAGCCTGGGCACGCGGAGGAAGTACCAGGTACCGACCCCCAGCAGCTCTTCTCGGCCGTTGAAACCACATCTCAGACCTGTCATTGTTCGGCAGCATATTGCCACAGCCTCTTCATTGTTTCACGCCATCCACATTGCGGGCACCGCTGCCATCTCCAGCGCCGACAGAGGAAAGGATAAGCAATCCTCGAAAGTGGTCTGCTTCGGGGCAACCTGTTCCCTTGATGACCTCGCTCCCACGTTGGGAGGTAGGTGTCTACTCCATTGCTACCACACTGCCCCGAAGGAAGACCTAGCTATCCATACATCTCGGCGCTGTCCCGACAAAAGGCCACATGTCGTCAAGAGGCTGCCATTCCTCCCAGGCAGATCCCTTTCATGCACACAGGCACACTCCGGACGACATGCCATCCTACCCGACACAGGTAGGTAGAATGCTACCACGAAAAGAGCCGCTAGGGGCCCTACGGTCCGCGCCTGCAAAGGCGTTTAAACCGACGTTGCTTTCTCGCCGCCCGTCCAAGACAGGGGTCCTCCCAGATACAGTAGTTGACACGCCCCTTCGAGCAGCCTGCCGGCCATTGCGGCTTGGTAGGCATTATATTTGGAAAGAGGAGCTCGGAAGTCTGCCGAGGCGCTCCGAGGGACAGGCTTTGCATATGTGTCCCGCAATGTGGCTTCTCCTTGCCATGGGCATCAGTATGGTGACGGCCAAAGATGGATGGAGCTCTGGTAGCTCGAAGCCGTCGAGGATGTCTACCTGCTTTGTACACGTAGATACCGAGAAAACCTTGCCCTGAGCAAGCTATCATCCATATATGATCTCGATAACAATATCAACCCCCATAGGTTCCGACTCTTTCCTTTCCGGTCGACCTATCCCAGCCACACCTATCTCTCGCTCTCAGAACCACGAACTACCGGGCATCGTATCACAGGTCCAATTAAGTTAATCCCTCTGTTGACATTCTGGCCACCCCTGAGAAGCAAAAGGGCATCCAAACACTCCGAGTCTCCCCAGTCTCACCAAGCACCGTTCGATTTCCGTTGCAAAGTCGCAACTGTTTCTTTTTTCCCGTCATACTCTATCCTCTACCCCGTAAACCGTACATCCTTTTCATTCCAACTCATTTCTCTACCCCATTAGCATCCTCCATTTCCAGCTTCCCAGGCACACAAGGACAGACGAGTCATGCAGAGCAAGATACAAACCCACCTTCCCACTGCCGGCATGCAGACAAGTGCAGAGTTTTCGGGGCCCTTTCGTATCCCAAGTGATTACAAACCTGGTTAACTCAGCTGGTTAGAGTGTCGTACTAATACAAATTCCAACTTGTATCTTGTCATGCGAAAGTCGGCGGTTCAATCCCGCCACTGGGTAATCTCTTATTTTTGTCTCTTTCTTTTTTGTCTCGCCCTGATATCTCAATCTCGGGTGATCATAGCGTCGCTCGATTGCTGGAGGAACTCTTGAGGGGTAGGTAGAGTTGTGGGAAGGAGTCACGCCAGTCGACTATCATTTTGCCCCTACCTCCATCCTGACCACCTCTTCCCGCCAGGGCTAATCAAAGGGAACACAAGACGCCCTCATTCTCACCGTTCAGTCGGCAATGAAAAGCACCCACAGGGCACACACATCAGGGAATTACAAGACTTAGGTGCTTGATTACTCGTAGTCTACATAATAATCCCCCCCTAAACGCGATGGCGCCACCAATAATCCCATCCTCAACAGCTATCCCCCATCCGACCGCGTGCTACCCATTGCTAATAGTCGGCCAAAACCACCTCCCACATTCCCATAGTCACCCAGGCAGAGTCCCATACTGTCCTCCACCCCCAACCATCCACCTCCCTAAAACTTAATCATCATCCCTCAACCTCGTCACATTCGGCCCCGACTTCGCCAAGCTCGCCTTGAGCAGCTGCAGCGTCGACCTGCGCTTCGCCTCCCTCTCCTTGATCGCCCTCTTCTCCTCCTCGCTAAACATGCTCATCTTCTTCCTCGCCGGCGTGCCGCCGCGCATCCCGTACCCGACGCCCGGCGACGACGACGACATCATCGACTCGCGCATGCGGTGCTCGGGCGAGAAGATGGACGCGCGCTTCGACGGCGTCGCAAACGGCGACCCCTCGCGGCTGCGGGGCGCCGGGCTGCCGTTGAGCCCGCTGACCGAGCTGAAGCGGAGCCGGCGCATCTGATTCTCCAGCACGTCAATGTCGCCGCTGCGCTTCTCCGCCATGCTCGTCATCTTGTGGATCGTCCGGATGATGGCGTCCACCGTCGGGACCGGCGTCTTGCCCGACGCTCCTCCCGCCGACGCGATCTTGGCCCGGAGCAGCGTCAGCGCTTCTTCGGCCTCGCCGAGGAGCTTGGAGAAGTTGCCAAAGGCCCGGCGGAGGTCGTTTTGCTGCGTGGCTTGCTCGGCGCTCAGGGGCAGGGACCGGCTCACGGCGAGCTGCTCCGGATCAGCCTGCGAGGCAAAGACCTTGCGCAGATCCTCCTCCTTGGCGCGGAGCTTTGCAAGGTCCCGCGTAAGCTGCTGGATCGAGGACTCGATGGCGTCGATATTCTTCACCCGCCCATCCTCCAGGTCGACGGCCAGTTCATCGGTGCAGATGTGACCGACCTCATCGGCTTCCACCAGCACCCAGTCGTCGGGGTATTCGAGATCTTCCTTGTGGCGTCCCCCGTCCTTGGCTTGCGTCGTGTGGCCGAGGATGAAAGACTGAAGGGATCGCGAGTTGAGACCCAACCGGTCGATCATGCGGTTAATATCTCTCCATAGAGTCTCACAGGCGACCGGGATCTCTTCCCGACCAGTGGTGTTACCACTCTCGAGCTTCGAGTCCACCGCCAGGAATTCGTTGATGGTCAAGGTCGGCTCGACATTCGAATTCAGCAGTCGCTGGATACCCTCATCCTCGGGATCGACAAGAACGCGCTCCTCTGCCTCTCTCTTGGCCGCCGCCTGTCTCCGCTGCGCTGCGACATTCTGATCGACAGTCGGCACGAACGGCTTTGGGGGCCCAGAGAATCCTTGGGGTCCGGCAAATCCTTGTGATCCGGCGAACCCAAGGCCCGATGGCTGCTGAACAGACCTGCGGCCGAGAAGCTGCGAGGCGACACCAGGGGCACTAACCGACCGGTGAGGCTCGCCAGGTCGGAGCAAGCCCGGTCGAATAGCGCCGCGCACTGGACTGGGCGAACGGGGACTCTGCGGTACTGGAGCGGGGAAGAGGGGCGGCGCATTCCTGCTGACCTCACCAAAGAGCGACCGGGACGGCTCCGCCTCGGAGCGTGAAATGGTCGAGTACCCGCTCTCGGCCATCTTCCCAAAAGAACTTGTCGGCGTGAAACCGGGTGTATGGCCACCAAACCCGGTTCCCGTGGTAGGGCTGAAGTCTTTGGCGACATCAACTCCGCTACCTTCAGATCCGTCGTCATCACTTGCACCCTCCTCCTCCGAGTCACGGACGCGGCCTCGCGACCGTTTCGAGCTGCGGGACCTATCTTCCTCTTCTTCCTCCTCTTCCTCTTCCTCTTGCTCCTCCTCCTCCTCCTCCGAGAACTCGGATGCCTCGGGGCTAGCAGGGAGCTCGGGAACAGCGAGGACCGCCTTCGGAAGCACCACATCAGGCGAGGACGACTTGGATTCTGGTTTCGGGGCGGCAGCACTGGCCTTTTCCTTCTTAGGGAGAAAATCGGGCGGCAGAGGAGCGGCCTCGGGGTTCGGCTTCGACTTGGAAGCGTCATCTTCAGACTTGACAGAGGGCTTGGCAAGGAAATCTGGGGGCAAGGGGGCGTCTTCGCCTTTCTGAACCGTCTTCGAGGCTGTTTCTTGTGAGTAAGATGAGCCTGACGACGGGGAAGTATCACCGAGGGGGAAAGCCGCCTTACTAGTTGATTCCGGGGGGAAAGGTGCCTTGGGAATACTGGCGAGATTCTCCTTGTCGTTATCCTCCTCCTTGATCTCGGGAGACTTGAAGAGCGATGCAAACGTCTTTGGCGTATTGCTAGAACTTCCAAAGATGTTGGATCCGCCCGACGAGGGGCCCGGTGTGCTCCCAAATATGGAGCCCGTTGACACCGAAGACCTGGCGCCAAACAGGCTGGTGCCAGTGACTGGGCCGGCTGTAGGCTTGTAACTGTCAAACCTGGCAGGTGCGGGCGTGGTCGTAGGAGTCGTGGACTCCACGCTCGGGAGGACCGAGTCGGGCTTCTCCTGAACCGGCGTTGGCCCAGATGTGCTATCCATTTCCTCATCCTTGACTTCGGGCTCAGCTGGCTGCTTCTTGGCATCATCCAGAGAGAGACCAAAGCCGCTGCCGAAGAGCGAGCCACCCCCACCTGCCTTCGGCGTCTCATTGTCCTGCGCCGTCTTGGGATCAGCCTTGAAGGTGCTTCCGAGGACGAAGGGGCTGCCAAAGGGGTTGACGGTTTCTTTCTTGGCGGGAGGAGGGAATGAGGTCTCAGTATCCATAGACACCTCGGGAGCCTTCGCGGCGAAGGCGCTGGAGGAGCCGGACCCAAAGACACTGCCACTCGAAGGAGTTGAATTGACGATGGAGGCAAATCCACCCTTGTTAGCAAAACTGGCAAACCCACCCGACGCCGGGGAGCCGGACCCAGCTGCACTTCCAAAGACCTTGCCTGGGGACTGGGCAGCGGCTGCGAAGCCAGTCTGGCCAAAGGCTGGTTTAGCTCCCTGAGGAGACGCAGACGCCCAGGGCGAGGGCTTTTGGCCAAGACCTCCCAGCTGTCCGAACGCGGATGGCGATCCGAATGCCGGAGTGGCGGTAGCGGGCTTGCTCCCAAAAGCCGTGGAGCCAAAAGCCGGTGTCACAGCTGCCGCTGGGCCCTTAGCCCATGGCGAAGCTTTGGCACCGAGCGTCGACGCCCCACCAAAGGCCGGGGTTGCAGTGTTCGGGGTTCCGAAAGGGTTGGCAAGAGCCGGAGCCGGGGCGCCGAATGGGTTTGGCTTGCTGGCAGCAGGGGTGCCGAATGCTGAAGGCGCTGACGTGGCTGAGGAACTGAGCTGGGCGGCGGCGGCATCCCCCGCCAAAAGGCCAGGATAAGTTGTTCCAGACCGGATGGACTCATTGTACACTACCCACCACACGCTGAGGACGCCTTCGTTGTTAAGTGCCCAGAGCCCTGGGAGTGGTCCTGGCGACTCGTCGATCTCGTCAGAGGGAATCGGCTTGTTGACTTTGTCCTTCCCGGACAAATCCAGAGCCAGGCCAATGGCGAAAGTCTCGACCAGGTCCTCACTGAATGGCAGTTGGGCGCGCTTGGAATCGTCTGCCAGCTCGGTAGTGGTGAACACATTGGTGATGGCATCAGCGGGCTTGTCCGACGTCAGGGGGGTTTTGGACCGGCTCAGGATGCCAATGTTCTCCTGGGCTGTTGACGACACCAACAGGAGGTCCTGGAGGTTTGGTGGGAAGTCTTTGAGCCTCAAGATGGTGTGATGCGGAGCCTTGTCGAAACTGAAGGGCTCGACGGGGTCCGTCATCTTTTGGAAGGTGAAGCTGGCTGGTGCGCCGCCAGGTGGTTGCTGACGTGTGATGATGTGATATACTGATCCATCCGACCCATTGGGGGTGGTAGGGTTATGGATCACGAGAAAGACGTTGTTCTCGAGCCATGTTATAGACGAGACTACTGATGTCAGCAAACCCCCGGGGAAAGCATTTGGAAAGCTTACCGTGGTAGTCACCCAAGCCTGGAGGCTTCGGAATGTGCGCCTTCTCCGTTCCGTTCGGTGTCATCTGGTAGACACTTCCATCCGCCATGCCAGCCACCAGCTGCTTGCCCTTGGTGCTCCATGCTGCGCAGCTGACCTGGGAGCGGAGGACGTAGCCGTTCTGTGCAGAGACGAGCTGCTTCTCGGCCAGATTCGCCATGTACAGATTTCCGTTGTTGGTGACAACCGCACAGAGTGCAGCAGATTCGGGCATCGGATTCGGGACAAGGGCCCGCAACGTCTCGCCATTCGTGCTGAGCTCAAAGGCCGACTGTGTTCCTCCCTGGACAACCGACTGAATATCATACACCGCAAGTCCGCCTCCGTTCTCGGCCGAGATGATGAGGAACTGCTCGTCGGCCGTGAAGGCGAGCTGTGATATGCGAAGCGGGAGTGACAGCTTGGCCTGGGGGGTAAAGGGTCGGATTTCGCTGTCGCCATTCTTCTGGGCCTCAAATGCTTTCCGGACTGACTCGGTGCTCGCTATGACGACGCCATCGGGGGCGGCCGCAGCAACGAGACCTTTTCGGGATGCAATGCTGAGGAGCGAGGCCGTGGGCGCCGGTGGTTGGTCGCCCCATTTCGAAGTGAGCTGAACTCTGGCATCGCCAGCAAGAGCGACGAAGCCAAGGCCCTGCGAGCAAGTCAGCATAAACAAGGAGGGGAGAGGTCGATGCGCTGGGTCAGGGGGATATGCGCACCTCTGTTTGGATGACCTCGAGCTTCGGTCCCTCTGTGATTCCTCCAGCCCCAGCGTCACCCATTGCGCTGGCGACACTTCCAAAGCCGAAGGCCATGTATGTAGAAGTTGAGGCGCCCTGGAAGAGAGATTCGGGTGTTGCTCAGAACTCAGCGGGGTCCAGCGAGCATCGACCAGTGCTCAGCCAGTGCCTCGGGGGGGGGGGTTGTCGAGCAAGCGCGCAGTCGAGTCGACCGGGGCTGTCCAGCCGTCGTCGTGTTTACTCTGGAGATGCGGTGCTTGTCGATAGCAAGTGAGCAGTCAAACCAGGAATTTTGGGGGATTTATTTCCGGTATGAATGCTGGGAATATGGGCAGACCGTCGAGGGGCTGGCCTGGGGGAAGAAGCGGATGGATCGTGGTGGTTGGGTCCAAGTTTCTTTCAGTGGAAGGCAGGCAGGGCTGCTCCAGCTGTTGTCGCAGCAATGTTCTCGTTCCTGACGCGCCCCGTGGATTTTTGTCGGGTCTGCCTGCCGTGGCCGCCATGCCAACCCAAGCACCCCCCTGCTGCTCCATCCCGGATAGGCCTGGCGCCAATCACGTGTGGGGAGCTTGGGCCAGCTTCCCCAATCAAGCCTGCCGCGCTCCAGGCTTCCCGCCTAGCGCGTGGACATGCAGCGCCGGGGCGAGCTCTGGTGCTGAAGTGCAACCAGCAGCCTCAACGACGACCACCACCTTCTGAAGGCAGCTTTTAGCCTCGTCATCAGCTGCAAACAACACCAAAACCCAACCATCACCAACCCAACCGCCCCTCCCCTTCCACCACCACGACCAGCTGCGACGACGACTACACGAACCTCCCACTCAAAACCAACCCACCCCCCTGGGCCACAGCTCCCAGCTCCCCATTGACCGACCGCGCGCGCCGCCCCGATCCTCACCCATCCCACCATGCCGGGCTTCGACTTCTCCAACTACAACCGCAATGCCGCGTTACACGCCCGGGGCATCCCCCTCCCCAAGGCCACCAGCACAGGAACCACCATTGTCGGGTGCATATACGACGGCGGTGTAGTGGTCCGTCCCCCCTCCCCCCCTTTGCCCCCCCCCCTCTCCTCCCAGCTAACACCCCGCCCCCCCAGATCGCCGCCGACACCCGCGCCACCTCAGGCCCCATCGTCGCCGACAAGAACTGCGAAAAGCTCCACTACATCTCCCCCTCGATCTGGTGCGCGGGCGCCGGCACCGCCGCCGACACGGAATTCACCACGTCGCTCATCTCCTCGCAGCTGGAGCTGCACTCCCTCTCCACCGGCC
Organism: Podospora conica; assembly: GCA_030685255.1. NCBI lineage: Eukaryota > Fungi > Ascomycota > Sordariomycetes > Sordariales > Podosporaceae > Podospora > Podospora conica. The sequence goes on along the minus strand of MU839416.1, from coordinate 310,087 downwards.
GCAAGCCGCGCGTCGTGACGTGCATGACGCTCCTCAAGCAGCACCTGTTCAAGTACCAAGGCCACATCGGCGCGTACCTCGTGGTCGCGGGCGTCGACCCCACGGGAACCCACCTCTTCACCGTTCACGCGCACGGCTCGACGGACAAGCTCCCCTACGTGACCATGGGCTCGGGCTCGCTGGCGGCCATGTCGGTGTTCGAGACGCAGTGGAAGCCGTCGCTGGACGAGGCGGCGGCCGTCAAGCTGTGCGCCGACGCCATCATGGCCGGCATCTTCAACGACCTCGGCTCGGGCAGCAACGTCGACGTGGCCGTCATCACGGCCGAGCGCACCACGCTCAAGCGCAACTACATCAAGCCCAACGAGCGGACCCAGAAGCTCAAGAGCTACAAGTTTGAGCGCGGCACCACCAACGTGCTGAACCAAAAGATTATCCGCAAGGAGGACCTGGGGAATTTTGTCGACGTCGAGGAGGTGGCCGTGGATGAGATGGAGGTTGATGTCTAGTGGGCGATGGAGGCGGAGCAGTGGAGCGAAACGGCAATGTCGTAGTTTGGCACCGCCCAGTGTCCGGTCTCGTGACCTGGTTCCTCGGTAGGGGCGGTCGGGGAAAAGCGGACAGAGGCTCGCGTACCAGTATCTCCAGATCGTGACGAATGGATGGTCGCCTTGCTTCTCATGAGTTCAAGGCTCTGACTGGGTGTGTGGAGGAAACGGTCGAGGATATGCAAACATCAACAAGAATACCAAGGGTCATTTTAACACTTTCTCATTGCCCTGGCCCGTTTGACCAAGACCCGCCATCTATCTCTGCTGCTTTCCTCTCACGTGCACTGTCGGAGCCATCTCCCTCTGCCAAACTACCTCCGCAACGTTATCTGACAAGAAAATATCTACACAAGAATGGAAAAATATGTGTCCCCGTCGAGCCAAGTGCCCTCTCCGCCGAGTAGCTGACCCTTTGGTGCCCCCTGCCTAACAGACACGCCGACCCCCAGAAAAGCATGTGACAAAAGAAACAAAGTACAAGCTGGCCAAAGATACAACCCGCTCTCTCCCTTTTCGCCTTCGCTATTTTTCTCTTTACGCAAGAATCCCAGCACAAAAGAAATGACAAGAAAAATAGGCCCTTGGCGAGGACGACACGACCCCGCCATGGCGGGATATGATTAGGATGCTGTACGAGGGAGAAGACCTCAAATTGCCTTGCCCTGGAGAGAGAAATGTGTCGTGAAGGAGGTGGTGGTGGCGCAATTCAGAGATGGTCGTGTTTCTGCCTCTCTGTGCCCTGCCGGAACTCTCGAGTTTTCCCCAAAGATGCCAACCCCGAGAAGGCCATGCTGGATGACAAAGCCAAAAGGAAAACGACGCAACAGCGTCCCCCTTTTGTTGTGTGGGGGCGCCGGGATGGAGGTCATAAAGTCGTCAAAAAAGAAAGCGCTTGACCAGTTTCGCTGCCTATGCCTTGGCCTTTCTGCTAAAGAGACCCTTTCTCGTTCGGGACTTGGACCGAGACTTTTTCGAGTCGGCGTCGTCATCGTCGTACTTGGACTTGTGGATCCTTGAAGGGTGTTAGTAAACACACAAACACCAACAGCAAAAGGGAGCAGCTTACCAGCTGTTGCCCACCATGCTCATCCCCTTGGCCTCAGCTTCACGGTAGTACTTGGCGCTCTTCTTCAGATTCTTCTTGCAGCCAATGCCTTGGGCATAGCAGAAGCCTGACTCGGCCAAAGCATCGACATCGCCCCAGCCTAGGGTACTTTCGTTAGTACTGAACCACCACTCTCTTTGGAGCAAAATACATACCGGCAGCCATCTCAAAGCACCTCAAAGCGAGCGCCTTGTTTTGTTCAATGCCCCACCCGTTCATGTAGCTCACGCCAAGCTCGTAAACACTGAGGGCAAACTGGGCCTTTCTCGCCTTGTGCTCAAGGACGTCGACCGACTTGCCCTCCTTCTTTTGTTCCTCCTCGACCTCGATATCGTGGTGTGCCGCGTCCTGGGCCTTCTTCAGCCACTCCACACCCTCGGACTGGTTTGCGCGCATGCCCCATCCATGCCGGCAAGCCAATGCGTAGAGGAGCATTCCGGTTGTGTGACCTTGCTTCGCCGCATGCCGCAGATGCCAGGTCGACTCCTGAAGCGACCCGTTCTCGTGAAGCTCCACAGCCTTGTTGACATGCTCCTCCGCCGACATCTTCGCCATGGTCTGTTTGGGTGTGGGAGCTTTGATGGTGCTGGCCGAATCACTCGTCGTTGTCGAAATTGCTGTCTTGGACCGGGAGAGCTCATGGAGTGGAGATGTCAGGGGACGACCTCTCGGGGAGTCTTCCGAGTGCCGGTTTCCGTTGACGGACAGGTTTGGCGAAGGCTCCCCACCGGGCCGAGAAACCTCCGTGCTCAGCTTGCTGGGCTCAAACGTGGAGCGAGTAAACTCATGGCCGGCCGAGCTTGATGGCCTTGTCGGTGGCGAAGGTGGGAGCTGGCCTCCAGCAGAAAACCCATGCGAGGTGCTGGGGGGCTCAAGGGGAGCGGTATCCTTGTTGAGAAGCATCCGGGATGCTCGCTGCAGGAGCTTGCCACGAGGGAGGGAGAATTTGGAATAGATGTAGGACGGAGCGGGAGATGTCTTGTGGTCATCAACGCTAGTTTCAGAGAACCCGTCCCCCGCCATGCTAATCGGGGTATGCACAGTCTCGTCGGTGAAGAGAAAGGACCCCTGGCTGTCGGCAGAGGATTGGCGAACCGGGATATCGAGACCCGGCGTGCCGGCTCTGCTGAGGGGCCTGGAGAAGTTGTAGGAAGGTCGAGGCAGACCCGACGCGTCGGAGCTGATCGAGGGCGACCTTTGCGACACACCATGGCCTGGCGAGAGAACGCTGCTGCTGGCTGAGAACTTGCGAGGCCCTTGAGAATGTATGGAGGTGCTCAGGGAGCTAATGGCATCGCCGTCTGTCGACTCCTGCGAAGAGAGTATACTAGAAGTTCGCTTCGAGAAGGAAGGTCGTGGTGGGAGAAGCCCGGCAGCATCAAAAGAGTGCATCTTTTGGAGCTTCTCAGGTGAGCTCGCCATCGAGTATGTAGATACGGGGGAGTGTGCCGGAAAGCTGTCCTGCGTTGTGGATCGGGACAGATGAACCCTGTCCAGCTTGTCCGTGTTGAGATATGACTGGCTTTGGTTGGACTGGCTCCTGTCCAAAGGAGTTGGCGAGTGATCCCTGCGGGCGTCGACGTCAAAGTAATTGTCCTGCTCCTCGGCATTCTTCTGGAAGTGCTGCCTGAAGGAATCCATGTTGGGCAGCGCTGGGACAGGTTCCGAGCCATCGGGTTTGGGCGCGACGCTCATCCTTGGGTGCACCGACACGGGTCGTTGAGTGAGGTCGTCGTCGATATCCGTCCGGAAGCCCAGGCCTACGGCTTGACGCGCCGAGGCATCGCCACCATCGTCCGAACCAGAGTCGTGTGACATGGAGCGAAAGTAATCGGATCTTCCCTGTATGATCAAAGGGCTTTCGGTGGTCAGAGGGGGTAGCCGGCTCATACGCCGACCCTGCCTTGCGCTCTCCACCTCCAGCTGCTTTGCCAGCAATTGACTCTGCAACCTCAGAGCATCCAGCGGGGACAGCTCGGGGGGTGCCTCGCCAGCCACATGGAGGCGTGGGGATCGGAGTGGTCGACCCACGGAGGCTTGCGACTTTGACCGAAGGTCGATGAGGAATTCGGGTTTGCGGTTATCCATTTTCAGGTTGGTGTGTTGATTTTCCCTAGAAGAGTCCCATACGCGAGAGTTGTCGCGATGATGTCGAGAATGGCGGTCTCGAAAGAGGGGGACGTGAGGGGTGTTTCGGGTCGGTACTCGGTCGGGTTCGCGGTGGAATGTTGATGCCGGTTTTCTCAAGACGTCAGAGGGTGTTCTCGCTCGTGACGAAGGGTCCAAGGTGGCGTGACAGAGTCAAAGGGCTGCGCATGAAGTATGAGGTCAAGTCAAACGACCGAATGGGCACACCGCAGAGATGTCGGTGGGCAACTGTATGCGGGATCGACCGAAAGGCGGGACAGATGGCGAAGTGTGCCTGGTGGCGAGTAGGGAATCGTATGCCAAAGGCGCCTCGGGCGTGTCAGAGGCCTGACGATGGACAAGGCGCGGTTAAATTGGCAGCGGTACCGATATCCTGCTTGGGCACAAAGTCGTGTGTCGATTGCCGGTCGGGGTGCAGGCGAGGAGGGTTAGGTTATGTTTCAATTTGGAAGCAGGTTTTGTCGACAGGAAACGCGGTGCATCTGTAGTCGGGGGTCGGGGTCGAGATCGGGGTCGGGGGTCCGGCGTTGTTCGTTGTTCGTTGTTTGAAGGAAGGCCGAGGGAAGCTCGTCACTTCGGGTTCAGTCGAGACACGGTGAATGAGCGACGACGTAGCAGGGTCGGGAACGGGAAAGATTGTACGAGGAGGGACCGCTCATGACCATGGCCACAGAGACAGAGACAGAGAGAGAGAGAGAGGGAACGCGTGAGAGAGCGAAAGAGAAAGACAGAGAGGCTGAAGGGGTGTTGCCTTTGGCCTGTGGAAGCTGGATGGAGAGGGGAGAAACACGGATGGGAGACACAGAGACAGCGAACCCTTGGCGGCCGACAAACGGGCGGCCAGCCCATTGAGCAGTGCGGCACCCAAACCAGTTTAGCTCGGTGGCTCGTGTTCCAAAATTGAGGGCACCATGCCCCATCGGGCTAGCGCGTTTGGTCTGGTCCCTGGGCACGCGGACGGGAACGTAACGGTTGCTGATGGGCGTCGGCCCCAGAGAGGAGGACACTGGGGTGCAGCCGATTCCGCCCACTTTTCCCCTTTTCCAGACTCTTTTTTCTCTCTGCCCGTGATCTTCCCCTCTTCCCGTCCGTCGTCAATCCAGACCGTCCGCGCCGAGACTCCCACTTGGCGGCCAGCATGATTCTACCACTGCCAAATCCTGCTTTTGCAGGCCTGGACCGCTCTCGAGCTGGCTATGGTGCTATGCATACACCAAAGTATCTGTTCCACGGCTGCCCGGCGATCGCGTCCTGTCAGACGGTGCTCGGTGTGCCCGGCCGAAAGTGAACCCTTCGTCTTCCAAATTGCATCCAAACCGGGTCCGATATGACAGAGTGCAACCCGGAGGGTCTCGAGGGTCTCTACCAATCTGATCTCAACCAGCAACCAGAGGCCTCAAGACTCAAGAGAAGAATTCCCTCCTCGAAATCCCATTCGTCGTCGACCTTGAGCTCACTCTTGCTGCAAGATGGCTGCAATCCCAGCAACCCTCCAGTCACGGGACAATGTCTTGCATCTTGGGCTGAGAGGCGTTTCTTAGCTTGCCTCGAGGAAACACTGCATCTTTTTCAGCCGTTCCCTTCCCCGGATTCGCGGTGCGTCACCGTAATGGAGGGAGCCACGAAACACTGCAGCACAGTCACTCCTTTGGTCCATGAACTTGACATTGCCGACCCTCCTGTCAGACTGACTGGCTCGATCAGATACAATCTGTCGAGCTGATCAAATTTAGAGTTTCCCCCCGGCACTGGTCTCCCCGGGCCTTGACCCGGCCCCCTGGAGATGGCAAGACATTCCACGGATTCCAGTTGATGATGGGGATTCCAGACGAAAATACAGCTGATGAAACTATCCGCATCTTGCACAACAGGGCCAGAGATGACCCGTCTTACCAATCCCGCGGCTCCATTTTCGACCTCGAGATGAAGCACTTTATCCCCCCACCAATCGCACCAGAAGCACCAGAAAAAGCCACCATCGACGGACAAGATTAGGTTCTTATAAGCTTCTCAGCTCAGACTCGAGACGCAGCCTCGCGGCATCCTGCCAGGGCCCGGGGGCACGCTCCTCTTATCCGGCTGCCGGCGAAACGGCTCCAAAAAGAAAATAAAAAAATCAAGCAAACCACGCCACCATCGAAACGGTCCCGAGTCAGTCTCCTCTACTTCCGTTTCCACTCTCCTTCATTAACAATGTCAACAAACCCTCTGCTGCAATGCAAGGCTCAAGCCCGCTGCCCCGACCACCAACCAATCGCCGCTAGCCATGGGCTCCCCGCGATGTCCGTCTCGGGACCTGCATGGCTGCGGGTCATTTTGGACGCGTTCGAAACGAAATTGACCCTCCATCGTCCACACTCCAGACTCCAAAGGCTCAGACCTCGTCGCGACTCTGCGGGGTCTGAGCCGCAAGCTATGAACAATAGTTTCTCGGCCGACCACGGCATCGTTCGTCCGGTTCCCAGTGCGGGAGGACCCCCTCCTCACCCGAGCGAGGGCCGGCAAACAACGACAAACACAATGAACACAAACTGACATCATGACCACCACCAACCACCCACCGCCGACTTGGCCCAACAACACCAGACTATTGCACCACCCGCATGAAAAGATCCCCCCGCTCGCTCGCAGTCGTGTAACGAGAACCACACGGGAACGAAAAACGCCCCGATCAAGCATGTGACACGCGCGCGCGAGGAACGTGGCGAGTGCGTATGCAATTCGCCCTTGCACGACGTGAATACACTCCAGCCTCGCGGTGGCGTGTGGCGGGGACAGGGCTCTTCATTCTCCCCAGCAAGTTTATATTGAAGCTGGTCGTGTTTACACTCTAGCCCTGGTTTGTTTGCTTGCGCGAGACATTCGAGAAACCGGCCCAGGCCGCATACCGTTTGATAAAGGCCCTCGAGTTGGAACCGTTACCTTTCGTTCCCTTGGATTCGGACACCTATCTTTCTACCGACCAGGTCTTGACGTCGGAACAGGAGGCGTAGTGTCCTTGGTGAGAGGTCTCGCGCTAACAAACAAGCCGGGGCTGGGTTGTACGCAGAGGAATGAAGGTAGCCCATGGTCCTGGATGCATCATCGTGAGATGTGCCGTGGGACCAGGACTGCTCGTAAACAACATGTGCCTCTGCACAGGAATACAGTCAGATGTAGGTACTGAACCCGTGCTTATGCCTGGTCACGCTCTACGAACACATAAGTACATACAGCCAGATATAGGTATGTGCGTCTTCCCTCGTGCTTGGTTTAGCATACCGGTTTTAGACCTGGGCAAGATATCATTATCCCAAGACCCCTAAACGCGGCATGGCGGCGAAGCAAGACAGAGAGCCAAGCATAAGCATATATATATAATGCCACGCGGCACATGCCGAGCCGGCAGACTTGATGACGATGCCGCGGAAGAGAATATACGAGTACCCTTACCAGAGCCGATATATGTCCTCTATATTTACACCACTGCTGTTCCTGCTGTTCCCAACGACACCAACACGGGAGATCTCGTCCATAGCAAACACCAGCATCCCATGTTAAGGGGCACCACATGTCGAAGACCATGTCAGATTCAAATCATCTCATTCACCCAGGCTTCACCTCTCGTCCTACCGCCACACCAAAACAAAACAAGAATTCAACACCCGGGCATGAACAAGTAGATACGTAATATTCCCATTGCCCAACTCAAGACAACAACAAAAAAAGAGACCGAAACTCCGCTACCCATGCATCATCTCTAAAGCGCCGCCGCCGCCAACCAACTCTCCCATACCATAACTTTTTCGCCAGGCCAGGACAACATCACCACCACCACCTATCACCAAAGCATGCCTCTCCCGCTGCTACTGCTCCCACCAGAACCAGAAACGCAAAAAAAAGGATACGCGCCCCCATCTGTGTATAGTACATCTCCCCATATCCCCGCTCAGAGGTCCTTGGACCGCATCTTCTTGAGCCTGATGGTCCCCTCAAACATGGCGCGATCCACCGCCGCCGCGACCGTCAGCGTCCCGCCGACAATGGCGCACAGCCCGGCCACGAAGCCGAGGAACGTCTTGGGGCGCTCCTCGCGGTTGATGACCTTCATGGGGGAGATGTCCTGCTCTCTCTGTCAGTTTCGTCGAAGACAAGAACGAAGGGGGGGACTCACATAGGAAAAGAAGACGCCCGGGATGCCCCCCTTGGAGTGCAGACGCTCCTGGTGGCCCTCGGCGGCGTCGTCGCCGCCCGACAGGCTGCGCTTGTGGCTCGTGACCGAGTACTGGTGCGTCTCGACGCTGCCGTCGGCGCCCTGGCCGAACGAGCCCAGGTCCGCGCCGTGGTCGTCGCGGAAGTGGTTGAACCGCGTCTCCCACCCGAGCGGGAGGTACGACGTCGGCACGATCTTGACAAAGTACATGTAGTTGTAGTTGGGGTCGTCCGTCTCCTGGTGCGTGCCGTCCAGGGGGTTGAGGTGGTGGTTGGTCCACGGCGTCGCCGCCTTGGCCGCCGCCGCCTTCTTGCCAATCGTCGCCGGCAGCTGCGGCCCGAAGCGCAGGTGGTGGATGATGTGCGTGAACGAGTGGCCGCCCTTGACCGGCGTGTCCCAGTAGTTCTTGAGGTCGTGCACGTGCATGTTGCCGTTGCTGAAGCTGCGGCCCGGCGCGATGTGGAAGTTGCCAATGACCTTGTTGACGCGCAGGTTGCCGTCGATCCGGCACCCCTCCTGGCGCTGCTCGTCCAGCTTCTCGGCGTAGTGCTCGCGCTCGCACTGCTCGACGCCCTCGCCTTTGCCAAAGGCCCACGACGACTCGGCGTAGGCCTCGCGCACCTCGTCGCACGTCTGGCAGCACCCGGGCTTGGAAGCCGTGCTCGGGGGGGTCGCGCCGTAGCAGGGGCCGCAGTAGGCGGGGTCGAGGTGGGTGGCGGCTTCGTCGGCGGCGTGGCTGGGGGGAGGAGGTCAGTCTTGCGCGCGCCGGAGGGGAGGGGAGGGGGAGGGGGGCTTACAGGCTCAGCTCCTTGGTGTCAATGGGGAAGCCGCCTTCGCTCTGCGGGCGCAGCCGCGTCTTTCGGACACCGTGTTGTACGCCGTGCTGCTGCTCGCCCGAGACGTCCATGACATCGAGCGTCAGCAGCTCGCAGGGGACGCGCGGGAACGTGATGTTGAGATGGATCTCCATGCGCTCGCCTGTCGCAAACCCGTGTCAGCATCTCCGACGTGCGCTGGGCTGGATTATGACGCGCGTACCTCTGCCCTTGTCCACAATCAGCTCCGGGTGTATCACGACTCGGCGGTAGTCGGCCCATTCTCCCCATGCGAGGAAGAAGACCACGATGAGCGACACGATGGTGACGATGCCGCCCGATGTAGTCCTGATCCGCGCATCCTCGACCGTCTTGGTAAAGGCATCAAGCCTTGTGAATCTCGATTTCCCGGCCATGGCGAGCTCGGGGAGGGAACGGCGCCCTGGTGTGTTGGTTGTGGTAGGGGGAGCGAGGAGCAAGGCGAGGCTGCCGACTGCCAAAGCCTGCGGAGACTCGTCGGAGCTGGGATAGAAGAGGGCAGAGAGCCAAGAGAAGGGATGTGGAAATGGATGAAGCTGTCGCCGGCTTCAGCTCTGGCGCTTGCTGTCGCTGGTATAAAAGTTAAGGCCACCTAACATTGCTAAGCGGATGTGAGGCTGGTGCAATGCCGATTGGCTCCGGGACAGCATTGAATTGGAGCACGAGCCTGGATCCTGCCGGGTGCGACCAGGGGTAAGGTTCGGGGGCTGCATGCCCGCCGAGCCCGCCTACGAATTCAATGCTCCGCTGCGCTACAGAAGAGCCCCGGAACCCCACGGGTGGGCCGCCTGGATCCTGGAACTTGACCTCGACTTGACTTGTCTCGACTCTCGTGTGACTTTTACTCTGGGACAAAGTCAAAGTCAACGCTGAATGGTTTGGAACACGTGAAAAAAGGATGAAAACCAAGACATGTCAACACTACCGACTCAAAGATAACTGAAAAGAACCACCATCTCACCGACCTTTTCTTCCACCTTCAACTGATCATTCTTTAACCCCATTCACCAAATCTCCTTCCTGAACGGGAGCAACTGTCGGCTGAATGTTATATCCGCATTACCACCGCCATGTGGTGTGGTGTGAAGGAATCTCATCCAACTTGTCTGTGAATCATCACCAACTCTGTCCGCCGTGACTCACCCCATCTCACCACGCTCAACACCACCCATATTTACTTGTGACATTCCCACCCCAACAATACAGATTGTATCTCCCTCAAAGCTGCCAAGCAAGCAAGCCTCACAAACACCCATCATCATCAAGTATACCAACCACACACCTCCACAATGACCCCAGACCAACCCCCCAACCCATCCTCCCCCCCATCCTCCCCCCTCCCCGACGCCATAGCAACAACCGCCCGCCTGACTCTCCGCCCCTTCCACCCCTCCGATGCCCCGGCCCTAGCCCTCATCGCCAACAACCCCCGCGTGGCCCACAACCTCACCTCGACCTTCCCGAGCCCCTACACCCTCGACCACGCCCACTACTGGTGCCGCGTCGCCAGCGCCGACTCCCCTCCTCTCAGCTAGTAACCTTTCCCCCACCTCCCAACTCCCCCGGGGCAGAGACACTAACCCCCTCCCCAGCGCCATCATCGAAACCTCCACCTCCTCCCTCATCGGCTGCATCGGCTTCACGCGCGCCCCGCACCCAGACAAGCGCCGCGCACTAACGCTCGGGTACTGGCTCGGCGAGCCGTGGTGGGGACAGGGCCTGATGGCCGAGGCGGCACGGGCGGCGGTGTCGTGGGCTTTCAAAACGTGGGACGCCGGGGATGGCAGGCTGGAGAGGGTGGAGGGGTGTGCGTACGTGAGGAACGGGGGGAGCCAGCGGGTGCTGGAGAAGGCTGGGTTCGTGTTTGAGGGGCGGAAGAGGGCGGCGGAGACGAAGGGGGGGGAGATGTTGGATTTGATGGTTTATGGGATGACGAGGGGGGATTGGGAGCAGGCTCGAGGAGGGGGGGTATGAAGGGGCTGGGTTTCTTTGGGGAGACACGGGGAGGGTATGGGTTTGAATGTTTGAGATATCCGTACTCCAAGCTACGTCGTTTTTGCGGGCTTTAGTTCTTCAGCCTCTCTGTCCCAGAGATGTCATCCAGCGCGTCCCGCACCAGGAAACTAAATGCCGGTTAGCCATATCCACACACACCATATACAAGGACAGAACTTACTTGTACCACAACACCGTCGGCGCAATCGTCATCAGATGCCACAAGCTGTGCGCATCCAACACCCCCATCACCGGCGGAAAGTCCAGCAACTCCAGACTCATCGCCCCCAAGATCCACGCCACCGCCACACCCGGCCACGCCATCCACCCCCTCCCGCTCTTCCTATACCTTCCCACACTATACCACGTCCACATAGCATTCTGCACCGCCCCCACCACCACATTCGCCGCCATATTATACGTATAATCCCACGCCCACAGCTTCAAATACGCCACATGCATCACATACAGCCCCACACACACCCCCGTCCACGCCCTCAGCGCCCTCGCCGCCCCGGGCGTCTTCCGCTCCAGCCGCAGCAGCCGCACCGCCGTGTAGTACAGCCCGTACAGCACCGACGCGCCGGCGCCAAAGTAATCCAGCTGCTCCGTCGCCGCAAAGTCGCGCGTGTGGAACACCACGCTGAACGTCCACGCCGCCATCGACACGTACGCCACCCCCACGTAGAACCCCCGCAGCGGGTACGCCGCCGGCACGTGCTCGCGCAGCTTGCGCAGCCCCGCGAGGTGCGCCCAGAAGTTGCCCGCCGAGAAGAGCACGCTCGCCGGCTCCTGGATGCCGAGGATGCGGTGGAAGGGCCACTTGCCGTGGAACTGGACGACGGGGCCCTCGGCGGGAGGGGGGACGGTGGATAGCCGCTGGTCTGTGATGATGTGCTGGCAGGTGTGGTCGCATTCGGCGGGGCAGGTCCAGAGGAGGAGGCGGCGGTGGAGGGCTGGATGGGGAGGGGGTTAGTGGGGGGACTGGGTGGAGGGGGAGGGGAGGGACGTACGGATCGGGGTGTGGTGGTCGGCGTCGGGGCCGCAGTTTTCGGTCTCGCAGATCTGGGTAAGGGGGGGCGACGTCAGCGGCGCCCGGGGAGGGAGACGGCGGGGGTACGGACCTTGACGCACTCCCGGAACTCGGGGAGGCGGTCGCCCACGGATGCTGCGGCGGGCCGCGCGAAGAGGAGGCAGCAGAGGAGCAGCGCCGCCGAGAGCATCAGCACGCTACGACGACCGCCATGATGCGAGGAGCCTCGTCGCCCGGGAGTCGGTGTCACCATGGCATCAACCGTCCGTCGAGGCACTCGGTGGAAAATGATGATTGATGGCGATGATGGAACACGACGGGGAACGCGTGTTACGAGAAATTGTTGTATCCCGACCGGTCAATACGTAACAGAAATGGGCCGCCGCGTGCTCCGTACCAACGCGTCGGGATGGGGGATGGAGATGGAGATGGGGAATTGGAGAAACAGCCATCGCCCAAAAAACATTCTGGGGAGTGAGCCCTCCTCCCCCACAACCCGCAACGCGGGCCGGTCCAAAGCGCCCGACCCTCCGAGGGATCCGAGAATGACAGCCCGCCCGACAGGCCCAAGCTCCGGGTTCCATTCAGGGGCAACCTTCCCTTCGATCACGAGCTCGCAACGAACTGCATCCTGCAACCACAGCATCTGTTTCCTACCCGCATCCCAAGCCACCATGATGCAGTGCCCCGTAAACATGTTTCCAAAACAAAACGACGCGCGCACGACGCCCGAGAAGAAGCAGCCATGCGGGGACGTTTCACGCGGCCGAGTGGGACGAACCACTGTAGAATTGCGCCCCTCGTGAAATGCCCCTCCCCCTCCTTCAACATCACCACTCTACTGCTCATGTAAGCACACTCGACGCAGAATACACCCACTTTGTATACCCTCAACGCAAGAACCAACAGCCGGCCACCAGTCGAGGCTAGATATTCGTCCCCATTATTGCCCCTCCAACACCTCCTCCTGCATACATCGTCGACCACCCTCCCCTCCTTCGTAAACGCAACGCCAGCAACCACCACATCCGTCGTACGCCCAGACACCTACCCGTGTGCCGTGAACCCACCTCCCCTTGCATGAGGTCATGTATGTCTCAGCAGCAACAGCATCACGAACGACCATGGACCTTCCGTGCCGCATGCGTAGCAACGCCACGAAAAAGCAAATACCCGCCACGGATTCAACAAGAGGGCAGAAAAGTCAACCGCCTCCCGTAAGAGGTTGTGTAAATAGGTACTATGTACTAAAAAAGGTACTGTATGCTAAAACCGCCAGCACACAGAGTGGTGTGTGGTGTGTCTCGTATGTATTCGTCGTCGTATCGAGGATTGTGTATCTCTTGTAGCCCCCTCCTCCCTCCTCGTCAAGCTTCGTCAAAAGGAAAAAGGAAAGTAACCCTGGTAGTGTGACAAAAGAAACGAGATATCGCGAGGTTGGGCGGCGGTGGCGTGGGGCGCGGGTTGTCTTTGTCATGCCCGCCAGCTCTCCCACCCGAACCCTCTGATTGATGATGCCCAAGTTTGGTATCGGGAGCAATGATGAAGAGGGAAAGAAAGCAACCCCTTCCCTCCTACTCCTCATGTCGTTGTTGGTCGTCATATAATCATAAAACTTTTTCGTCGGCGCAAAAACTCCCCCCAGCCACGATGTGCCATGGTGAAAAGACTCAAGAGCGAAGGGCAACCACCCCCGTTTCGCCTCCTCCATGCCAGGCACTCAAGGCCTCCCTCCTTCCATACGCCTTCCTCCCTTTTGGTGGAGCAAGCCTCCGTCCACTTCCCAAAATGACGCCGCCGAGATTATGAACAGTGCAAAGCTGTATGTGTTGTCCAAGTCTATCGTGCAAGGGGGATAGTGCCTTGCAAATCGTTATATCGGAGCGTTGTGCCGCGCCGCCGGCAACATCCAGGCGGGGCGGCTAGTATTCGTGGTGAGGTCGTCAAGATTCGTAAACACCGTCTTGTCGAAGAAAAAGCAGAAACCGGAAATTAAAATATGTACAGAGAATCGAAATGGCGGGGGATGATGGTGTGGTGCCAAATGTTGTTACAGGGGGGACTCGGATCGTCGGCGGCCGTTCTTGCGGTGGAGTTCCTTCAATCGGTCGTCAATGTATGCCAGACGCCCAGCCAAGCTGGTTCGCGCCCCCGGGGTGCTCGGCTCGGTGTACTGGTGCATTGTCGCAAAGGGTCGACCGAGCATCCCGAGATCGACGCTGCCAGTGTGGTGGCCCCGATGGAGCCGGTTGGGGAAGCTGTAGCTCGAATTGGTGCCGGAGAAGGGAGACCCCAGGCGCGGAGGCGGGAGCTCGGGAGCGTCGGGCTGGCCGCCAACGTTGGGCATGCTGGTCGACGTCGACAGGGCTTGGTCGGGGATCCTGGAGACCAAGAACTCGTCGAAGCGATTGAAGCTGGAAGAGTCCAGCCCTGCGGTGCGAGACCCTTCCACCATCGGGCTCGATGCGAGGTTGGGATCGATCCACATCTCCGAGCCAATGGTTGGCCTTTTGCGAGGCTCGCTGGACTGAGTGTGTCTTCGCTTTTGTGTGCTCGACCTGCTCATCCGGACAGGCGATTGGAGAGTCCGCCGGGGCCCGACCGTGTTTGATAGCCTGCGGGGCTCCGGGCTGCCGGTGCTCAGTGCAGCCAGGGATGCAGAAGAGCTGGGTCCGTAGCTCTTCGCTCCAAATGGGGACCCCAACCGCTGTCGTTCCGCAAAAGATGGCTGCCCTTCAAATGTGCTGAGCGCCGGGCCCATGAGGGCGGGCTGTCCACGCTGATCCACAGGCCCTGGGGCCGAGCTGGTGAGCTGTGCCAGCGGACCCTGCGGCTGCATCGTGTCCGAGGTGCTGACCACAAGCGACACGGACATGTCCTGGGTAGCAAAGGCAGACGGGTTATGCGCCGGCGTCGATCGTCGATTCCAGTGCCGGGCGGCAGCCTGGCTGAAGGGCGTCGGGGTCCTTGACAAGAGATGGGCCTTGAAGCCAGAAGCCGCCCTGAGCTTGCAGAGCTCCCTGAGGTGGTACCGGGTAGCGGAGCACGTGTGAGGCCATTGGATGAAGGTGCTCAGGTTGCCGGCAGTCGGTGTACTGCTGCCGCTCTTCTTCCCCTCGCCGAGGTTGGGGTGAGCCTTGACAAGGGCCTTCGAGCCTCTCCAGCTCCGCTTGGCTTCTCGCGAGACGCGGAGCAGGACGCCATGTGGAGGGATGCAGCTCTTGCCCATCCGAAAGGGCGTGACTTTGGGGTCCTGGAGGTAGAGAACAAAGGTCGACCACAGATGGTCGCTCATGGCCTTGGTCCAAGGCGCTTTTCTCAGCGCCCTCTTGCCCTTGACAGGGCGGATCTCGACATCCTCATTGGGACTGAGTACATATCGATCCTTGACGTCGGCCTCGAAGTTGGTGCAGTGGTCGTCTTCGGACAGGCGGGAGATGCGACTGAACAGAGAGGCGCTGGTCTGGGTCGACCGCGATGTCGACGGTCGGCTGGACTCGTAGTCGGGCGTGGACTCGACGCTGCTGCTGAGGGCCGAGTCGATGTTCCAGCTAGGGTAGCAGGCAGGAGGTAAAAAGGGCACGAAGCCGGGGGGTACTGGCGTCTTGGGCGGCGAGCGGGCCCTGCCACGAGGTTGAAGCAAGTGCGTATCCGTGACGTAGTCGTCCGGCATCAAATTTGGAAATGGAATTAAGCCGCCCATCTCGAGATCCCTGGATTCACTCTCGGGCTCCTCGATGCTCGGTATGGGGACGTCGGCGGCAGCAACGGAGGCGAGAAATTGCTGAGTCGGGGCGCAGAGAGCGGTGGAGGCGACGCGCCTCTTCAATTTCAGCCGTCTCGGGGGAGGAGGAATCTGCGGCATCTGGAGATCGTCATCCAGGGAGGTGGGCTCCGGTGTTGTTGGGGCGTCGTGGCCGGAGTACCTGAAACCCCTCGGCAGGGTCGCAGCACCGGAATGTTGATTCATCATGTCGTGTCTTGGGGGGGCTACCTGGAATGCGGGCGCGTCATGAAAGGGGTCGTATAGCGAGCCAAGGGAGAGCGTCAATTCAGATAAAAGGCTTTGTGCGTCCAACTCGGCGTTCGAGTCTGCTTCGTGATCCGGATCCCGAGCGTGGAATTGGCGGCGGTGCTCGGCGAACCAAGACGGGATGCTGCAGTAGCCTGGCGACGGGCGTGCGACGCGGGCTGGTCAAGTCGATTGACAGCTCTCGTCAATCGAGCGCGCGCAAAGGCAAGGCGAGTTGTGCGGTCGGCGCGACACGCGTTTTACAGCGACAATGGCTACTCGGGTTGCTGATCCGGTGTGGCTGAAGGTCAGCGACTATTTGGCGGGCGGGTGTCAAGCGTCGACGTGTTGGAGGAGGGCGTGGCCAAAGAACGCGCAAAGCTACGAATCGTGGTCGCTTGCCGGTTCTCGAGTCGGATATCTGACGGTAGGGGTAGGTGGGCTGAACAAAAGAGCTTGGGTGTTTGTCGGACGGGTTTTGCGACAAGAAAAATGAAAAGCGGCAGTCGTCGCCGTTGAGTCGTCGTCGTCGTCGTCGTCGTTGTCTGTCGTGGTCGTGGTCGTATATGTTGGCGTTTTCCGTCGCGTCAAGGTGTCGGTGGTCGGGGAGAGACTCGAGCCAGGAACCCTGCGCCAAGCGCGACCCGTTGTCAATCGGGGTCGCAAAGGAATGACTGGGCAAGGGAGAAAAAAAGGAGGAGAATGGAAATCCGGTGGCCGGGGAAGTCTGGGGGTATGTAAAGGGGGACCTGGTCCTTGGGGGGGAGAGGAGGGAGGGGGGAGGACGGGAGAGCCGTGGAGTTGAGGAAATGACAGGGTTGTGGGAAGAAAGCGACGGGACGGGAGCAGCGACCAGCGACCAGAGAGAAAAAGCGCCGGGCGGGTTGGGCAGGGTGTGGGTTGCGGGCAGGCACTGGCAGGTGGGCCGTGGCGGGCAGGGTTGGATTTTGCGGTGGGCGCAGACTTGCAGTGGAGTGGACCACTGAACAGTGGACAGGCCCCCCGACAAGCGTGCTGGACCCTCCAAACCCCGAGACCCCCACCAGAACAGCTGTCCAGCGCAGCCAGTGAGCAGCAGTCGCAGAACCAAGCGAGCTCGACTCGGGCAAGTGGGCCCAGCGCTGCAAGCTGGAGCTCTCGAGTGCAGGGGGGCGAGGGGGGTGAAGAAAGACGAAGGGGTCCTGCCCTGGTCTGTTTTGTTGAGACCCTGGACGTTGCGCTGCGGGCAGTCGGTTGACGTTCAATCTCGACGGCTCAAGTCGGATGCGCCCCGGGATGCGCACGCTGGACTGCGGGGATTGGGAGCGGATGCAGACGCTGGGCGGGATTCGTGGACGACGCAGAAGCCAGCGACCACACTGGGAACCAGATCCTGAGAAGCCTCGTCCGGTCCGTGGCTGCCAGTCAGACGCAGGGTGGGCGGTGCGGTGCTGTCTCGTTGGCGGCGACGCGTCGAGGTCGAGGGGTCGAAACCGCGACTGGCCTGGCCAACCCGATCCCAGAGGGGGCAACGGGCGCGTTCCAAGAGAGCCCAAGATATGTCCGTCGAAGGGGCAGAGCAGTCCCCTGCCTGAGCAGAGAGAAGCAGTCAGGGTCTGGATGTTCCCACGTTCCCAACTCCGGCCAACAGTGCAGTGACCAGTCCCCTCGTCGACACAGACGGGGATAAGTGACCAGACGCTAGACGCGCAGCTTCCTCCCACTACACGAGAACCGATACACCCCTCGAGTCCAGAACCGGTCTCTGACAGCTCCAAGACGACAAAGGGTCCAGTCGGCGGTTCCCCGTCACAGATGGGATGGTGGGAGTATAGCGTGGGAGGTGGGAGGGACGGAAACCCCCCAGGAACTGAGAAATGGTCGCGCGGGGTCGGGATGCGATTCGCGAGAAAGCCTCCAAGCTACGAGTCCATTCACAAATCGCACGCCGTCTTTTTCTCGTTGGTGGAGAGGCCTGCTATGTAGGCCGTGCGCCGAGCACAACGAATGGCTCTGGGTGGTCTGGAAATCGAGGCGAGGAAAATCGAGAGGCTGGTGGACGTTCTGGCGGCGTGCGAGTTCGATGCGTGTTGCAGGAAGTGGGGAGCGGCGTGCAGCGACGGTGCAGCAAGGTCGCGGTCGGCGGGTGGACGACAGTGAAAATGGAACCCCCTCACGCAGAAAACCGTTCGCTTCTTCCTGTCGAGATGCAGTCTGCAGATGGGGCCGTTGTCGGCACCACCACCGGATATTTTGAGGGTTTTATCTACGGATACGGGAAACGGGACCCTTGAGTCTTGACGTCGTTTCCCTCTCTTGCAGAGTGTTCAAACCAGGTCCCAAGATTGCAATCGACGGCCATGAAATCATCAGGACCAGGAGGGAGTCGAGGACCGGAGCTCGGGGCAGCTGGGGGAGCTTGGTTGCCCAGCTCCAGATCGCGGGGCAGACGCGATTTTTCGCGATGTGGCGGTGACGCGGTGGGGAATCGACGCGCTTTAAGTGGTTCGTGGGCGGCGAACCCTCGCGCCGCCCTGGTGCGCATGAAGATGTGACGCAAGGGTGGACGGTCCATGATGCTGTCCCTGTGAAACTTGGGCCTCGAGAGGGCATCGAAGCAAGGCCTATTGCTGAACAGCAATATTCCACCTCTGCAGTTGTCGTCTTTCAATTGTGAATATCGATCACATTTCTAACAATTACCTATGTTTGGCTATTCTTTGGTGGTGCCTCGAGGGCAGGGCGTGAGGTTGGGGAAACGGATTGCCCTCGAGAGGGGACGACGCCGCTGGGCAGCCCTTGTCTGTGCGACAGACCCGCTTTGAACGACACCACAAGCATCAACCCCCGGCAGCGTGGTCGTCGTTTGGACGACACACCGCTCTCGTGCGCGGAAGAAAAGAATACGACGTCAACAAGTCTCCCCAGGCGTCTTGCGCAAAGCGTGCAATACAATTGCGCCCTTGAAGCCATATCGGGATCATGTACGGAGTATCTTGTGCCACTCCGAGGTGGCCTTTCTCGGCCGGCACTGACCTGCAAAGGCTGTGGGAACCTGGAAGCTGGAGGTGTGCAGAATGCGCAGACTCGTAGCGTCCACACGCCGCAGATGCACTCCAGCTGCAACCGGGTTCCACGTTGTCTTGCCTGTGCAGTCGTGCGTTGGTGGCCCCGAGCCATGGGACCGAGAGCCGAGGATCTCTGCGTAACACCAGGCCACGAGTCAATTGTTGGTGTGCGCTGAAGGGACGGAACCATGGAATTCTCCTTTGGGAACCAAGACCTCGAGTCGGGAAGCAACCGACGAGTTTGTCTCGCGGAGATCCCGGATAGCATCGCTGGCAGAGGCTGATGTGGAACCCGTACTCAATCAGAGGGCACTTTGCTGATGATGGATTGAATCTTGTCCAGGAGTTGGGCGTTTGGAGCTGTCGACTCCACAAGAGTTTGCCTGGGTTCTCGGCTCACCAAAATCCCCGAGATGCAGCAAGCGGTACCTTGATAGCTAGCGGGGTGATGGGCACTTTTGCCTCTCGACGGCACTTGCCCGTCTTGCATGTTTGGCGATGTTTTTTCGCTTCTTGCCAGAGATGTGAGCTTCTCTTGCTGTGAGGGGGCAGTCACAAACGGTAAGGCAGAGTTCCCGTCCCCTAGAGGAAGGCAGCACCCGGCAACTTCAACAGTCCACAGAATGAGGGGAAATGGGTGCGACAAATTCTTTCCTTCCCCCAAAACACCTCGGGAATCATTGCACGACTGCGGATACGGATACCACCGCCGACACGAACTCGACATCACAACTGCTCTTTTATATCAATTCTTGAAAAGTTGGCGGTCTTTCGTAATACAGCGCAATTGGCCCACTCTCGGATCGACGGCCAACGGACCCACTCACAACGACCATCCATCGACCCCCTCGGATCCCACTCTGCATCCAGATATCAACGACACTCATCAGCTTCAAAATCATCCGCGTCTTGTCGAGCACGCTCGAATCCATCCGCCAAAATGGGAGGCAAGGTCGACATCATCACCCTCGAGGACTTCCACAACACACAGCCAGAGTGGAGCCCAGACAGGCCCAATCACCTCTACGCTGTCGTCGATATGGGGAGGTGAGACTGGAAGGCTCTCATCCACCTAGCCCAAGCTAATATGGGCAAAGCAACGGCATTCGGTTCTCCATCTCGGACCTGTCTCCGCCACAAACCCGCTTGCTCAAGTGCGTCTACCGCGACCGGGCGGCCATCTCCCTGTTTGATGCTATCTATCAGCCATCACCGCACGGGCAGGCCCCGCCTCCGCCTGTCTTGCCCCAGAAGACCATTGAGCTTGTTGCAGAGACCGTGGGGCGGTTCTGGTCCATTGCAGTCAACGACTATGGGGTCCCCCACCACCAGTTTGCTGTCATCGCAACCGAGGCAATGAGAAAGTCCCAGAACGCCAGCGACATGATCGAAGCCATCCAGTCCCAGGCCCCTGGTATCACGATGCATATCCTGGACCCTCTCGTTGAGACTCTTTTCGGTGCGGTTGGGGCCAGATCGGGCTTCGTCGATGTCAAGGGGCTCTTTCTCGACCTCGGTGGCGGGAGCGTCCAGATGACATACATGGACTCTTACGCGTCACGAGCCGACCCCACCGGCGAGGACTATCCGCTCGTCGCAGCCGGGGCAGGAAGAAGCTTGCCCTTTGGTGCTGCGCGTCTCATCAAGCTCCTGGAAGACCCCAACCCCAAAGTGCAGGCGACCGAGCTGCCCAAGCTACAGACCGGCATGAGCGAAGCATTCCAAAAACTTTGTGTGCAGTTTCCTTCCCTCGCTGCCGTGGCTGCCGAGGTCCGGGCTCAGGAAGAGAGTTGGTCGAAAAAGACCAAGGAGGAGAAGCAGATGGTTGGAATCGATATCTACCTCTGTGGCGGAGGCTTCCGGGGTTATGGAAGCATGCTCATGCACAACAGTGTCATCCAACCGTACCCCTTTCCCGCCATGGGGTCATATACTGTCTCCGGCAAGGAATTCCGCAAGACCAAGGACATGCTCAAGGTCAACGAATCCTACGACGGCAAGATATACGGAATGTCAAAACGTCGCCGTGCTCAGTTTCCCGCCATCGTCGCTGTCGTTGACGCCCTCATCGCAGCTGTGCCACGCATCCGTTCAGTTACGTTTTGCGCTGGCGGAAACCGCGAAGGGGCTTTGATGATGAAGCTTCCCAAGCAGGTTCGTGAGGGCGACCCCCTCATGTTCATCGAAAAGATTCAAGACTCGGTTGCGACTCAAGCCATCCTCGATGCCATATCCTCGGCGATACCGCCAGGAGCCGATCTCAGAAACACCGTTCTCGAGTCGGATCTTGGCCATGTGTATGCTGGCCACATTTGGGCTGGCCTGGGTGAAGATGCGGCTGCCAATGCTTCGGCCGCTCTGCACGATGCCATCACAAGACACCCCGGCTGTCCTGGCTTGACGCATCTCGCTCGTGCCATTATCGGGGTGACCCTTTGCGCAAGATGGGGCTCGAATGTGGGACCGAGTGACCAAACACTCTTCCATGCTCTCCGAGAACTCTTACATCTCTCCAGCCCCGACAGTGTCTTTTGGGCCGAATACATTGGCGCAGTGACATCGGTCCTGGCAATGGCTATCGTAACATGGCCGAGGACGGAGAAATCAATCACGGACAAGATCAGGTGAGCAGTACCCACAGCTCGATCGATTCATGCGCTTACTGTCGAGCAGATTTGACTGCACTGTTCAGGAGGGCGAAAACAAAGACAAGATCTTCCTGGTTGTCTCGGTCGACAGGTCAATCGCCGATTTCCTTCGCCTTGAAGACCCTGCGTCTCACTTCAAGGGCATCGCCAAGAAACGAAACGACAAGAAGGTCCGCGTCGAGGTGAGCGTCGAATTGATGAACTAGGAGTCCGGGATGCCCCTCGACGTATCCTGCATATTGGGTCAATCATGGCTCGCGTTGTACGCGGGAAATGGTCATGATGGAAAGCTGCATTTTCTACAACCCCTTTTCCCGTTCTGGGTATCATCACATCTCAGTCATGGTTCCTCCTCATCCCTCATTAAGTCGTCAAGTCATCATCTTCAATCCGAATTCCCCCTTCACAAGCTCACAACTTTTTGCTTGGCCTTTTCCTCCCGAGGACTTTTCCCTCTTTGTCAGCAACCAACGACTTGACAAGCTCATCGCCAGGAGCCTCCACTCGAAACGATTGGTCTGTACCCGGTCAGCGAAATGCACGGAGAGATACCCAGGGGGGGGGGGGGGGTCGTACAGAAAGCAGAATGAGCCTCCCAGACTTGCGGGAACGAGAAAGGCTCGTTTGCAAACACGTCCCTGCCAGCCTCCTCGAGACTCTCGAGGGCCCGTTTCGTCCTGAAAGCTCCGGAGCACAAAACTGCGACATTTTTGTACAACTCGACAGTTGTCGCCAAAAATTCGGCCCTCTTGGGACTGTGAAAGATTGCTATTGGGACAATTAGTTATGACAACGCACAGCGGGTGTAACCAATGGTCGCACTTACTGCTTGTCGGGGTCTTGCTGATTTGCCCCTCAGAGAACATCCTCAACGTGGAACGGTAGACGAGCATGAGCTGCCAGAGCGAGGTCCACGCGACGACGTTGAGCGCAGACCAGAGAATGCGATACTCCCCCTTCCGGATGGAAATCGGCGCCAGCAGCCTGTCAACCTCTTTGAGAACGTCCTTTTCAGCTTCCGACACAGCTTGCCCGGCGAGCTGGTGGAGATAATCCTGGACCGGTTGGAAATGCAAAGACGACCCCATCTCCCTCCCTGCTTGGTCCTCGCGTGCACGAAAGAACAGCGGTTTACCCCAGATCCGCCACATGCATTTCATCTTCAACAACCTCCGAACGCATTCCTTTTGGCTCTCCACAAAGCTGAGGGGAACATTGGGCTTGTTCTGGAGTCTGCATGCTTCGTCCAGGCCACGGTTCTGCTCCAGGGACATCAGGAACCGGTCCAGGGCAGGTTCAAAACTGCTGCTGCGGTCTCCCTCGATTCCCCTTTTGGCCCATCGATACATGTCGTCTTCGAGGTGCGGGTTCTGGCCGGGGAGGATGCCGTACTGTTGCTGGCCCTCCACCTGACGTGCATGGATCTGCAGAAAGGGACCGCTCGTATCCGCGGTGAAGGATACCAGGATGGCAACAGTTTGACCGCCGAAGCGGCTCGGCAATGGACGACCGGTGTCGAGGCACCAGCGACGAGCTGTTGGAACCAGTCAGCACCCACGATATTTCTCTTGGTGGCGGAGGGGTGACAAACGGGATAAAGATCCAACCACTTCGTACGGCGTCTTCCGGATACATATTTCGCGAGCATCGGAAGGACACTTCCACTTTCCGATCGACTTTACACACTCGTCGCACGG
This sequence comes from Podospora conica, assembly GCA_030685255.1. Taxonomy (NCBI): domain Eukaryota; kingdom Fungi; phylum Ascomycota; class Sordariomycetes; order Sordariales; family Podosporaceae; genus Podospora; species Podospora conica. The sequence continues at coordinate 286,805 of MU839416.1, read as the reverse complement.
GCTGTCCGGAGTAGCATCACACTGTGGGCAAGGTTAACAGGACACTATCTCGGCACAAGCATTCCGATCACATACCGAGGTCTTGGCAACCCTGCAGTGGAGGCACGCCCCGATATTGCGGACTTTGCTCGTCTTCTCGCGGCATGGTAGCCTCCGTCCCCGAGTGGCTGCCGGGGTGGGCCCACCCTGGGCGGTTGGGTCCAGCAACTGGGGAAGCAACTTGGCAGAGGGAAGCGACATCTGGTGGTCCTCGGCAAGGTGGATGGGGTAGTCGTTGTCTTGGATGGTGGGATCACGCGGGGGAATGTCAACGTTGGAAAGCTGGGGCCAGATATCCTCATGGGGGCGCTCGGGGGTGGGGGCGTCAGTCATGACAGCATCCTCGTCGGTACCCTCGGAAGTTCCCACGGACGAGCCGGCGGTCAGGCCCGAGGGGCTAGTGGCGGAAAGCCCCTCCGAGTCGGTCTCGGACTGGGTGCTTGCATGGGTGGCGTGGTCCCCCGGGAACATGATGTGGTCAAGGGGCTCCTCGTTATACCTGATTTGGGTATACCACGATTCGAACTCTTGTTCGAGAGGGGGGCTGCTGATGCTGCCGGGGTAGTCTCCCCTGGCTCCTTCGTGGACAGATGCGGCATGGGTACTGTCGGCATGGTCAAGGGAGAAATGGGCGGCGCCATAGATATGGGGCTGGGCCTGACGATCAGGAAGGTCCGCCATGGCTGGCTGGTGGTATCCCGCGTCTCTGATGCGTCGGGTCGCTGCACGAGACTTGAACTAGGTATACGTCGATGCTATACAGCATGGGACAGGAAGCAGGAAGCGGAGCGGCTAACTCTCTGGCAGTGGCAGCGGCAGCAGCAACGTCGGTTCTCCTCCTCTGGCGCGGCAACGGGAACGAGGCGACCAAGCAAGCAAGGCCAGCAAAGCAGCAGCAGCAGCAGCAGCAGAAGCAGCAGCAAGGTAATGCTTGTCTCGCCGAGGGATGCTGCGAAGCGAATCGTAGGCGTCACCGAAAAAAAATAAAACGGGGGCGAAAGGGGGAAACAATCTCGTGTCTCTACTCTGGTTGGGATCCTTGCTGCGCGTGGTGGACGGATGATGTGTGTGTGTGTGTGTGAGAGGATGGGGGATGTGCTACTCGAGGCCGGGTTGGTAGGTTGAAGAAGAGAAAGATTGGGGCCTCGTTCCTTTCTCTTTTCTCCGTCCGTCCTTCTGTACGTATCCGACTCCCACACACACATCCATCCTTGCCCGTGTCCATGCTGTCACCGATATCTTGTCGTCTACTTACGAGCCTCACACCCGGATGGGATGGGGGGGGGCCGTTCGAGGGACCTCGAATGCCATTTTCGGTGAGGCAGGCCAGGCTGATTGGTCCGGCATGCGGAACCCTGCGCGAACCTAGGCGGATGGCAGGGGGCATTGGCCAATGGGACGGGGGCATTTCACCGAAAATCGACGTCTTGGGTCGGGGGTTCCCTTGGGGTTGCCAAGAGGTGTGGGGGAGAGGCGGACAGAAAAGGGGGTACGCTCGACTTACACGACGACTGACGACGGCCGACGGGTGCATGCTTGGGCTCGGTGCCCTGCGCAGGTGTGGGAGTGGGAGTGGTAGTTGGGCAAAGAGGACGTTTGGAAAAGGAAAAGGGGGGAGTTGACATGTGGGACCTTTTGGTTTCCACTCGGGTGCGTACAACTCGCAGATATAGGGTTGGCTCACTGGGTTGGGTTGGAGGGGGGAGGGGGGCGAAAGGTCCCGGTTTCGTTTCCGCCGGCGGCGGAAGTGCATGTCACTTGCTCTTACGGATACTGTGTGTGGTTTATTCTTTGGGCAATGGCGGCACAAGGGGGATGAAAACTCGGTGGGCTTTTGGGTTCATGTTTGGTGGTTTGGTGGAGATGGTGGAGAGATGTATGCCAGGTCATCTGCATCGGATCGTGGTCGCGGTGGCATGCATGGGGACGGTAGATGTCTGGGTGCACTCTACGGAGTGTGGTTGACTGTCTAGAGGACCAACGCACGTTGACACATTGCATCTGGGCATGTACAGATCATGATGTTGAGAAAGTGAAAGTCTGCTCTGTCCGGGAGATGTCGAGACCGTGGTTGATGCCAGGACGCTTTTCTTGCCGTGTGTGTAAATTCAGATGGGTGGATGGATGGATGGGGGGGTACGTCCTTTTCTGTCCACACCCAGCCTTGTGGGGAAACCAGCACGACATACACGGCGGCGGCCCGGGCAAATGCCACGGGCAGCATCCATGGAGATGCACCCGTGTGTGGCATCTGCTGTGCCACTCACTCTCACTGCACTTGCTGTGGGAGGTATAGGGCCGCTTTGACGTACGTGGTGGTGGGAGATTTCCACGCTGGCACCACGGGTTATGATGGCTCTTGGATATTCGATGAGTGCTGGGCTATCTTGTGGGAACTCCATCTCTTCCTCCTCTTCTCCTCGCGGATGAGTGCAGTTCATCTTGTAAATTCCCAGTGCCTCGAGGTTCATGTTTGACCTTTGCCTTCTCGCAGGCGGAACAAGCTCTGTACCTGGCTACCACCTCGGCAGGCGACGGGTATCGAATCGACAAACATGGAAATATTTCCCGCAAGGCGGTGGTGGTGGTTGCTCTCTCGATGTTCAAACCAGCTTGTTTGAACCCCGACGTTGGACCTGCCTGCCCATCTCACAGCAAGAAACAGGACGACTCACCACGACCACCACCACCATCCAACCTACGTACCTACCCGTGATGCAAAACGGCCGGGACCTGCGTGTGTGTAAGAAAAAAAGGGGTGGAGGGGATGATCATTGTCCTGCTCATCTGCGCAGGCAAGGCAGGCTCCCAGGGAATTCACCTTCTGGCGCTCTTTTCAGCTTTGTGTTGAAGCTGAAGGTGTGTGTGGTGTGTGTGGTGTTTAAATTGTTGGGGGCCAAAACCAAGAGGTGAACAGACACAGACACCACCACCATCTCACCTTGTAGGTACTCCGTACTTACCGACGACGACGTCAAGCCCCGCTTGACCCCCAAGTACACACCACCACCACCGCGAGGTGATAATCGCCAAGGTGTCAGAGCCGAAGCCGAAGCCAGAGCCAGAGCAAGAGCCAGAGCCAGAGAAGTTGGTGACAATCCCGCACTGCACCACACCACGCACCACAGCACGGTTGTGCTGTGGTATGTATGCGCGTGAGACCGAAATGAAAGGTAGGCAGGCAGGCAGGCAGGTAGGTGAGCCCGCCGTTGCGCGGTGCGGTGTGGTGTGGTGTGGTGCGGCGTGGTGTGCAAGATGCGATGCGAGTGGTGATGGTACCTGAGCGATGCAGCGTGGTGCGCGGATGAGCGCACGTCAGTCAGCAACGGAAAAAAAAAGGGGGGGGGGGGGGTTGCGGAAAGGTTCCCGTTGCCGTGCTCACCAACTTCACCTCACCTCGCCTTGGAGACAGCAAAGGCTTTGGGTGGGATATCGCCATGACCCCGTGTGGACATGGACGGTGGGATGATGATGCATTCTGACAGCGGCCTTTACAGAGGAAGTATTTTCCCTTGCGCAAAGTCCCAAGCAACGACATGGCTACTCGTCAGGTCTCAAAACGACCTGACTAAAGGTTGCTTCGCCCTTTAGTCAGGGATGGCTATTCGCAAGTTGCGGCGATTCGCAAAACGCCTTGGCAACAAAGATACCACCGTATACGCTAATTTTACTACTATAGCTAGGTACCCGTATTTTCCGCCTTTTTAAATAAAACTAAATCTCTAACTACTCTAAACGTAAGCTAAGGCCGCTATAGTCTACTTAATCGAGGTATATACGAAAAGAGAGGTATAACTATAGTTAAGATCGACCCTACGATAAAGGTAAAAAAAAATAAACCTTACGGCTACTATTACCCTCGATTAATTTCTATTACCCCCGATTAATTACTACTAAGGCTAATTAATCGAGAATAAGGACTTTTAATTAAGATCTTCTACTTTAAAACCTTATAGTTATCTAGAAATTTAAAAGCCTCGAACTTATCCTCCTTTAAGTTTATATTTATAGGGTTATCCTTATCGCTAGGTACCCCTTTATCTTCTTCCTCTTTAATAACCGCCTTAAGCTTAATACTAGAAGGGTCCGTTCCGTTACGCTAGTACTTTATTAGCTCGTTTAAAAGCCTTTATTACCGTAAGTTATATATTTAAGGGGTAATAGGCTTTAGAAAGTTAGCTTTTAATACCGGTAACTAGTCGAGTAGGAGCTAAATATCCTCGATAAGTCTATTTAGCCTAGAAGCCTTAGCCTCCCTCGCCTACTACCGGTTAGTCTAGAAGAAGGTTTATCTACGAGCTTACTCGGCGCGGTACTTTAAAAATAACTAGTCGAGATCGTTAAGCTACTTTTCGAGGGGTTTAGCGAACTCTTTAATCTCCCTCCGAGATAGTTTTTAGTATCTCTTCTACGCCTTTTAGTCTCGGATTTAACGTATACGAGCTACCTTAAACCCGGCTAACTAACGGTTTAAAGTAATCCTTTCTATCTTTAAGTCCTTCTTATATATCTACTCGGCCTTAACTTACTTCGTAGCTATACGACTATACTTATCCGCGGCCGCTTGGAAATATGTATTACTAATAATAATAGGACTAGACTTTACTATTAGCCGATTAACTCGCTAAGTACGGCTAGCTATCTCTCGTAACTTATTCCGATAGTACTCGCGTTAACTACTCGCCTCGGTAATAAATAACGCCGTTATTACTTCGCTAACCTTATTCCGCTTACGAATAATATACTATAAAGTAGGCGATAAGGGCTAACCCTTTATAATATAGGCGGTAAGCTAATTATCGATAAAGTCGGAGTACTAACGTATCTTACTAATAGCTAGCTTTAACATCGGGGTAACCTTTTAGTCGATCTCTAATAACGGCGGATAAAGCGGTATTTTTATCTTCTCTAACTACTATATTATCGACGGCTCGTTACGGTACTCCTTACGGATACCTACCCTTATCTAGTTAAAGGCCTTATAAACTTCCGGCTCCTTATACGGAGTATACTATTCCGCCGGGTCTAGTATAAAGCCTACTTACCCCTTAATTATCCCTAGAATTATCGCTAATATTATAGGGTCCTCTAGGTTATCGAGGATAACTACTAGGTTAAAAGGGTAGAAGCTATACTTCTCCTAGGCCGAGCGGACCGTACTCTCTTTAAACGCTTATCGCCGAACGTTATATAACCTAGCTAAGAACTTATACCTTAAGTATATAACCGTATTAAAGTCTACGCCGGTTACCTTCTCGATATTCTTTTAGTAGTAGTACTTATAGACTAAGAAATAACCGATATTAAGGGCTTAAAGCTTATAGGTTAAATAAGGGGGTAGGAGAAAGAGGATTATACCGGCGCGTTAGTACTTATCGAAGAACTTAAAGGTATAGTAGCTACCGTAGTTATCGAGTATTAGTAAACGCTTCTCCGTCCGGTCGAATAGCTATAAGTACTACTTCTAGTAATCGAACTAGTCTAGCGTAATTTAATCGTTAATATAACCGTTAAAACTACTATTAAGTATAGTCTTATCGGATAATCGGTTTCGGATATAACGAGTATTAAGTTCCTTACCGAAGAGGATTATATACGGAGGGACGACTTTCCCTCGAGCGGAGATATATTTAATAACCGTTATAAGTACCTTCTCCTTTAGATTAAGGGTTTTAATCTTCTCGATCGCCTTATAAGTTTACTAAATTACCCTTAAGTTTAATACCCCTACCCTATACCTAGACTTATCTCCGTTCTATAGGTTATCCGGCTATATCCCCTCCTCGTCTATTACCTTCCGAAAGGCCTCGAAATATTACTCGAAATTATTACGAGTTTATACCGCTTTACATACCTAAGATTTAAAAGTCGTCTTAATAAAGTGGAATACGTAACTATAGCGGTTAAGCTACCGCGAGGCCTAGGTTTTAAATACCTAACGGTCCTTACCGAAGGAGCTAAGAATATTATTCGCGGCGAGGCGAAGGGACTTTACTATAATAGCCTAGCTTTTATATATATAAGTTTAATTAATAGTTAATTAAATAAATACTTACTATAGCTAAGCCGTAGGTTAATCTAGGCTATAAGCGTTAACTCCTCCGACTCGCTTAAAACTACGTTATAACTACGGTTCTCCCTCCTCGAGTAATACCCGTACGCCCTAGACCGGACCGCGTAATATAGCGCGTTCTAATACGTTACCGCGTTAAAAATACGAGCGTAACGACCCTTAAGATAGCTACGGGCTATATAGTTAACGCGCTCGTTAATATCGATAAGAGTAAGAGCTTAGCCTACCGAAGAGATACTAGAAAGATCTATTATATATAAATAGGTAGGATTTAGGCTAAAAAGGCGGTATAGAGTATATAAATAGGTTATACTTAGTTGTAATTACAGGAAGTAAAACGCGGTACGCGTCGAGGTATATATACTAAGCTACTAAGGGGCGGCTTAGGGCTAAGAAAGGGTTAATATAACCGTTAAGATTACTAAAATCCTCTATTTAAGGCTATAGTAACGATTAATTTAATTCGCCGTTAGTATAGCTAGAATCGTACGTATCTATTACTTAAGAATTACTATCTAAAGCGATTAAAAATACTAAGGGCGGCCGGTAATTATAAGATATTTAACTTCGCGTTCGACCTCTTACATATAACAGATACCTTTAGATTTTCTACTATTATAGGGTATATATTCGCATATAGTGGAATACATCTACCTTACAGCTAATTTATATAGGCGTAGGATGTATACTAAGAAATGCCAAGACGGCGCCAAGTAGTTTTACGAATCGCCGCAACTTGCGAATAGCCATCCCTGACTAAAGGGCGAAGCAACCTTTAGTCAGGTCGTTTTGAGACCTGACGAGTAATGATGTCACCAAGCCTCAGCGCGAGCTTTACGCAAAAGCTAAAGTTCCTCTGAGTGACAATGTCGAACTTTCAAGCCTTGTTCACATTGGGTAGGGTACTATAGGAACTTCTTTTCCTCGCCTGATTTCTACTCTCTCATGCCAGAAGCCATCAATAACCCGCGCTCCCCGGAATACAAAAATGAAAAGGGGGGAGAGAATTCCAATTCCCACTTCAAGACTGGACCGCCACATCCCACCGCCACCACCAGATTTCCATTTCCAAGTCCATTTCCAAGTCTATCCATTCAGACCGAGCATATTTCCATATCCAACCACATACCTTGCCAACACACCAGCTCAATATCCAAGCCAACAAAACATTGCCCACCCTCGTCACTACAGTCGAATTACACAAACACATCAAACTCACCACAACCACGACCCGAACAACACCAAGCAGCTTCATCACCAAGGAACGAATGCCATGGATCATGCAAAGGGTATCACTCTCTCCAAATTACTAGTATTCTCTCTCTACCTTACGCTTAGTCCAGCGTCCACACACTCAGTCCACACTCATCCCACGCTCCCACCCTCTCCTCCCACCTCCCACCCCAAACCCTCCTCGCTATAGAGTTTTCTCCCCCCCCAAATGCAAAATGCAAAATGCAAAAAAATGCCACAAACACTACGCAAAATGCAACATGCAAATGCATCGCTAATCTATTCATCCCCCGCCCTTGCTTTTCTTTTCAAACCCCAACCAACCGCTCTGCCAAACCTCGACGCTGACTGTGACCCAACTACCACCACCACACCCACCGCATAGGTCAGTCATCATGACACCCTCCCACACCCAACACCAACCCCCCATCGCCGTCGTCGGCCCGGGATCCCCCCTCCCTAAAAGAACGACCTCTTCTTCTTCTCCTTTGGCTCCATCCCCTTCAAGATATCATCAAACGTCTTTGTCGGATCCCCCACCCCCCCCAACGACGTCGACGACGACACGTCCGCCCCCCCACCGCCGCTCGCCGGACTCATCCCCCCCACGACCGACGAGTGCCTCGAGTGCCCGCCCACGCTCCCCCCGCGGCCCTCGCCACCGGGGACCTCCTCCCCCAGCGCGAGCGGCTCCAGCCCGATCGCAACGCTGTACCGGTACGCGTGCTTCTGCGCCGCCGTGCGCGGCCTCAAGCTCGGGCTGCCCGACGGGCTCCCGCTGCCGGCGCCGGGACTGGCCCCCCCGCCGCCGCTGCCCGCCGCGACGGGGTCCATATCCTGAAACACGGCGCGGGGCGGCTCGAGGGGCCCGGCGCCGCGGTCGGCGGCCACGTCGTCGCTGTCGGCGTCGACCGTCACGGGCGGCGCGCCGGGCGGCGCCACCACCGGGTCGCCGTTGGCCGCCGCCTCCTGCCACCGCTTGGCCGCCATCCAGCAGTGCGAGCGCGAGTACGTGCCCTCGACGCTGAACATGACCACGTCCGTCGACAGCTCCACGAGCCCTTGCCCCGCCGAGCGGTACCACATCTTGCGGACCTCGCCGGCGTCCTCGTCCCAGGGCGCGTTGCCCTGCGGCGCCTGCGAGAGGAAGTACTCGACGCCTTCCGTGTGGCGGAGCCCCGGGGCGTCGACGACGAGCATGGGCAGCGACTGGAGGACCACGTAGAGGAAGAGCCAGTAGCCGATGCGCTGGTCCGCGAGGTCCTGCGGGTGCACGCTGCGGGCTTCTTTGAGCTCAAATTCGCGGTAGGCGTCGAGGAACGGGCGGGAGAGGAGGTTGGTGTCGATGTTGCGCGATTTGATGAGGAGGAGCTGGAGCTCGTTGGACTGGAGGCTCTTGTCGAACTTGGCTTGCTTCTTGGTCGGGAGGTCGTTGTAGTTCTCGTGGATCGCCGTCATGCTGGGGAGCTTGGGCACGTCGAAGGGCATCGGCGGCAGCACGGGGGGCGACGAGTGGTCAAACTCGCTCAGGATGGTGCGCAGGGCGGCGATGGACGGGTTGGCGCCCGCGTCCTCCTGGTTGTCGTCGTCGCACCGGTCGATGGTCCGCGTCGTGGGCGCCTCGCGGTCGACGAGGAGGTCGTACAGCGAGCACAGGTCCCAGTACAGGATCTTGAGGCACTGCCTGTTGAGGCCGCCTCGCGAGAACCGGTTCTTCTTGCTCTTGGCCTTGGGCGGCCAGTTGCCAAACTCGCCCTTGTAGTAGGCGAGGACAAAGTTGCGCATCTTGGCGAACGAGTTGCGCCACTCCTTGAACCGGACGGCCCTGTACTCCTCGTGCGAGGTCGAGCTGGCGAGGCCGGCGAACAGGGACGGGAACTCGAACGCCTCGAGGCGCAGGTTGACGCTTTGCTGACGGTTGAGCAGGTCCAGATGGGAGCGTTCGAGCCGGCTCCGCGTCTGCGTCGAAATCTGGGAGAACAGGGGCGAGTCAAGGTCCACGAGGTCGTCATACTTGCCTACGGCGTGGGCATAGGCCTCGTTGTACAGGTTCCACGACCGCATCTGCTCTGCCAGGACGAGAGCCTCAATCGTCTTTTCTCGGCTGTCGCGCACATCTGCGAGGCCGTACTGCTCTGCCAAAGCGTCAAATGCGGCATCGACCTCCTCGCCGAACGAGGAGCCGTCGTAGCTGACGAAGCCGAGGCTCCGGAGCTGCGAAGCAACCTGGAGAAGCGCCCCAAAGAGATTCGGATATTTCTTGGTACCAAGCAGGGGTTGGCCCGTGAGGAAGGCAAATAGGTTTCGCGCCGCGACGAGGGAATCTAGGTCCGTGTTGGTGAGGGGGAGGAAGACGCGGTTCTCTCCGGGAGCCGGGCGAAAGCCGCGGTCGGCGGCATCGTTGACCGAGAGAAGGCCCATCCCGCGATCATGGGCAGCGATGGCGTCCTCCATTAGGAGCTCGTGGATTACCCTCGAGGCGCTAAACACCTTGTCGGCGACTCTGAAGGACGGTCCGCGGCCGCTCTCCTTGGAGAAGAGGTAGATGGAGACTGACCCGGCCTCGTTCCACAACTCTGGGATCTGCACATGGTGAGCAAAGAACACCCGTCCAAAGGATGCGAGTACGTACCTTTTCCCCATTGAGAAGAAGCGAGGTGTTGTAGTCGGAACGACTACCTGGTGTGATGATCCAGGCTCCTGTGCGGTTGTCACCGCCCATCTCGTTCGAGTTGGCCCGCGATCTCCCCCCAGGCAGCCAGCTCCTCCTCTTCTTGGCCTTCCCCGAGTCGCCATCCGCCGAGGTCGGCCGCACGGTAGCTGGTGGGCCGGAGGCCACCCTCGGGGCATCGACAGAGATTTGGCGGACTTTGGGAGGCTGGGCGGAACTGCTTCGGCCGCGCACAGGAGATGGAGATACAGGTCGAAGGCGGTTGGTGTGGAGCTTGGCGGCTCCCGGGGGTTGAGACGAGACTGGGGAGGATTCGCGTCTGCTCTCCCGGGTAGGTTCTTGTGGTGGTGAGCTGACGGCCATGTGCGGCTGGACCGGTGCCGGTGCCGGGTCCATCTTTGGCTGCTTCTTCAGCATGGTGGGAAACGACGAGGTGCGCGAGTGAGAGGTAGGCGTGGCGCCGGGAATCGGGGGCGGGGCGTAGAGGGGGAGGGAAGGGACGCTGTGGTGGTGAATGGGGTTGCCGTAGTCGTCGATGGCGAGTGCCGGGGCACAGGAGGACGATGGCGGGTTCGGTAGGGGTTTCCGCAGGGTTTCGTAGCGGCGTGGAGAAGCCGAGGGAGGGACATCTGTGGGAGGAGGAGTTGTAAGAAAAAAGAATGATCGCAAGGCGGCCAACATGGACCGGCGGCGTTGAATGGTAATGGTGCCGGTGCTGTTCCGGTTCCATTTCACCTTCTCTGTGAGACGCTGCCGAGAGCACCGGCGCGGCAGCAGCTGGACTGCTGTCCCACCGTTCCCCTTTCCATTCACAGTCTTGGGGGACGGTGGGCTGGCCGAAGTGCTGCTCCTGGCGTCCCAGCTACTGCTGGGCGTCCTGCCGTCGGCCGTCTCGGAAGCAGCAGCCATGCTCGCCGGCTCGGACACCTCTGTCAGGGGAGAGTCCAAGGGCGCCTCTCGGACGACAACGATGGTGACAGCATCATCCTTTACGGGGCAGCCGGGTCCGTACTGGGAGTGGAAACGAAAGAAAGAAGAGAGGCGTGAGCCCGGACAAGAAGACTTACTCGACGCCATTTTGGACGGAGCACACAAGATGGACGCAGAAAAGGTAAAGGTCTTCTTCGCAGGTGGCTTTGCAAGAGACGGATTACCCCATGCGTCCCTTATGGTTCGAAACGCAAGCAGCTACTTTGCAGTATGCAAAGATCCGGAGAGCAGAGCCAGGATAAGGCCCGTATGGTTCGGGATACGGTGGGTTTCTGCAACGACTGCAGTCTGCGGTGCGACTCGATGTATGGAGGTGGAGGTGGAGGAGGAGAGAGGTGGGGAACAAAGATTACGGACAAAAACAACAAGCCATTCGCTCGTCTTTACGACCTAGGACAGACTTGGAGCCTGGGTGTAGGTGGCCGTGGCTGTGGTTGAAAAGAGGGTGGTGAGAAGTTGGGCTGAAATGTTGGCGACAAAGTTGGCGATGACGACGACGAGTGAATAGTGGCGGAGGAGGGGTTCGAGATATAACTACGGCTACCGAATTCGGGGCCCTATACCGTGGCCCCCTTCCCTGTACCGTCTGGAAAACAGCACTCCGACAGGGACGCGATGGGACCATGAGACGACGCTACGAGTCTCCACTTGCGGTTACGATGGAGGTCCCGTCCCTTGCAACGGCTCCATGTATCCGTATTTCGTCCAGAGCCCATTTACACTGGCGTGAAATAGGAGGCGCAGACACTGGAGATGCCAATTAAAGCTCGCCTTCTTTCCAGTTGTTCCAGTTGTCATCGTCCGACCCAACAGCCCATAGCTTTCCGTCGGTGATTAGTGTCAGCCCTGTTTCCACCGAGTGAACTCCAAAGGGTCTGGACGATCCCGACAGGAGGATTCCCCGGTTTCCAATATCTCTGTACTTCCCCACCGGTGTCGCACAACTGCCCACGCCGTCGCCGTCGCCGTCTGGTCCCCGGGGCGGCACATTCGACATACGACGACCTGTGAAACCGTCCAGGCCAGCCCTGCCCCTCTGTCCAGCACCGAATACGGAGCATGCCAGGCAAAAAAAAAACATTCTTCAACTTTGTTGTCAGTCCAAACAACAAGACAAAAAACCGGGAACCCAATCTGCAGCAAGGCTGAGTTGGCATAACGTCATCCCTGCCCGTGTGAAACCGGTGCAAACAACAACACCATGGAAATCTTTCTCCTTCTTTGCGAATCACAAGTCACAGGCCAGACCTCGACTGAACCCCGCCATCCCCCACCACCTGCAGGGGGGGAGCCCCCCCCCAACCAAGCCACCAAGCCACACAGCCCAGCCCTGGGCCGAGTCAACTCGAGGGCCAGAAATAGCCTCGGATTCTTTCAACAAAACCACCACAGCCAAGCCAGCCAGCAGGCTACGACCTCGGATTCAGACTCCGGAAACCCAAATGACCCATCCTCAAAGAATCTGACTCCGGGAATGACAGACCGACCCAAATGTGACCTCGCGTGCACCACAACACACACGTGGACTCGGGGGCGACTGGAGGAGGCACGAGGATTCAGGGTCCTCCCCCTCCTCCGATACCCGAGGTACCAACTTCCACCAACTCCGGGTCTTGTTGGAGCGACTCCATACCTGCTCCTCCCGAGCACGATCATCACACACTTTCCCCTGGCCATCACCATCTCGATCCCGTCAATCTCGGGTGCAAATTCAATGATGAACAGACCGTGACTTCGCTGGAGAGAAAAAAACTCCAACCTGGACCGTCGTACACACAATATATCTTGCAGCGCTTAATCCCATCGCACCAGTCTAGACCCTAGGTGCGCGTGCTCGTCTATATGACATACATATATCGAGCACATGAGCAGAGAACACCGCTGCTGGTATCCGTCGTCCGTCTGTCGGCACTTGCATGTCGTTGGTGGTGTTGGTGATCGGGAGTTCACCGCCCAGCTACCCGCCCGGTGTTCATCCAACCGGGAGTCACGATGCTGTACGACACAGCGTAGGTCGTCGTGCTTCGGCCTCGACCTAACACCTATCCCCAGAGGCTGGGAGTGTGTACGGATACTGAAATTCCACACGCACAAGGCTACTTTGCTTCGCCCCCAAACACCCACCACCTCCCAATGACAAGCAAGCAAGTGCCAGGATCAAGCACCCAGTTCTCGACCTTTGCCTTTTTCTTCTTCAAAAATGTCTTGTGTAATTCTCCTCGGGATATTTTCCCGAACCTCTGTACCCCCCCTTGGTCGTCGTACACGTACGTGGCCCAAGACAGTAGACACACATACGAAGTCCACACACACCACCACCGCCAACTTGTACACAGCCCTACTTCCTCCTCCTCCCTTCTCTGCCAATAAGTATTCCCCAGCTGGTATTTCCAACACAACCTCCTCCCATCAACTCAGCTCGCCCACCCGCTCTTACAACCTCCCAGCCGCTGCCGCTCGCTCTTCCCCCGGCACACAGCTTTGTTTTATCCCCCAGACAAATGGAAAGATATACAGCCTCTTCCAGCGTCACGCCTCCAGCCCCGTAAATGGAGAGAAACAAAAGAGCAAAGCCGGCCCGCGGAAGAAATAAGCCAAAAGATAACCCATGAAGTGACCTGAAAGCAAAACGACATGAGGAGGAAAAAAGGCCAAAATGACAACTTCCCCTATGCCCCCCCCCCCCTCTCCTTCTCTCGCAACCCCAAGCAGAAACCCAAATATATACTCCCACCCACCACACCCAAGCATCACCAAGACAGATAAACATATAATGATGATGTTGTTGTAGATGGGTATATGAAACCAAATCGAAAAATCTCCACGTGAAACAAAAAAAAAGAACACCATCTATATGTCCCCTCCCCCCCCCCACCCAGGTATCCAAATCACCACCCCTGTCCCCCCTGCTGCCCCCCACCATAAGGCTTATACCCCGGATACCCCCCGTTATTCTGCTGCTGCCCCGAGTACTGCTGCTGCTGCTGCACCGGACTCGGCTGCCTATACCCCCCGGTAGTCTGCTGCCCCGAGTACTGCTGCTGCACCGGGCTCGGCTGCCTATACCCCTGCTGCTGCTGCTGTGGCCGGCTATACGCCGCCGTGCCAAAGTCGAACCCGGCATCCCCGCCCACCGGGGCCGCCGCGGGGGCCGGCGACACCGCGTCCCGCGAGTACTGCCGGTACGGCCCGCCCACCGGCTGCAGCGGGCGCTGCGAGTCCGTCGAGTACTGCCCGCGGCTGTCGTAGCCGCCGCCGCCGCCCGTGTTGTTGTAGCCGCCGTAGTTGGCCTGCGGGGCGGGGGACTGCCGCGCGCCGTTGCCCTGGCCGTACTGCGGCGCGGGAGAGTGGCGGACGGGTTGTTCCTGGCCGTAGCTGGGCTGGCCGTAGCCGTTGTCGCCGGCGAGTTCGTTGACCGGGGAGTGGCGCGCGCCGCCGTAGCCTTGGTTTGTGGATTGGGCGGTGGCGAAGTTGTCGTAGCCTTGCTGCTGCTGGCCGGTGCTGTAGTTGTTGATGTTGTTGTAGGTGTCCTGCTGGGGGGAGCCGTAGCCACGGTTACCGCCCTGCTGCTGTCCGTAGCCGGCGTCGGTGTACGGGGACCGCCGTCCCGCCCCGCCGGCCATGGCCACGCCGTAGCCCTGTCCGACGGGCTGGTTCGTGGCTTGTCCGTAGCCGCCCGACGCCTGGCCGTAGCCCTGGCCGGGTTGCGCGTACGGGTCGCTCTCGATGCCCGAGGCGGGGTAGTAGCCGTTCTGGCCCGGGTTTCCGCCGGGGGGTCCGTAGGGGCTCCGGTTGAGGCCGGGCGACCCCACGGGGCTGACGGCGTGCGGCATGGCGCCGGCGACGCCCGGCGCGAGGGCGCCGTTCTGGCCGCTGCCCTCGGGCTTCTTCAGCTGGTCCATCTCCACCTCTTCCTCCTCGACCATGACCTTCTTCTTGCTAGAGTCCTCCCAGACGGGCATGGCGGGCAGCGCATCCTCGCCGCCGGGCTTGGGCTTGCTGACGTCGAACTCGGCGTACTGCGGGGTCGAGGTGGCGTAGGCGGCGGGCGTCGAGATCGCGTAGCCCGGCGTGACACCGGTTGTTACGCCTGTGCTCGCCGGTGTCATCATCGGGACGACGGGGGGGAAGTGTGGGTTCATCGGCGGCTGCACCTTGTATCCCTGGTTCGGTGGAATGTACGGTTCGTCGAGGTACTTGTGTCGCTTGCCCCGGGGCGGATCGCAGCAGCCGCAGCAGTTTCCACAGCACTTGAGGCACGAGAAGCACGAGCAGCAGCACGAGAGGCCGCAGCAGGCGCACCGGATGATGCACCAGGCGACCGACAGGACAATCAGTCCGCCCACGATGATGACCGCGATGACGGGCCATCTGCAGACAGACAAGACAGTCAGACACACGAGCCCGCAATGACCCTGCCAGCGGGGATTGGCGACTTACTTGCAATAGGTTGCCTGCATGCAATTGTCCCAGCTGGAGAAGGCCGACTTGACGTCGGCGACCTGCCCCTCGAGGTCGCGCCGTGCGAGCGCCGGTCGCAAGCTGGCAACCAGCACGTCGACGAAGCCGTCCCGCAAGCTCCTCCTCATCGCCACTTCGACGGCGGCCATCTTGACGGCAGCCGCGCGGCGATTGATCCCTCTGTTCCCTTGCCTCTACCAGACAGGGCTTCCCTCGCACCGAAGGGGTTCGATGGGGTGAACCGGGAACGGCGAAAACGAATGTCGGGTTGGTTTCCGGTGGAGGTGAGAGCGTGTGGCGAAGGGGGCTCTGTGGGATGTCCAGAGAACAAAACGTGTCGAATGAGAACGAGTCCTACACCTCCATTTTGGTGCGCTCGGTTGTGGTTCTGCGTGTGTGATCGCCGGATGACCAGAGGCTAAAATAATGTGCTCGGGGGCAAAGTCTGGTTCTTGGTACACGAATATAGCGGAATTATGGTGGTTGTTGTAAGGAATGTCGACGGCGAATTCGGCTGCCTGCTTCTGGAAATCGTCGAAGGTGTGGAGGTGGTGAAAGAAGAACGCGCGTTGAGACTCGAGAGTCGATGGTCGAGGGAGCCGAGGGGGAGGAGTTGGAGGAGGCGCAGGAGGCCGGGGAAAGGGGACCAGGGGGCACGATTGGTGCTGGTGCTGGGGCCAGAACCAAGCCGAGAGGTCGAAGCTCAGTTCACGGCTGGGCCTCTGTTCCAAGCCTCTGTTTGGCGGGCTGTCGTTGCCCAGGGGCCAATTTTGAAACTCGAGGCTGTGAGCGTCGCAGCGGCTGCCCGTGGACGATGCAGCTCTGGAGTTTGAACTTTCAATGATTTTGGAAAGATGCCAAAAAATAGAAGTCGAGGGAGCTGGGATGGAGGTTCGGGGGGTTCGCACAGGGACCTGCGTCGATGCAAGGGACGGGGGTTCGTTTCTTCGATGCCTCCGCAGCCACATTGGTCATCACTTGGTCGCTGCCGCAGCGTCTCCGGCTCCGGCAAAGCGGATCTCTACAGGCTAATTCTGGTGTGGCTACCTTTTCTCTTGCTCTGTCTTATCGCCGCATAGCCCGCAGAAGAATCAGAGCTCCATAAAGTGCTTTCTTACATGCTCACGCGAAAATACGGGAATATCGAGATACGGGTGGCACGGCAGGCTCCCGCCAACAAGAGATGGCGCCATGCAGCGTCGGCGGCGGGGGAGGATGCGATGTCCGGAGGGCGTGTTTCCGCCAGGGAGAAACCAAGACGGAGGAGATTGGGAGCTTCGATGCGCTCCAGGCGTGCCTCCAAGTTTCCTGCAGGGTCGTGTAAATTTCGACCATCTCCACGATCGGCGACGTTGCATGGTCGCAGCCGGGAGGGTCCTCCGACTCCTCCAATCTGTTTGCCGAGAAGAGCTCGGAAGTCTCGAAGGGGGGGTGACAGATATTAAATCGTCATGCCCTCGACGTCAACCATTGAGAAATTCTCCATGATGGTCGAATCTAGAGATACTCTCGATACTGTCCTCCCCCGGATGCCAAACCCCCTTATCGGTTTTCGCAGGATGTTTGGAGAACGTCAGTGTCATGTCTCACAACTGGAACTCTCGCAGCGACGAGACATCATCACTCAGTCCGGGGATACACAATATAGTATGCATAGGTAGGTAGGTTAGTTGATATTTGAGGGCAGAAGACAACTGGTCAAGAGGTAATTCTCTGCGCCTTGTAAAAGGCACATATCAAGTCATTCATTGCCAGCAAAGAGGTAGAAGAAGAGTCCATCCACATCATCCAAATGAAACAGAAACTTCAGTGAATGATGCCAGTGGCCTGCGAGGGAACCCCGGACTCGGAGCCCCTTATCACACCACAGCCGACGATTCATTGTCCCTAGTGACGATGTTTATTAAGAAAGCTAATGTTCGTCCCCCGAAGAATACCAGAGCACTGGCAGCTCGGCAGCTCCACGGCTAGAGCCGCACCCCTCTATCCCAAGTCCCATTCCCCGATCCCAAGCACAAGGAAAAGACGCATCATTGCTTCAACTGATATGACCCAAACTCTTCGCTAATACCATCGCAGAAAGCCCTTGCTCTGCAACATCGTTTGCACCCACGCTCGCAAAACAAAAGCCAATGCAACAACAAAGCGCTCCCCTTTAGCGACCGGGAGGGGGTCCCTGGGGCGGGGCGTAGCTCTCCCCTCCGTATGGCTGATTCGGGGGCTGGTAGGAGTGCGGTGGCGACTGGAGCTGGATGCCCTCCTGCTGGCCATAGTATCCGTCGTTCTGGTTGAACTTTTGCCCCGTGCCTTGAGGGTATTGCGGGGGCGCGGCACTGTACTGCGGCGGCGGTGGCTGTTGGCTGTAGGGCGGCGCGGGACCGGGAGCCATCCAGCCGGTGCCTCGGAGGGGAGCGACACCATTGCGACGGCGACGGCGCGAGTTGCGGCTAGTTCGTGTTAGATATTTGTCCATTTGCGCGCGCATCCTTGGGGGAAGAACTTACGCGAGAATAAGCAGAGTCATGATGAAGATGACGACGACGATGCCGGCAAGAACCCATCTGCCCCAGTCGTACCATCGCGACCGCTCCTCGCGAATGCAGCCCCTGGCACTGTTCGAATAGTAATATCCGTAGGGACATCCACCAAACTGTCGCGGGCTGATCGCCGCTGTTTGCTCGGAGGGAGCCATCTGATCTGGGTTGTTGTCGTTCCTCCGCCTCTCGCGGTCGGGTATCAAATCGTTCTGGGCTCGGCGCAAAAGTGTAACGAGGTTGATGTTGACTGATGTCAAAGTTCGGGGTTTGATGTTTCGCGTCGTTGGTTGGTTTGGGCAGTGAAGGTGAGGTTGGGCAATTGATTCAGGGACCCGGTGTGGTGATTGTGGTGATAGGCGGTATTTAGGACAATCGAATGATGATGGAAGGCGGGAACTCGTACACCAGGTGATGGACGGGGTGACGTCTCTCCTTAAGTTTCGGACACTGTGGGGCTTGGTGAAAGGCACGATGCCAAGGGCGTATTTTCTGGCAGTCGGATCAAATTCCATGCCATCCGCACTGTGGCATTACACACCCCTAGCCCGAGTTGCGCTGGTCATGAATGACGGACAACCACTGCCAGCGTGGCTGAGCTGGGTCGCCCAAAGCTCCCGGGCGGCGCCGTCGCAGCCGGTCGGCCTATGACAGCGGCCGACGGGAATCTTGGGAGGCAGCCCGCCAAGCCTGATGCCACACCCAAGCCTGGAGAGATCAAAGGCATTTTGTACATGTAAAAGGCTCTGCCGCCGTGGACAAGAACATCGACGTCTTCAAAGTGCTGAATGAAGACGTCGCGGAATTCACTGCTAATTGTCGAGAGACAGCACTGAATTGCGCCAGGCTGACCCTGGCGTGTATTCTTCTTCTTACAAATGTTGGAGGCGCAATGGCTTCGTGTGGATCCCAGCCGGACACTGCCCGGGCCAACGCGGCTGCGACCGCAACTGGCAGCAACACCGACGGAAAGTTCATCGGTGTCGGCACCGTCGGGGATCGGTCTCATGGTCCAGACACAGCCCTACCGACGGCGTACTGTGCACTGTACATATTTCACATAATACCGGTACGCGATACGCAATCCAGTGGCAAGGTCATGTGAAGGCTTCCGGGGCGAAGTATTCTGTGGGGATCAAAGCCCCACTTTGAAACTCCGCGTCCGGTCGGCTGCCGGCGTTGAAGATATCCTTAACATGCCGTTCAGTCCCCATACCTCCGATACTCCACTCACTGCCGGTCCTCCGGGGACCGTGACCGGGCCTCGGTAGCTTGAGCCACATGGCCATATTTCAAATACTCTCAGGTTGCGAATACCAGTTGCAACCATGGAGGAACTGACCGGGTCATTGTCCGATGCCGGATGGGCTCATGTGCCTCCGATGATAGTGACTATCGAGGCTGCACCTGGGTCATACCGGATACTGTTAGTGTAGTCTCGAATAAGGCCAGAAGGTTTTGCTCGAGATGAACGGGTTGGATAGGTCGACTTCCCACATGGTGTGTCGACGCATTTGAGCAGGCAAGGTGACATGACATGACCATTGAATTGAGAGTTGAGACAGGAAAAGAATCTTCAATTCCATGTGGTCGGCGGCGAGAGTGTGCAAAGGCGCTTGGACCAGGTTGCCCTTCAAGTCTCCATCAGCAGCTGCCCTCAGCCCTGGCCAGCCGCAGGACCCAAAACCGCAAACCAATCCACGTGACAGAACTAGCCCCATCCCGTTTTCCCCTCCACACACAAATTTTAGACACCCAAGGAAATTCAAGCCGGAACGACCAAACAGGAAGCCATTCTTGCCATCACAGTCACCATGGCGTCGACACCAGCACAAGCAGTCCAGGTCTTTGGCAAGAAGAAGAATGCCACCGGTACGCATTCCCACGTTCTCGCAAAACTCCAACCCCCCCGGAATTGACGTGCTGACCCGATTTGTTTGCAGCCGTTGCGCGCGTGGTGGCCGGCAAGGGCCTCGTGAGGGTGAACGGCACCCCCGTCAAGCTCTTCGCCGCCGAGGTTCTCCGGGCCAAGCTCTACGAGCCCATCCTCCTTCTCGGTGTCGAGAAGTTCGCCTCGGTCGACATTCGCGTCCGCGTCACCGGTGGTGGTCACGTCTCGCAGGTCTACGCCGTGCGCCAGGCCGTGAGTCTCTCCCCGATCCCTACAAGCCTCCAAGAAGCCACTGCTAACCACATTTCGCGCGCAGATTGCCAAGGGAATTGTCAGTCAACGAACTCCTCCGAGCCGGTCGCTCAGCTTCCCTCCCCCACAAGATCGAGACTAACAGCGAAACTGCAGATCGCCTACTACGCCAAGTACGTCGATGAGCACACCAAGAACCAGCTCAAGACGGTGCTCCTCGCCTTCGACCGCAGCCTCCTCGTCGCCGATCCCCGCCGCTGCGAGCCCAAGAAATTCGGCGGAAAGGGTGCCCGCTCCAGATTCCAGAAGTCTTATCGTTGATCGCGTTGTTATGGTGGTCTTGCTGGGAATCGGAGGGCTTGCGTGGACACGGACGGCGTTCGGCATTGCATTGATCAGAAAAGGGTCGATATCAGCTTCCGACGATGGCCTGCTGAGATGCTCGGAGGCATCTTGGGCGAGATAGGAATCAGACTCCAGTCTACTTGGTCTCCCACCGAGATACTCTCTGCGTGGGCGTGGTGATTGTGGGCTGTGATGTGCGCCTGTGCATGGGATGGGATCAGGGATACGACAGCTACCACGAGACCCAATTGAGCACGCGATTTGGCACAAGGAACGAATGACTGGATCTTGACATTGCTCCGGGCGAGGCCCAGGGGATTGTGGATGTGACACTAATACAGGGCAGGGTGTATCTCAGCAACGGGTGTCCTGGAGAGTGGTGAGCCGTGGAGGAAGTTGGCGACGACACTGAACATGAGGGCTGTCATATTCGGAAATAGACTCCAGGAGAACCGGGGTGAGGTATCTTGCTTCACATTGAGACGGGGACAACAAATCCGGCTCTCGACCTCCTACGTCCCAGCATATCAACCTGACCCACCATCAACAGAACAGAATCCACGAAGGACGTCCACAACCGAACCAAGACCGCCATCTCCGATATTTCAACGTCGTCCCTACCCATGATCTTGCCCCCAAAGACTCTCACCTTCGTCCACTTTCGACACTCCTCCGTCGATATTCATCCGCGGGCAAGACACAAAACGGACGGAACCGTCCAAAGACAAGTCGACGACTTCCGAAACCCGTCGCTGCCTCAGACATGACTCTCGGTGCATCTCAAGTCTCGGCCGTGTCAAAACATGACTATCCGCAGATACCGGCCCGGACCAGACACGGGCTTCACCAGGACCGGGCACCGCGACCTCACCGAGCACACAGCACCAGGCGTTTCGGTGCGTACATATGCCCGCGGCGGCGGCGGGCGGGCGCCAAAAGAGGGGACCATGGAAGTGGGGCCAAGCGCCGCGCCCGATGACAGTGGGCGGCATTCACCACCACCACCACCACCAAAATCCCCTTTCCCTCATGGCAATCCCCTCGTCCCTCCCGAGTCCCAACACAAGTAGAGAGACGACATCCCCCCTCCGCGCGGGTAAAGCGGCGGCGGCAGGGACATTTCAGACATAAATCCCACAAGTGGCACACCACACACACACACACCCAACTTCTCTGCAGCAGGGCAAAGAGAAGGGCAAAGAGAGAGTAAAAAAAGCTAGCCAATCACGCCGTCCCACGTCAATGGTCGAAATATGGTCTGTGTGTAGTGGTCCGCTGGCGGTCGCTGCCAGCGCATTGAGCAGCAGCAGTCGAGCGGGCAGCAGCGAAGAGGGAGAGAGGTGCGAGGGACATTCTTCCCTCTTGCATCTTCTTCTTCTTCTTCTTTTGCAAAGTTGTTTCTTGCGATTTGAAAATTCCTGCTGCTCTATTCTTCGTCGTGGTGGAACGACTCCCGACTCCCGACTCCCGACTGCCTGACCCGACCGAACCGATCGAACCCCCCCCACCGATCCCGACCCGACATCGCGTCCCGCCCGCCCTCGAGCGCCCAAGTGCCGGCGCTGGCGACATGGACTTTTTCTTCGTGTCGAAATATTTCTTACAGTCTTTACATCACGTCGCTCTTCTCATTCTGCGTCATCATCATCATCATCATCATCGTGGTCAAATTGACTGATCGATCGCTCTTCAAAAGATACACACACACACACACACACACACGATTTGTCCAAGCAGACAAAATTTCATGGCGGCGCCCCTTTCCTCCTCCTCCCCCCTCCCCAACGAGAAACCCAAAAGGAACCCCCGTCCCCGTTCCGATGGCCAGTGCCACTTTATCCCTCTTGTTCCTGAACCTCATTCCTGGCCGCCGCCTCTCCGATGGCGCTCCCATCAGAGGGGCCGGGTGTTAGCCGGATGGGGGAAGGGGGGTGTTGCATACTGAAAAGGGGATATCATGTCATGCTGCTGCTGTCAGCGGGGGACGAAAAGAAGAAGAAAGAAGGAGGAACTGATAACATCACAGTCCGCCCTCTCTCTCTCCCTCCTACTCTGCCCCCCGCTGGATGTTGGTTGGAAAAAAAGCGATTAAAGAGGTTTGGTCGTCGCCGGCCGGAAGTCAAGTGTCTTATTTTCCTCCTCCCCTTTCCACCTTACCCACCAGCACACACGAAACAGAGAGAGAGAAAAACACCACGTCGAAAGTCGATTCGGGGTTGGTGTGGTCATCAGGGACCGTCGAACCGAGCACTGCGAAACGTTGGTATCCGCGATGGGGGAGAAAAAGTACAGGAATATTGTGCCGCGCAGCGCAGCGCAGCACACGCAAATCGCTCACCTGTTGGCGTACTTCACCAACCAATGAAGCACGGCGTCCAGGTTGGTCTCCTCCCGTGCCGAGATGCCATAGCACGACACCTCTCGGCCAGATATGCTCTTGAGGTCCATCACGTCAATCAGCTCGTCGACGGTGAGCTTGTTTGGGAGGTCCGACTTGTTGCCCAGCACCAGGAGGGGGATGCCGACGAGCGTCTGGTTGCTCATGAGGATGTGGAGCTCGTCTCGGGCCACCTCGAGAATGTCAATGTCGGCAATGTCGACGATAAACACGATGGCGTTGACGCCCCGGCAATATCTCTCCCACATTTGGCGGAAGCGGGGTTGGCCACCCAAGTCCCAGCACTTGAGTGTCACATGCCCCTTTTGCACCCGCTTCATGTTGAAGCCCACCGTTGGGATGGTGCTGCAATCCGAGGTCAGCCGGGGAGCACCAAATGAAAAAGGAGGAGGGTTGGCAGTGGCATTTTGGATCACGTCGACGGGGAGGGAAAAAAGAGACGGTCGACGGGGACCGCCGCCGCCGCCGCCAGTGGCTTACTCGATCTCGAATTCGGCGCCCTATCGACGAACGGTGTCAGCATTTTCCGCCGCGATGCGCCTCCACCCACGACGCTGAAGGGTTCCGACTCGACTTACCGATAGCACCCGGAGCAGAGATGTCTTGCCTGCATTTTGCAGTCCGACCATCGTCACGTCCATCTCGGTTGCCCTGTTGTCGTGAGGGTTAGCTCCGGCTTTCGCGATGGAGAACTCGGTGCGGGATGCGACCCCGAGCAAGGAGCCCCGCAGGGAAACCCGGGGACGACGCCCTCAACGCCTCTCCACACCCCGTCGGCCTCGTCGACTACTCACCAGAAGGTCCTGAGCAACCAGTCGTATAGTCTCCGGAATACGCCTGCCATGGCTACCAATGTTCAGCTGGGCAAAGGGCAAAGGGTCCGGGGCAAGCGGTATGAAGCTCGGGGTCGGGGAGCGGAGGAGGGGCGAGCTTGGGGGTCGGCGGGACTAGCGGTGGGGAAAGTCGCGCGGGTCGGCGCCGCGCAGCAGGACAAGTCGGTGAGAGCGAGGATGGGATGGCGCGGGGAACCCAAGGTCTCACTTCGGGAGAGTTTAAATATTATGCGCTCAGACGCCCTCTCTCTCTCTCTCTCTCTCTTGCTGGGTCGGCGGCGGCAGCTGCCCAAAAAGATAGGAGTAAAATGTCTCGTATGACGTGAACCCGATGGCTTTTTTTTTGTTGCTCGCTTTGCAATTTCGCCAGAGAGGAAGGACTGTGAGGACAAGTCGAGTGTGTGAATGCCCCCCCGTCGTTGCGAGCTTTCGATGGGAGCGGTGGCGGCGGCGGCGGCGCGCGGGGCAGCAGCAGCGCAGGCGAACGATCCGGCGGCCCACCTCAACACCTGGGGGGTAGGTGGTGGTGGTGGGAGAGATGCCACCAAGAGGAACGCAATCTAGCTGCTTGTGCGAGTTCAAAGTGGTGTGGTCCGTGCCTTTGTGAGAGCGACGATGTTGAACAAGACAGCGGCTAAGACCAGGGGTTTTATTCGCGTGCGAGGCCGGGGTGGAGCTTTGGACGGTGAGGGTGAGTTGATGTCGATATTTCGAGACGATCGTCTGTGATCATGGGCGAAGAAGGCGGCGGCTTGATGAGCTTCGAACCCAGGCACGGGCTGGCTGCTGCTCGACTGGGTTTAGACTGCCCCGGTCGACGCAATGCGGTGCAGTGCCCTGGGCAAGATGGCGGCGGCGGCGGTAGTGCAAGTTGGGCGGGAGGCGGGAGAGACGAAGCAGGGGGGGTAGAGGGGGGGGGGGAGTGGCAGGCGGCAGATGGAAGATGGCAGATGGTGGTGGTGGTGGGCGTCTGGTTCTGCTGGCGAGAGGGGAGGTTGTCCCCGACTATTCCGTTTCGCGCAACAACCTCACGGGGTGGGTAGGTCGGTAGCGGGATAGATGGGTGCCGTTGAAGGGCCGAGGTCGAGGTCGGCGGAGATTTGCAAGGTTGCAAGGTGGTGCGAGCCTTTGCGCTTCCTCTGGGGGAGGGGGGGGGGGGGATGACGAAGGTCGAACCGACAAGAGGATATCCGGGGATGCGTTGCGTCTGCCGTGGTAGGTGGTTTGCAGTGCTGCGGCTGCGCACGTCGCTGCAGGGACCGGGAAATGTGATGCTCGAGGCCGATCTGAGATGGGATTGTGTCTGGTTACCGTGATCTGCCTGGGGGTGTCGATGTCGGTAGTGTCCACGGCCGGACGAACTCAAGTTGGTCACCTCTTCTTGGAAATGGAGCTGGCTGCCGCTCCTCTCTCTCTCCTACGGACCACAAGACAAGACGGACGGGCAGCAGCGAGAGTTGCGGTCGAGGTAGCTGGAGGACCGTGGTACTTATCGGCGGGAGGCACAAGGGCTTGACGCTGACCCCAACAGTTGGAGCTTGTTGATCCGGGACATGGACAGGTCACAGAGGTGACGGGATGGGTCTGGATGGCAGAGGCACCAACGGGCGGCGGGCAGCGGGCGGCGGGCAGGGCAGCGGGCAGCGGGGTTGGAGCTTGCAGCGATTGGGCGATCAAGCTTTCAAGGGTTCCCCACGCCCAGAGGCCAATAGGTGGGCGGCAGCAGACCTCGACGAGCTGGGGCAGGACGCCGGCACAAATCGGCAGGGACAGGAGGGACAGTTCCCAGGTTGCTTCACAAGACACTTGGTGATAATCATGAAACCCAACCCGTTCTCCGAAGCGCTCGATTTTTGGAAATCACAAAGCTGGGGCGCGGTACCTTGCGCGCCCGACCCTGCGCCGACTTGGTTCCATGACGGGACCGAAGCACTGTGTAGGCTCGGGGGCAAGCATCCCAGGCAGTTCCTCTCTCCAGGCTCACCACGGCAGCCATAGGTGGACTGGCCGAGTCTCGAGAGCAACGTTGGAAGCGGTGACCTCAGGTTGGCCTCCGAGTCGTCGCAAGCTCTCCTCGAGCTCCCTTGACACCACTCGACGTGGTTGGTCGGACCTCAGTCCGGCTCCTGGTTGGGGGCGGGCTCCGCGAGATGTTGATTTACCGGCCGATTTCACTGGACGACAGCGAGCTTGTCCAAAACTCACACATGGCCGCAAACGGCGGCCACCTTCGGGTTCCTCTGCCCTGACGGGCGATTTCCCACAAGTTCGAGGCCTGCAACTGGCCCGCAGGACACAGGCCGATAGGACCAACTTCCCAAAGCCGCAGCAACTCTCGAGCACCGGCACCCCGGTTGTCCGGACCCTCGCCGACGAGATATCCGCCGCGGCCAAGGGTCTCCTCGGCCGTCTGCAGAAGATTGCCGTCCAATCCAAAATTCAAAACACACCCGGTCTCTGAGCGGCGGCCACGGCCACGGCCACGGCCAGTATGGCCACAGATGGGCTCCCAGCCTCCCAGGAACCCGTCCGCTCATACAGCAAGGAGGCTGTTTCTTCTTCCCTGAGCTTTGGCTCCTCCGACATCAACAGCCCATCAACCGTTCGAGCCGGACGTCCCGCTGCGGTGTGACGGGAGAAAACGGCACGGCTGCTTTCTGTGGCCTGCCGAGATACAACGCACCAGCTGCCATCCTCGGTGAACTCAGGCTTGTACCTGCGCGCAGGGTTGGGTGGGAGCCTCGCAACCCAGGGCCAACACCGGCCCGTCATCTGAGATCATGAGGTTGAACATTGGTTGCAGCGCAAAAGGTCTCGGGAAGGTTGGAGACAATTCATCCTGGATAACTGGTAGCGCGAGGCTCCTGGGGGTATGTCGGTGAGAGGCCTGGTCAAACTTCCGACGACGAACGACGCGAGACGTTGATGTTGATGGGTTGGTGGTTCGGGGTTGTTGTCTGACTTGTCTCGGGCTTGCTTGGCAGAGTTTGTTGAAGAACACGGACAGTACTGTGTGGACAGTTGCACAGCTCATATCAGCACTGTAGGCTAGGGGGTCCTGCCCCAATTTTCTTACCCCACCATTGCTAGCGCCGGTGGAACAGCGACACCTTTCTGCCTTTCCGATAAGCGATAAGGACGGCGTCGAAAAAAAAAGTTGGAGTTGAAGCTTCGCAATCGCGACTCAAGTCAACATCGCGATCTCTTCTGCCCATTAACATTGACCCGAGGGCATTGCGGATCTCACCTGTCCGCCACACCCATTGCCCCAACTTCCGAATACCAGCTCCCTGGGACTATGAGCGCCTAGTCAACACCCCAAACAGGCGCATCCAGATCGGGTTATTGACCGCCGAATTTCGACCTTGGACTCCTCCGCTACATCCCCGGATCTGAAGCCCCAAGCGGCTCCCAACTCTGCAGCCATGGCTCCGGCGCGTACAGATCAGACGTGGGATCACAGCTACAATGTCACACGCCGACAAAACCTCTTCCAAAACCCACCCACCGACCGAACAGCCTACCCGGCCCTCCAGGCCGCGGTCGACCCCCACATTGAGGCCTTCAACGCTCTGTTTCCCCGCGATGGGAAGCCCGGCCTCCTCGACCATGCCCTTGAGGAGATTGGCACAAAGACATATTTCGATGGTGACGAGCGTGCGCCGGTAGCTGAGAGGAACAGGCTCACCGTTCGGTACAAGAGTGTGACGCTCCAAAAGTCTCAGGTTCCTCCAAGCAACAAGTTTGCCAAGAACCGTGAGATCTTCCCGGCCGAGTGCCGAGAGCGCCATGTCTCCTACCGCGGCAAGCTTTCTGCGGTCATGGAGTACCAGATCAACAACGACGAACCTAAGGAGTTCGTCCGCGAGCTTGGCCAGCTCCCCATCATGGTCAAGGTCAGCAACCCCAGTCTGTCCCTGGTCCCGTGCTTCGCTGACATATGGGGGGGACCAGTCCAACAGATGCCATCTCGAAAACAACTCCCCGGCCCTGCTGGTGGCGAGGAAAGAAGAGTCGGAAGAGCTGGGCGGGTACTTCATTGTGAACGGTATCGAAAAGATCATTCGGTTGCTCCTGATGAACCGGAGAAACTTCCCCCTCGCCATCATCCGCCCGAGTTTCACAGGCCGCGGCCCGGCGTACACCAAGTACGGCATCATCCTTCGATCCGTTCGGCCCGATGAGACCTCGCAGACGAATGTGCTCCATTACCTCAACGACGGCAATATTACGTTCCGCTTTTCCTGGAGGAAGAACGAGTATCTCGTCCCTACCATGATGATCCTCAAGGCGCTCGTCGAGACGAACGACCGAGAAATCTTTGAGGCCTTGGTCGGCCCCCCTGGATCCAAGGCGGTGGAGAACACCTTCCTGACGGACCGCGTCGAGCTCCTCCTCCGCACCTACAAGACATACGGCCTCTACACCAAGTCACAAACCCGCTCGTACCTGGGACAAAAGTTTCGTGTCGTTCTTGGGGTCCCCGAGACCATGTCCGACTACGAGGTGGGAACCGAGTTCCTCCGCAAGATCGTTCTCGTTCACCTCGGCTGCGTGAACGTCACCGAGGAACAGGATGCGGACAAGGCCAAGCTCTTGATCTTCATGTGCCGAAAACTCTACTCCCTCGTCGCCGGAGACTGCGCCGTTGACAACCCCGATGCCGTGCAGAACCAAGAGGTACTCCTCGGCGGGTTTCTCTACGGCCAGATCCTCAAGGAGAGGTTGGACGAGCTGCTGTCGGTCGGGCTGCGCATGGCTTTCCGCGACTATTTCAGGAGAAACACCTCCGGGAGCTTCACATCGCCGACTTTTGCCAAAGACTTCCCAATCGCCATCTTCCGGAGGACAAACGAGAACATTGCCAACATGCTCGAGTACTTCCTGTCAACGGGCAATCTGGTCAGTCAGACAGGCCTCGATCTCCAGCAGGTCTCTGGATTTACCGTCGTCGCCGAGAAGCTCAACTTCTTGCGATTCATCAGCCACTTCCGCATGATCCATCGTGGTAGTTTCTTCGCACAGCTCAAGACCACGACCGTCCGAAAGCTGCTGCCCGAGTCGTGGGGGTTCCTCTGTCCTGTCCACACCCCCGATGGTTCTCCTTGCGGTCTCCTCAACCACATGGCTCATAAATGCAAGATCATGACCAAGGCAGTCGATGCTTCCGCCGTTCCCGAGGTAACCTACGCCCTGGGCGTGGCCGACGCCTCCACGGCCCCCAGCGGCGACGATGTGGTCGTAATGCTTGATGGCAAGCTCATCGGCTGGTGCGCCCCGGAACAATGCCGATCGGTCGCGGAGAATCTCCGTTATCTCAAGGTCCAAGGCGGTCACGGCGTGCCGGTTGAGCTGGAGATTGGCTACGTGCCCACCTCGCGTGGCGGCTCTTACCCAGGTCTCTACATGTCGTCGCAGGCCTCGCGTATGGTCCGACCTGTAAAGTATCTGCCTCTTGGGAAGGAAGATTTTGTCGGTCCTCTTGAGCAGCCGTACATGTCCATCGCCTGCGTCGAGAGCGATATCATCCCCGGCGATTCCACGCATATCGAGTTCGATCCCACCAACATGCTGTCGATCCTCGCCAACATGACGCCCTTTTCCGACTTCAACCAGTCTCCTCGTAACATGTACCAGTGTCAGATGGGTAAGCAAACGATGGGAACGCCAGCAACGGCTCTGCGCCACCGAACGGACAACAAGATGTACCGCATCCAGACGGGACAGACGCCCATCGTCCGGGCGCCCCTCCACAACACGTACGGCTTCGACAACTTCCCCAACGGCATGAACGCCATCGTCGCCGTCATTTCCTACACCGGATACGACATGGACGACGCCATGATCATCAACAAGTCAGCCCACGAGCGGGGATTCGGCCACGGCACCATCTACAAGACGAAAAAGGTCAGCTTGAAGGACGACTCAAGTAGAAGCCGCAGCTCCAAGACCATCGACAAGATGTTTGGCTTCGCGCCCAACAGCACAATCAAGGCATCGGCAAAAGAGCAGCTCGATGCGGATGGGTTGCCGTTTGTGGGACGCCTGGTGCGAGAAGGTGACGTTCTCTGCGCGTGGCACACCGTTAGTGCCGATTACCACGGACAGCTTATCAACCGAGACGGCATCACGCACTATGAGAAGTACAAGGAGGCCGAAGATGCCTTTGTCGAAGAGGTTCGGGTGATCGGGAGTGACACGGGCGCGGAGCCTCTCCAGACCATCTCCATCAAGCTGCGGATCCCTCGATCCCCAGTCATTGGTGACAAGTTCTCGTCGAGACACGGTCAGAAGGGTGTGTGCTCTCAGAAGTGGCCGGCGGTCGACATGCCCTTCACCGAGTCGGGCATGCAACCCGATGTCATCATCAACCCCCACGCTTTCCCCTCCAGAATGACAATCGGCATGTTTGTCGAGTCTCTGGCCGGCAAGGCAGGCGCGCTTCATGGTGTCGCCCAGGATTGCACGCCCTTCAAGTTCAGCGAGGAGAACACAGCGGCCGATTACTTTGGTCACCAGTTGCTCAAGGCGGGCTACAACTACCATGGCAACGAGCCCATGTACTCGGGCATCACGGGCGAGGAGTTTGCGGTCGACATCTACATCGGTGCCGTCTACTACCAGCGACTCAGGCACATGGTCAACGACAAGTACCAGGCCAGAACCACGGGCCCGGTTGTCCCGACGACGGGCCAGCCCATCAAGGGCAGGAAGAAGGGAGGTGGTATCCGTGTGGGAGAGATGGAGCGCGATGCCCTCCTGGCGCACGGAACGGCCTTCCTCCTCCAGGACCGGCTGCTCAACTGCTCGGACTACTCCAAGTCGTGGATCTGTCGGACGTGCGGGTCCTTCCTGGCCGTGCAGCCGACGGTGTCTCCCTTCATCGGGAAGAAGAAGGCGGTCAGCACCGTCAGGTGTCGGAACTGCGCCAAGCGGCTGGACGAGATTGAGGATTTGGATCTTATGAAGCTGGAGGGCGAGATCTGGGAGGACGGGCAAGGTGCGCAGCTGGTGGGAGGAGAGAACACGACGCAAGTGGTTGTGCCCGGTGTCTTGAAGTTCCTCGATGCCGAGCTCATGGCGATGGGGGTGAAGCTGAAGTACAAGGTGGACACGAAGGACACAATCCACCGGGGGCCGTTGAAGCCAACGGCTGTCCGACCTTCGAAGATCAGTGCCGCCTTTTCGGCGGCATAGAGAGGTGGAATTTGGGTCTTGATGTTTTGGTAGCTCGCATATACGCGATCGATGTTGGGAGTAGTGGGCATGTAGGTAGTTCATGATGATAGGATTATTTGACTGGGTTTCACCATCCGGCTCGCTCGGGCTGCCCGATATGGTCACAACGGTACGTGGTGCTGAAGATGAGGTCTGGCAGGGCATCCACGAGGAGGGACGAAGCAGGCCAGATGGACGTCCACAAATTGGCCCGACAAGCATCACCGCTTGTTCTGTGCAGACGGCCTTCGCTGCCGTACTACCGTCCCACCCTCTGTACTATGCAGCTACCCGTCGGTCGACAGCGCTGCCCTGCTGTCCTTGTCCCTGCCGATGCCCTGCTGTGTCCGTTTGCTCTGCTGGGCTCTGCTGGGTCCTGGGTGGCCTTTCCCCCCTGACAGGTTTCCCAGGTCCGCGGCTGCCCAGGTTGTGCACGATGCCTTGCCTGCACCAGATGGCCACTGCCCAGGGTAGAACTCGCGTCCTCCTCGCCGTGGAAGGGGCCATCCGCAATATCACGACTTGGCGGCTGTCCGTGGAGCCGTGCCTGCCTGTTTGCCTTTTCCCTCCCGTCGGGCAGCAGCTCGGAGCTGGAGACTCGGACGGGGCGACGTCTCCTGCTTTCCGTCTCACTCTCCCTCTTTCGAGGCAGCTTGTCTCTTCTCCCATCGCCATCCCCCTTTTTCGCCGTTGAATGCCACGAGGTTCAGACGCCGCTCGCTCGCTCCTCTGGCTGTTTGTTTACGCCGAACCCTGCCCCTTTCGCTCCCGACAGACCGGCCGTGGGTCATCTTCAACACTCGCACCACGCGTCCACATAGGCCTACCCTACCTATCCTCTCCATCCTGCCTCCTCGCCGGACAAGAACTGGCATCACGCTCGCTGCGTCACACTGCTCGGGTTGCTCGGAAAGACCAGTTGCCGTCCATCGCCCATCGTCCACGTCCTTGTT
Source organism: Podospora conica (assembly GCA_030685255.1). NCBI lineage: Eukaryota > Fungi > Ascomycota > Sordariomycetes > Sordariales > Podosporaceae > Podospora > Podospora conica. The sequence continues at coordinate 254,914 of MU839416.1, read as the reverse complement.
ACCTCGAGTCAGACATCCCTCCACGGGGGTAATCTCCACGGCTCGCCAATGGCGATGGCGGCTCGATTCTGTCTCCTGGTCCTCGCTCTGCTGCCTTGGTGCATCTCGGCCCACCAGGGGGGCTACGACTACGGCTTCGATGTCTCGAGGCAGCTCAACAAGCGCCAGTCGGGGGAGCCCATTGTGGTGAAGGGATGGGGCAGCGACAATGTCCAGGTCAGACAAGAGATCCGGGAACTCGAGCGCGACCGCGAACTGTGGACGCTCTACCTCTTGGGCGTCAGCTTGATGCAGTTCAGCGACCAGTCCTCCCCGATATCGTGGTACAGCTTGACAGGTATGCCTTCCCCGCCCCCAGCCAGCACTACACGGGAACCTGGCAAACTAACACCATCGCAGGGATACACGGAATACCTTACAAGACATGGCAAGGCGTCGGCCCGACTCTGGGCAACGAAAAATCCGGCTATTGCACGCACGCGTCGATTCTCTTTCCGACATGGCACCGTCCCTATCTCGTTCTTTACGAGGTATGAGTCCTTGCCCCCTCGATGCCCTGTATTGAGCCCAGCGGTCCGCAGCTAACGAGCCATAGCAAGTTCTGTATGACCTCATCCAGCAGATCGCTTCGTGGTGGCCTGAAGGCGAGGATGGGGACAGATACAGAGCCGCCGCCCCCAGGTTCCGCATCCCATTCTGGGACTGGGCCTCAGCACCGCCATCCAACGACCGCGCCCTTCCAGCCAGCGTTGGGGGAAGCCCGGATATCGTGGTGGACGGCCCCAACGGCAGTCAGCGAATTGCAAACCCCTTGTTCAGTTACACGTTCAAGCCACTAAACTCGACGGAACTTCCTTCCAGTCCGGTAGGTCCTACCCAGGCTCGGCAATGAACACAACTGATTTGATATCTCAGTTCAATGTTTGGGGGACCACTGTCAGAGCCCCCAGTACAAACGACAACAGAGCCCAATCGAACAACGCTCTGGTGGCTCAAAGCTTTGACGCAAGCGTGCAGTCTCTTTCTGAGCGGCTCTATGTTCTCTTCTCCAACTATCCCGATTACAAGGCCTTCAGCCACAACAATAAGCCGACGGGCAACCGAACAGCTGCCGAGTCTCTCGAGTCACTTCACGATTCGGTCCACACCCTCGCAGGTGGCGGCGGACTTGGGGCCCCCAATATCCAGGGAGGGCATATGGCCTTTATACCGTACTCGGCCTTTGACCCCATCTTCTTCTTGCACCACACCATGGTCGATCGCATTTTCGCCATCTGGCAGACGCTTTACCCCCAGAGCTGGGTCACACCCGTGCGGGCACAGATGTCCTCGTACACAACCTCCAGGGGACAAATCCAGGACTCGACCACGGCGCTTACCCCCTTCCTTGCCAGCAGCAACGGTACATTTTGGACATCCGACATGGTTCGAAACCACACTCGGTTTGGATACACGTATCCCGAGCTCGTGACTGGGCTGAGTAACACAAATATACGGTCCCAGGCCACGAGGTCGATCAACCGCCTGTATGGCCAGTCGAGTCCAGCCAACCGCTTCCAAGCCGAGCGTAGAGCCAGGGGCTTGTCGGGCTCGGGACCCCACGACACTTCATCCGAGGCGCAGCGCCTCAGAGGGTTGGTGTTCAATGGAAACCAGTACCGGGAGTGGATCGCCAATGTCTATGTCGGGAAGCAAGCCCTGGGCGAGCCGTTTGCGGTTCACTTGTTCCTGGGAACTGTCCCTCGCGACCCTCGGACGTGGAGCCTCTCCAGAAACCACATTGGATCGGTGGGTGTGTTTTCGTCGGACGAAGCCATGGACATGGCCCAGCTCCAGACCTCTGGCACGGTGCCCCTGACGACGAGGCTGATTGACAAGGTTGAATCGGGGGAGCTCTCGAGCTTGGAGCCAAAGTACGTCGAGAGTTACCTCAAAAGGTACCTCAAGAAGGCGGTCATTGGGGCAAGTGGCAGGGTCTACCGTCCTGCTGGTATCCCGTCGCTGGGGGTGGAGGTTGTTAGCACCCTTGTGCGGGCGCCGGACACGGAGGACGAGTTGCCCAAGTGGGGGAGTCCAGAGAAGCACTTTGTACTGACTGAGAGGGGTGGTTGAGAGTGGTGGTGGTGATGGTAATGGGAGTGGATTGTGTGTGTGTGTGTGTGAAGCTTGAATTGGTCCGCCTGTTGGGTGGCATGGAGTCGGGGATTTTGCCCTCCTTTTTTCTTCTGTGTTTTTGAGAGGCTAAAAACAGAGGGTCTTTCTTGGTTGGGTTGTGGGAGATGTCTTGTTCATCGCCGGGGTTTAACTGGACCTGTGTGGGAGGTCGAGATAGCGGTAAAATGTATTTGCTAGAGCGAGGTGGGAGGGCGTGTTAATGTAATTCTGTGACTCTTGAAGGTATTTTTCCTGCCTTGCTAGGTATTGTCCCAGTCCCGACTCTACGTCAGATGTCACCATCCAAGTCCTCCTACCAACCTTGCCTTTTGTCACCGAACGCCAGGGAAGACGTCAACTCCCATATCGAGATGGACTCGGTACTTCCTCTCCCATACCAAGTATTTTCCCCCTTCCCCATGCAAGCCCACCTCCCCCGGCGGAGCCAGTCGACCAAAAAATAAGGACAACAACGTCCATCCAAATGCTTAAACCAGTCAAGGGCAAAAAATAATCCATGCGAGATGGGATGTGTACTTTGCAACTTACCCGGATCGAACGGGTGACCTTCAGATTGCAATCACGGAACCGTGATGCTGAACTTGAAGTGTACTTCAGTCTGACGCTCTCCCAACTGAGCTAAAGTTGCTGTGATGGTATTTGATGATGTCCTTCCCCGCCGGTATTGCAGTCCGTGAGGACCGGCGGGTGGTGATGGGGTGTGAAAAGGACTGCCCACCGCCCGAGTCCAGACCGGGGGAGGGGGAATGGACAGTGAAGAGGAGCAAAAATATATCGCGCTGGTAATGCAACTTACCCGGATCGAACGGGTGACCTTCAGATATCACAGGTGTGATGGTTGGAGCCGAAGTGAAACTTCAGTCTGACGCTCTCCCAACTGAGCTAAAGTTGCTGGGTTGTTTGGTTGATGGAGGTTGGTGGGGATTAGGGTTGCTCTTGTATGCGGCTGTTTTGAGGTGGGTCTGATGGGGTCGTGCGTGCAGGGCGAGTCAGTTGAGTGATAATGAGGGTTAGGTTGACGGCGGGTTGACAATTGGGATGGGGAGCCACCCAGCAGGCTGGTATGTGATGGGAACTTGTGTGGAGTGTCGAGTAGGTTTTGCAAGAAGCTGGGGAAAATGTAGGTCTAGAGGCTAGGGCAAGGTTAAGACTACGAGGTGTCGTGCCCGGTCTTTCTGGACTATACTTAGGCTTACCCCGATCATGACGACACTAGGTACGGCATCCCTCTACGCAACTCTACACACATCTCCGGCGCAAGTGCGATAGGACATAAGATAACTCGCCGTCACGCGCCCCGGGTCGTGGACTCGTGGTACAACCAGCTCGAGACCACTTCCCTGCGTTGAGCGACGACAGCGTGACGGCATGCCAGCCCCGGGTCATCGAGAGGAAGCAGCTAGGTCACTCTCGAAAAGCCACCTGACTTGATAAACATACACTCCAGCGCGAGACCTCTTGCCAAGGGAGCGATACCTGAATAACAAAACCAGACGCCTCCAGTTTTACCTCTATGACCTAGTCGGTAGAGAAACAGGTGTCCGACTCTAAATTCGGGGCCTGGTCAGACAAACCAAGGTATCCAGCTCCAACTTCAGGGCCTCTACTAAACCGTGTATAGCCTTGGCCGTTGTCTCGAATGTCTCGCGCTAGCAGATAAACCGGGGCTGGAGTGTTTACCTCTGGTGTCTATCGACGAATATCCGTCTCTCAGAGACCAGCACACCCTCCACCGCCATCCACCTTTGGCGTTTGGGCACAGAGATGCACAACCCCCTCCCTCTCTTAAACTTTCCTCTCTGAGCCTTTCCAAAGGCACGGGATACAGCAAGCACAGTGTACCGAGCTGATCGCACATGCTTCTTCGGACGAGCTCGGAGTTCTCACTGTGCAGGGTTGGGTTGAGCCAGAAACGACACAAGCAAGAACTTTCTGCGTTGTAAGTGCGTTGTAAGTGCTTAAAACCTGTGAGGGGACGGGGTGGTGCGAGAATTACTGATCTTGGTACTCCGTAGTTAGTTGGGAGCGGTAGTTGGGAGCTGGAGGATATAACTGTCGTCGGGACTGAATTCTCTGACGCTCGGGAGAGTCGCACGGCGACGGCGCCGGCTCGGCCACACACATGCAGTTTCGCAAGATCGCTTTAATCCGAATCTTCATCGGCAACGGTGATGCCAGACGATGACAAGAGTTGTCGGCGGGGATAATCGGCGAGGAGGCTTTTTGTGCGCTGCCCCTCCAAACCCAGCACTGACCGCCGTCCTTGTCGCCGTCGTTCTGTTGACGAAACAACAACTGCCGCGAGACCCAGCCATCGAGTCCATCTCTCCGTCAAGATCGAGGCCGCATTGCATTGCCAGCGCGTTGTTTGCCTCCCGCTCCCGCCTGTCACGGACGCTTGCTGGTGCCCAAACCCTGCTGCCGGGCCCGATCAGCATGCAGGTTTGCCCCCCAGAATCGTGGCCTAACGGACGTGCGTGAAGGGCGACGAGAAGCCTTCCCAAACAAGTATCGCACGCATGAAATGCTCGACGACGAGAGAGAAATCCAGATGGCCTGGCCTGCTTCGATCCGTCGTTCGAGGTCCCGAGGCCCAGGATCGGAGTCGGCGCCGTTGCTTGGCGCTCCTCGGTGATTGGGACGCTGGGCTCAGGGCTGGCGCAGCGAGGGCCTGTCGCTCACCCCCCCCCCCAACGTGGTTAGGAGCTCCCACGGTGAGAGAAGGCGTCGGCGGTGGGCTCTTGCACTGTGACACGGCAGAAGATGCCTCGTAGGCCCATCTTTCGAATGGCGGTCGCAGAGACGCCGCTGGACTGGACTGCTGTTTGACTCTCTTCGCAGCCTCGTGTATAGGGTTTCCGAGTGCTCCCCAGCTCCGAGAGATCGTCAGTCAGACATTCCATCTAAGCATCCTCAACCGTCGCTTTTTTTCGCCGACCGACGGCGGTATATTGAACTCCGGCACGGCCGAGCCCGCCCACACCATGAGCGGACAAATCAACCCTGCGGTGTCGTGCGTCGAATGCCAGAGACGCAAGCAAAGGGTAGGCAGGGCCCGAGCGGAACAGCTGTTGATGTTGCGAACCGAATGTCTAACACCGAGACCCAGTGCAACCGCCAGTTTCCCTGTAACCATTGTACCAAGCGGGGCGTCGCCCACCTATGTCGATTCATACCCAAGCCGACGACGACGAGGGGGAACAAGAGCGATTCCAGCATAGTCGATGACTCTTCAAGGCAGGTTTCGTGGTTGTGGCGGTGTGTCTTGTCGATTCTCGTCCTGACTTGTCGGGCTCCAGGGATTCCAAGAACTTGAAGCGGGCTTTGGAGAGCTCCGAGGGCGACCCTGACGATGGGCTCGCGTACCCGGACAACGAGTCCTCTTCCTTTGACGCGAGCAATGCCCTGAATGCGTTGGGCTACATGCCGCATACACACCACCTGGTGTTGGGTCGAGGGAACGGCCCAAAGGTAGGCGACTAAGTCCTCGGAACTGTCAGGGCAGATGCTAACCGTGTCTCCCCTAGGTCGATATCGACACACTCGTCGACGACGACAAGGAGTCCTCCGAAGAGCTCAAGGCGGCTCTCAGCCTGGTACCACCGAAGCGATACACAGGTGACGCCCCCGAAACCAGATGACGGAAAAGTACTCATCGCCGTGTAGATATACTCGTCGACAACTGGCTGAATGGAGCCAACTACCACTATTGTGCCCTCTACCCGCCCGAGTTCCGGGCACAATATCATGGCTATTGGGCCCAACAGACCAAGAACCAGACGCCGGAGCTGATCAGTCTGATCCTACGAGTCTGCGCCTCTTCGTTGCTCTTCATCATCGACCAAACCGTCAAGGAGCGGCTCGAGTCAGAGATTGGGACCGACTGCCTGACCTATGCCATGCGCCTGCACAAGGGAGCCGAGAAACTCAGCACCAAGATCCCACACGGAAAGGGCGGCCTTGTCCATGTACAGCAGCTATTCCTCACGGCCTTTTGGTACAAGTCGGCCGAGAAATGGACCGAGGCATGGCACGCCCTGAGTGCGGCTATTCGAGCTGCGTATGAGATTGGTACTGTCCCCGGCCCGGCCCAGCATCGAGTTCGTGCGCTGACTGCTGCAGGTCTTCACCAAGACTCGTCGTCCGAGGGAATGTCGGAGTTCGACCGAGAGATGAGGAGGCGCCTCTGGAGCATCTTGTACTTGTGGGACTTGTAGGTGGCACCCTCCCCCTTTTTGCTCCTCCGCTGACCACTTCCAGTGCTTTGGGCTCCATGCTCAAGAGACCGGCCCTCATCGACCGTGGCGAGTGCAGCGTCGAGATGCCAACCATGGCGCTGGAGATTGACCCTGGCCAGTCCTACCAGCCCTCGCCGTTCCGCCACATGAAGCTTCATTGCCAGATGTGCATCGACCTGGCCAAGGAGATCACTGCCGTGCCGGCGGACAGGATGGCCACGGAACTGGCGCCGCGGCTCCGGGGCGTGGTGGAGAGATGGTTCAAAAACCTGCCTGCCGAGTATGCTGTCGAGAATCCAGAAACCCGCTGGGACGACGAGTATGACTGGGTCGTGTTCCAGCGTAGGTACCTCCACCTGGTTGGGTACATGTCCCTCTTTGGCCCCCTAAAGCCATATCTCACACGGAACTCGGCCGAGCCCATGACGGAGTCTGAGAGAGAGCTTCGAGAAGCAGGTGTCGGAGCAGCCCTGGCGTTGATGGACGTGTCGTGGAGTTTCTTTGAGAACTTGGTCTCGGTCGGCGCGAGCTTCCACTATGCCGTGTTTTGCATTTTCGACACGGCGACGGCGCTCTGCTCGGCGTTTGTACACGACGAGGCTCGAAACTTGCCCCAGAGAGAGGTCGGGCTCGAGGCGATCAAGAAGGGGATGAGGATGCTCGAAAAGCTGCATGCCGTCTCCAAGACGACGTCGGATCTGTGTCGGATCCTGAATGGTCTTCTCCGAGACTTGCCGCTCAGCTCCAGGGAGCTGAACCTGATCGGTATCAAGAAACGCGTCAAGAGAGTATCTGCGACTAAAGCGGCGGTCGGGAAGAAAGCAGCTCAGGTCGACCAGCGACTGTCGTCCGAGGCACGGGGCGGCCCTTGGTATAGCCCAGTGTCGGGGAGCGATGCTTCGTTCAGTGCGGACTCGGAGGAGCCTGACGAGAGCCACATCGGCCAGAACCCCATGAACCGCCAACATCGGGATCCGTCTTTGAAGCTTGAAGTCATCGACCCACCAGCCGCGGCGCTGTCTGAAGCTGGACCGCCGTCTGTGCCGAGTCCCGCATCGGCGCCCGAGTTCGCACAGCCGGGTCAACCACAGCTGGACGAGCCCACGTCGGAGAATGGAGGAACGGCAATTTCAGGTATCCCGTCGCCACAGGTCCAGTCCGATTCTTATGGGCTGCCAGACGACCAGGCAGGCTTGCACGACTTCCAGTACGTGGGCTTGCCTTCAGGGGGCTTCGACGTCAGCGGTGCCCCGACTAGCCAGGGAGGGTGGGTGGTCCTCGAGGCTCCGAGCCATGGCGACGGGTACCTGGAGCCCAACCTCGTGGCCTTTGATCCAAATATGCCGACGGTCCTGGAGTATTGGGATTGGCAGGGTCTCGACCTCGGTCATCCTGGATATTGGGGAGCACCGCCACCGCTGTAGTTGTTGAGCCGGGAAGGGGAACCTAAGGGCGGCCTTGTTATGAATCTCCTCTCGCTTGGATTTAGTCCGTACACGAGAATCGTCTGTGTTTTGTCTCTTTTCTTGCTGGGACTCTGGGCAGTGTCGTCTGGTGTAAGCGTGATGGTAGCCGCAGAGATTGGAAGTTGGTGAGCGGCTCTGAAGTGTATTTTATCTCAACAAAAAAGGTCGAATGAGAAGCTGATGTTATGGATCCGAAGAGTCGAGAGTCGAGAGAGGGGGAGGGATAAGGGGGAGTCGGCCATGTGGTGATGTCCCTTCCAGAAACATGCGGGCTGGATCAGAACTTCAAAAGTCTAGACTCACAGTGGCTCTCGGGATGGCAGAAAGCAGCTGGATACTGTGTATGGACCAATGGCCGGTCTTCCGGATCGCTGCCCGAAGGCCGAAGAGTTTCGGGACGACACGAGGCAGTGAGACAACAACGCACGCGGCACAGCACATGGTGTCGATTGCTCCAGTTAGTGGCCATCTATATCCATCGGGCAGGCGGGCTCGATCATTGATTGCTCCTCCGCCGAGTGGTCGGAGGTGGCCGAAGTTGAAGCCCGAATGGTGTCGGCTGCGACAGGGCGTTCACCATCGCCGGGGGTCGGTGGTTCGATGGTGTGCCGACGCCGCTGCGGCCAAGATGCAGGCTCGACGCCACCGGCCGAGTCGCCAATCGGACAGGGTTCTAGACCGGAGGGCCTAGAACTTTTGTTTCTTTGGAGTGAGTTGAGTTGAGAGTTGAGAACCTCTTGTCGACATTGAGAGGGTTGGGACGAGATGGAGATGGAAGGGAATGGAATGAAGAGACGAGACAAACGGGCAGTCCTCAATTCAGTGGCCGTCCCTGTTGGCACTGAATTACAGGCACCGAGCCGCTAGCGGGGGACGCCTGTATTAGTCATCAGTCTACAGTGGAGTACTGCTGGCTGTGATAGTGATTGCAGAGGCTCAGAGGCTATCGCGGCTTCCCCTCAACATCAAACAGCCCTTTGCCGTCACACCAACTGTGACCAACACGGCAGCTGTGGCCCGATGGATTTCCGGTGCTCACTCCTCCTGAGCAAGGCACCAACTGCACTGGCAGCCCGCATCATTTCAAGGAATCCCGCTGGGAAAAGTGCCATTTCATTTCCGCGTCTGTCTTCTTCACCTCGTTGGCGTTTGTCCAACTCCAACTTCAGCACATCGTCGCCTGCTCCAAAGATGGCATCCTCGGAAACGCAAACCGACCCCCCCAGGCACAATGCTTGGATCGGCAGCGCCGGCGCGGCCGGGACCGACCTCCGAAGTGAGTGAGTCCCGTCCCCGGCCGAGCGACCCGCGACTGACGCCGAGCCAGGCGACACCATGACCACGCCGACGCCATCCATGCTGGCCGCCATCCAGTCGTGCACCCTTCTGGACGACGTCTTCCGCGAGGACCAGACCACCATGGACCTTGAGGCCCACTGCGCCGCCCTGGCCGGCAAGGAGGCCGGGCTGTTTGTGCTGTCGGGGACCATGGGCAACCAGCTGGCCCTGCGGTCGCTGTTGACTCAGCCTCCCCACGGCGTGGTCTGCGACCACCGCTCCCACATCGTCAAGTACGAGGCTGGCGGGTGAGTGCGACGACGGCCTGGGCGGGTGTGCGACAGGCAAGGTTACTTACCCCTCGCTAGTGTATCCGCCCTGACAGGTGCCATGGTCAAACCCGTGGTACCCAGCAACGGCATCTACCTGACGCTGGACGACGTCAAGGCCAATGTCTATCTTGACGACGACGTCCACACGTGCCCCACGCGCGTCATCAGCCTCGAGAACACGCTCAATGGCATGCTCATGCCGCTGGACGAGGTCCGCCGCATCTCGGCCTTTGCCCGCCAAAACGGCGTGAAGTTGCACTGCGATGGCGCGCGGCTGTGGGAGGCGGTTGCTTCCGGCGCCGGCAGCCTGACGGATTTTGCGGCGTGCTTCGACACTGTCAGCCTCTGCTTCTCCAAGGGCCTTGGGGCTCCCATCGGCAGCGTTCTGGTGGGTGACAAGGATGTGATCAAGCACGCGCGCTGGGTGCGGAAATCCATCGGCGGCGGGCTCCGGCAATCCGGCGTGGTGACGGCCGCAGCGAGGGTCGCCGTCGACGAGACCTTTGGCAAGGGCCCCAACGGCGAGGGCGGCTTGCTCGCGCAGACGCACACGCTGGCAAGGGAAATCGCAAAGATGTGGACTGATCTCGGCGGGAAGCTCGTCCACCCCGTCCACACCAACATGGTGTGGCTCGACTTGGATGATGTCCGGTGCGCCCCAGAGAGGACCGAGGAGCTTGGGCGGGAGGCTGGGTTGAAGATGTACGGCAACCGCTTGGTGATTCACTACCAGATCTACCAGAACCGAGAGTTTGTGGTGCCAAGGCTCGAGGGCATCTTTAAGAAGATTCACGACGAAAAGTCTGGCGCGGCGGCATCGCAAGGCGCAGCCGGGGACACGTCGGTGTATCGGCCACAGTAGAATCGGGCCATTTCTCGGGAATCCCGGCATCGGCATCACAACGGCGGGTTTTTTGGCCATCAGTCAACATGAACAAATCTCGGCCTCGGTCAGCCAAGGGGGTCAAGACAGGCAAGCAGGTCGCAACACGGTCTCAACGGTGTGTCCAGTTCTTGGTGAAGTTGTATCGAATCATGAGTCCGCGCAAGGTAAGATCAAGGTAGCAACAAGGACCAAAGCAGGTCGAAAGTCCACCAGTCCACCATGTCCCCGCATCGCGATGCAAAATGCCCGCAGGGCCGGACGGTAGCATCGGGTGTTGCGGGATGCCTGACGTCACGCGTCCCGTGTCGAATCACGGCGGCTTTGTCGGCCAAGAGAGGCCGGCCCGCAGCGGCTCTATGCCGGGGGAACAGGGCCAGGGTGCAGAATGCGGGGAGCCAAGTCCTTCAGGCTTTCCGACGTCGTCTCCAACTCTGGGAGAAGAGACGACAACGATAATTCCAATTTCCAGACGGGAAGGTAGGACAAAGACGTGCCTCCAAACAAGCTGCTCTCAACCCCGAACCCTCCACCCGGCTGTCATCTATGTACATGTATGTGCCTGTCCATCTCGGGACAATTCCCGCAGCGGTCGCTTACTGCTTACTTCGAGGCGCCTTCGGCAGAAGTTCGAAAAGATGGAGTTGGGGAAAGTGTCGATCAGTCTCGGCGAGGCTGGAAAACATGGTGACGAGTGACGAGAGACGAGACTCGACACCGCCATTGAACAAGGCACAACCTTGGAAACGAACGGGATCAGCAAGGACCCAGGCTCCCAAGCTCCCCATTGACCATTGTCCGCACCTGGTTTCCGGGAATCGACCCGTTGTAATGGTTGCAACGTCTCTCGGTCGACTGGTTCGCGACATCTTGGGACCGTGACGGCACTTGTCGCATTCCCAGTTCTCACCAGTACCTCCCCGTCCAAGTATTAGGTAAAAGGTAAACGGGGCACTTGCGGGATACACCCCGAGCCGTCACTCCCGTTGCTCGGGTTCTTATAGAAGTCGGGTCTGCCCCTCCCGACTTCCTCATCGTCACCACTGTCACCCTCGCGCCTTGCTTTGGTCGTGCCGTCCAAGTGGCCCCCCTCCACCATTGAACTTCCACCCCCCTCCCCCCCTCGAGGGACTGCCCGCGTGCAATAGCTTCTATTCCCGCTTCACTCTCCCACGGCGTCTGCAGTCATGGCGCCACGACCGCTTGCTGCTGCTGCTGTGGCAGCTCTGGCGTTACTAGCCCCCAGTGCCACGGCGCTGTACATCAATGGCTCCGTGATAGCTCCATGCGACTCGCCGTTGTACTGCCAGGGAGACATTCTCAAGGCCATTGAGTTGGCCCGCCCCTTTTCCGACTCCAAGACGTTTGTCGACATGTAAGTTGAGCCAGCGAGTCGTCGGGGAGCACTGCTGACTTGTCTCTCCAGGCCGACCATCAAGCCCCTGGACGAAGTCATCGAAGCCTTTGGCAAGCTCAAGCAGCCCCTGAGCAACAACTCGGAGCTCAACGACTTCCTGACGGAAAACTTTGCGCCGGCCGGCGGCGAGCTCGAGGAGGTGCCCCGAAGCGAGCTCGAGACCAACGCGACGTTCCTCGACGACATCACCAACCCCGTCATCCGCGAATTCACCGAGGCCGTCATCGACATCTGGCCCGACCTGACCCGTCGCTACGTCGGCGCGGGAAACTGCAGTGAATGCGCTAACAGCTTCATTCCTATCAACCGCACCTTCGTCGTGGCCGGTGGTCGGTTCCGCGAGCCCTACTACTGGGACTCGTACTGGATCCTCGAGGGCCTCCTGCGGACCGGCGGCGCCTTCACCGAGATCTCGCGCAACATCATTGAGAACTTTCTGGACTTTGTCGAGACCATCGGCTTCGTGCCCAACGGCGCGCGCCAGTACTACCTCAACCGCTCGCAGCCGCCGCTGCTGACCGAGATGGTGCGCATCTACGTCGAGCACACCAACGACACGAGCATCCTCGAGCGCGCCGTGCCGCTCCTGATCAAGGAGTACGAGTTCTGGACCACCAACCGCAGCGTCGAGGTCACGGCCGCCGATGGCAAGAAATACCAGCTCAACCGGTACGCTCTGGCCCACCCCATCCCCTTCCACCCATACTAACCCCCCCAGCTACGCCGTCAACAACAACCAGCCCCGCCCCGAGTCCTACCGCGAGGACTACATCACAGCCAACAACGCCTCGTACTACTCGGAAAACGGCACCATCTACCCGGAAACCGTCCCGCTCAACGACACGGAAAAAGCCACGCTCTACGCCAACCTCGCCACGGGCGCCGAATCCGGCTGGGACTACGTCAGCCGCTGGATCTCTCGGCCCTCGGACGCCCTCGACGACGTCTACTTCCCCCTCCGCCACCTCAACAACCTCAACATGGTGCCCGTGGACCTCAACTCGATCCTCTACCAAAACGAAGCCACCATCTCGCACTTTCTCGCCCTCGCCGGCAACGCCACGGGCGCCCTCCACTACGCCCGCCTCGCCGCCGCCCGCTCCGCCGCCATGCACGCCACCCTCTGGAACGCCACGCTCTTCTCCTTCTTCGACTACAACCTGACCTCGTCCTCGCAGTTCCAATTCCTCCCCCTCGACCCCGACGCCACCGACGCCGACACGGCCCACGCCCCGCCCGGGATGCAGCAGTTCTTCCACATCGCGCAGCTCTACCCCTTCTGGACGGGCGCCGCCCCGCCCCAGCTCAAAGACAACCCGCTCGCCGTCCGGCGCGCCTACGCCCGCGTCGCGCGTCTGTTGCAGGATAAAAAGGGCGCCATCGCCGCCACCAACTTCCGCACGGGCCAGCAGTGGGACGAACCTAACGTGTGGCCGCCGCTGCAGCACGTGCTGATGGAAGGGCTCCGGCGGACGCCGGCGACGTTTGGCGAGGACGATCCGGAGTGGGTGGGCGTGCAGGAGCTCGCGCTGGCGCTCGCGCAGAGGTACCTCGAGTCGACGTTTTGTACTTGGTACGCCACGGGCGGGGAGACGAGTGCGACGCCGAGGTTGGCGGGGGTGGGAGATGGGGCCGAGGGGATCATGTTTGAAAAGTATAATGACGATTCGACGAATGTCGCGGGCGGCGGCGGGGAGTATGAGGTTGTCGAGGGGTTCGGGTGGACGAATGGGGTGCTGATTTGGGCGGTGGAGACGTTTGGGGATCGGTTGAGGACGCCGGAGTGTGGAGCGATTGAGGCGGCGAAGGTGGCGGCGCGTGGGGAGGGGGGAAGGGGGAGGGGGAGGATGGCGGTGGAGGTGGAGAGGGGGGATATGAGGATGGTGAAGAGGTTTGGGAGGGGGAGGGAGAGGGGGTAGGGGGGGTGTAGGGTTTTGGGTAGGTAGGGATAGGGGAGTAGGTTTTTGGGTACGGATACGGGGGAGGATGGGGTGGGGGTGATGATAATGAGTTGGCTTTGTGTTGGCGTTTTTGGCTTGGGGTGGGTAGGTGGGAGGAGGTGGTTTCGGGTTGGGGTGTGTGGGCTTGTTGATGTACAAGTGTAAAAGGCATTGCTTGGGGTATGTATCGAGCTGAGAAGCAGGACATGCTTACTGGTAGCGAAGTTATGCAGAGGCTTAATGAAGAAGACTTGATCCATGCCCAAGAGTCGTTGCTTGACACAAGAAATGAGGCAACATCGAAATCAGGGGTTGTACATGTGTAGTCATGGATATAAAGTCCCACGAGAAGCTGTCAAGAAGGAAGAGGAGGGTTATTTATTCTCATTCTCATCTCTACACACACACACACCCTCTAATCCACCCCCTCCCCCACCCACTCCTCACACCGCCCACACAGCGCATCCTCCACGGGCGCCACGTACCGCCAGCACCGCGGGCACTTGTGCGCCTCGGGCGGCGTCACTCTCACCGTGACACCATCATAGCCCGCCACCGGCGCCTTCTCGACCCACTCGGGCTTGTCCCTGCCGGGCTTGTTGGCGGGGGCCATGCCCGGCAAGAGCCGCAGCATCTGCCGGAGCCGGTCCTTGACCTCCTGCTCCTCCGGCGTCGCCGGGGGGCCGACGGCCGCGAACCGCACGACGGCCGCGTACCGCACCTGCGAGACGACAAACATGTCGGCGAGCTCGGCGGCGGGGTAGCGGCCGCCCAGGGGGCGGGGCGAGGCCGCGGGGAAGGAGATGGTCACGGCGCATTGGAGGGAGGAGCCCATGCGGTTCTTCTTGCGGGCGGACTCGGAGGCCTCGCGGATGGCCTTGTGGAGGGCGAGGATGAGGGGGATGTCGAGGCGGAGTTGGGCTTCGCTCTCCGGGGAGGGGAGGCGGGAGGCGGGGAGGAGGGGGGAGGCGTAGAGTTGGTGGAGGGGGTGGAGGAGGGTTCTGGTGGGAGTGTTAGCTGGGGGTTGGGAGGGGGAAGGGGGGGGGCTTACGAGTCGTTCCTCATCCACGGTGGACGGTGGTTCCAGGCTTCGGCCACCAGCATCGGGGTGACGGGGGCGAGCATGCGCAGGAAGCCCGTGAAGATGGGCTCGAGCACGCCGCCGCCGTCGCCGCAGTACAGGCGGTCCTTGAGGGCCTCGAGGTAAAAGGCCGAGAGGTCGTTGACGAGCCAGTTGTTGAGGCGCGAGACAGCCTTGTTGAACTCGTGACGGTCGTAGTGGCGGGCGACGTCGGCCATGGCGTCCGAGAGCTGGATGAGGGCGATGCGGTCCAGCGTGGTGAGCGGGGCGGTGCGCGCCGACTCGTGCGTCGAGCCCGTCAGCATCTTGATGGTGGTGCGGTACTTGAGCAGGGACTGGTGCACGGCGCGCAGCACCGTCTGGCCGAGGACCACGTCGCTCGTGTAGTCGCTGGTGGCGACCCAGAGGCGGAGGGCGTCGGGGCCGAGCCCGTCGTGCGTGGGGCCTTCGGGCTGGTCGGGCTGGCCTGGCTTGGCCTTGGGCTTGTTCATGGCCGGGAGGAGGGTGCCGTTCATGACTTCGTCGGCCGAGATGACGTTGCCGAGGGACTTGGACATCTTCTTGCCTTTCTTGTCGAGGGTGAAGCCGTGGGTGATGAGGGTCTTGAAGGGCGACAGGCCGACGGTCGTGGTGGTGCTCCCCGGCTGGGCCTGGTCGACCTTTGCGGCGACGCGGGTGAGCAGGCTCGACTGGAACCAGCCGCGGTGCTGGTCGGAACCTTCGACGTAGAGATCGGCTTGCTGGTCGAGCATGGTCCAGCTGCTTCCGCTGTCGAACCAGACGTCCATCGTGTCCTTGCCGCGGGTGTACTCGACTCGGCTGCCGAGCGACGCGGGGATCCAGGCTGCATGGTGCTCGTCATCGGTGAACCAGGCATCTGTGCCTCTCCTCTGGATGACCGAGATGATGTGCTCGATGACCTCGTCCGTCATGATGGCCTCGCCGGCGGCGTTGTAGAGGGCGGGGATAGGCACGCCCCATACCCTCTGGCGCGAGATGCACCATTCGCTGCGGCCCTTGACGAAAGCCTCGAGCCGCTTTTTTCCGCTGGCTGGCAGAAATTCTACTTCTTCGAGCGCATTCAGGGCGGGCTCCTTGATCGAGTCCACGTCGGCGAACCACTGCGCCGTAGCCCGCACGATGACGGGCTGCTTGGTCCGCCAGTCGTATGGGTACTTGTGGCGGTACAGCTCCGTCTTGAGCACGTCGTCTCCCAGCAAGTCCGACACGGCTTCGCCGCCATCCCCAAGCACATACTTTCCGGTAAGCTTCGCAGGGTCGTCGGGGTATGCCTCGTCGGTGAAGTGACCTTGGTCGTCCACAGGGGCGGCAACGGGTATCCCCAATGGGCTACACGCCAGGTAATCGTCAAAGCCGTGGCCTGGGGCGCAGTGAACAAGGCCGCTGCCGGATTCTTCCGTCACGAAGGGGCCATGGATGATGGGCTGGGGGGGCGCCGCCTTGCCGCGAAGCTTGTTGACATATTGCAGCCCGGTGAGCTGGTTCCCTTTGACGGTGCCCAGGATCTGTGGGGTTTCACCCTCCCCGAGCCATATCCCGGCAACACGCTCCAAGCAACCGTCGGCAACCAATATCGCATCCTGTCCCGCCTTGACGATATGGTACGTCATGTCATCGTGCACTGCGATGGCCCTGTTGGCCGGGAGGGTCCAGCGCGTGGTCGTCCAGATGAGGGCAAACAGCCTGCCCTCGAAGCCCTCCAGCCCGGGCAGATGCGAATAGTCACCGAGAATGGGAAAGCGGACATATGCCGACATGGACTTGTGCGCGTCGTTGTATTCCAGCTCGGCTTCGGCCAGGGCGGTCCGCGACGAGGGCGACCAGTAGACGGGCCTGAACTTCCGGTACACGAGCCCGGAGGCGGCCATGAGGCGGAACAGGAGGAGCTGGCGGATCTCAAAGGCTGCATCCATGGTGGTCCAGCGGTTTACCCAGTCACCCATGACGGCATAGGAGCGGAAGCTATTCGTCTGGGCCGTCACCGTGACCGAGGCGAGGCGGCGCGCGGCCTTGCGAATATCGCCAGGGCTCATGTGCTTGTTCTTCTTCCAGTCAACGGCCTTGAGCTCGATGGGGAGGCCGTGGCAGTCCCAGCCGGGGACATAGGACACGCGACGGCCCTGCTGGACCTTGACGCGGAGAATCATGTCCTTGAGGATCTTGTTGAGGGCGTGGCCTGCGTGCAGGTCACCGTTCGCGTAGGGCGGGCCATCGTGGAGGACGAAGGGGGCTTCCTGGGGGCGGTTCTGGGCTTGCCAGGCGTACAGGTCATCGGCGCATTGTGCAATGTAGACCCAGCGGCTCTTGGCTGGGAGGCGAGGCCTGTGGGAGAGGGGGGTCAGTTCAAGGTTGGTGGGATGGAGGGCGGAAAGAAATACCTACGGGAAGCTGGATTTGGGCAGTTTCAATGTCGAGGACCAGCTCTTTTGTGACATGTTGGCCAGACCACCTGGGTGGTCAGTGGTCGGTGGACACCAATTGAGTTCTGGTGCCTTGCCCAGAAAATCGAATTTGTGAAGTTATCGCGAGGCTGCTGCGAATATTTCCAGCTCGGTCCCTTGGCCCCTGCAAGCCACACCCGCAAGGCTGAGGACCCACTGTAGCAACGCCCTATGACATCTTTGGCTTGGCACCTCTTTTCCTCCTCCGTCAACCATCGCCCATCGCCCATCACCTTCACAACAACAACCTCAACTTCAGTCAAATCATGGCACCCATACGGCGCTATCTGCGCATCACTAAGTTCTCGGTGCTCGAAGTGCGCATCTACCTCGACAACCCCGCGCTGGCACAGACATGGCTGCTCAATCCCCGGAACCCGGTTCTCCCACGCGTCATGGAGAGTGTGCGCCCCCTGGTGCTGCCCAAGCTGCGGGAAGAACGAGATCGCGAGAGGAGTCGCAAGAAGAACAAGAAGCGCAGCATCAAGGATGTCGTGGTCGAAGGTATCTCTGGCCACCTATACCCTCGAGCTCGACGCGCCCCAACTGACACGGACAGACGACTTTGAGGTGTCCATCTTCCTCACCACCACCGAAACGCGTCACTCGCTCCTCTACAAGCGCAAGATCTTCCGCGACAAGACACAGACCAAACTGACCTCCAACTCCTCCAAGCTAACGGGTGCGACCCACGACGAACCGATCGACGTCGACGGACAAACAGCAGCCCACGACGACGACGATGTGCAGATACTTCGCGAGGAGGACGACGACGATCCCGACCAGCACCCCATAAACCTGGACGACATCCCCGACGCCCCCGAGATACCAGGATCGAGGCGGTCCAAACGACGGCGTCAGGATTCCACAGCGGCCCCGGGGGAGGACCAACAGACCTCGGACGACGGCGCCGACTCCGACCAAGATGGCGATGAGTCGGACCAAGATCTCTTTGTCAGCGGCGGTGGCGAAGAAGAAATGGGCAGCGAGAGGACGGGTCCACCGCCACCCAAACGGCGCAAGGGCAAGGAACCGGCAGCAGACGACGACGGGACGGATGACAAGAAAAAGCTCGCCATGGACATCTCATACGAGGGCTTTGGCATATACGGACGCGTGCTGTGCCTCGTAATCAAGCGGCGCGACGGTGGTAAGACGGTGGCGCCATCGTCGGGCGCTGGGCCGTCTGGAGGAGGCCGATCTCAGGCTTCGGCGCGGCCAGGCGGACAAGCGTCGATGGAGAACTGGATCACCTCGACGCAGATGCCCGAAACAAATGAAGAGGAGGCCATGTGAGATCTTGCCCCATTGCGGCAGGACTCGCCCGAGTTGCCGACGGCAGCACGGCAGACAGAACGTACGGATGATCTCCGATCTACACGATCACGTCTTGATGTCACTCCCACCAGGTACGCAGTGCCGATACGCAAGAGCGCAGCAACTGTTTCAACCAACCCCGCGGCCCACGCCGCTGGCCTCTGCCAAGGTGGCCCTGATGCTGATCCAGACAGCAGTACATGATGCATAGCGTCTGCAGAATAATGGATGCACATTGCATTCGACTTGCGCAATTATTACGCTACACGCGCATATACACTCCGCAGTCCGCGCCGCCATGGAGCCATGGTCCCATAGTCCCGTCCCAGTATCTCTTTGCCGCGGCAGGCGATCGATCGATGGGAATAGAGGCGGCACGCACTACCACCTTACCCCTGAATCAGCCGTGCGCGTCCCCTCGGCCAGCCGCCAGCGTCAATCCCGCTTCTCTGCGCTTCCCGCTTCTCTGCGCTTGTGCCGCGATAGTGGACAGTATTCAGGGCGATTCCCGCAGTGCAGGCGGCAGAGAGAGAGATGGATATATGCGCGGCGCCTGGAAAAAGCGACGTGCAGCGGCAACTGAGACACGCGCCCAACCAGCAGGTATACGAAAGCGAAGAAGCAGGGAAGCCCAGGGCAAGAATAATCATGTCCAGAGTGTAGTATCGACGCGCTCGGAGCAGGTCTCGGTACTTTGACGATACTGCGTACACGGTACGGCAGCAAACATGATGCCGGCCGGAGGCTGTCGCGAGATCGAGATCAACCCATGTACGGACATTGCCGCATCGGTCCAAGCCCGAAAAGCCACATCACCCTCGCTCGCGGGTCTTGTCACACCTGACGGCCAACATGGCGCGCCCGTCTTCATCACACAAGAGTGTCTCGGCCCCACGCGCGAATCGCCCGCCTCATCGCCCGTCGTGGTGAATCTGTGACACTTGGCCTGCGGGACATTGCTAGCTTTGTGCCATGGCAAAGAGACCCTCGGACGAGGGGAATATATTGCGCGCCCTGACCTGACAATCATCTGACTGATCACGCGGGCGGTTCTCGGACGCAAGTCCGACTGCCGAGTAAGAGGCCGACGAGGCTGCCGGTGCTCGCCGGATATTGCCTCGGCGGCGTCGATATCGTACCGCAGCATGTGGTGCGGCTTGCGCCTCACATCGATTCGTATCCTTTGCGAGTAGGTACTGAGTACGAGATGGCAAAGCATCCAACGGAAATTCGCAGGCTCGCAACCAAATCCAACAACAGACAGACCCGGCTCGTTGGGGGGATATCGTAACCTCGACCCGCATCCAATCCCCAACCCGTTCCGGTCCTCAACACAGCCTCGTGACCTCAGCACCTGTTTCAGCACAACAAGCATCAAACAAGTGGAACTCCCAACCTCGCGTTCCGTCCATCACACAAAAACACAGCGCCCACGTGCTGCTGGTTGCGCTGATTATCAGATGCCAAGGGAACCCCCGTCCCCGCCCACGGCTACCGACAACCGCTTGAGCATCGGCCCGGGCTCCTCCGTGTCCAACACCCCAGATCCCAGCCTCGGGAGCCCGCCTGGTCCTTGTCCTCGCGCACACCGCGAATTCAGAAATCTTTCTCTCTCTCGCGAGAGTCTCGGCTGCAGCAATACGTAAACGACTTGGTCGAGAATCGAGACGCGGTGAAGACGACTCCACAACGGCGCGCCGGCGCGGAGATGAGATCGGGTGAAAGCGAGATCTGGGATTGATCACTCCACAGGTGTAGACAGATTCAATGACGTGACGAAGTTTGGTCCCCCACATCGCCGGCGTCGCTTTTGTGCTGGACATGGTGTATGGTACCTACTGGAGGTCTTTTCATCCAGCCCAGCCATCGACGCGCCGCACCTCGGAGGCAAGTTTGCTTCCCGGACGAGCCTATTCCGACCACAGTCCATCTCACAATGTTGACGATAGAGTATGGGTACAAGGACCACCCCACCGCATGCTTTGCCCACCACCGAAAGGACACCCCGCCCCTCTGTGTCTACGTAAACTTCAAGACCTGAGACAGGTACACTCGCCGTCTCAAGTGATACGCGGGGTCGTCGAGGGGCTGGGGGGGATAACCCGCCGACGACGACGACGACGAGCTCGGGCCTTCAGGGACGACCCCTTCCGGGGGAGCGGAGAAGGGCGACCTCGTGGCAAGTGCAAGGTTTGTGTCGGGTGTACCTGATGCCAAGCCACGCTTTTCGCTCGCGTACCTTGCAGCAGCAGCGCGTCCCGCCGGTGCCGCCGAGACGAACGGCAGCAGGCAGCGTCATCCACCAGTCCGGTGCGAGGTTTTAGTTTTTACGTGACCGACGACGGCCTCGGTAAGTGCGAGGGAGGACGAGTCAGGTACCTAGCTACGCAGTGCGCGAGCTTGAAACGGTGCGTGGGTGGAGGAGAGGGAACCACCGAGCAGCACTGCAAGAATACCGGCCCCGGCCCCGGGCGGTATACCCTCTTGACAGCACAGCACAGCTGGGGAATAACCCCGACGACAACTGACACTGCAACCTCGTGTCGGGCTGCCAGTCAGACTGCCAGTTGTGCTGCTGCGCAAGAAAGTAAGCTTCACGGATCCTGACAATCACACCATGGACCCCTACAAGATGCCACGAGGCGTGGCCACGAAAAACGTCCGCGTCCGCGTCATGACCGAAATCCTTGGTCGTCTCGATTCGGCATGCCGAGAGGGATCGTGAGTCGTGACCCAACAAAGCCCGTGCCCGTGCGTCGTTTCTGCCTGCTGGCGCCGGCGCGGTGCGGTGCCTGACTAGAAACTTCCCAGACGGGCTTGGGGCGGATGGGTTGGGTTACTGATTTTCCCCCCGTAATTGGCAGGACAATCCAGGGGGTCGCGAACTTGCCCCTTTTCGGTTCAGCCACCTTAACAGAATGTTACACCTTATGCACAATCTCAACCACACCGCCAACTTCCTCCTGTAGCAAAAAAAAACTACAACTATCGCCATCTTCGTCTCTTTAGCTTTATTGTCATTATTTTATTTGGTTACTTCCGTATTACTAAATCGTTATTTTTTTAATTAGAAATCGGTATATTATTTCCGGCCTATATATATAGTGTAACGCCGCGTTCTACATATTTTAAAGGTTTAAATAGCTTTATAAGGTAGCTAATAGCTTAATTAATATTCTAATAGGTTAAAGTAAGTAGTTTAGCCGCTTAAAACTATCCCTAATAACCCCGACGACCTTAAATCAATCCATATAGCCCCCTTATAAGCCCTTATACCCTTATACGAGCCCCCCCTCCTTTATATAAGCCCTTACCTCCTTTAGAGATAGTCTCTAAGTCTAAGAGCGGCGCTGTATAGGCCCGATAACGCTAGGCTACCCGTAAGAAGCTTTATAAGGCCGAAAGGCTCTCTAAGCTAGTAATTCGAACCGATAAAAAGCTCCGGCTTTAGCTAGCTATAGCTACCCTAGACTATAGGAAAGTTACTAGCGAAGTAAAGGCCTATAGGCTCTTTAAGGTTAATAAGGTTATACTGTAAAACCGGTGTAAAAATATACCTTCTATAGTAAAGGGGAAGCGGTATCTCTAACGCCTATCTCCTACCGAGGAGAACGCTTTTATCGACGTTATATATTAGCTAGATAGCTAGGGTTAGCTTATAACTATCGCTTTTATACGTAAGTTAGCTAAGGAGATACTAATAGCTAAGAACGACTTTAAGCCCCCAGGGTATAACTAGTATCTTAACTTCCTTTATCGTTATCTAGAGCTTTATATAAGGAGGGCTTGTATTATTAAGTAGTCTCGATAAGATACCTAAACTAATAAGAAGGTCCTCTAGGGCTAGTTTAACCTCGTTACTACTACTCGGCTTAAGTATAATATCTAACTAAAGGACGAATATAATATAGATAAAAAGGGGGTAATAAAGGGGGTTAACTACGTAGGTAAAGTCTTCGTTAGCCGGCGTAAGACTACTCCGATAATAGTCTACCCCGGTAATCGAGACTAGACTACTATTATCGAGTATATTTCCGGCGTCGGCTACTCTCCCCCCCCCTTTATTATCTTCGAGGGCGAGTCTTTAAGATACTCGTAGACCGGCCCTAATATAGACTAAGATATTAGTATTAACTACTCCCTTAACGGCTAGACCGACTATAAGATCGCCGTTAAGTAATTAAAGTACTTTAAGAAGTATACGGTAAAGAGGACTATTAAAGAGTACCGGCTATTAATTATAAACGGCTACTTTAATTACTACTCTTTAAAGTTCGTCTAATTCTATTAGGACTATAAGATCGTACCTTTCTACCTTCCCCCCTACGCTACCTATCTATTACAGCCCCTAGACTTAGTATACTTTAACGCCCTTACGGACTTATATAAAGGTAGGGTAACGAAGTACTCGTTATTTAAAGTAACGAGGGTTAATAACGAGTAGTTCCTACGTACGTACTTAAAGATCCGATACTATATTACTACCGCCGGTATCTCTTCTTAAAAAGTAGCCGGCCTTACCCCCTTTAACCCCGAGTATATACTAGTACCCCTAAGGGCTAAGAAAAACTAAGTACGTACTATAACTTTAGACCTTTCTAACCCCCTTTCCCCTAATACTTCTTTTACTATATTAAAGGTAAAGGTAGTTACTAGTTAAACCAAGGACCTATATAAAGAATTCGCTATACCCCGTCGCTATAAGATTATTAAAAACCTCGAGGCCGTTACCCTCGCTATTATCGCTTCTAAGACCTCCGTTAACCTTATTAACGAAGCTTTAATAGAAAAGAGCGCTTCTAATAGATGGAAAGCTAGAGTACGGGAGAGGAATTATAGTAAGGCTCGGTAACTAACTATTACCGAGTATAAGAGACTAAAAGCCGAAAAGGAAGCTAAGGAGGCCGAGAAGGTCCGCGCTAAAAAGGAGAGGTAAGTAGCTCTAGACCTTATAAGGTAATAAAGAGAGATAGTAATTCTATTTAATTTCCTTAAGCCCCTTATATTAAAGAAGCTAGTACTTCCGGAAGAGGTAAGGCCGAAGTTAAAGCTTCCTTATACTATTAAAAAGTAGTTAACGAATATAGCGATTCTAAAGATACCTTATAAGGTAGATCTCTTTACCTAAATAGCCCTTATTTTACTTATCTAAACTCGCTAATCTCTAGCTAAGCCGTAGCTTTACCTTCCTTTTACTCCCTTTCCTTACTATCTTTATATTTATAATTTAACTACCTTCGGCCTAGATAAGTAACTATATATATAACTACCTTACCTTCTTTAATATAAGCTTCTACTAGTCCTCTCGAGTAAATATAAACCCACTTAAAATAAGTACTATCTCGTTCCAGAGCAAGGCCTAAAGGGACCTTAAGGGTAAAGGAAAGCCTTTAGGTAATAAAGTAGGTTCCGTTAAGGGCGAAGTACTTAGAATTATCAAAATTACCTGTAACGACTACCGGCGTTGTAAGTAAAACACTAAAAATCAGTTATTACGGCCTACTTACATACGAGGTCGATTTGGCCAAGGATTTCCGTTATCTTATGATGGATGGGGTGGTATTAAGGGGATGTTGTACGATAGCAAAAGGTAGAAATCCAAGCCTAAATAAGGGGTTTTCGTATTGGGTCACATTGGCTTGGCGATGGCCAGGATGGTCAGGATTCCCTGCCAATTACGGGGGGCTGCCAATTACGGGGGGAAAATCAGTAGCTTCCCCACGAGGACGGGCGGCGGCGGCGGCGGCGGCGGCGTATCCTTTGAACTTTCAGCTGGCATTTTCTAGCGTGTTTTGTTGGTGTTGTTGGTGCTCGGCTTTTCCCATCGCCATCGGGCCTGCTCCACCGCGGAGATCTGAAGTTCTCTTGGCGTTGGCGAGGACAAGGAGAATTCCGGAGGCGCGGGAAATTGGTGGTTAGCTCCGCTCCGTAGCTCCGTACGGGTACGGGGAAAAGGGGGACGGGGGGTTGGGGGTTGGGGGACTGGGGATTGGCATGTGATGAATGACGATGCTGAAGCCGTTGGACGTGGAGCGAGGGATGCGAGCAGGGCTGATGATGAGTGACAGCTTGTTGGGTCTTTCTCGTCCTCGGGACGCCGGAGCGTCGGGAGTGGGCCTTTGCCGACCGTACCAGACGGTGGTCTGTGTCGTCGTCGGGAGCTCTCACTGAATGTTCAATGTTGACATTCCTCAGGGGTCAGTCACTCAGTCTAAAAAAAGGGGGGGGGGGCAAACCAACAGCAGCAGCAGCAGCTGACAGAGCAAACACCCCAACAAACGTTCTAGAAGCCCCGACGAACCCTTCAGAAGAGTTCAGCCGCCTCCCCCACCGCCCGCTGCTGCAGACTCCCATCTGCAGGAACAAGCGTCCACCGGCGGGGTGCCCCCGGGGGGATGTGACCACGTTTGCGATTTTTCGCCTCCTCCTGAAATGCAGGTACCAAAACCAACATCGCCACCTCCCCGTAGCATTTTCACGCAGCAGCGCAGCGGTCCAGTGTAGGTATCAGACTTGTTGTGCGTCAGCCTCATCTCGTCTCGCGTCCACATCACCCGTCCGCCATGCCATGCCATCCATCCCGAGGTATGTCTGCGGCGGCGGCAGCGGCGCGGGCGGGTTGATAGTATTCCCGCCGCCGCCGCCGCAGGTGATGGTGATGATGCAGGTACAATCTTTCGATAAGTGTGTTTCCCGTGCGGCGGCCGGGAGGTGTCATTCGGCCCCCCTCGCTCATCTCGCCTGGCGCGGAAGGGGGTTGCAATATATTGTAAACAGACGCGGGCAGAGGGGCGATGATGAGGTGGCCCTTTTCTTCAACAAGTGGCGACGGAAATAGCCACTAGTTGACGATGGGGGTCATACTGTGTGGGAGGTCGGTACTCATCCCACGGCGACGACGGGCTGTTTCCGCGCGCCCTGCCCTACGCAATCTTGCTTATATGTGCGCCCGATATTGCCATGCACACTGGATCGCCGGCGGCGCGGGCGTGGGCAAATATAGCAGCAGGATGGGGGGCATGATGATGTTTGCTTCTTGGTGATGGTGGTGATCCTAGGTGGGGGTTGGTTGGTTGTTGGAGTCCTTTGGAGAAAACAAGGTCGAGGAGATGAAGCACCTCACCACCGCCAGAGAGAGCCCTTCCAAGTTCGCAATACCAGAGGATATTCAGGAAGTGCCCCTCTCCATCCCGTCCTCCAAGTCTGGGCATCGTATCCGCACCCCCAGCCAACAAGCGAACAAATCGCAACCGGCTCAAACAACCAGCAGAGCGGACCATATCTCCCCGGCCGCAACCTCGACCCCCAACCCCCACGCACATCATTTCTGGGCCCCTGGTTGATCATGAGCCGGTTGACGTCGCCATGGTCGCCGAACACACACACAAACTGAAAGGAGGGCGGGAAAATCGGGCGAAAATCGCCAAAATCGAAACCGGCTTTCCCACCACCACACCACCACAAGAAAAAAGATATTCCCTCGTGGCCCTGTTTCAATGTTTCGTCCCCGTCGATCCCCCATGGTGTGGCGAGCCACACATCGTCGTCCTTCGCCTCCCGGGCGCGGGACGACCTGCCCGGCCCCCTTTCTCGTCGTGCAGTGCCGCCGCCCTTGCTGAATCAAATGACAAAAACTCGTTGTGCGCGCACCGAAATTGAAAAATTCCAAACGTCCGTGCCATCGACGACGTCCGATCTGTTGAGGCCGCGGTGTGTGGGTTCTTGCGAGCAGGATCAGGATTCGCAGCGGTAGGGCTGGGGCCCCTGTCTTCCCAATTTCAACAACGACGTCGAAATTTTCTCTCCCTCTCGTGAGCCTCCCCGGCGTCGGTTCGCCCGTCGTGTTTGCGTGTGAGTCAATCTGAATCAACGAGAATGCTGCATCGTGGCCCGTCCTTGCCTTGCCTTGCAGCAACATCATCATCATCATCTGCGGCCCCCTGCTCCTGCATCGCTGCCCAGCTGCTGGGTCCAGTGGTGTCTGGGTCTGGACCCCGACGACGAGGACGGCGGCGTACCGTTCTGTTTGAATCCATATTCCACTTGTCCAAACCCTGAAACCATTTCATCATCTCGGTGGTGTCCGCCTCCCCATCATCACCACCTGAACCCCCCCCCCCCCTGAAAACCATCGATTGACCCGCCCCAAATACGATCGCCAGGGGAGGATGGCACAGGCCACCACGCGCACGCACGCCCGCGCGCCCGCGTGGTGCGTGGGCAGAATTTCCCACGTGGGAAGCAGGGGTTCGCATCTGTCAATTTCGGTTTGCTGGGACGGCCGGGGGTGTGTGCTGGCTGGCCCTCGGCCCCTGACCGCTCCTCGGGGCGGTGACTGAGAAAAAACGTGGCGTTTCACAGCGACGTCCGCCTGTCTTATTGGCCGTGACACGAGCGACAAGCCACGACCCACGCCGAGAGGGGCCGAGAGGAGCACGGGCGTCGGCGCCGCAGGCCCGGCAGGGCGCCGCGGCGGCCTCTTCTAGAACACACTTTGTTATCGCCAATGTAACGGATGCGGTGCTGCGGATGGACGGCATGTCTCTGGTTCTGGCGGGCTGAAGCTGGCTGTTTTGGTGTTTGTTGTGTTTCTGATTCCGTTGCTGGTTCAAGGGGTTTGGGAGTCCCGGTCCGGGTGCTTCTTGCTGGTGGACGGGATACGGGACGGTCTTTGCGGATGCAGAGGTACCGGTACCCCCCGTGTGCTCCTCGTCTTCACGGAAGGCTGTTGCGCCATTAGCCACGGTTGTGCGGTCAGGCTTCGTCGCGAGCCTGCCAACTGTCAGCCCGACGGTGAGGGAGGGACCTGTGTGAATGTGTCGGTAACGTCCGAGATTCCAATACCGTAATATTTCACCGCCGGTCGGCAGTCACCTCGCCAGGGGCACCGTCCGTCAGCGTCGTCTCTCCCGAAACTGGTAAGCCCGACGAGAGGGGAGGCTCTGATAGTGGCCGAATCCGAGCACTGCCCGGATTCAAGATTGCCTACCACCGCACGTAAGCAGAAAGGCTGGGCTGTGAACAGCAGCGTGCGTTGACGTCCGACCACGTGCGCCAGGATTCATCTCGCGACAAGCACCGAAGCAGTCCCGACGATACCGTAGGGCTGCCTAATCTGCACACTTGAATCTGCACGCTTGCTTCACAGCCTCGGCCGGCAGGCGTGGGATTCGGTGCGCGGGGTTTCTCCTCGACGCCTGTCAGACGGGCGATGCCCCCCCCTGCCTGCCCCCTCCCCCTCCTCCCCGCGCCTCGTCATGATGGTGATGGTGTGGTGCCATCTTTGGAAACAACGAAGACCTGTCACTTTTCTTCTTCTTATCAGCGCCCATCGTCGTGATGGTTGCTCCGGTTCTCTCTATCGCTATCGCCCGGCAACGTCGGTGACTCGAGAGCCGAGGTGTGTGTCAGGACGACGGGGTGCGTGATTGCGATCACCACGAATCCGTCAGTAAGAGGCCGGCAATGGCGTCAGCAGATCATCGCGACTTCAAACTGAAACGCTGCCCGCTTCCCCATCTTTCGAGATTCCAGCAGCGCAGGGCCAGTCAACCCGGGAATGCGGCCGGGCGAAACCAGCGGTGTGCGCGCGGGCGGTGGAATCTCGGCAGTGCGTCTGGTACCGGTAGCCTTCTTCTTGGGGTTTCTGGAAGCCTGGCGGGACTGCATGCTCTGACGCAACCGATACTGCCGCGTTCCGGCGTCGCGGGCGAATGGTCAACTGGCCCAGCGTCGGACGTCTTGGCCGCTATGAGAGCAGCTCCGATGATCGCGGCCGTGATCAGATGACAAGCGGCGCAAGCGTCCGTCCGCCAATGGCCAAGGTCCATTCTCCTGGAAGCTTGCGCAGCAGGCATATCCTTGGTTTGAGGCAAATAAAACACAAGAGACGGATGCGATGGGATTTGCGCGAGATGAGTACTTGCCGTGGGCTGGACAAACAGCCCACCGGGCCATCCACTCGTATCAGTGCAGGACAGCGGCATGTGAGAGAGAGAGCTTGGATCGTGCCATCCTGACGACGGTTTCCCCAGAGGCGTTGCTTGTGGCGGGTCCCAGAGCACTGGGTCGCCCAGAAGTTCGGGGTGCATCGGCGGTCAGGGATGAGAGGGGGACTCCCAGTTCAGAACTTCAGCTTGCCCTGCTCTGTGTTGTTGGGGGTGAAGTATCTCAAGTTGTCAACATCGATAAAGTCGTCGCGGTTGGCCGTCTCAAAGTCAAAAAGAACTCCGGCTCCTCCGGCTCGTCTCTGCCAAGGGCCGTGGTTGCAACCGGAGCCTTGCCTGCCTCGTGGGCGCCGAGAGACGCTTCGGAGGGCGAGGCGGGAGTTGTAACCGCGGTTTAAGCGACCGTTTGCATCTCCGTCGTTATCAGTTCGGAACAAACTTTTGCTGTCGAGTTAAAGTTAGTTCCGGGTGTTGGAAGTCTCGTCTGGAAACAAGTCATAGCCGTAGAAACAAAATGTTCACCCTGCCTCATCCATCCCCTGTCGAGCGGTGCGTTCAGGCCGGCGCAAACTCCCGACTCCCGCCCATGGCCCCACGAATAGCTTCCGGGCCGTCAAACCTTGCCAGCTTGCCTGTATACATGTTTCGTTTCCTGTGTCTCTGCGGCGGACCTTGCTCCTTTCTCCCTGACAGGTTGAGTGATATGTAATTCACCGGCGCCATCGAGGCATTAACGCCTAAATCTAGGCGCGTATGCGCGCAGCCTCGGCCGTGATGCCTTTGCGGGTTTGGGGTAAGCGCCAGTGGTGAACCACGGTCCTGGAGGCGCTCTCCACCGTCCGTGGCACGCTGTGATGATGCTCACTGCCCGGGTGATGTGACGCTGTGAGGCGAGGTGAGTGCGCGGACTGCTAAGCGCCGGTCTGTTCGGCCGCGCGGGGCTCTTTTGATGCCCTCACCGTCGGGCGTAGTCAGTCGCAGTGGTGTTGGAAATGGAATTTGTGCAACGCTGAGAGGCTGATTGCCCTCCTGTGACACCAGTCGATCCCTGCAGGAACCCTGCCAAACAGTGCCCGGGTTGGGTTGGGGCAGTTGGGGGCCCGGGGGATCTTTTTCTCGCGGTGGAGATGTTGCCATTGGGCATCTTTGAAACGGCGCGCCGGGCTGGTACGGCCCCACGGAGGGGGACCAAGGAGCCGACGAAGCCATCACCGTCTCTTCGGTGTTCGAGGAGCGTGATGCCGATGATCAACCCCGCCCGCTCCCCCGTGAGCAAGAGTCCTACACTAGGGAATTGCCAGCTCATCCGTCCGGCCGTGACTCACACATATATCCCCTCTTTCTTTGCTGACCGACAGTTTCCATGACATGATGGCTGTTGCGAAAACCCATCTTTGCGGGACCTGTAGGCGGTGGGCGGGCGTGAAAATGGGAGCGTTAATTTCCCACACACCGACTTTGTGAGGGTTGATGGTCGGGTCCATGGACGTCACCAGGACAGTCTGACCTCAGCCAATCCGACCCAATCTATCGCGCCCAGCGTGTGGGCATCGACATCGACATGGCGGGGTTGCGGAGAAGAGGATAGCCTTGCGATCGAACGTGGGGCCAAGGTTGAAGGGGGGGGGCCACAACTTTGAACCGACGCCCAACAGTGACTGCAACCCTTTCAACGGCGGCGGCCCAATCGTCTGCGTGTCTCCAACACCATCAGCCCCGTTCCTACACACCAGAGATGGCAGGGCCGGCGCAGGAGGCCGCGGTGGTGTGGTGTGGTGTGGCCATGGTGGTGGCCGTGGTGGTCGTGGTTACGGCCTGGGACGTTGAACCCGTTGATCCGTTCCGCTCCTCCATGTCAGCTCCAGTTTGGCCCGGAATCGCTGAGTAAACATGGGCCGGAGAGGCGAGACGATGCGATGCGATGCGATGGTGCCGGAGATGCTGGCGTCGAGTCCCGGTCGGAGGCGCTCGCGACATTCGGAATGCCGCGAATGGGAACGGCGGCACCGCCGGGCGTCCCGACCTTGGGGATCACGAAAAGGGCAACCCCTGCCGGTCTCAGCCCGATGCTGTGCGTTGTGTGTGGTGAGCTGGGCGCCGGAAAAGAAGCAAGTGCACGATGCAGAGGGTTCGGGCTGGTGGTGGAAAGAAGTCCAAGCGTCGACCGCCTTTGTTGAGAAAATTGAAATGCCATGCCGCCGCCCGGGAAGGCGCATCGCATGGAAGTTGCAAGTTGCATTGCAACTGAAGGAGTTTTCGTGGTTGCCTTGTCAATTTACAATTACATTTGTGTGAGCTATCACCTCCCACCACAGGAAACGAGTAATCCTGTCCAAGCCACCTGGCCACCTCCGCCCGAGAGACTGCATTATTATTCCAATTATTCCAGGTACGGAGTACCGTGCCTTGCCATGCAGGACCGACGTGTTGATGAGTGAGCCGGCCTCGGTGAGGTGGTGTGGTGCCAACACCATCGCATCGCCGCATCGCGACAGTCGTGGATACGAAGCAGGGGAAACCGGCCGAAGAGGGTTGCAGCAACAGCAGCCAGCTGACCACCTCGTCGACCTTTGCTGCTCTGCCAGTCTGCTTCTGCAGGCGGTGCCCCTGATATTGGGATTGTCTCAGTACCTACGATGGAAGTGTCTTCTCGGTCTAGAAAGGAGGTGAGAAGATTGTTTCAACGTTTGCAACCTTGAACCCACCACCTTTCAACAAATGACGGAAACAAAGACTGGACAATTTGAAATGTGTAATTTGATTTTCTTCTTTCTTTGTTGTGCGCGCCCCCCCTCCCCTGGACTGGACCCCTTTACCGCGCTGCGCGCGTCTGCACCGCATAGTGGCCCTCGGCCCCCTAGGCCCCGCTGGAAACTTTGATCTTCAGGCATGAGCACCCTGAAATGAGACGCGGCTCCTCGCAAGGGGCTGGGGAACTGGAGACAAGATGGAAATTAGCTTGGCTTCCGCGATGCGGTGAGTTGAATTTTCTGCCCAGAGACGCGCTGGAGATTTGGTGGGCACCAGCACGGGCAGCAGCACGCACACTGCTGCAGTTGGGCGGTGGAGCTGCCGCGGCTTCCACGATGCTTCGGTGCAGGCCACCTTTTTTCTTCTGGCGGGCCCGTTTGCGTTTGCGGGTGCTAAATTTGCATTTTACCCATTGATCCTGGGGCCGGCCTTCAGCTCCTGCGCGCGATTCCGCAGGGTGGATGCGGCCATTTCATCAATCTCAACACTCCCGTCAGCGCCCACGCCGCCCGCTGCCCGCTGGCTGCCCAGCGTGTGCCCAGCGCGCTGGGTCCTTGGGATGCAGGCGCTTCCAACTTTTGTGATTTGCGTTTGTCTGTGGCCCCTATGTGACAAGACAAGTGCGCCCGAGCCTGGCCGCCACCTGCAAACGGCGACAATGGAAACCTCGAGAGTCGAAGGCGCCCCCGGGTCCAGCCATGGAGCGGGCGGGCGGCCTGCCCGGCGGGCTGGCTGGGCTTGACGCGGGCCTTCGGACACCTCCTCCTCCTCCACTGTCAGGCTCCGGGTCGCGCGGGGGGGAGGGGGCAGGTGAACTGGCTCGCCGCCCAACGTCCATCGGGCTGCCGTGGTCGACGGTCGACGGACGACGGGCGGCGGACGACGGGCAACGGCAACGGAGCAGGGCCTATTTTCAGGCGGTCTATTTCCAAACTTCAGGCGTCCACGCATTGAGGCGGTGGTCGGGTGTGTTTGTGCAGCACAGCTCGGCGGTACAAGAGGTACTGTACAAATCGACGGTGCGCAGACCGGGGCAGGCGGTATTAAGGACAGGGATGGCTGGTGCTGCTCTGGTGTTTCATTTCGTGCGCGGTGGGAACCGGACTTGCTGACTGCAAAGCCAAAAGTCATCGCCAAGGCTGGCTGCGTCACCGCAACTTTCCAAGTTTAGAGACACGGTCGTGACTTTACCCGTGGCTGCCGTCGGGCGTCTGCTGGTCGCACCCTGGCCGCCCCCCAGGTACCCGACCCCCCTGTCGTCGTACTCGGTACATGGAGTCAGACATGCGAGGACCCAGCTCCATGCCCCACAATTCCTCGCAACTTCCCACAGCCCTGCTCTTTCCACTTTCCGGCTTGCAAGGGCAATCTCGAAGTTGTCAGTCGCCGGCTACCTACATAAGGCAGCCGCAGCCTTCCTCCCTCCCCCCCGTTCTTGCCGACCACTGAACTCATCATCAGACCAACAACTTGCTCATCGAACCACTTCACCGACTCCAGCAAACACTCCTGCCGCCAGATACATATCTACCACGTCTCGCCCCGGCCAGCTCTTTCACCTTCAACTTCAACACTCACCACCACCAACATACAACACACCAGCAACACCAACACCAACACCACCCACAACCACAACCACCCCAACACCACCAAGATGCCCGCCCAAAGACCCTCGCAGCTCCCTCCCTGCCCCGGCCCGCCTCCGAGTCGCCCTCTGCCTCCCCTTCCCAAGCGCGGGTAAAGGGTAGCAGGTCAAGATCACACCCGACTCTGGAACCGACATCGAACTCTCTGGTGCCGTCGCTTTCGGTCAGACCTCGCCGGCCGCCCACCATGGACGGCGACAGTCGACCTTCTATCGTCTTCGCTGCAGATGCGAGGCAGCAGCACCGCAACCTGCACGCCACATCGTTTCTGCATGCTCAGCACACCGGCGCAGCTGCATACCACGCAGCCAACCTTTGCGCAACAACAACATCATCATCCATCCCACCACGGAGCTCCTCCGCTTCCTCGCTCCGCGGCCTCTTGCGACATGGACAACATCTTCTCATACCACCACCACGCCTCGTTCCCTCCACCATTGATACCCCTTGGGCACGAGCACCGACCATCACTTCCCACCATTCACTTCGACGACGCCGCGGGGCCTCTGCCCTGTCGGTGCGCCATGTACCACCACCTCGGATCGATATACCCACCTTTTAATCACTCTCGCTTTTCAACTCTTTCTCTCTCTCTCTCATTTGGGGAACACGATAGATGCACGACACGGTTACGACACGATCATCTCCAGGCATTTCACGGGGAGGGGTCACTTGTATTATTATCAGCATTGGGACCGGCGCAACAACAAGATACCATCGACGCCGATACACTGGGAAGGGGGGGGCTATGACGGAAGGAGGATCTCGAGCGGCTGGCACGCCAGCGCATGGAGGAGGCGGGGGGGAACCGCGTCGCGAGGGGAGCTCGCCGGATAGCTATGGCTTAGCTAGACCTAATTGTCTATGCAAACTCACTGTTTTACGCACACACACAAACACCACGATAATCATTAATGCGCCAATGGCACTCAATTCCTCATCCAAACACTCGTCCCATTGCGAATGCGCCCTTGTTGAAACTCTCTCTGTGATGCTTGGTGGGGTTGAGTTGATGCGATTGCGACAGAACCGAAGACCCCTTTCCCTCCGCCTACCTATCCGAAAAGGGGGACGCTGGCAGCAGCAGCTCCACTCGGATGGGACGGTTTCAGAGCGCACACAACTCGAGTCGAGTCAAGCGCAACCCTATCCGAGCGAGAGAGCATGCCTCGGAACGAACACTGCACTAGCTACCGCACTTGGACAAGACGATCGTCCTTTCCCCAGCCCCCAGCCTCCCCGCGCGCAAAACAAAGCGTTCCCGATCGGACGATCAAGACTCGGCGGCGGCGGCGCGCGGCGCGCGGCCATCATGGGCGTTTGCGAAAGGGGGGGCTTGGTAATGTTCACTCCCACCAGCGTCTGTGCGCCCCTGCACTGCTACATGGTGCACCTGGTGGTTGTAATTGCCATGCGTGCGCCATGCTATGCCATGCCATGCGACTGTCGCCCTGCTGGCGCACGCGGCGATGGGTTCAACAGAAGCAGCAGCAGCGCCGACTCAACTCGGATCCCGGGGAGGATCGCCAGCACGTGGGTATATTTGCCCCTCTCAGGGGAATGGAGGGGGAGGCGACGGCGATCGAGCACATCTTGGACGTGGTGTTGTGTTTCATGTCATGTTGGTCTTTCGCGAATAGGTAAGTGCTGGGCTCCGATCTCTACGGTACTTGTGTTTATCACGCTGTTTTGTTCCTGCAGCATGATGCTGTTGTGAGTGTTTCCGAGTTTGACATATATCCCGGTTGGCGATGATGTGCTCGTGCGGGGGAGTGGTACCGAGGGTAGGAGGATATCATGCGCTGCCGGCCGGGTGGCTGGGTTGGGGCAAGCCGGGGAGCCGAGATGGGGGTCTCTCTCTCCGTTCCGCATCTTGTTTCTATCTCTCACGACGGATACGGAGGGAGGGGGGAGATGTCATGGGGCCATCAAGGGCCCTGGGGTGTGACTTGTCATATCTTGTTGTTTAGGAGGTGCTGCACTTGTGTATGAAACGCCAGGCGGCCATCGCTCTCGGCATATAATACCTCTGGTGATTTCAGTTTCCTGGAGTGGTAGTGTCGTGCTCCGTACTATAGTTGGGCATCAATGTGACATGTCGGTGGAATGTGGGGGGAGGGGGGACTTTGGGGTTGTTGCCCGCAATACACCTTGGTGTAGGTATCATTCATGCGACGATGGGTGGTCCTTGGTCTTGGTGCTGCTGCTTGCCAATGTTGTGGGGGAGAGAGGATATAGTAGCAGTGAATGAGGGTGGTGGTATGGTATATCGGGGGAGTAATATTCTTCCAGGTTTTTTGTCATTCCCCCCCCTCCTTTGCGTCGCATGTTCCTGTCCATGGTCGCCGAGCAGCGTCGCTTTTCTGACGGGAGGGATTCATCGTACCAGACTCGGGACGGATACGGGTATGGCGGGGGACGCGATATTATTTTCGGTGAGGTGCTGTTTGTCATCGCCGATATGACCAAGGCATGGCAGATGCAACCTCCTGATTGCGCGCCCAGTCGAGAGATGATGGGAATTGTTGGCAAAAAGGGGGGACGATGCGTGGTTCTGGATCTTGGCCGCCCGGCCGTCACGTTGCCGGCTCCCGGAAGTTGGAAACAATGGGAAAGCACACCGCCCACCCCGGCGCCCGCATTCCCTCCCCCGCGTTTCTCGGGTCCCGAGGTGACGAGGTGGAAGTGGTTGCATGGCCGTCTTATCGCAATCTTATCGGCACGTGGATACGCGAAGCAACCTTGGCGATGACCTCGCGTTTGGAGATGCCGAGACACCACACGAGAGGTCGCGTCAATCATGGCGGACAATTACACCAGCTCGACTTTTCTTATAAGATTCTGAACGAGAGGTTTGGCTTTCTTCACGGTCTGTTAATTCCCAATGATCCAGGCAGTGGCGTGTCTATGCTGACCCAGATGTCCAGAGTCGACGTCGTCCCCATCAAACGTACAGCAATGCCGAGGGCATGTATCGCGCATCCCGCGTTGAAATGAGGTTTCCACCTCCTCCTCAGCATCCGAAGCCTCCACAACTTTCAGTCGCCCATCGTCCCTCGGGTCTACGGGCGGGGAAGTGCCATCTGGTGAAGGGCGGATTTTCCAGGAACACTTGTTGCCTTGCGAGCCGGTGGATGAAACACTCAAACCCTCATCTCTTGTTGAGAGGCAGCTTCACATTTGACCAGATGGCAGAACCACAGCCTACCAGACACGGTCGCGGCTTCGAGGGGGTGACGTCAATGTGATTGCTCTGGCACGATTGCCAGCACGGGCATGGATTGCACTGTCTTCGGTCGAAGTTTGTGCAAAGGACGGCTGGAGGTGATGCTCTCAAAGGTGGACGGGAACCACACAGGTGGTGTCAGTAAAACCCCGAAAACTCGCACCTACAATCCAATACTGGTTTGTTTCTCGTCAAGAACGCGACGGCCGACTCTCCCTTGACGAGGCCGAGTTGACACAATTATAGGCATCCAGTTCTGATTCTAGGGACTCTTTAATCGTTCGGGTGGCCTTGGCTGGTGTGCTCGATGTCTGCACCAACAAACGAAAGGGCTGCCCTGTAGTGCACTTGAGTGTTCGGTTCCTTTCTGACACCACCTGCCACATCAGCGGATGGCGCCTCCCCGGTGCTGAATCCATCACGACCCCGGGTTGCGTGTCGGCGGGGGCGTTCGACCGGGCGTGGGCAAGAGCGGCATTGCTCGGATGAACCACCCTCAGAGCTTC
This sequence comes from Podospora conica, assembly GCA_030685255.1. Taxonomy (NCBI): domain Eukaryota; kingdom Fungi; phylum Ascomycota; class Sordariomycetes; order Sordariales; family Podosporaceae; genus Podospora; species Podospora conica. Next base: position 218,249 of record MU839416.1, on the reverse strand, counting down.
TCTGTCGTCTTCATCGAGATCCCCGCGGTCTCATCTCGATTCTCGACAGCCGAGCTGCCCAATACCCCGCTCGTCGAAACAAAAGCTGCTGCTAATGACATCAGGATGACGTTCAAGTTCGGAGGTCCGCCAGGACACCAGGTTGTCCGAACATAAAACCAAACACTCGACCACTTCACACGCCGCTTAGGTGTTCAGTTTTCTGTTTGGACGCCCACGACACGTCCCACTGTTAGCAGGGCATTGACCACCCTCCCTCCATATATAATCCTCGTTCCCCCTCGTCCATCCTTCTCCTCCTCCTTTCCTTCTTCACCCTCAGTCTTTCATGGCTGTCGGTCACCAACGGGGGGGTAGCTCAGTGGGTAGAGCGCAGCGAATTTGCTTTTGGTCTTTTTCACCCTAAAAACCACCTAAAGGGGTATCGCTTACCCAGCGAATCGAAGAACCTAAAGATATGGGCGGCACCGCCCCAAATTCCTGAGGTCCTGGGTTCGAAACCCAGTTCTCCCAACACACCCGAGCCTGGGCTCGATGGACTTTGGTCTGTCGAGTCCAGGCTCTTTTTTTTTGTCATTTTTCCGCACAGTGCGAATTGAAGTGCGAGTGGGTATTTGGTGTGGTGGGGGTTGAGTTTGCACTGTGCTTGATGGGTTGTGACTTGCGAGAGAGGCTTGATGGCGATGCAGTTGAAGGTGTTCGTTCCCTAGCGAATTCGAGGCCGTTGAATCAAGGGAAGACGGCCTCGCCGTCCATATCAATTTCAGGGACCTCGTCTCTTCTACCGGCGTGGTAAACCCACGCTGCCCGAAGAGGTGACGAAGATTTCTTGAGGCCGAAGACGCAGGACGTCATTGTCCAGTGTTGTGATGAGATGAGGAGCTGCGGGGATAAGCTGCCCCGCTATCTGGGTTGGCGAGACTCGAGAGACAGCAATGGTGGTGAGAAACTGTTTTGACACCAAGAGAAGAAACATTTCCAGCGCTGGACGACATGATGAAAGTGAGTTGGGCGACGGGAACCTTGATGGCACTTGGTCGATATGACAAACAGACGTCGCGATAAATTGAGGTGCCTTGTTCTGATCAGGCTAGACCGGGTACCCCCACTTGGCAGGTGGGGATTTTTCGCGACCGCAACAACTCCAAGTCTCCAACTTTCAACATTCAACATTCGCTTTCCCTTTCTTGCGCCAGAACCCCGATAGCCAAGGTGCTGGTATAAAACACCAAACCAACAATTGACAGCCCCCCCCCCCACCGACAAGACCAACACAGCAATGGTCCTCCAACTTCACGTCTGGGGCCCGGCCTTTGGCCTCCCCTCGATCGACGCCGAGTGCCTCGCGACCATCGCCTACTTTGCGCAAACCCTCGACAGCTCCGAATACCAGCTCATCCAAAGCAGTCCCTCGGCCGTACCAACCCGTGCGTCCCCCTCTCCCCTCTTCCCCACCACCACCAAAACTGACCTCCCCAGACCAACTCCCCACCCTCCACGACCCCACCACCGACACCTGGACCGCCAGCTTCTCCGCCATCACCCGCTCCCTCCCCCTGACCGCCGACCCCGCCCCCTCCCGCAAAGCCCAATCCCACGCGACCGCCTACGCCGCCTACCTCGCCCAAAACGCCACCCCCCTCCTCGCCCTCTCCCTCTACGTCTCCTCGGACAACTGGACCACCACCGTCCGGCCCGCCTACACCGCCATCCTGCCGCTGCCCCTGCCGTGGACCGAGCCCCCCGCCATCCGCGCCGCCATGGCCCAGTGCGCCGAGCCCCTCGGCATGTCGAGCCTCGACACGGACGCCGAGGCCGAGCGCGAGGAGGCGGCCGGGGCGGCGGCCGAGGCCAAGGGGTGGATCCAGGTCCCGCGGGGGCTGATTCCGCGGCGCAAGGGCGTGGCGGAGACGCTGACGCCCGAGCAGAGGGCCAAGATCAGGCTGGAGGGGCTGACGAGGGATGTGCTGGATGTGCTGGCCGAGGCGGAGTGGGAGGGGCAGACGAGGGCCGCGAGGTGCTTGACGTGGGGGTATTTGGCGTTGATGTTGGTGCCCGAGGTGCCGAGGGGGTGGTTGAGGGAGATTATGAGGGCGAGGTACGGGGGGTTGTGTGCGTTTGTGGAGGAGGGGAGGAGGGAGTGGTTTGGGGGGATAGGGTGGGAGGGGCTGCCTTGGGCGGAGGAGGTGGGTGGCAAGGGGGAGAAGGGGAGGGGGAGGAGGCTGAATGCTGGAGGGGATACGATAGTGGGCGTTGGGGCGAGGTTTGTGAATGGGCTGCTGTTTACCATTCCACAGTTTGGGGATGAGTGGGCTAGGTTCTGCGCGAGGAGAAGTTGGCGTGTGGCGGGGAAGGGGAGGGAAGGGGTCGTTTGGAGTGCTCGCAACCTGCTGCTCATGATTGGTACGGGGTTGACGCTCGTCGTTGGCACAGGGTTGTGGGTATACTACAAGCCGAAGTTTGGGGCGAGGACCCAGGTGTGGACGAGGGCGGCGCCGAGTGTGCTCGGGCTGGGGACTGCTGGGTTCATGTTTGGGCAGTTTGCGGATCCGTGGAGGTCAGGATTGCAGTAGGTAGGGCAGTAAAGACCTTTCCTCCTGGATGCTGTTTTTGGGATGCCCGTTTGAGTTGATGTCTGTTGGGAGCAGGTGGGAAAAGATCAGGTGACCCCATGTTGACCACCCCCCCCCCTATATAGGGTCGAGTTTGCAGAGCAGATTGTACAGTTGGGTCTTGCCAAAGGTAGCCGACCTTTGGCCAAGTGGAAGTGTGTGCGCCGCCGTGACTGCCGGCACTAGACCAACCCACAAATCGTTCGTCAGGATTCGCCGGCGACTCTACACGGTTTGGGTTCGATTCCTGCCTTGGGCAAGCAGGAGTTGGATTTTTGCTGTTTTCTTTGCCCTTTTTTTTGGCACTTGGGTATTCCAGCGATCAGTGACTTGCTTCCTTTTCTCTCTCTTTTTTTATACCAGACAAGATTTTGATAGCGTCTTCTCCCCTCCCCAGCATATCTTTATTTCTTCAGCATTTCAAATAGCATTCCCATCATTGTTGACATGGTGATGCTCCCCTGATCTGGCCCCACCCCGGCCCCACCAGAGCTTGTCGAGCTCCGAGTACTTTTTGGTCGCTCTTATCGATAAGCCCTGCACCCAATTTTTTGTTGCTCCCTTTGGCAACCGACAGCATCGCGATCCGCGACAAACTCAACTGCTGCCTCCGTACATTCCGAGCGCCAACAATCTCCAATTGCTTCGGTCGACCCCCGACAAGCATCCAAACATGTATATCTTCAAAGTCCTCTCCCGAGGCACCAAGCCCAAGAAGCCCGCCAACGCAACCACCGGGCCATCCACCTCCAAAGCCCCCCTCCTCCCCTCGGCTGGCGCCCGCGTCAACCCGCAGTTCTTCCACGACGACGTCAGCGGGCTCGCTGCCGCGCGTGGAAAGAAGCGCAAGAGGAGAAAGAATGCCGCTGCCGGCGCCGACGACGACAACGATGAGACAGCCCCGGCCGACGACGACGACGATGCCAGCGACATTGACTTCTTTGCGCCGCCGAAACCCGCGACCGCTGCTGCCACCACGACACCAGCGCAAGACGAGGCAGAGGACAAGGAGCAGCAGGCCAAGAAGATCAACGAGCGCCTCCTCGACGAGGACGAGTGCCGGATGATCTTCAAGTCGCATCGTCTCAAGTTCACGGTGCTCGCGGGCGGGACGGTTGCTCCCGAGGAGGAGGAGGAGCCGGTGCGGAAAAAGTCAAAGAAGCAAAAGGGCGATGGGAAGAAAGACGTCGAGGAGGATAAGAAGAAGAAGGATGATAAGTTGAAGCAGCTGTTTCCGCAGCCGTTGAACAAGTTTGGCGAGCTCAGGCATATCTACGGCATTGCGCCGACGCTGGCGGACAATATTGCGCGCCAGGGCTTCCGCGTGCCGACCGAGGTGCAGATGGGCGCGCTGCCGCTGCTGCTGAGGCCGAGCTTGGCGCTCAAGAAGGTCAAGGGGGACGTGGTCAAGGTGGACGAGGAGCAGGGGGTTGACTTTCTTGGAGTGGCGCCGACAGGGAGCGGCAAGACGATCAGCTTCTTGATCCCGGCGATTGACAGGATCTTGAGGCGGAGAGGAGAGAACACAGAGGAGCACGTCCTCGAGGCGGTCGTGGTCGCCCCGACGAGGGAGCTGGCAAGTCAGATTGTCAACGAGGGCAGGAAACTGGCCCTCGGCACGGGCGTGAGAGTGGTATTGATGAAGAGGGGCGTCACGCTTGCGGCAGATGACCTGGAGCAGGTCAAGGAACCCGAAGAGAAAAACGACCAAGAAAAGGCCGAGGCCGAAGAAAGCGAGGAGGAGGACCAAAACACCGACTCCGACTCCGACGCCGACGACAAAACCAAGGCTCGCGCCCCCAGAGGCCCCACCCACGTCGACATCCTCGTCACCACCCCCAAGACCCTCCTCAACTTCCTGTCCGGCGAAAAGGTCCCCAGCAAGAACCCCAAAGCCCGCAAGGCCCTCCCCACCGTCCGCTCCCTCATCCTCGACGAGGCCGACGTCCTCCTCGACCCCCTCTTCCGCAAGCAAACCACAGCCATCTGGAACGCCTGCACCCACCCCTCCCTCACCCTCACCTGCTGGTCCGCCACCATGGCCTCGTCCATCGAAGCCCTCATCACCAAGCAGCTCTCCAAGCGCGCCGCGCGCCTCTCCCTGCCCACCCCGCCTCCCGTCCTCCGCCTCGTCGTCGGCCTCAAAGACACCGCCGTCCCCAACGTCACCCACAAGCTCATCTACGCCGCCACGGAGCAAGGCAAGCTCCTCGGCCTGCGCAACCTCCTGCACCCCTCGGGCGGCTCGTCCGACATCCCCCTGCGCCCGCCCTTCCTCGTCTTCACCCAGACCATCGAGCGCGCGCAGGCCCTCTTTTCCGAGCTGCAGTACGACATCCCCCCCTCCGCCGGCGGCGGCGCCGCCCGCCTCGCCGTCCTCCACTCGTCCCTCCCCGACGCCGCCCGCGCCCGCATCATGGCGCGCTTCCGCGCCGGCGACGTCTGGGTCCTCATCACGACGGACGTGCTGGCGCGCGGCATCGACTTTGCCGGCGTCAACGGCGTCGTCAACTACGACGTGCCGGGGTCGGCGGCGGCGTACGTGCACCGCGCCGGGCGCACGGGGCGCGCCGGCCGCGAGGGCGGCGTGGCCGTGACGTTTTATACGAAGGAGGACATTCCGTTTGTGAGGAGCGTGGCGAATGTGATTGCCGCCAGCGAGAGGCAGGCGGGCGGTGGTGGTGGTGGTGAGGGGTCGACGGTGCAAAAGTGGCTGCTGGATGCGCTGCCGAGGGTGGCCAAGGGGGAGAAGAGGAAGTTGAGTGTTAGGGGGGTGGAGGCGAGGAGGGCCGGGGGGAAGGCGACGATTGGGACGAAGGGGGGGTGGGAAAAGCAAAAAGAAAATAACAAGAAGGCGGCGATTGAGGCGAGTAAGAGGCGGAAGAGGGAGGGGGAGAAGGGGGGTGGTGGTGGTGGTGGACGGGAGGAGGGGAGTGACGGGAGTGAGTGGGGGGGGTTGGAGTAGAGTAGTTTGTGTTGTGTACTCGGTAATCAGGGGTAGTGTATATGGCAAGAGAGCGATTGTTGAACCTATTTCTGGTGTTGATGCCATTGACATTGCCAAAGACAACATGAGCAGATGCAAGTCAGTCCAGTTATCCATCTTCCGTCACCTTTATGAACGAGTCATGCAAAGACGAACCCCCCCCTCCCCTTGACAGGCACCATCCACCCTCTACCCACACACAAGCCCCATTTTCACCTCCATGCAACATCCACACCACAAGTGATTTCAAAAACCTGGTTAACTCAGCTGGTTAGAGTGTCGTACTAATACAAATTTCCACTTGTATCTTGTAATGCGAAAGTCGGCGGTTCAATCCCGCCACTGGGTAATCATTTCTTTTTGTCTTTTTTTTTGTCACCATGCAGGTCCCCTCATGATGATGATCATTGTGCCCTTGAAGAGATCCAGGGGCGTCAAAGCTTCACAATGTTTGGATCTCATTATGCTAGAAGTCCCCTCTACCAGGTGGACAATGCTATGCTCAACCCTCCAAAATCCATTCCCAAACGCCATGCTCCCCAACGGCCAAATCACATGCTCCTCATATATATATGCAATCCCCCACCTATCCCCTCCCACTCGCCGTCCCCCTCGTGATATTCGGCCCCGTCCCAATCCCCGTCAGCGTCCTCACGAACCAGTGCGGCCAGCTCTCCGTCTCCAGCACGGCCTTGAGCTCCTCGGCGCGCCTCTCGACGTCCTCGACCTGCGCCTCAAAGTGCGCGACCCCGTCCTCGACGTCCAGCACGCGGCCCACGAGCGCGTTGATCTCGTACTCGAGCTTGGCCACCAGCACCTCGACGTCCTTGACGGCCTCGGTGAGGCGCGCGCGCTCCTCGGCCACGAGCTCCGACCCGTCGTGGTGCGCGCGCGCGTACGCCTCGCTGACGGCCAGGTAGAGGTTGTGCAGGTCGGCCTGCTGGGCCGAGTAGGTGGCGTCGAGGGACTCGACGGCCGCGAGCTTGGACGAGGCCCAGGGGGCGAGGGAGTGGTGGAGGGTGAGGAGGTGGGTGTAGAGGGTGCGGGCGAGCTCGGCTTGGGCGAGGAGGGAGGGGAGGTTGGAGGGGGGGGTGGGGGTGAGGTCGAGGAGGGGGGGGTGGTGGGAGAGGGCGGGTTCGGCGTGGCTGAAGGAGAGGCGGCGGGGGAGGGAGGCGTCGTGGATGGGGCGGGGCGGGGGAGGGGTGGACTCGCTGATGCTGTGGCGGCGTTGGAGGGAGGTGAAGGCGCCGTCGGCGCTGCGCTCCAGGGCGAGGATAGGGCCTTGGAGGTCGCTGTCGTCCATGATGGAGCCGGCGGCGGATGCGTCGCCGCTTATGATGCCCTCGCGGATCGCGGCTTGGTAGGATCCCGATGTGCCTCCCTGTGCCCCGAACCCTTTGGGCATGTCCAGAGGTAGTTGTGTGCCGCTGTCATCGCTGTGGCTCTGCACTGGACCGAGCTCGCCACCGTCCCTGTCTTTGAAGGAGTTGATGTACTCCTCTGGCTTCGTCTTCCAGGTGAAGGCCCTACCGACAGCAACTGGACTCGTGAGGTTGGCCGACGACTGCGCCAAGGTTGCGATTGTGCTGGGAGTAGAGTACCCTCCAAAGGGCGAGTCCGACCCTTCGTCTTTCGACATGCGGCTGGCGTGCCCTCGCCGATTGCCGCCGACAGCGTCTCGGATCCGCCCGAGCCCGGACCGGGCGTCGCTGACTTTCCCAGCGACACTCTTGAACACCGTCTTGCGTAGCGCGTCCTTGTCGCCACCGGATGTCTCGCCCATGGCGGGCGCCGAGTTGACTGTGGGGAGTGCGTAGGTCCCCGGCGAGTCCTCCTTCTTGATCTCGTTCTCGTCCTCGACTGGTGCCGAGTTGGTCCTCCTGGCCCCGGCCTGGGAGATGGCCTCGTCCTTCATTTCCTTGGAGAACGGTCCCATGGAGTCTTCGTGCTCGAGGTGAGTCCGCCTGGGCTTTCCATGCCAGAGCCATTTGGGCCGCTCGCCGTATGCCAGGTTGACAAACTTGTCCAGGTTGGTGGTCTCGATGTCTCCGATGTTTCCCTTGTCCTTCCCGCCGACCATGCCCATGACGAGCTCGCCACGTTTCCCGCCGATTTCTGCCACGGTGGACTTGACGGCCTTTTGTACACCCCAGCCTCCGTCTCCCGCAGCCGCCTTGGCCGTCACGCTGTGCAGTTTGAGTAGTGTCTGGCGGTCCAACCGCCGTGTCCTCTCGAGCTTGTGGGATTTTTGAAAAGACCCGATGCCTCTCTTGGTGCACTCAATGTCGAAGACGTCCTTGGGAACCGGTGACCCGAGATAGCTGAGTCGATTCCTGGCGCCCATCAGCGTGCCGAGCAAGGCGGCCACGGTGGTCGGGCCGAGTATCCCGTCGGCGGGTTCGATATTGAAATACTCGGACCCTATCTCGATCCACCAGTTGTTGACGGCGGTTTCTGTCAAATCACACAGGAGACCGTCGATGTAGGCCTGGTCGAGCTTTCCAAAGATGACCAGGGCTACCTGGCAGAGCTTGATTAACTCCAAGACGGCTTGGAAGAAGGGTATCCGGTCGCTGGTTTTGTAGAGCTGGAGGAACTTGGCTTGTGTCGCCGGAGATGGATCGGCAACTGTCAGGCCAGACCGGCCAGAGCAGCCCAGGCGCTTCAGGTCTTCGTTGACGATGAACACCTGGCGATGCTTCTTGATGTCCCCTTCGGGAACGGCGATGACTGTCAGGGCCGAGGGGAAGCTGCTCAGGTTCGTGATGAAGAGGTCCCCGAGCTCCGTCTCTTTTGGTCGGGCATGCTGCTGGATGGCCCTGAAGTAGACGCGCAACCTCTCGGACCAGTCCTTCTCCTCCTTTGGCACCTCTATTGTCCCGACGACAACCGAGTGTTTTGGGTCGCCCGTGAATGTGGCGATAACCAGGGCGGGCGACTGTCTGGAGCAGGCCCATTGTTCGACGAGGTAGAGTTCGTAGCCGGGGAGGATTCGCCTTCGCTCGATGACGGTGACCTGGGGGTCCTCTTCGAGGAATCTGACGAGTGGGGTTTAGCGCATGGCAGCTCGTCATATTCCCAGCCATAGAGCCTCACCTAAATGCCACAGGATCTGGGAGGGCTACTCGTCGTTGTGGGGGACGCGGAGCGGGAGAGGCCACTACACCGCCGCCAGGCTTTGGCTTTGGCTTTGGCGACATTACTGGGGGTGTTTCGGGGGTTGAATTGTTGCGATACGAGGTATTCCTCGCAAGGGTGATGTCCTCTTCTCTATGGGCCCTCCCGTCGAGAGAGGGGCCGGGAAACGGACGTCGGAGTGACATGGTTGAAGTCGGGGGCAGATGGTGATGGCGATGGCGATGACGATGACGATGACATCAACTGCTGCTGGCGGCGACAGATACCTCGACACATTGTCACAGGGAATGCATTAGGCGTGCGCAAGATCGATGTGCCTCATTATTGAGTGCAAGGTCCCAAGGTCCGGCACTTGTATGCAGGTGTGCAGGCGTTGAAGATGCAGATGAAAGATGGACCGGACGAAAGAGGGAAGAGGGAAGACGATGAATGGGCATGTGATGCAGTGGATGTGATGCAAGAGACGTGGAATCCTGACCACACCCCGAGCAGGGGTCACTCTGGCTCTGCATTCCCTCCCGTGCGTGGCCCGTGGCCCGTGGCCCGTGGACTTCCCCGCTGTAGCAACCCCTGCGCCTTGGCGGCACAGTGGGCTGGCCGGGTGCCGACAGGAGCTCCCCTCCAACCTCTATTGATCCCCAGGCCCATCGACATTGACACCTCCTTGGACTGACACCACCTCGTCACGACAACTCCCCAACACCTCCTGTATCACTCCATGAAGTCCTAATACTCTGCCAAACAATCCTAGCTGGCCTTGGCCGTTTGCGCCCCCATCATTCCAACGCCGGACCTGCGCGGCGCAACCTATCTCGACGAAACCTACACCAACCCTCCATCTTCCTCCATCCTCCATCCTCTATCCTCAAGCAACCAAGCGCATCGCCACCATGGCGAACGATCCCACCGGCATGGTGAGCCTCCAAAAGGCCTTGGAGCAGGTCAACAAAATGCCCAGGTTATCAAAGGCTGTACAAGACGTAGATCGCATCATCGACCTCCTCACCCAAGCTAAAGAGGAGGTTCTCAGGGGTTTGTACTTCCGTCCCACACAACACCATGAACTCCCACTGATGATATGGACAGCATCAGATCCACATACCGCTGGTCTCACCATGACCAAGCTTCAGAACCCAACCAAGCTGGCCTTTGAACAGGTCAACAACGACCTAAAAGAGGTGTCTGGAGCCCACAAGAAGCTGGGGAGAGCAATAGATAAGGTCAGTCCTCTGACCCTAAGAATGAAGCTACCAGTGTCTGACACGTCTTCAATGCAGAACTTCCCTCTCCAGCCTCTACCCGACGACCACGATGCCATGGCCGACCACCCTGCGCTCATCAACCGCGCCATCGCCATGCACCTTCTCCGCGAGGGCCAGTTCACCGTCGCCTCCAAGTTCATCGAAGAAGCCGACGACATCTCCCCAGATCTCCAACTACGTACCGAACACGAAGCCTCCCTAGATCACGACATGTCCATGGACGAAGACGACGACGACGCCGAGGATTCCGCCTCAACCGCCGCCACTAGCACAGGCGGCACCGACCTCCCCGACCTGTCCCCCCTGCAATCCCAAGAGCTCCAGAGCAAGTTCTCCGAGATGTACAGCATCCTACAAGAGCTCCGGAACCGCTACCTCACCCCCGCCATCGACTGGGCCCGCGCGAACTCAGTCGAGCTCGAGACGCGCGGCAGCAACCTCGAGTTCGAGCTCAGCAAGCTGCAATACGTCTGGCTCTTCAAAGGCCCCGCCGTCAACGGCCTCCCAGACGACTCGAACAACGGGCGCTTCGGCGCCCTCAAGTACGCGCACGACAACTTCGGCCCCTTCCGCGCCCGGCACGCGCGCGAGATCGACCGGCTCGCCGGCTCCATGGCCTTCGCGCCCAACATCTCGGCCTCGCCGTACGCCAGCGACTTTGCCATCGACGGCGCCTTCTCGGACGTGGCGGCGTCGTTCACGCGCGAGTTCTGCAGCCTGCTCGGGCTCTCGGCCGAGTCGCCGCTCTACATCGCCGCCACGGCCGGCGCGCTCGCGCTCCCGCAGCTGGTCAAGTTCATGACCAAGACGCGCACGCGCGGCACCGAGTGGACGACGGCGCACGAGCTCGCCTTCGAGACGCCCCTGCCCGCCCGCATGATGTACCACAGCATCTTTGTGTGCCCCGTGTCCAAGGCGCAGACGACCGAGTCGAACCCCCCCATGATGATCCCCTGCGGGCACGTGCTGTCCAAGGAGTCGCTGATGAACCTGTGCCGCGGGACGCGGTTCAAGTGTCCGTACTGCCCGTCCGAGGGGCACATCAGGGACGCAAAGGGCATCATATTTTAGGAGAGAAGGCTGCCGGCGCGCTGGAGGATCGGAGGGTCGGTGCTCCGAGAACTTTGGACGGATGAAGCGTTGGACATGGTGTCGAAGTCCGAGATAGCGCTGCTGGAGCAGCAGGAGGCGGAAGAGGACGGGAGCGAATGGGCGTGGGTGGGGGTGAATTGAGTTTAGTTTGGGCAGGGCAAAACGAGTGGATTGTTGATTTGGACTGGAGCGATTCGGGCAGCGGGTAATACCTAGATAGGTACATAGCGAAACAGATGGGTCGGGTCTGGAGACTGGGCTTTTTTTCTCTTGGGTTTTACAAGATACGGATTACACTTTTCTCTTTGGATGTGATGGGTGGTATACGTGACTATTTGATCGGACCTGTCATGTCTCGACCGGCTCATCAGGCTCTCTGTACATCCATCCGGGCACGGAAGATGTTCCCATCACAGCGGAACCTGACATGTCAAGAGTCAAGAGGATAGTGGGTGGGTATGGTATGTATACATGGACTCTATCATGGGGATGGGTGCTATATCCGAGACCTGAGAGACGAGACCAATGTCGTCGTGCCCATGTCGTCGTCACATGTTGCTGCGAGCGAGCCCCTTTTCTCTTTCCCTCCCCGTCATCCCACGGCTGACCTCCCCCCATTTCGGACCACTCACCATACATTCATCACAACCACCTAACCACCGAGAATAACACGAAACGAAAAGGGCAATATAAACCCCGCTTGCTATGTACCGATTGAACCAAAACCCCTATAAACCGCAGCAGCAGCAGCAGCCCCCAAAACGCCCGAGTGACGGTGTCTTTGCTGCAAGACCCAGAGAGAGAGAGAAAGAAAAAAAGACAGCAATGAGAAGATGGTGCCGCCCCTCTTCTTCTTCTTCTTCTTCTCTTCTTCAAGTCAGAGAGACAGAGAGACAGAGAGAGGGGGGTATCTGCGTGATGTTGTGTGTGTGTGTGATGTGTGAACAAAAAAAGAAAGAAAAAAAGCCCTCTACCCTTTGCTTTACAGAACGACGAGGAAAAAAAGATCGCTCTTCTGAAAATGCCCGGGGGGAATCGTAAAATCGTCATCTCTGCTGCTGCCCCAAGGTCCGTTGCCCGCCCGCCGCGCACCGCCGCCGCCATTGCGAACCAAACCGCCAGCCCAAATTTTATACCACCCGCCGCCGCCCTCAAAAACACATGGGTATCACCGCCAGCCACCCCGGCCGGCCTTCCTTCTATATCACCACCCCCTAACCCCCTCAGTCAATCGTCATCCGACTCGCCAGCTGCGGCGGGACGTCCTGCATCTGGTACGAGTTGGCGTCCTCCTTCTCGGGGTCGCGGCCGTGCGGCTTGCACAGGTGCTCCTTGAGGCCCTGGCCAAAGTTGTTCATGCAGATAAAGGCGTTGGCGATGGTGAGGATGATGAGCAGGATCGTCATGACGGCAAAGGCCGTCAGCGACTTGCGCACCGCCTCGTAGTGGTGCGCGTGGCTGGGCTGGTAGATGCGCACGAGCTTGAACAGGAAGTAGGCGAGCCCGCCAAAGTCGAGCAGGATGATGAGGCACATGCCAAACTTGTTCTCGCGCTTGGTGAAGAAGGCGGCAAACACGAGGATGCCGATCGTGACCGGGATGGCCGTGAGCGTGAGCGCCTGCTCGGCGCCCGTCTGGCCCGTGACGACGACGAGGAACTGCACCGTGAAGCCGAGGAAGAAGAAGAAGTCGAACTTGAGAAGGGCGATATAAATCTGGGCAAGGGTTAGCTTGGGATTGGTCGCCGTGTTTGTCCGGCTGTTGCTTACCTGGTAGTACAGGAACCGCTTCTTCATGCGGTAGTCGGCGCCAATCTGCTTGAGGATGTCCCAGGCAAACTCGCGGTAGAGCTGGTAGGCAAAGTACGAAATGGCAATCGTGACCACGCCAATGACGGCGGGGGTGGCGATGAGGAATGGTCGTGTCGTCTGCCAGGTCGTGTCGTTGGCCGCATCTGCCCTAAAGGCGCCGTTGTTTACCAGCTTTTCGATCGAGTTGTTGATCTGGTCGATTTGGAGGATCGTGTAGACAAAGAGAACGAGGTTCGCGATGCAGAGGCCAATAATCTGAATCGTGTTCTTCCGCCGCAGGGCATCCCATGACAGGGCCAGGACGTAGAGGAAGCCGAAGATGAAGAGAGCCAGGAACGTTGGAATCGTTCTGTATCGCGATTCCATATTGTCTTCCAGCTTATCTCCCACTCGGAACTGCTTGAGGTTGGTTTGAAAGACGCCGAAGACGTAGCTGCCAGTTCAGTGTTAGTATCGCTGTCATGGATGCATGCCGCCCGTTCTTTGACTTACGCCTCAAAGGCTACGCAGACGATGGCCTGCAGCGCGACGGCGGCGAAGAAGAGCATGGCCCATGTTGTCGACAAAAACTCAAAGGGTCCGCTTCGCCGGCCGGAGCTGGCCGCTGATGAAGACATGGCGCCTGCTCTGTACTGGTATCCGCTGGTGGTGGTGTTTCTCGCGTCGTCGAAACTCGAGATGGGTTGCGAACCGGCCAAGTAAGACCGGCGCGAGTCCTTGGAGAGAGCCAGCTCGGAAGGATGCTCTCGACTCCGGGGAGGAGCCGGCTTTGTGCGCCAATTCAGGCGGGGAGGTGTAGCTCGTTGGGAGCGCGGGCGCGGGCTGCTGCGATTGATCGAAGTCGGCGGCGGCGGTCGCGATGGGCGGTTGGGTTCGGGGTCGGGGTCGGGGTCGGGGACCGGGTCGGGGTGGGTGGAGGCGGGCGCTTGCTGAGCAGCTCAGACACGCGTCGCTGTGCAGGTCGGTCGAGGGTCGAGGTGCACAAAGATTTGATGCGATGCGATGGGAACAATCCGCAGGCGTCGTCGACGGTCCAGGAGGGTTGGGGAGAGGGTTTGGTTGTGTTGTTTGTCGCGGCCAAGCTGAAACAGGACGAGTTCGAGCGTGACAGGGACCCTGTCTTTTCGGCAGGTTCCAGGAGACGGGGTTCCAAGGGGCTGATCGCCAGGGCAGTCAGGGCAGGTCAGGGCAGGTGGAGAGCGACGGGGCGGCGGGTAAGGGGAGCTCAGGGTGGAATATAAAATAATCGAAGAGATGGAAAGCGAATGGACGCTGGTGAAGCGACTTGACAGATCAGAAAAAGATCTTGAGAGGAGTCCAGATGGACGGGAGGCGAGGCGGATGCGAGGTGCGGGTTGAAGGATGAAAAAGGAGAGGGAGCCAACAACGGAAGGTCGAAGGAATACGGAGCCGGGCAAGTTTGGGGGACTGGGGCTCTGTGGCTCTGGGGTCCAGCGGACCCGGGACTGCTGCTGCTGCTGCACACTGCAACGGAGCCTCCACCGTTCCTGAGGGCTGTGCCTCGCCCGGCCTCACTCACAATTCTCACTGCCTTTGCCCGGGTAGGACTCTGCACCATCAGCCCCGCCAAGTCTTTTCCGTTCATTCCCAGGCCCAAGGTTGATGATCAGTGAGTCTGGCGACATCAGTGACACCAGACACTGCGCTGCAGGCTCCAGCCTGCCGCATAACCTGATAAACATGAGCAAACATGAGTCCTATCATGATGATGGCGTCGGCCGAGCCCCACGAAATGCTGGAAGTGCCTGAGAAGTGAGAAGGCTTTGCGACTCACCAACGACAGGGCTGGCTTGCCGCCGCCAAGACGCAGCGAGACTCATGTGGCTTGGTCAGTTTTGACTTTTGACTCTTGAGTTCTCAAGCAAACCCACACCAGGCTCGGCGGCGACGGCAGTTGGGATGGTGGGGGATTTCAGATCGAGACATGTCGGTTTGGGCAGGTCGAGATCTTTAACATTTCTCAACTCGGTAGGTTTCGGGGATATCGCTGTGTGCAGTGTGTAGTGCTCCGTACCACACTCTTGTATTCGGTCGGAAGACAGGCGAGGCTCCAGATGACTGCAGAATTGTTGTTCAATGGCACTGAGAGAGATGCAGCAACTCGCATTGACTCGACGTCCACAGTCAACTTGCAGACATGCCCGCGATGCAGTGGGACCAGAACAGCATTTTACCCTGGTCGTCGTCGTCAAAACGGCAAGGTCCAAACCGGGCGAGGCTCAGAGGCCCAGGGCTCAGGGCTGTGGTGCATGAATTCGCGAGCTTGGGGGCTCGTCAAGACGCCGACGGAGAGCACAGCCCCTCCCCTCCACACTCGAGAAGGAGTGGAGACGGAGGGGTGAGACGGTCTTGTTGCGAGACCTCCGAAACGGCCCATCGGGAATGAACTGGTCGTTGAGGAGCTGTGATTTGCGGGCAGAGGGGGCGATCGGCCAGATCCAGTTCTGCCCGGCGTCCACAAGATGCGAAAGAAGGCCAACCACCAAGTACACTCCAGCCCTGGTTTGTTTGTTAGCGCGAGACCTCTTGCCAAGGAAGCGATACCTCCATGGCAAGAGTAGACGCCTCCAGCTCTGAATTCAGGGCCTGGTCGGCAGAGAAATAGGTGTCCAGCTCCATCACCAAGGCCTCTATTGAAACGGTTGCTGGCCTTGGCTGGTATCTCGCATGTCTCGCGCTAACAAACAAACCAGGGCTGGATTGTATGGAGGGGACCTCTGGTTCGTATCGAGGGGCACACGAGGCCAGCAGCCAAGATGAATATTGGAGATGGCGAGGTGGGTGGTGTTCCCATCCATCATGTCCGTTGATGTCAGAAGACTTGAATATTCCTCCCCCTATCTCCTCCCAGGGGATGGGAATGTCCAGTCTTGTGCAAGTCGTGAGTCGAGGCTTCCGGGTTGACCACAGTGCTGAGTGAGGGGGAGGGACGATGAGCAAGCTGGAAAATTGTATCTTTGGATTCAACCCTTCTTCTGATTTAGAAGACCTGACAACGACACAGAAAATTCAACATTTGACTTATGCAGTAATCTTGCGATCATCACCAAACAGTCGGGTGGTGTTTCGTCTTCCCCGCAAAAAATACAGCGGGTCCTTCCGCCGTGACCTCCACCGGCCGTCACCTCCAACGCGCCCCGGCACGCGCCAAACACGCAACATAATTCTAGCCTCATCTTCATCTTTTGCTGATCTGGGCCACACCACTCAAGATGGGCGACATCAATAGCGAGGCCGACGATGGCATCCTCCAAACCCTTGCATCGAATGGCACAATGGACTAGTATGTTTTATCCTATACTTGCACCTCCAATTGACACAGGTCAAGACGCTGACGGACGTTTGAAGCTCGGAATGGCCAAGACTTCTCCCCAACATCGTCGCGCGGATAGAAAAGGTATTGTCTCCCCATACCTTCCCGTCCATCTACCGCCCTGCTAACCTTCCCACCTCTAGATCGCCCACACCGAGTTCCCCATCCCCAACTTCCCCGCGCCGCGTCCCCCGCAGCCACCCCGAGCTCCGTCCCCGCGCTTCCTCGCCCCGCTCCCCTCGTCGGACCCCATTGACGGCCCCGAATCATCCGATACCGCGGCCGAGCCGAACGAGAACGACAAGGAGAATGCCATCCCGTCCTCATCACCGCTCGGCTCGCGGTCCGCCAACGCCTCGTCATCTTCTACCCTCCAGGCGGCGCCCTCCTCCCCACCCGTCCCCAGCTCCACTCCCCAGACGTCGCAACAGCTACCGAGCCTACCGAGCCAACCGCCACAACAGGAACAAGTGCCCGAGCCTGGTCCCCTGCCCGGCACTCTTCCGACCCAAGTAGCCGGCCTCCTCAACGAAGTGACGTCGACGCTCTCTCTCAACTTCCCCACCTACCCCCCACACACGGTCCAGCGCCTCGCCGAGCTCGTCCTCAAGCCGAGACAGCAGCACCGCAGTGTGGTGTCCTACCTCCACGCCCTCGACCGCGTCGTACACGTCACCAGCGGCGCCAACAACTACCCCCTCCCACCCGCCGTCCCCGACCAGGCCGCCCTGTCCCAACTCGTTAATGGCGGGGGTTCCAGCGCCGGTCCCAGCGGGGCACTTTCTATCAATACTGACGCCGCGCGCGTCGGGTCAGACGAAGCTCTAGGCGGGGCACTGCTGACGCCCATCCCCTGGCTGACGGGTCGAGCTAACGGCGGCTCGGCAGTCCGGGCTACAGCCGGCAGCAGTGACGACGGGCACGATGATGCAGAGAACACCTCTCCCCTCGGTCCAGGCTTGGGCCCCGGCCTCCCACAGCAGCCTCCCCAACCCCAGCAACAGCGCCAAACCCCCTCGTCTTCGCTGCTCTCCGCACAGGCAACCGGACCCAGCGAGGGCAGCAGCGGCAACAACCCCAAGATCCGCACCGAGAGCACCGAGACCATCGAGGGTCCCAACGGTATGGGTAGTATCGAAACCGTCTCCATCTCGGTCAACGGCATCCACTCGACCGGCGCCGGCCTCGTCCAGCGCGGCGTCACGCAGGGCGAGATCCTCCGCCAGGAACAGCGCGCTGGCATCGTCCCGCTCAATCAGTTCACTCGCGAAGTTCAGCAGCAGCTGCGCGCGGCGGCGGCCGAGGAGGACGCCCCAATGGGTGGGGACGATGACCCCACGGCTGACGCGCAGCATGAAGACGACGACGAGGAGGTGCCGCATGCACGGGGCCCGGCGGAGATTGGGGCCGCGGATATGGGGCCGCAGCCGGCGACTAGGAGTGTTGTCGTGGTCTCAGCGGATGGGGTGGTCACGATGAGGGGAGTGGATGTGGAGGGGGCGGTTGGGAGGCGGCAGGATGAGCGGGCGGATGCCACGGTGCCGGAGAGCCCTAAGAGGGAGGCGGCGGAGGAGCTTGCTGGGGGTGCAAGCCCAAAGAGGATGAAGGATGAGGAGGCGCCAAAGTTGGATGCCGAGGGGGATGTGGTGATTGGAGAAGCTGGGCCGGGGGCCGAGGCCGCGCAAGAGGTGCCTGTGGCTAAGGACGAGGACAAGGAGATGACAGGGAATGAGGCAGGAACCAACGCCAGCGCCAGCGCCAGCGCCAACGACGCTGAGATCTAGGTGTCTGGTTTTCGTCTACTGGCTGAGTGGGTGGCTCTTGATGACTCGGATTAGAGTGATTCTCTTACTAGCTGGGGTCTAGAGATTCTGGCTGGAGCGCAATGGCGTGTGGAATGGGTGGGTTCTTGGGGTCAATGTTCTCTTGCTTGGTGTTTTGGGATATGGCTTGGTGTGGGGACTATGGATGGGCAGCGCTAAGGAAGCGAAAGGTATGAAAGGTATCATGGGTTAGGGTATACTCAAGTAGTGTATACCAGAAGCGTTGCCACCATGTGCTTCTGCGTTGTGCGGCTGGGTTCGTTATGAGGATGTGCCGATATCAACATGCTTGGGGGCCAGCAATGGGGGCAGAACACCCGTCACATGGTGTCACACACATACTATGCCCACATTCTGAAGGAGGTGCTAGACATCAGCCAACACCTAGGTTGCCCGGTTGAGATGTCTGACGGGCTAAACTGTTCGATCGCTGGTGTGGAGCCGGAGACCCCTTACCAAGGACGCTATGTCTCCAGTTCCGAATTTAGGGTCTCATCGGGGGAAATATAGGTGTCTGGGTCTGACTTTGGGCCCTATTCGGGCAGGGAAAGGTATCCGGTTCTAAATTTTAGGCCTTATCAAACGATGTGTTGCCTTAACCGGTGTCTCCAATGTCTCGCATCGATAGCAAGCAAACCAGGACTGGAGTGCATGAGCTACTCTCTCATTTTGGCGGTTCGTTGCTTCGACGACCGGTTGTTCTGATCGGAGGTGACGCCGCCCGTGCCCGGAATTTATCGACCCACCCCGAAGACGGACCGCCCCGCACCGGAAAGGGAGCTTGGACCACTCGGCCCCAGCCGGACTCCGATGCGGGGGCGTTTTTTTCTGGGCGTCACTTTTTCGACCCCGGCCGCAGCTTCCAGGGCCCAGGCCAATCGTCATCGCCGCGCGCACCATCATACGATCCCCAAAGCCGCCGATATCCTGCTGCGCATCTGCCCCCCTCGAGATCGAGAGCCCAGGGCCATGTCCTCGACCTGAACTTTTTTTGTTCTACCCACCCGAAATCCGACAGTTCCGTCGCCGAGCGAGAGATTCACCCCGCCGCCATGTCGCGCCTCGCGACGACGACCAAGTCCCTCCAGGGCGGCCTGCGCCTGCGACCGACCCTGCTGCCGACGTTGTCGACCCCGGCCCTCCGCCGCTATGCCTCGCCCAACGACCAAAAGGGCGGCTTCAAGGGCCAAATGGTGCAGTCCATCACGCAGCGCCTTGAGCGCGAGCGCGCCGACCTCGAGCGCCTCGGCAACCTCGGCGAGAAAAAGGCCGTCGGCATCAACTGGTCCATCACCGCGAGTCCGTGTCCCCCCCTCCCCGTCCCCCCTCCCCGTCCCAGCTAACCCCCCTCCCTCGCAAAGTGGTCCTCATGTTCGGCGGCATGACCTACTTCCTCGGCACCACGCGCCCTCGCGACCCGGACCCGTCCTCGACCCTCCCCCTCTCCGCCACGGTCCCGCCGCGCCACAAGACGGGCAAGGCCTCGCTCGAGGCCGCGTGGGCGGACTTTGTCGACATCGTCGGCGAGGCCAACGTCAGCACCGTCGCCGACGACCTGCACGCGCACAGCACGTCGGAGTGGTCGTCGCACCAGTCGGACCCGGCGCACGCGCCGTTTTGCGTCGTCTACCCGTCCACGACGGACGAGGTGTCGCTGATCATGAAGGTGTGCCACTCGCGCCGGATCCCGGTGGTCGGGTACAGCGGGGGGACGAGCCTCGAGGGGCACTTTACCCCGACGCGGGGGGGGATCAGTATTGATTTTGCGAGGATGAATCAGATTGTGGCGCTGCATAGGGAGGATTTGGATGTGGTCGTGCAGCCGGCGGTGGGGTGGGAGCATCTGAATGAGGAGCTGGCGGAGCATGGGTTGTTTTTCCCGCCGGATCCGGGGCCCGGGGCGATGATTGGGGGGATGGTGGGGACGGGGTGCAGCGGGACGAATGCGTACAGGTATGGGACGATGAGGGAGTGGGTGTTGAGTTTGACGGTGGTCATGGCGGATGGGACGGTGATCAAGACGCGGCAGAGGCCGAGGAAGAGCTCGGCCGGGTATGACCTGACGAAGCTGTTTATCGGGAGCGAGGGGACGCTGGGGTTGGTCACGGAGGCGACGCTCAAGGTCACGGTCAAGCCGGCGAGTCAGAGCGTGGCGGTCGCGAGCTTCGGGTCGATCCGCGAGGCGGCGGATTGCGTGGCGAAGGTGGTGGGCGAGGGCGTGCCGGTGGCGGCGGTGGAGATTCTGGATGATGACCAGATGCGGTTCATCAACGCGGCCGGGGCGACGTCGAGGCAGTGGAAGGAGGCGCCGACCATCTTCTTCAAGTTCAGCGGGACGCCGGCGGGGGTGAAGGAGCAGGTGGCGCTGGTCCAGGGGATGGCCAAGGCGGCCGGGGGCAAGACGTTTGACTTTGCGAGGAGCGCCGACGAGATGACGGAGCTGTGGAGCGCGAGGAAGGAGGCGCTGTGGAGCACCATGGCCGTCAAGAAGCCCGGGGAGCATGTGTGGACGGGCGACGTGGCGGTGCCGATGAGCAGGCTGCCGGATATCATTGGGGAGACGAAGAGGGATCTCAAGAACTCGGGGCTGACGAGCTCCATCGTGGGACATGTGGGCGACGGCAACTTTCACATCATCCTGATATACAGTGACAAGGAACGGGCGCTGGCCGAGGACTGCGTGCACCGGATGGTGAAGCGGGCGATTGAGATGGAGGGGACGGTCACGGTATGTTTTCTCTTGGGGGGGTGCGGTTGGGGATATGGGCTAACTGGTGGCAGGGCGAGCATGGCGTTGGTCTGGTCAAGCGGGACTATCTCAACCACGAGCTGGGAGAGAGCACCGTGGATGCCATGAGAAAGGTATGTTCCGTCTATTATGGGTGTTGGGTTGATATCCCGTTGCTGACTCTTGTTCCAAACAGATCAAGATGGCATTCGACCCGCTCTGCCTCCTCAACTGCGACAAGGTCGTCCGCGTGCAGCAGCCGGCCAAGGGCGAGGTGCCCGAGTGGTGAACAAGACGAGCAGATAGCATACATGTACACATATGACAGAGGCGGAGGTCCTCTTTGCGGGAGAGCATACATAACAACAAGTCCAGCTGGGTCCGCCCCCAGCTCGGGTAATATACCCCTTTCCATATCAACAAACACGAACCATCTATAAAATGAGTACCCAAGCAACCTTGACCAAGCCCACCCCATAACGCCTCCATCTATGAACAACCCAAACCAAGCCCACGAACAAACCCACCCCCCCTTCCCATCTAAACCATCTCCTCCCCCCTCAACGTCTCCCCATCCCACCCCACCGGGGCCCCCCCTCCCACCTCCCCCCGTCTAGCCCACAACCAAACCGCCACCTCCCCCGCCTTCATCACCGCCCCCTCCACCTCCACGCCCCCCCCAACATTCCCCTCAGCCCGCTGCGCCTCCCACAACCTCACCGCCTGCGCCATCGCCAGCCCGACGAACGCGTCCCGCCCCCTGCAGTCCACTCCCCCTCCCTGCTGGGCATCATACACCGAGTGCACCCGAAACATGCGCAGCGCCTGCAGCGCGGCGGCGTCGCCGAGGCCGCGCGCGGTCGCGGCCTCCGGGGGGGAAGGCGAGGAGGTCGGCTGCGGGAAGTACTGCCGGTGGTGGCGGATGGCGAGCTCCTCGTCGAGCGGGGGCTGGGTGGCCAGCTCCGAGTGGTGCTCGGTGAGGTGGAGGACGATGGGGGTGAAGAAGGAGGGGGAGAGGTCGGTGAGGTGGGAGGCGTGGTGGGAGGCGAGGAGGAGGGAGGAGGGGGAGTCGCTGAGGGGGAGGGTGGGGGTGGGGTTGGGGTTGTTGGGGTTGGGGGCTGTGGCGGGGGTTAGTGGGTGAGTTGGGTTGCGGGGGAGGGGGGGGGGAGGGGAGGGGTGCTGGGTGAAGAGGAAAGCGAGAAATACCTGTCTCCTGCTTCTGTCCCTCCTCTCCGCCCAAAGACATGACCCAGCTGAGAATAGTCATCGTGGCTGCCGACGAGACTGGCACAACACAGATTGAAGAATATCGTCGTAGGTCGAATCGGACCCCACCAGCCACAAAGAACCGGCCGGGAACGGTACGGGCGAGGTAGGTCGAGACCAAAGCGGACAGCAAGTCGTCGGCGACACACACTGTGGTGGTTGGTTGGTTGGTGGTGGTGGAGGAGGACAAAGATCAGTGTCGGTCGGGCAAGTCAAGGTCAAGGTTGATCAAGTTGGAGAGCACCAGCCCAGACCCCGCCCCTCCTGGCCGGGCAGTGTGCATGCATGTGCCCTATCACCACCCCGTCATCCCCACGATTCCTTTGCAGCCACACAGTGTGCCATCACAAGCTACTTCTCCCTCAGCTGTTTCAAGCATCTGGGCCCCCTCTCACATTACTGCGTACCTCCAGCCCAGAGCCTGACTCGGCAGGCTGGGTGTTCACAGGTGTTCCAGTCCCACGCATCGCATCACGCAGCACACCAATGGCAAGACAAGTCCATTCTTCTCTCGAGTGCGTGCATCCAGTGTCTCGGGAGCGGGGAGACAGTTCCGGGCTGGCGCTGGCTGTACGTCTGTCTGGTCTTGGACTCGAAAGCGGCATACTCCGCTTAGTTTTTCTGGATGTGACAGCTCATGTTGCACACACGCCTGTTGTCGTGGACTGCGTAGGACGGGTCGGTGTGAGGAGGGGGGGTGGGATGCCGTAGCCGTCGCGGGAGCCTTGCCCGTGCTGTGTTTTCTGGATGGAGGTCCCGAGGGAGAAGGATGGGTGTACTGTGGTTGTCGTCCCATTGACACTTTCCGAGCCGTGGTGTCGGGTGCAGCCGGTTCTGACATGTGCACTGCCTGCCTAGGGGTCCTCTGGAGATTGTGCATCAACACCAAGATGTCAGGAGTATGTAGAGTGGCAAGATTCCAGGTCGATATAAATGACCCTCCCCCCGGACGAGCGAGGTCAGATACCTACAAATCTGACCCCCTCCCTTCACCTGGTATACCGCCGTAAACACTGAATTCGCCTGCTACCGCTGCAACCTTGATCACCATCGCCCCTCATCACCAAACCGTCAATCAATGACTATATATATCCCCCTCTAATCGACCCTCCCCCAAGCCATATCCACATTACCAACCCCCCAGATAGATCCGTAGACGCGGCAGAAATGCTGAGAAAAATACACCATGTCATGCCGTCGTCACTCGCACCCTCACATCCCGTCCCCCCTCGGCGTCATCCCATCCTGCATCCCCCCACCGCCCCCCGGGTTCTGATTCCTCTTCTTCTCCTTCTTGGCCCACCTCAACCCGCAAGCATTGCACAGCGTCTTTGGCCCCGTCGGCCCCTTGCGCCACTCGGGCGAGTCCAGCGTGCCTATCCCCAGCCAACCGTCAGCCAACCACGCCACAGCACCGTATGAGCCAGGAGAGAAAACTTACCGCAGTCCGTACAGACGTACTCGTCGGGCATCTTCTGCCTCTTCTTCTTCTCCCCCGTCCTCGGATCCCTCTCCACCGGGATCGCGATGCCCGCGTCCCCCTTGATCAGCGTCGGGCTCGCGTTGCCCGTCGTGATGCCCCGGCTGCGCTCGCCCTCCTGGTACCGCAGCCCCGTCATCATCTCGATCGTCTCGGCGTGCGTCGCCGTCTGCCCCTCGAACCGCGCCATCTTGTCGCGGATCGAGTCGGGCCGGCTGCTGCCCGCGATGCCCTCGAGGTTCTCGCGCGTCAGCGCCGCGTTGAGCGCCGCCGTTGTCGGCCGCTCCGGCGGCGGCATCGTCATGCGGTCCGGGCTGGTCGGTCCGGCGGCCGCCGCGTGCGCGCCCACGTAGAACGGCGTGGTGGACCCGTTTCCGCCGGCCCGCGCGGTGCCCTCCGAGGACGCAATCTCGGACCGCCCCTCTTGGCTCTGCCGCCAGGTGCGCTGCGACTCCTCGACGTCTTCGAATTCCTCGCGCTTGAGCTCGTTGATGCGCCGCATGAGCCGCTCGTTCTCCATCTTGTGCTCGAGGAACGTGTCGAGCAGCGAGGCGTTGCTGGTGGGGTAGGGGCGCGCCATCATGAAGACGGCCTGGCAGAACGGCGACTGGTTGTTGGGGTTGGGGGCAAAGTTGGCGGCGGCGATGTGGGCGTGGCCCATGGTCTCGAAGACGCGCCAGGTGCCGTCCTTCTTGCGCAGGCGGTAGAACAGGCGCAGCGGCGTGCCCGAAGCGATGGCCTCGTTGAAGTCGGCGCTGAAGACGCCCACGTCGTCCGGGTGGATCAGGTCCCGCAGGAACTTGTTGATGAGGTCCGAAGGCTTGTGGCCCGTCAGCGCCTCGACGCTCTGCGAGACGTGCTTGAACTTGCCGTCGGCGTCGAGGATGTGCAGGAAGTCGCGGATCTCCTCGACCGTCCGCGGCGCCCAGTTGCGGCGCTTCGTGTACTCGGTCACGGTGCTGCCGCCGCCGGGGCCCGCGCCGAGGGTGCCGCCGGGGTTGGGCTCCGAGTCGTGGAGGCTGGCCGACATGTCGTCGGGCGAGAAGACGTGGTCGCCCGAGAGGCCGGCCGAGGAGCCATGGTGTTGTTGTTGGTGTTGGAGTTGTTGCTGCTGCTGCTGTTGCTGCTGCTGCTGCTGCTGTGGCGTCGTCGTCGAGACGTAGGTTCCGTCGCCCATGTCGCGGGTCATGGGCAGGCCTTCGGGCATGGCGTCGTCAAAGTCGGAGTAGACCAGGGCGGGTTCCATGAGGCGCATCAGGTAATTCGTCGTGGGGTCATCAGCGCTCATCTGCAGCTCGGGGAGGCCAAGGGGGCCGGAACGTCAGTGGCGGGGTCTTTCCAGTCTGGGTGCAGTGTGCAGTGTGCAGCAGCAGTTCTCAGTTCTTCTGCTTCCGTCGAAGAGACGGGACTCGGGCAGTGGCTGTCGCTGCCGCTGTCGCTGCTCGCGTCCAGTGGTGTGCTGCACCGTCGCTTCTCCCTCATTCAATCGGAATGCGGCCGTCGCGACCGGGGCAATGCGACAGAATAGCGACGTAAAAAGAAAGACTCCCCGAGCATACGAGGTACAAAAAATAACAAGGCAAAAAAAAAGGGGACCATGAATTGTTGGGGAGGGGGGTGCCCACCTGCTGCTGCATTGACATGTCGGCCCCGACCCCGAGGCCGCCGCCATAGAACATGTTGGCGGACGACAGAGACGGAGGAACCTGTCCGTGAGACATTGCTGTGTGTCGCTGCGTGGCCCAGTGGCCGTGGTCTGGATTCAGGAGGGAAGCAGGGGGCCGCTGCAGAGGGGCGAACCGGGCAGTGTGCCAACTTCCAACCAGCGCTCGTCTTTGCCTTTTGCCTTTGGTGATGCGAGCACGCTGATGCTCGACTTCTCTGCACGCTCGAGACAATTGACCGAGGACAGCATAAATGACGGGGCTCTCGATTGCGCGATGCACATTCCCGGCGCTCGACCGAGGAGCAGACGCCGTGCAAAGGACCCCGAGGTCAACGATGGGTATCGACCCCTTTTTCAAGTCTGGCGATGAGCGAGAGAGAGACGAACAGACTCGAGTCGGACAGCAACAAATCCTCGACGAAAGGAGCGACGAGAAGTCCAAAGTCCCAGAGCAGATGGAGATCAAAGACTCCAAGTCGCCCGCCAGAAATAGTGAGCGAGTGTCGAAGCGCAACGTCGTCGTCGTTGTCGGCGTGGTCGTCGGCGTGGTCGTCGTCCTCCGGCTGTCGCAACTCTTTTTTGTCGTGGCGACCTCTGCCGATCAGAGAGTTGCGAGGGGTCCTGGGGATTTTAGGGAGGAGCATGGGATTTTCGAATTCAGCATGGGAATCTCATGGGTCCCCTCGCCCCCACCATCCGGCCCCCCTCGGCGAGTCACTGGACGGCGTGGACGGACGGGGACCTTGGCCAGACCCTTTTTCCCAGGTTCCCCGTTCCCCGTTTCCCCGTTATTGCACAGTAGCTGCCCGGCACCTAGCAGCTCTGTGGCAAGGAAGCTCGAGGGCGAGCAGGAAAAGCAACGTCAGAGGCCCGGCAGTCACCGGGTCCTATCCGTACTCTACTTCACAGTGCACTCATAGGGTGTGTCCCAAACCTCGGAATGGGGGCTCGGAAATCAAACACTCGGAAAAGGTACTTCGCCGGAAAAACTTTCGTCTCCACCACGGAGAGGTGAAAGTCACTCGCCTTTGTACCTTCTTCGGCCTCTAAGTCTTCGGAAAGTCCTCGGGAAAGCCCACGTGACGTGCACCCTTATCCATTGGTCCAAAAACTTAAGCGAGGTGAGAAAGGCCCGTGCGGGACTCGGAAATCTTTCCAGAGTTGTGAGGCTCCAGAAAGGTCTTGTGAAGGACTGGAAAGGACTTGAGTGAAATTACGAGGTCCACAAATCCACCCTTTCCGCTTTCTCCACAAGAGGTGGGGAGGTATCTTTTCCAATTCCGAGTACTTGAATTCCGAGGTTTGGGACACACCCATAGGCGGCCTCGCCCTCCTGTGCCAGGTCGACACGAGTTCGGAGTGACGGGCATGCCAACGGCGGTGCGCCCGTCTCTGTGTTGCGCTTCCGAGATTTTGTTCTTGTGCTCCGGACGGATGCTGTCCTGTCCGGGCTGTCCAGTGTCCACAGATCCGGAGGCTGGACGGATTATTCTGCAGGTGTGGGCTTGGCTGTCCTTCGGCTGAGGCCCTGACCGTGTTTGATGGCAATGCAGACATTGCAGAGACGAAAAAGGGCGGGCGAGCCGGTCTGGCCCAGCCCAATAAAGAGGCATGCCGAGTTGATTGACGGCCGAGATGGCCTGATGGTCGGGGCCGCATACGCGTATGTACTTGCTGGCTCTGCTCTGCCCCCTCGTCCCTTGACATCGTTTCAACTTTCAACTGTAGAAAAGGGTCGCTGCAGCTTCTGTGAGACCTCAAGGCCCCGAAGTATTGATTGCTCTTTGCGTCTGGTGATGAGAGCTCGAGAGCAACTCCAGCCGTCGGTCCATGCCCGACGACAGGTCCCGTCTCCCCAAGGACCCTCCCAGCTGGACCAGGATCACCGCTATGCGCTGGAGGAGTCGTCTATCGTAGTCCCGGATTGTGGTACGATCCCTCGGTGGGCCGATGCGGATGCACAGCTCTGCGCCATGTCCAAAGGGTGGAGGTGCGTGCAATGGCGGGGTGGGTGACGGAGTTGAGGGGGTTGGCAGTGGTGGGCAGGGCACTCGGACCTTTTTGACGGCGGGATGGTTGTGCCGGGCCGATCCTGACTGGCAGTTCAGTCAGGTCTGACAGCTCTTAGCTAAGCCTTTGGTAAGTGCCTCGGCCCCCTGTCGCTTCGGGCACTCTCCACTGTAAATCAGATCCCGTGAGGACGTGATTGCTCTGCTCCAGGCACGCGTTACGGCTTCCCATCCGACCTCTCTCCAAGATTTCGTCGTCTCCACGCGACGCGTCCAGATCAATTGCAAATCTCCCAGCACCTTCAGAAACCCATGAACACCCCCCAGTAGCTCCCGAGTCGCGCCCTGTCGCCCTCGACGGAACAATGTCCCAAATCGAAAAGCTCTCCATCCTGGGAGTGCGCTCCTTTGGGCCGCAGCATGCCGAGACCATCGCCTTCAACACTCCCTTGACCCTCATTGTGGGCTACAATGGCTCGGGTAAAACGGCAGGTTACCCTCTTTTTCTTCTCCTCCCTCCTCCCTCCTCCCCCCACCCGTCTCACTCTAACTCGTCCCTACCCAGACCATCATCGAGTGCCTCAAATATGCCACCACCGGCCAGCTCCCCCCCAATACCGGCAAAGGCGGCGCCTTCATCCACGACCCCGACCTTGCCGGAGAGAAAGATGTGCGCGCCCAGGTCAGGATCTCCTTCCGATCGACCGTCGGCGAGTCGTACGTCGTCACTCGAAACACCCAGCTCAAGGTGCTCGCCAAGACCCGCAAGTTCACCACGCTGGACAGCACCCTGCTGCTCCGGAACAATGGCGAGCGTTCCGTCCTGTCGAACCGAGTCGCTGAGCTTGACAGGCTCGTCCCCGAGAAGCTCGGCGTGTCCGCCGCCGTGCTGGACTCGGTCATCTTCTGCCACCAGGACGAGTCTCTCTGGCCCATGAGCGAGCCCCTGGCCCTCAAGAAGCGATTCGACGAGATCTTCGAGGCCATGAAATACACAAAGGTCATTGACAACCTCAAGACCGTCCGCAAGGCCCAGGGCGAGAAGCTGCGGATACTGCAGGTGCAGGAGGCCCAGGACAAGGCGAACATGGACAGGGCAGAAAAGGTCGACAGGCTCATGACGCAGCTCACGAGGGAGATTCAGGAGTCGCGCGAAAAGTGCAACGAGATTCTCAACCAGATGGACGAGGAGAGCGTCCGCATCAAGGACAAGCATGCCCAGGCCAACAGCTTCCTCAAGATTGTCAACGATCTCGCCACAAAGGTCGAAAAGCTCGAGTACAAGAGGGAGGCCATCCAGGAGCTCAAAGGGCGCATCGAGGAGATGGCCGAGTCCGACGAGGAGCTGAGGAGCGCGTTGGACGAGTACGAACGGACCACCCAGAGAACCATCGCCGCCAGAGACACCAAGGCCAAGCAATTCCACGAGCTCCAGGGCGAACTCAAGGTGGCCCGCGCACAGCACACAGCCAAGGCAGCCGAGCAAGGAAAGCACCAGTCCGACAAGGACAAGTACGACCGCCAAATCGTCCAGAGAGTCCAGATGATCAAGGACGCCGCCGACCGCCATGAGATCCGAGGATATGACGGCGACCTCAACGACGGGCAGGTCAGCCAGTTCTTTGAGCGCATCCAGAAGCTGTGGGTGGAAAAGAAGCGAGACCTCGCAGCTCTTCAGCGGGAAAATGCTGCCGAGCTCGACAAACTTGCGGGTGTCATTGCAGAGCGGGAGAGCAGGAAATCGGCGCTGCAGCAGGACCGTTCGTCCGCCAGTCGGCGCATGGCAACCATCAGCCGAGACATTTCGAGCTTGCAGACGGAACTTGGGACCCTAGACATTGACGAAGGTGCCGAGGCCGTCCTGCGGACCGACCTCAAAGAGCTCGAGGCCAGGATTGAAACGTCCAAAGCCGAAGAGCGAACCGCCGACCTGGACGCGCAAATCCGATCAGCCAACGACAACATTTGGAAGCTGGAGGCGCAAGCGGCGAAGTTGAGTCGGGAGCTGGTCGACTGCACCAGGCTGGCGTCGGAACGTGCGCAGCTTGACCTTCGAAAGAAGCAGCTGACGGAGCGACGGCGAGACCTGGACATTCTCAAGAACACCTGGAACGATAAGCTGTCGGCCATCATCGGTCCGGGCTGGCAACCGGAAAATATCGAGTCCGAGTACCAGAATGCTGTCAGGAAGCTGGCCGCCACGGTCGGCGAGTGCAGAAAGAAAAAGGACACAACCCAGCAGGAGCTCAAGCAGGTTGAGTTTAAGCTATCCACCGCCCGGGAGAAGAAAACCAAGATGACCACAGAGATGGAACGCTGCAAAGCGGTCGTCGTCAAGGCTCTCCAGGCTACCCTCGCTGACGATAACTCTGTGGAGAATTACCTCGACCATGCCAAGGTCGTCGAAAAGGACCTCAGCGATGCCCAACAAGATCTCAGGCTCTTTGGTGAGATGAAGCATTTCTGGGACAGGGTCCGCGAAAACGCACTCAAGAAGAACTGCTGTCACGTTTGCGAGAGAGGGTTCGAGAATGATACGGATAAACGGGACAAGTTGGTCAAGAAGATCCAAAGGAATGTCAGCGACAAGGAGAAGGAGAAAGCAGCCACATGGGTCGAGGAAAAGGAACAGGAGCACGATGTTATGCGCAAGGCCCGTCCGCAATACGACATATACCGCCGATTGGAGGGAGAGCTGCCTCCGCTCATCAAGGATATATCTGTCATGGCGTCCCAAAGGGACGAGCTTGTCCGCGAGCTCGAGAGCCACGACGATGCGTTCCGGCAGGCCGAGGAGAAGAGACTCGACACCGAGGCCCTGAGCAAGAACGTCTTGAAGATTGCTCAGACGTTCAAGGATATCGCCGATTCGGAGCGGCAGATCGAGAGGTCCCAGCAGTCCTCGACTGTCCAGATGCGGAGCCCCGAGGAGATCAACGACGAGCAGACGACATGTGCCGACCAGACCCGGGTTGCTCAGGCTCAACTCAGCAAGCTTACGACAGACAGGCAGCGGATGAGGGATCTCATCAGCCAGCTCGAAATGGAGAGGGCTGAGCTGCGACACAAGATCAGCAACGCCGCCAACCAGCTCGAGCGGAAGAAGAGCCTCCAAGAGTCGATCCGCCGAAGCAAGGAAGAGCAGGGCCATCTCCGCGACTCGATCCAGTCCGCCGACAGAGACCTTGCCGCCCTCGAGCCGGAGATCACCAGCGCGCGGGCGGCGCTGGACGAGGCCCGTCGGCAGACGCGCGCCAAGGAGCAGCGGGTCGCCGAGGAGCGCGACGCCATCGCCACGACGGTCAGCGAGCTCAAGATGACCAACACGGAAATCGAGGAGTACCTCGAGCGCGGCGGGCCCAAGAACCTCGCCGTCAACCAGCGCGAGATCACGCGGCTCGAGACGTCGATCGCCACGCTCGAGCGCGAGATGAAGGACCTGACCAACCAGATCAACAAGCTCAACAAGGACGTGGACAACAGCGACGCCAAGAAGCGCAACCTCGCCGACAACCTGACGTACCGCAAGAACAAGCGCGAGCGCGACGCGCTCGAAAAGGAAATCGAGGACCTCGAGTCGCGCAACGCGCAGGAGGACTACGACCGGCTGACGCAGGAGGCGCGGTACCTCGAGTCGCGGCGCGGCAAGCTCGCGGCGGACCGCGAGCGGCTCATGGGGGCCATGTCGAGCAAGGACGAACAGTTCTCGCGGCTGGAAGAGGAGTACGAGATTGAGCTCAAGGACGCGCACGCCAAGCACCACGCGGCCAACGTCAACGTCGAGGTGACCAAGGCGTCGATCGCGGACCTCAGCTGCGGCACGCAGGCGCTCGAGCACGCCATCCTGCGGTACCACGCGCTCAAGATGGAGGAGATTAATCGTACTATCGGCGAGCTGTGGCAGAGCACGTACCAGGGCACCGACATTGACACGATCCAGATCCGGTCCAACGTCGAGCCCGAGGGCGGCTCGGGCAGCGGCGGCGCGGCCGGCCGCCGGAACTACAACTACCGCGTGTCGATGGTCAAGGGCGACACGGAGATGGACATGCGCGGGCGCTGCAGCGCGGGGCAAAAGGTGCTGGCCAGCATCATCATCCGGCTGGCGCTGGCCGAGTCGTTTGGCGTCAACTGCGGGCTGATTGCGCTCGACGAGCCGACGACCAACCTCGACAGCGACAACATCCGGAGCCTGGCCGAGAGCCTGCACGCCATCATCCAGGCGCGGCGCGGGCAGGGGAACCTGCAGCTGATTGTGATTACGCACGACGAGGAGTTTCTGAAGCACATGCAGTGCAGCGACTTTTGCGATGACTTTTTCAGGGTCAAGCGGGACGAGAAGCAGAATAGCGTCATTGTGAGGGAGAGCATCTCGAGGATTAGTGAGTAGGGTTGGGGGGGGGTGTGTACATTATGGTTCTGGGGTCTTTGGCGTTTTGGTCTCCTATCATCGAGACGAGGGAGCATGGGTGGTGTATTTACCTGCCTCACATATTGTTTGTAGCCAAAGATTTGTTTTTTGATCTCCAACATTGTCTCGGTGTCCACGTTGAAGCATCCGGCGGGGAGAACCGCCAACATATCGTCGTTCTCGGGAGGAGGAAGCATGGAGAGATGGGATGTCCTTTCTTCGTCGTCGTCCAGTTTGATATCCCACATGGTCCCGCGCGCGCCAAAGCCCATGTCTACCCTACCCTACCAGGCCATGCAACCCGCCGCCCGGCTGGCCGCTCCGTCTATTCTAATGTACAAGTTTTACACATGCCGCCGCGTCAAGTCAAGTCAACGCCGGGCCATCCATCCATTTCAGCGTGACGTCCGCACCCAGACCAGACCAGACCAGATCCCCATTACCGCCGCCCTTCCGAACGATCCCAGGTATCTCCACCGTCGAGTCAAAGCCAGACCGACCATCCCTCGTCGTCACACCAGGCCCCCGTCTCCCAACGACCAACTCCTCCTCCCATGACATCTCCATTCCCCAACTCAACCATCCAACAACCGCTCAGAACATCCCCCCGCCACCCTGCTGCTGCTGCTGCTGCTGCTGCAGCTGGTCCGAAATCTTCTGGTGCGCCTCGAAGAACTTGGCGGAGCACCGGTCCAGGCACACGGCCTCGCCCTTGGAGAGCTCGCCCTCGCGGTAGGTCTTGTCGAGACACTTGGTCGAGCAGATCTTGATCATGCTGGGGACGGGGGTTAGCGGGAGGTTTGGCTGGGGCGCGGGGAAGGGGCAGGGGGAAGGGGGCGTACCGCGTGTGCATCTCGGCAATCACCTTGAGCTCGTTCTCGACGGCCGAGATCTTCTCGGCCGAGGTGGGTTGGCGGGCGCCGAGGCCGAACATGGACATTTTGGCGGGTTGGTGGGGGTGTTGTGCGGGTGGGTGGGTGTGGGTGTTGGGAGTGATGTGGGGGTGGGAGTGGTGGTGGTGGTGGTGGCGGTGATGATGATGATGATGGGCGGGATGTCGAGGGTGACTTTTCTGCCGTTGGTGGTTGGTCTTGGCGCTTGGTGCGAGGGCGGTGAGGGACTGGACGGGGGTCGGGTACCGTATGCTCTCATGAAAGTGGTGGAATTCCCCCACTTATTTTGCCCAGGCGCCATCTGCAGCCAAGATCGTAGCCAACGAATCCGACAAGCTCCTGAAAGCCAGCGGCCCACTTAGACTATTTAGACTACAAAGGTGCCCACACCACCATCACGTCTGTTTTTTTCTAAGATATTAGACATACTTTAACCCAGTACCACTAAATAACTACAACCCTAAAAATTAAGTAAAAAATACCACACGGCTACGAATTCCTTTCTCTACATCACTGGTTTTTCGAATAATTTTAGGTCTTATAGTTACTAAATAACGTAAAGATGTTATATATTTGATATCGTGGTATTTTAGTGTGAGTGGGCCTAGAATTGACAAAATAGTCCGTGTATGTGGTGTGGATTATTTTGGGTTGTTTAATTCGTTGGCCAAGACCTTGGCCGGCTTGGAAATAACTGGGGGAATTCCACCACTTTCGTGAGAGCATACGGTATTCTTGAGGAGTTGATGTCTGCAGTGCTGCATGGGGGCATGGGGGGAATGGATGTTGCGGTTTTATTTACGACTTGAATTGTATTCTGGATTGGACATGGCATGGATTTATTTGCTGCTCAGGTCCCATGGCGATGCTGTTGTGAAGCTCGTCGTCGATGGCGCTTTCCAGGTACCTAGGTACCTCTCGGCCAGTCAAGGGGCCTCTGCAGTATGTCACTGCTTCTTTTCGTCTGTTGAACTATGGAACTGTCTGCTTCCACCTGGACTTTCAAAAAAGACGGAATCCGGTGGTTGTGCTGACCGTGACTTGTGGAAGAAGGGTTGACGGTACCTGGGTACACTCCAGCTCTGGATTGTTTGTTAGCGCGGGATATTAGACGCTGCGGCCAAGGCCCTGAATAAGAAGCCGGATGCCTTTCCCTTACCCAAATAGAGCCCAAGGTCAGAGCCGGATACCTCTTTCTCTACTGATCAGGTCCCAAAGTCAAAACTGGAGGCGTCTGGTTTTGTCGTTCGGGGATCGCTTCCTTGGCAAGAGGTCTCGCGCTAACAACCTCCTGTCCAAGCTCGACCTCCAGCTCGACCTCCAGCTTTAAAGTGGAGCTCAATTGCGGGCCTGATTGGCCCACTTTCGACCATAAAAGTCAAATCTTCAACGTCCAACTTTCTCTCCTTCTCCCAAAACCTCGACAACCTCAGCAAACCGTAAGTACCACCGCGCAATACACCCCCCAGCGACCCAACATGATGAATCGACATTAAACCTTAGAACCGTTGCGACTGACACGCTTGCGTGCATGATCATAACTGCCAAATCTCTGACATTCCACCCAAACACACTTCTTGCACACACACAAGCTCAAGACAGCTGCTAACTGGGAAAACAGATGCGATGAGACCACTTGCCCGCCTTCGGTCCCTCCGGCCGCTTGCCTGGAAGCCGCTCGCCGTCCGCAACCCGGCCTGCCTGCGCTTCCATGGGTCGCGGGTTGCGCCGCGGTACGAAGAGCTGGTCCGGGCCGATGCCCTCAAGTATCCTCGGATACAGAACGACGGGACATGCATGTCTCTGCCCGTCTTCCGGGAGAAATACGGACACGTGGAGGAGGGTCAGGTCATAGAAGAGGAGGTTACTGTCCGGGGCCGGCTGCGGCACATCCGCAACCCGAGCTCCAAGCTCTCGTTCATGTCTCTGGCCAGCGACTTTGCCCAGCTGCAAGCCATGTTCGACTTTTCCAAGCTAGACGCGACCAAACAAGTCACACTCGAGTCCTTCAAACAAACATGCAAGCTCCTGAAACGCGGTGACATTGTCTGTATGTAGTCGCTGCCACTGCCTGCCTCCCGTCGTCGTCGTCCAGCCTCGCTGACGCCTCTCTCTGCCACAGCCATCACCGGCAAGGCAACCCGCACCCCGACGGGCGAGCTGACCATCGTCGGCACCGGCCTCCCCCAACTCCTCACCC
Organism: Podospora conica; assembly: GCA_030685255.1. Classification (NCBI taxonomy): domain Eukaryota; kingdom Fungi; phylum Ascomycota; class Sordariomycetes; order Sordariales; family Podosporaceae; genus Podospora; species Podospora conica. Next base: position 183,538 of record MU839416.1, on the reverse strand, counting down.
CCTCCCTCGTCCCCCTCCCCTACCGCCTCCAGGACGAGGACAAGCGCATCCGCAACCGCCACATCGACATGCTCGTCCACCCCTCCACCACCGACACCCTCCGCCTGCGCTCGCACCTGATCCGCCAGATGCGCGACTTCTTCCACGCCCGCTCCTTCCTCGAAGTCCAAACCCCGATCCTCGCCTCGGCCGCCGGCGGCGCCGTCGCCACCCCCTTCACCACCACCGGCCCGTCCCCCCTCGCCCTGCGCATCGCCCCGGAGCTCTGGCTCAAGCGCCTCGTCGTCGGCGGCCTCGACCGCGTCTTCGAGCTCGGCCCCTCCTTCCGCAACGAAGGCCTCGACCACACCCACAACCCGGAATTCACCACCTGCGAGTTCTACCAGTCCTACGCCTCCCTCCCCGACCTCCTCGCCACCACCGAATCCCTCCTCTCCACCCTCGCCTCCACCCTCCCCCCCCTGGCCTCCCTCCCCCCCTTCGACCCCACCCCCCTCACCTCCCCCCCCTACCACCACTACCCCTTCCTCCCCACCCTAACCTCCCACCTCCCCTTCCCCCTCCCGGACCTCTCCCTCCCCACCGCCCTCCCGACCCTCCGCTCCCTCTTGGTGCAGCACACCCACCCCCTCGCCTCCCTGGCCACCACCCTCGAGCTCCCCGCCCTCCTCGACAAGCTCGCCGCGCACCACATCGAACCCCTCTCGCTCACCACCCCCATCTTCATCACCCACCACCCCGTCTGCCTCTCCCCGCTGTCCAAATCCTTCCGCTGCCCGACCACGGGCCAGCTCGTCGCCGCCCGCGCCGAGCTCTTTTACGCCGGCGTCGAGCTGGCCAACATGTACGAGGAGGAGAACGACCCGTTTGCGCAGCGGGACAAGTTCGTCGCGCAGGCGGCGGCCAAGGACCCGGGGGAACCGCCGCACATGATAGACGAGGGGTACGTTGAGGCGCTGGAGAGCGGGCTGCCGCCTACCGGGGGGTGGGGGTGCGGGGTGGAGAGGTTGGTGATGCTGTTTTCGGGGGCGGGGCGGATCGGGGATGTGTTGAGTTTTGGGAGTCTGAGGAATGTGGTGGGGGTGTCGGGGTTGAGGGTGCCGGCTGCGATGCCGAAGGTGGAGGAGGAAGGGACGGGGAAGAAAGGGGGGAAGAAGGTCAAGGGGGGGAGGGAGGAGGGCGTATCCGGGGAGTGAGGTTTATCCTGGGTTGGGAACGATCACCATGTCATTCGCGCTGGGAGCAGGGGACGGACGGGGGTGATGAGTGGACGGTTATGCTGTCTGCCTGTGTAGTTATGATACCTAGCCTCGTCTTTGGTCTGTTGTTTGAACAGCTCTGTGTGTGTGTTTTTTGCCTGGGTGCTACCAGCTGCCGTGTTTGGTTTGCCTTTCATCTCCTCGCAATGTCATAAACCCCAGGCATCATCTCATCAAACTCCCCGTCACCGCCTGACCCATCGCCATCCACACAAAAACAACGTCAAAAGGCAAGACAAGACAAGACAAGACAAGAGACGCGCCAGTGGTTATCACAATTTTTTTGTGATTATCTGAAGAGAGAAAAGCAATACCATCTATCCCCTAACCGTCCACCTCCTGGACCTTGCCAACTTCTCGGGTATGCTCTAAAAACTATGTTATGTATGAATATTTACCTTGCTGCAACTGGCTAGCAAAGGTACAGGCAAAGTGCCCAAGAAAAAAGGAAATAAAGGGGAAAATGCAAAGAAAATAGGAGGCAGTCGTCGGCCGTTTGGAGGTGCCATGGCAGTTCCCGTTATTGGTCTTAACGGAGCAAGGAGGTGAGAGACCCGTGGTCTAAGTCTCTCGCCGTCTTGTTTGCCAGGCGTCGGAAGCAAGCCAAACCCAAGCTGGTGTCCAAGCCGGTATGGATATCGTTGTCGAGGGTTGTGTCACCGAGTATCCTGAGCAGCGAGCAGGTGCAAGAGCTCCAGGCAAATATCGATGAACGGCAGGTGAGGCGAAGATCGAACTAGAGCTGGAAGTTGTTCTTTCCCATGTAATGCCCAAAGAGATCCATGGGCTCCAGTGCCCTCTCGGCATTCTTCACCTGGTCTCGGTTCCAGGACCGCGGCCCAGGACCGATCCTGGAAATCACGCAGTCCTCAACATCTGCCATCGCCGTCGTGTACCAAATGGCGTTGGCCTCGTTCAGCGCAATCCACTCAAGCTCCCTGGCCTTGTGAATCTGATTCGTGCTCTCCCGGGCACCTTCCAGGTATCGTTGAACACGATCCTCATCAGCGTCAGGATGTGCCTCTCTGAAGAAGTTGGCCATGATGACGTCCGATTTGTCGCTGTACATCCATGTGGCACAGAAGTGCTCGTACGGCTCGCACCCGTGGGTCCGGGGAGACGTCTGCATCTCTGGGTAGATGGGCGCCAGGGCCGGATGCTCGAACTGAGGGCCTCCCTCACGGTAGTCACCCTTGGGAAAGACCTTTCTTCGGAGCATCAGGCTCCGCCGGAACGAGACTGCATCAGGGCGAGCGTTGGAGGGCTCAGGCCAGGCAGGCTGTTCTCCCCGAGGCCCCGTGGTGTAGGCCAGCTGGTGGAACCAGGCGTAGTCAAGGTCCTCAGCAGCCAGTTGGGCGTTCCACTCCTCATCCCACCTACTCTCATCTAGGAGGTCGCGGAGGTTTGAGTCTTCGTTCACCTCGAGCCCTTCCGCCCAGAAGTCAATCAGCGCCTGGAGACGGTGGCGCATGTGACTGCACTCGGCCGTGTCGACAAACCGGTCCATTTTGCATGGCCAGCACTCCTTGGTGTGAATTGGGAAGAAGGCGCGCAACAGCATCATGTCGCAGGTGACGCACTTTTTCTCCCCCCGCCAGTAGCCATAGTTGAAGCTAAGGCCTCGGCTGGGTGCGTCGAAACGCCAGGGAACCTCGATGGGCTCGACGCCATCGCCACTGAGAGCCGCCATGATGTCGTCGGCAAACGCGTTCTTCGCAGCCTTCAACGCTCGGAAAGACATGGGCCCAGATTTGAGGGCTGCCTCGTAGACTGCGATGGCATCCCTTGCCTTGGTGGCCCAAAGGATATCCGGCCCGGGGAGACGGCGCAGAAAGCGCCAGATGGACGAGCCTTCGCTCAACAAGTCCATCCCCACTTTCTTGGCAAGTGAGAGGCACTTCATGATGAGTCCAAAGGCTGCCTTTGGGATATTGAATGTCGGGGGGTTGTGCGTAACACCAAAGGATCCCGGTGACTTGGACGTGTCCCGCCCGTTGAGCCCGTTGAAGAAGAAGGGCTGAAAGTCGACCTTGACGTACATTTTCCCGCCATCCTCCGAGTTGGTCGGGTGCCGGGCGATAATGTCCAGGAGCGGCTTAAGCTTGGTGAAGTCCATCAACGGGCAGTTGGAGATGCTCATTGTCTTGAGGTTCTTCATACTGCCAAAGATCATGTTCAGGATCTTGCAGTCCAGGAAAGGGATCTTGTCCAGGACGAGGTCCTGGAAGCTCATGCGCGTGTACATGAACCTCGTGACTACAACAAAATATTAGCCATGGCCCAGGGAAGGAGAGTTTGAAGGAGCTTGTTATGCTGAGATACTTACGCAGCCTCTCCATGACGATAAAGTCGCTGAAGTACGGAGTCGGGGTTACCGGGAGGCCGGACTCGGTGGGCGTCACAACAACTATGTGGCTGCGAAGCCCACAATCCTCCTCTCCCATGAAGTGAATCTCGTCGGCGAGATCCCGGAGCTTCAACTTCCTGGCATCCCAGACCTCCTGTAAAACGGGTCAGCACTGCAACCTGACAAACACACTGAGCAGACCCGAGAATGCTTACCATGTTCCCTGCAACCCAGACGGACGCCTCCCGGCAGGTGGTAGCCAGGGACATTATGTCCCTCATGCTGGGCTTGAGGTGGTTCAGAACACGCATGGCAAATTCCGGACGCCGCAGGAACTGGACAAGAGGATTCTCGGTGTTGAGATTCTCCCCTTTAGCCTTGTCCTCCAGAGATGTCTATCACACAGGTTAGATCTTGCTTGACTGCTAGGGGGGTTGTGGCTATGTGGCCTACCTGGAAGACATATGATGCCGGATAAGGCTGACGGGGCTGTCCCGACCGCCGAATGTCCAAACGCTTGTGGTAGAGAGCAAGCTCTCCAGCGTTCTGGTACACCTGCCTGAGGGGTTCCAGATTCTCCTCAGCGATGTCGATATAAAGAGGGGGGAGGCCGGCGCGGTTCTGCCTCTTGATCTCACGGTCAAGCAAGTCGCCAATTTCCTTGCGTGCCGCCCCAAAGGAAATCCAGTCACGGTTGTACCGGAAGCCGAGCTGGGTGTCAGACCCGGGGGTCTCAGATCGTGGAATGTCCATTCCGCTCTGTTCCTGCGTTAGTGATGACTGAGAAGTATCAGAAGTGGGGGTCAACTTACGTATTGGGGATAGAGTTCCCAGATCGTTGGAATCTGGACAGGTAGTTCCTCCTCCTTCTTCGTCTCATCGTCACTCCCCTTACCAGTGTCCTGGGTGGCAATGACGGTCGTGGCAGGGACAACCGGGGCAGGGACAACCGGGGCAGGGACAACCGGGGCAGGGACAACCGGGGCAAGAACTGTCGTGGCAGGGACCACCGGGGCAAGAACAACCGGGGCAGTGGTGACCTGGGAGACGGTCGGAGTTGGAGCAACCAGGGGCTGGGCTGCAGGGGTCGGGGCGGGGGTAGGGCGAGCCGGGGTGGCGACGGCCGCGGCAGGGCGGGCCGGCACGGCAACGGCAACGGCCGAAGTAGGGCGAGCCGGCATGACGACAGCCGGAGTGGCGCGGGCCGGCATGGCAACGGCCGGGGTGGCAACCGGAGTGGTGCGGGCCGGGGTGGGGCGAGCGGGCATGACCACGGCCGGGGTGGGGGCTGCGACCGAAGTAGGGCGAGCCGGCAAGACCACAGCCGGGGTGGGTGCCGTGGTCGGGGTGGGCGTGGGTGCCACGAGGGGCTGGGCGGCCGGGGTGGGAGCCTGGCCATTCTTGTTCTTGCGGTTCCTGTTCCGCCTGTTGTTCTTCTTGGCAGGGCCGGCGTAGGCACTGAGGTTGGGGAGGGTGGCGGTGTTGCCAGAGAGGACGTTGGCCCAGGACTTCATGCCGGCGGCGTCCATCTTGCTGTCGGTATTGTTGTTGTTGTTGTTGTTTGGTTGTTTGGGGTCTGGAGTGATGCTCTGGGCAGGCATGTTGTCAGTCGCCTGCGGCTTGCGTTTTCTCCATCTTCTCGCCATCGTGAACAGAGGTTGGTTGGTGCTAGAGGGTAGAGTGGAAGTGGAAGAGAAAAAGGAAAAGGAAAAACTTGAAAAGAGTTGTGATGTAGGTCTCAACGGGCAGTGAGAGGGAGATGACTCGAAATTTTGTCTGTTTGTTTGGGATTGGGGCAGGATGTGGGGGAAAAAGTGAACAAGTGGAAGGGACTCGGCTGAAAAGAAAACAACAGAAGGGGCCACCAATTCCAGGGGAAGGAGGGTCTGCGCCAACGTGGAGACTTTCCACGCGGAGCCTTCCCACACAATGGCGCCTCCCCATTCGGGAAATGTGTTGGTGTATTGTGGGAGGTGGAGCGGATCAGGGGCCGGAAGGAGGAGGACGGGGGCCGAAGGGGACGGGGGTGTGACGGGGGTCCAACAATGACAAACCCGAATAGAAAATACATACCAAAGCAGAACGCAAAGCCAAACTGTCGACGAATGGACAAAAAGCCAAAGCCGAATGAACCGAAAAGACTGAAAAGACTGCGAATACCGAAAATCACCTTTTTGGGCCGAAACAGTCCTCTGATGCGGACTGTGTGTGAAGAAGTGTGACGTTGGTGATGTTGGTCAGAGGGACGGGCTGAGGTTGTCGTGGGTAGAAGAGGGAGAGGAAAAGTGAGTATCGAGGTGTGATCTGGTAGAAGAAGTATGATGGAGAAGGCTGCTGGAAGCGAGGATGAAGATCAGGGAAGAAGATGCTTTCTGGGTAGAGGCTGGAAGGCCGAAGACTGTTGCTCAGAAGTGGGTGGTTGTGGGGAGGAAGTTTGTGGTCAAGGGGAGGAGGGAAGACCTCATTATATACCCTGGGGAATTCCTAGAAAGTTCAGAGGCGGGCCGATCTGATCTTTCTGGCCTGTCAGTGGCCAGAGTAAATCAGGTGAATGGGCAAGTTCGCAATAAAAATACGATATCGAAAGTTTGGCCAGTTGCCAGGAGTCGCCAGGAGCCGCCAGGTCTGATATCGTTGAGTTGCCAGTCGGGGATCCACCAGACCGACAAGAGTTCGCCGAGCCAGCGACAGCTCTTGAACAGGACCAACGGCACGTCCCCCCAACATGAGAAAGGCCCCGAAGTTGGAACCGGATACCTTTCCCTATCCAAATACGCCCTGAAGTTGGAACAGGATACCTATGTCTCGACCGACCAGGTCCTGAAGTTCGAACAGGATGCCTATTTCTCTACCGACCAGGTCCTCAAGTCAAAATTGGAGACGTCTGGTCTTGTCGTTCAGGCATCGCTTCCTTGGCAACACGTCTGCTCGGGCAACATGCTTTAGACCCCATTCCCACAGTAGTACGAGGCTTAAAGACACGATCCGTGGTCGTCAGGACTCGCTCCCGTCCAGATTCACGATTGTCGAGCATTCACTTGTCGAGCCCCGGCGAGCCAGTCGCCCGGCAACAGTCCAACGATCCATCTCCAGCAAACAAACTGCGAAGAGATGGAGAAAAGAGTGAATGTGATGCCCTCGTCGTGATGCGAAAGTCAAAACTGCGAAAAACACCCGTCCAGGCACTCTGGACGCCGTCCATGTTGACGTCGGCGAAACCCAGCCCGGACTGTCCGTGTCCAAGCACGTTCGCCGGAGGACCAGCATTCCTTCCCCGACAGCAACGGCTCCCCTCCATCAGCGCCATCCAAAGTTGACGACCCGTCAAGCGCGGCTTCTTCAGTCCGGTATCAAGCCCGTCCATCATCACCATGTCCATCGTCCATCGATGGGATCATCAAATACAAGCGACGGAAGATCGAGTTGACCCTCCTTCCACCTGATTGCAGGCAAAAGACTAACAGACACGACGAGACGTCGTAAACAGGCTGAGAAAATATGCCGTCCCAGTGTCCATGAACATTGACATTATCGCGTCCCGACAAAAACCCTGCGCGGTCATCGGCCCGGCCCGACGCCCGAGTCGGCCGGCATCCAAGCCCGGACAAGACGAGTCGACAGTCCTCCGAAGTCAAAGTAACACCGACATCGACAGACAATAAACTTTACAAGCTTCCAGTCGATTAATAAATACCAGCTCAGATATATCAGGGGGTGGTACACTCTTGCATCGCGCCTTTGCACGAGTCACCCCTGGTCGACAAGCACCCCAGATGAGTCGACACTACTGCCGAACAAAAGCAAAATCGACCTTTACAAACCTTTCTCGCCATCAAACATTCAGTCGACCAAGCCTCATCAATCTACAAGGGCGGTGGTTGATGTTGACCTTGACCCCCATCCCTGCTCAGGGGGTGGGGCTCAGGGGCTTGGTGGACCAAAACATAACATCAACACCACAGCAATGCGCCAAGCCCAATTCAGGGGGACGACTACATTGGAGACCAAACACGGGGAGGATGGTGTGGATGACATGACGAGGCCATGGCGTCAATGACAACCTCCCAGAATTAAAGGACTCGGGCTACCGAGTGTCATCCAGGTCCAAGTTTGGCACGGCACGGCATGCCATTGTCAACACCACCAGGTCCAAGATCATCAGCCCCTGAACGACAATCTGGAGCATCAAGTGGTGGCAACCAGATACACAGACCACAGCAAACTCACAACGAGAAAACCAAGAACACCAAGACCGCATGCAGACAACCACCCAGACCATCAAGAAACTTGAACTCACCAACCCCTCGATCATCGCCAACAACCACCAATACCATCCTCACCGAGCCCTCAGAAAGGAAACCCCTTCATCGACCAGCAATATCCCCACCCTTAAGTGTCGTCATCCCGCCCTCCCCTCTCCACGCCGATATTAACCCAAAAACCGAGACAAACCAGAGCCGTCGACAAGACGCAAGCATCACACCACGGCAGCATCTCCAGACACATCGAACCGCACATTAATCTCGACAGTCGAACCAAGGGGCCAAAACACCACCACCGAAAGAGAGGATGGGTAGCATCAATACTGGAGGCGATGCACATGCCGATAAGCCAATGGCACCCATCCAGCCAAAAAGTGACTTTTGGCAGCGGTACCTACCATCAGCAGCACCTCTTTGCTCACCGCCAGCTCAACTCGACTCAACTCAACCACGGCCATCCATACCTACAGACCAGCCGGTCCAGGGGTTGGTTCCCCGCACGACGCACCTTGGGGTCGCGTGCGCGAAGGAGCGTTCGAATGGGTTGTGCCACCACCACCGCCGCCAACGGCAGCGGCACCGTCGGCACCTTCTTGGGGATGGCATGGCACGAGACGGGCAGGAAGACGACCCCTCACATCAGTATGATGGGTCTTGTCTTGGTGTTTGGTTCACTTCACCCCAGATAAGATGCCACGGTTCGAGAAAGAGGCATGAGGAGGAGGAGCATGCACCAGCATGCAAACGAGACGAGACAGGCCATGCAATGCAAAGCCATCGTTACCTCTACCGAGCTGAAGACTCGGAGGGTTTGCATCTATTTTGCGCGGTGCCGCTGCATCTTTGAAGAATCCAGCAGATGCAGCCGCGGGGTGAAGGAGGGGCAGAGCAGAATCTCCAGATTTCCCACCACGGCATCACCACCCTAGAAACTGGTATACTAGAGGGGATTGGATATAACGGTCCGGTCAGTGAGAGATCTCGATCCCCCTCCAGCCAAGCGGGGAGCGCAGCCAGTGTGATCTGATCTACCACACACGACGATACCGAGAGCGGCAGCTGGATAAGAAATATGGGAGAGAGCGTTACCTCGCCCGGGTCATGCGACTTGCTGCTGCTGCTGCAGCGGCGGGCGATGGCGGGGCCCTACGAGAATAGACGGTTCCCGTCGTGCTACCTACGTGCATGCACCGGACGTGGGCTTGTTTGGTTCAAGCTGTGGTGGTGGTGGCTCGAGTGGTTTTCTCCGACGAGGAGGTTTGGGAGGTTGGATTCGGGAGGGGATGTCGTTGTCGTCCAGAGGAGAAGAGGTTGAGACTGAGTCACCCCGTTCTGGAAAGGCAACGTGAGCCTGCCCTCAAGGTTCTCGTCTGCGGGAAGTGGTGGGTGGGCATTTGCCGCCGCCGCTGTTGCAAGAGGTGGTTGGTCTTGGCGAGGGCGCTTACCCCACGTATCGGAGGTGTGAACCCTCAAAGCCTTGGGGGCGCGCGTGAAGCTTTTGATGTCGTTCAAGGGAGAGTGTCTGCTGAGCATGAGAGGACCAGAGTTGGAGATTTGGAATTGGGCATGGAGATAAGGAGTGTGGTGGTGTGCCACAGGAAACGTATCCGTCTTGACAGCCCCCATCTCTACCAAACCAACCTCCAAAGACCCCAAGATTGACAAACAACAAGCTGTGGTTCATGTCGTTGGCGCTCCCCGTCAGCATCAATGCCGGCACGCAGCACCTTGGCACTTTTGAATCAGGGGTCGACGACGAGCAAGGACGAGGCACGGTTGATTCCGTCGGCCTGGAACCGCATTGCGCTGGATCTCCCCGAGGCGCGGTTCTCACATGCAATACACGGAATGGCTTATCGAGAAGGGCAAGCCCCTCCTGCTGAGGCAGAATCCGGATCGATCGATATGCGCCGTCGTCGACAACGACGGGAGCGGAAGACTCGCGCGCCAAGACATGCATCGAGTCCTCTCCTTTCCCCGGCAGACATTTCCATTCCTCGCTTGTGTTCGAGGACGGAGGACGAGCCGTCGGTCTGAGACTGGTTGCTTGCCAGAGGCCAGAGAGAGAGAGAGAACAAAGAGCTTCCGGGAACGCAAGACAGAAGACCTCTGCCCGGAAACTTACCGAGACCGAGAACCCTGCTGGCAACGGCGGCATCCCGCTTGACCCGGCAGACGACAAGACGTGTGAAGTACGGAACCCCGATATAGGCAGATGTCAATCCACACGGCCATGGCAATGCAGCGACGTGGGAGTGGGAGTGGGAATGCGCAGTGCGTGTTTGACAGAACCAAAGCCAATCATGGCGCCATCGCGACGACGGGGGAGGGCTGAGTGGTCGGTCAATGAATTGTCTGGTGTCGATGGTGATGGGGACAAGCACACACACACACACCACGAGTCGAAACGTGACCCCACCACCACCCGGCACGACGACGACGGCACACACACACACTGCAAAAAAAAGGGCATCATGCGCACAAATGATGCGATGATGGTTGGGTGGGTGGACACACTCCTTTGTCGAGAATCCGCCGCCGGGCCGCCTGTGGGATGATATGATGGGCGGCTCTCAGGGAGATGGCCAACCGCGACGCCGCTGGCCGGTGACTGGTGAGGAGACGACGTGTCTGATGGATTGTTTGCCACCACAGGAGGATGAGGCAGCTCGAGATCTGAGATGGATGGTGGGGTTGGACCAAGCGGTGACGGCACACGTGAACTGCGTGGTGGGTGCACAGGCGGGCGCGGTGCGGCAGCCCATGAGGCTGTCTGAAACAGCTTGCCGTCTGTACGGAAGCAGGGGCCAGCATTCCAGTGGTGAGGATGGAATCCAGCATCCAAAAGGTCAACCCAACCTGAAGACGGAGCCGCCTCTGGTGACTGCAGACCTCGGAGGGGGGGAATTGTTGGGGGTTTTATGGCCGGGGACGGAGCGGTGTGAAATGAGGTTGCGTGACGGGAGGATCTCGTCGGTGCGAGTCCGGCCCCCCGAAGGTTCGTGAGCGAGGCCGAGCGTCGACGATGTTGTTGCTAGCGCCCTGAGATGTGGGTGACTCCGAGATGTGTTGCATCGCGTAGGCTTGGTGGAGTCGGCAAGGGGGAGCAGGGAGCAGGGTCCATTTTTATCGTCGGACGGTGAGAGAAGCGACGCCGTCAAGTATTTTTTCCCTGCATTGCAATCCTGCGGGTAGGTTCTACTGTGTACGCAGTACGCAGTAGACGCTGAAGATGCACCGACGCAGCTGCAGACACCGGACGAGGCAGTGTGGGATGTGGGAGAACTGGAGTTCAAGTTCAAGTCAGAAGATGGACAGACGGCCCAGGCCCCAGGCCATCACGCAACTGTCAAAAGAATATCCCGAGCCTCCCCTGTTGAGAAATACATGCGAAATAGGTACTCCGTAATCCGGTGATATCGTCCTATGCCGGGTTGGACCGGGAATCGGCACCGTCACGAGGGACGGAGATCGGCCCCCCACCCGGCAAATGGCCATGCGCGGTCATGAAAACTCGGCGGGATGCCAATGGAAGCGGGTGGGTGCTTGGAAATAAGTGGTGATCGCGATGCGAGGCTCGAACGGCGGCCAGATTTGAACGAGCAGACGAGGTTGAAAAGCGAAAAAAGGTGGGAATGGCGGGATCCATACAAATTGATAACGTCTGTCACCAAATTTTAATGGGTGGGGTCATGTACCAATGGTCGACGAACCCACACCGGGACATGGAGCCTGATGCACCTGTAGACGCCGTCGGCCGGCAGAGGGAACCAAGGGAGCCAAGCTCGGGGGATTGTTTTATTTTCAAGAGATACAAGTCAAATTGCAGGACCAGGACGGATAGATGCATCGCCATCTGTTGGAATCTGATTTCATGTCAACGAGTCGGTCAGTCGCAACATGACAAAGTCAAGTCAAAGGTGTCAGAGTCTCGACGAGTCGGCATGCTGTTGATGGAAAGAATCAGACCCACCAGGTCCTCAACCAAGAGCCCTGATCGACAAGACGAGAAGGGGTCGTTCTTTAATTAAGCTACCCGACCCTCAAGTCACATGGGCGCGTGCGGCAGCGAGAGGGCCGCCCCAGACCGCCCCAGGTCCCGTCCGCTTGCAGGTGGAATGCCCTGGAACCGACAGCGGCTGCGTGGCAGGCCGACCGCGGGTACTTGGGACACAAGTACCTGGCCCGGGTCCATCTCTGCAGCGGGAGACCCCAGAGCGATGCGATGCACGCGGCGCACTGGGCAGCCTCTGCGGCGTGCGCAGGTGAGCTTGGAGCTTGGCTTGGCTGCTTGTCGAGTGGCTGCAGACGAGCGCGCATGTCGAATCCAGGATCCTTGTCCAGAAACGGTTGAAGCAATTTCGTGTTCTCCCAGCAACTGGACATTTTGCGCCTTTGTCTGACCAGCGGCTGGGCGAGCGTCGTTGCCCGTCTGCCACCTGGAGGCTGGCCACTGCCACCTCGTCGCCCAGCAGAAAGGCTTGATGAGTCCGCTTCGGGCTTGGGCAGAGGCAGCTGCCAGCCCCAGGCCCCAGGCCCCAGGCCCCCCCCCAGGCGCCTCCCCTCCCCCCCTTCTCTTCGTCCCGACCCATCGTGGACTGGGACTGGACGCCCGGACCACCAAGCAGTCCGTTCCCCTCGGGGGTGGACTCTCGCTGTCAAGCTCTTGCCGCAATAAGTACCCTTCGTGACCTTCGCCGGACCGGTTCCTGCCCTTTCTCCCCTTCTCTTCCCACCCACCAGTCCGCCATCACCGCGTCTCGAAGACCAGTGCCGAGCCTCGAGCCTCCTCGTTTCTTAATCTCTCTTCTCAGTGATACCCCAGATACCCATTTCTTTTTCACGTCTCGTCTCTCTTGATACCCAGCTATCCCCCCAGCTACCAAACACACACACACCACCCGCACCAAAAAATCAAAACCACACCAGCATTCACAATGGCCGATACCACCAAGCCTGTCGAGACCGCTCCCGTCGTCGCGGAGCCGGTTGTGGAGACCAAGCCCGTCGAGGAGACCCCCGCTGTCGCCGCCGAGACCCCGGCCCCCGCTGCGGAGGCGGAGACTACCCCGGCTGTGGCTGAGGAGGCCGCTGCCGCGGCTGAGGAGACCAAGGTGGAGGAGAAGAAGCCCGTCGAGGAGGGTGTTCTTGCGCACAAGGCTGAGGGTGCCGGTTTCCCCAAGTAGGCGACCTGCGGAACAAAATGCAGAGTTTTCACAGACTAACAAACGGGAAGGAACCTCATTTCCTCCAAGAAGCTTTTCTGGTTCGGCTCCGAGCCCGTCGACCTCAAGGCGCACTCCACGTTCAAGGCCGACAAGGTTGCCGACGTCGCCCACCACGTCCAGGCGTGGGCCGCCGAGACCGGCAAGGGTCTCCTCTTTTTCGCCGAGAAGGACAAGTCTGCTCCCCAGGGTGCCGTCCAGCTGGTAAGCCTCACATTTGAGAACCAAAATTCATTGCAACGCATCTAACCCCACTCTCTAGGCCGACGCTTCGGAGCCCAGCACCGAGGGTGCCAACAAGTTCCACATCACCTCCAAGGGCCACAAGCACACCTTCAAGGCTGCCACCGCCGCCGAGCGCGATGCGTGGGTTGCCGAGCTGAAGGCCAAGATTGAGGAGGCCAAGGCTCTCGCTGCCTCGGTCACCGAGTCGGAGACCTACAAGAAGACCCTCGAGGCCCTCAAGCCCGCCAAGAAGGAGGAGAAGCCCGCGGAGCCCGTCGCCGAGGCTGCTGCCGCCCCTGCTGTCGCTGCCGAGGAGACCCCTGCTGCTGCCACCGAGACTGCCGCCACCGAGGCTGCTGCTGAGGCTCCCAAGGAGGAGGCCAAGAAGGAGGAGCTCGCCGTCGAGGAGCCCAAGCGCCGCTCTGCTAGCCGCAAGCGCGCCTCCATCTTCGGTAGCGTCTTCGGTAAGAAGGAGGAGAAGAAGGTCGAGGCCGCTGCTGAGCCCGAGGCTGCTGCCACCGAGACCCCTGCTGTCGCCACCGAGGTTGCCGCCGCTGAGATCGCTGCCGCTCCCGTTGAGGCCGCTGCTCCCGTTGAGACCGCCGAGGCCCCCAAGGCCGAGGAGAAGAAGGAGGAGGTTGCCGAGAGCAAGCCCGCTGTCGTCAAGCGCCAGAGCCTGTTCTCCAACCTGTCGTTCGGCAAGAAGAAGGTGGCCTCCCCCGAGCCTACCCCCGTCGCTGAGGCTGCTCCCGCCACCGAGGCCGTCGCCGAGACTGCCCCTGTCATCCCCGCCGTCGAGACCACCGAGCCCCTCTCGACCGATGTGTCTTCGCCCGCCACTGTCCCCACCGAGACGGTCGAGGCCGCTCCCGCCACCAACGGCGAGACCAAGGAGGTGAAGACGGAGAAGCGCAAGAGCTCGCTGCCCTTCCTCGGCGGCCTCCTCTCCCCCAAGGAGAAGGCCACGACCTCGGATGACGAGGCTGAGAAGCCCAAGTCGCCCTCGCCCCTGTTCTCCAAGATCCGTGATACTATCAAGGGCAAGAAGGCGGTCAAGGCCGACAAGGAGGAGAAGACCGAGGAGACTGTTGCTCCCGTCGCCGAGGAGGCTGCCAAGCCCGAGGAGGCCGCCAAGCCTGCCGAGGTTGAGGCTGCTGCCGCCCCGGCTGCCGAGGAGGCCCCCAAGGCCACCCCCGCGGCTCCCGTTGTCGCCGCCACCGCTTAAATCGCACATGTCGACCAAGCCCGCTCGCTGATGCCAGCGTCTCACGATTCACGAGGCCGAACTGATGACGAAAACCCCCATTGAAAATAGAGCGAACTCAGCACCACGGAGGATGGCGAACACGCAACAACCACAAGCAACAAAGTCCTGGTTGGCCGGAATCGGATCTGCATTTCAAGATACCCTGCCGGCATTCATTGATTCCTTGATACCCTCATTGAGGCCAGCGGTGCGGTCTTTGCATGACGGCCGCCGCGCTTCGGTTTTTCCTTATTTCCTTTTTCTCGACACTGTTTTTCCTTACCGGATACCTTTGAGATTCCCCTCTTGCGTTGGCTTTTGGTCTCGATCGTTTCTGATCTCTCGGTACATGAAGGCTGCGTATTTCCGGTGTGTTTTTTGATACCCAAGTATACCCCCGCAAGAAGGACAGGTCTCGGCGGGGTTCCGAGAGGAAGCCCGAGGGGTCTGTTTGTGGTTGGAGCTCTTGTCGGTTGGAGGAGGGGATGGAGGAGGTGTGAAAATGGTGTGGGAGGAGGAGGAGGGGATAGAGGATGGAGGTAACAAGGAGACGGTGGGATCAGGAGGATGTCGTGGTGTTGCAAAGTATTGGTATCCTGTGCCGGCACCTATAGCTGGGCACAAGGGCCAAAATACTTTCTAATAGCTAATAATAACCTCTGGCGTGTTGAGTTCGCTGTATACTTTTGTTCTGTTTTGTATGTTTGTTTTGTCTGTGTCTTTACTGTCGGATGTCGAGATGTGTCGAAGTCTTTTTTCTTTTTCTGTCTCCTCTTGGGGATGAAGATTCCGGGGCTGCATGTCTCGGGTGTTGTCGAGTTGGAGAGACGGTAGAGTTGGGGAAGGGGAGCCGACGTTAGGCGCTCTCCGTGGCCGGTCCAGGCCCTCACCCCACCGGAAGCGTCCTGAAATGCGGAGGTCGTCCCATCATCATGCAAGCTCCCCCCTCCACCGCCGCGACGTCATCCACGAGGCCAGCAACAAACTGCCCGGCTCGCGCGCATCCAGCTCCTTCCGGCGGTACCGGCAGACGTTTGTCCATCGCCATCGCATCGCATCACCATCCCGACACACGTCCGGTCCCCTTCCCGTCCATCGGGAAGGCAATGCAAGAGTGTGGTGTCGTCGTCGTCTAGACCTTTGAGTAACAAGAAGAAGAAGAAGAAGACGCAGACGAATCCAATTGGAAGATCCCCGCTTCTCCGGATCCTGTCCCTCGGCTCGTCGCGTGCCACCACCCGGGCTGGGATACAGCGGGACCACCATGGCCTCCCTACAAAAGACACTCTTCTCCTCCGCATCACGAACGGCATCGTCGCGGTTGCAGTTTGTAACAAGACGGAGAGCCCTGCCGATATCCATCCCGCTAATTCTCCAACTCCATCCCTCGGCACGATTGGCATCAACCATGGCTCCCACAGTACGATGACCTCCTCCCCCCGGTCGCACCGAGCACCACCTAACCTACATTTACAACCACAGCTCAAAGACCCCTCCCTCTTCAAGAAGGACGTCTGCTACGTCAACGGCGAATGGGTAACCGCCAAGTCAGGCAAGACCTTTGAGGTCCACGGTACGCTTCTCCCTCCCCCATCTCATCCCTTCCTCCCTCACTCACACCCCCCAAAGATCCCGCCACCGGCGACCTCATCGGCACCTGCCCCGAATTCTCCGCCGCCGACACCACCACGGCCATCACCGCCGCCGACACGGCCTTTGAATCCTTCCGCCACACCACCGGCCGCCACCGCTCCAAGCTCCTCCGCGCCTGGTACGACCTCATGGTCGCCAACGCCTCGGACCTCGCCACCCTCATCACCTGGGAGAACGGCAAGCCCACGGCCGACGCCGCCGGCGAGGTCACCTACGCCGCCAACTTCCTCGAGTGGTTCTCCGAGGAAGCCCCCCGCATCTACGGCGACACCATCCCCTCGTCCACGCCCGGCAACCGCGTGTGGACCCTCAAGGAACCCGTCGGCGTCTGCGGGCTCATCACCCCCTGGAACTTCCCCGCCGCCATGATCACGCGCAAGATGGGCCCGGCCCTCGCCGTCGGCTGCACCGTCGTGTGCAAAGCCCCCGGCGAAACCCCCTTCACGGCCCTCGCCCTCGCCGAGCTCGCCCACCGCGCCGGCATCCCGCCCGGCGTGGTCAACGTCGTCACGGCCCTGAACAACACCCCCGAGGTCGGCGAGGCGCTGACCACCCACCCGACGGTGCGCAAGATCTCGTTCACCGGCTCCACCCCCGTCGGCAAGCTGCTCATGCGGCAGTGCAGCACGACGCTGAAGAAGCTGTCCCTCGAGCTGGGCGGCAACGCGCCGTTCATCGTGTTCGAGGACGCCGACGTGGACGCGGCCGTCGCCGGCGCGCTGGCCAGCAAGTTCCGCAGCTCGGGGCAGACGTGCGTGTGCGCCAACCGGATCTACGTCC
Source organism: Podospora conica (assembly GCA_030685255.1). Lineage (NCBI taxonomy): Eukaryota > Fungi > Ascomycota > Sordariomycetes > Sordariales > Podosporaceae > Podospora > Podospora conica. Next base: position 166,541 of record MU839416.1, on the reverse strand, counting down.
AGAAAGGCGTGTACGACGAGTTCGCGGAGAAGTTCGCCGCCGCCGTCCGCCGCGACTTTACGGTGGGGAACGGCTTCGATCCCAAGGTCACGCACGGCCCGCTGATTCACCGGCGCGCGATGGACAAGGTGGACGCGCACGTGCGGGATGCCGAGGCCAAAGGCGCGAGGGTCGTGTGCGGTGGGCACCGGCTCCCGGGCGTCGGGGAGAACTTTTTCGAGCCGACCGTGCTGACGGGGATGAGCGGGGAGATGGCCATGGCGGAGGAGGAGACGTTTGGGCCGGTGGCGGGGCTGTTTGCGTTTGAGACGGAGGAGGAGGTGGTGAGGTTGGCGAACGCGACGGCCGTGGGGTTGGCGGGGTATTTTTTCAGTAGGGATTTGGCGAGGGTGTATAGGGTCGCGGAGCACTTGGAGGTGGGGATGGTGGGCGTGAATACCGGGTTGATTTCGGATCCGGCGGCGCCGTTTGGGGGGGTTAAGGAGAGTGGGTTTGGTAGGGAGGGGAGCTTGTATGGGATTGGGGAGTATCAGGTTACGAAGATGGTGACGTATGGGGGGATGGGGATGCCGTTGAGGAAGGAGGCGTGATGGGGGGGGTGTTGGGGTGTAAAAGTTTGGGGGGGAGGGGAGCGTTGAGCGTATCTTCGTTTGGGGAGGGGGAAAAGTATAGCAGGGGATTGTTGTTGTTGGCAAGATATCATGTGTGCCTGGCAGGTCGTGACATGTCAACAGACTAGCTCGGGACCGTGGACTCCACCGTATCCAAGAAAGAGTCTCATCAAGTTGACATGGCTTGTGGTTGATGATTTGACAGATCGAGATGATGCTAGGTATGGGTGTCTCATTCTCTGGCTGTCTGTCGGTCTTATCATATGCCCGGGAAAGAGCTTGAAAGGTCGAGATTCGAATAATAGCAAGTGGCCATCCCCTGTGGCTGGAGCGAGTCTGTTCCTTTACCGTGGGATTTTGATGACAATGGTACCCGGGTTATCCCTCATACACCCCTTACGTGGTATCGATGGAAGGGGTGACGTGGGTGTTGGGACGGGGGTCAATGGGGTTGGGGGGTTGGGTAGGGATGGTGTTGCTGTCAAGGGGAGGATGGGAGGGTGAGTGTTGGTATCCTCATGTAGGTGTGTTTTCTGAGGTCCGGGGGGTGCTGTGGGGGGGGGTGACGAGTAGGTGATGGGAGTGGGTCACTGTGGGGGTCAGTGAAGACGTGGGGTGGTGGATGGGGATGGGGCGGTGGGGGTCTTGAGGGGGTGTTTACATCATGATGGAACGGGATAGGGGTTGTGGGTTGGGGAGCCAACAATCGTCCTGGAAACTAGATGAATGACTCGGAAGGGAAGAGTCTTGCGTTGTCTTCATCGCCGCCATCTCACACAGCCAACTCACCCTCACAAAAACCTGGCGACACCACGACACAAAAATGGCATACATAGACTCTCAATTCGTTCGTATCCCATTTCAGCAACCGACCGACCTCGGTCCCGACTTTCACCCCTTCGCCCCCGTCTTGATCCCCGATGCTCCGTCAAAGAGACCCCCCCAACTCCGTGCAGTCAGTCAGGCGGCCATCGAACATAACACAACACAACACACAAAGAGATCCGATCCCATCTCTTGTCCACGCCCACGCCACGGCGATATCCGCACCCGACCCTCCGTATCTAGGAATAGATAGACCGGCCGTACCCGCTCCCCTTTCCATTCCATTCCACACACCCAAAAATACAATGACGACATTTTCGTCGTCGTCGGTCGTCCCAAGTCCGCTCACCACCACCTCCCGACTCCCGAGTTGGGTTGGTTCCATGCCTCTCCATGATGATATGACACGTAAAATAAAATAAAATAAACAGAAAGAAAATTAATTAAAACCCCCGTAATAGCCCCTCTATCGATACTGCCCCCTCAACGGCAACTTCCTATCCAGCGTATGAAACGCCTGCGTCCGCGGCGTAAACGGCACGGGATGTCCCCTCGGCGTAGTCGGCTGCATCTCCAACACCCCCCCACCCTCCTTCACCCCACCGCCGTACTCGTCCTCGTCGTCCTCATCAGGGATGTCCAGCTCCGGGTTCGGCATCATGGCCCACACGGCCAGGCCGACGTTGGCGGCGTAGAGCGCGAGCATGAAGATGGTGGCGGCGAGGGTTCCTTTCGCCATCATGCAGTTGTTGACGGCGGCGCGGCCGTAGGGCCGCGCAATGTCGCAGCCGTGCTTGATGAACCACGGGATGGCCGACGGGTAGCGCGGGTCCAGGTGGTCCGGCCCCATCTGGCCGTAGGTGCTGACGGCGTAGAGGGCCGTGAGCGTCAGGCTGAGGACGAGGCCGAGGAGCGGGTAGTAGACTTTCATGATGGTCATGATCATCTTGCCGAGGAGGGTGAAGAGGGAGACGATGGAGATGGCGACGTTGAAGTTTGTGAGGCTGGGGGGGGTCAGTGACTTGTTGGTAGGAGGGGGGAGGAGGGGAGGCTCACGTCTTGGACCAGACGAAGGGGATGGCGGGCAGTGGGCGGTGGTTGGCGTAGGCGTAGAGGAGGATGTTGGGGCTAGAGTTGAGCTTCATGTCGGCGCCGATGCGCCAGAACTTTGTGCGGAACAGGTCGGGTTGTTGCACGCCAAAGAGGACGAGCAGGGCGATGACGCCGGCGAGCTCGGGGAGCATGCCCCAGTACTGTGGCCACTTCTTCCTCCATTGCCGGTGCAGGAGATAGTATGTGCCAATCATCCTGTCGTCGTGTCGGGGTTGTCGTCGTCGTCGTTGTGCCCTCGATTTTGCCGGGAGTCTGCGGGGGAGGGCGCGCTGCGCGGTATATCGGCCGATGTGGCAGGGGGTGTCAAGGATCGACGTCGGGTCCGGGTCGTGGGAATGGAATGGAGTGGTCCTGCCAGTGGTGGTGATGGTCCGGGTCGGCACCTTACATTGGTGTTGATCGAGGTGAGGTCTCTTCGGGAGTGTCGTCGTCGTCGTCGTCGTCGTCGATGCGAGTGCTGCTGGCTGGCTCGGGTTGGGGAATAAAAGAGGGGGGCGGCCGAGGGCGACGATTTAAGAGACCCAGGAGAAAAGACTGGCGCCGAGTGCGAGGTCGCCCCTTGCCGAGTAGGCTGAAGATGCGGGTGGCAGGTCAATCACCCACACACGGCCAATCGGAGGCACGGAGGGGTATCACCGCACCGGCGTGTAAGCGCCCGCCGTCCGCCAATGGCCGGCCGGCGAGGGCGTATCGCGGGCGCCATGTTCCCCTCGAGCCCCCCAAAGAGTCTTGTCTTTGGCCCAGACAGCGGTATTCTGAGCCCACAAAGGCCTGTTTTTTTTGTCGTTCTTGTTCGTGTCGAGGGTTCAAAGTCGAAATTGGCCCCCATTTTTGTTTTGTATTCTTCATTCCGAGATGGCCGTGTCGCCCGTCGCCGGTCCCTGGCTGTTGTCGGGAGATGCCGTCCCCTCCATACCCGCCCAATGGACAACCCAGCAGACCAAACAGTGCTGGACTCGTACTGTCGTCGCAGGCGCTCACATGTCCATGGCTGCACGGCGAGGCGCTGGACCAGCCGGGACGAGATTGTGACGGACCCCTATCACGATTCCCTTTTCTTCCCACGGGCAAGATGGCGACCTGCTTGCTTGACGGCTTGCACAGACAGGTACGGGACCCAGGACGAGGCCAGTCCATACCACACCGGGCACTGGGCCGTCTTGGTCTTGACTCTTGCCGTCTTGGAGGTGATGGTTCAATCAATGCTTGGCCGTCGATAAAGACGTGGCTGCGGGGTAATTTGGGAGAGGAGGGAGGACGGACAGAGAGAGATGGTCCGAGCTCTGTCCTTTTCTTTTCTTGGAAACCACCACCACGGGTCGACAACCACTTTACAACAAGCCAAGAAAAGATTCCAGGTTCCATGGACCATGATGACTGCATCCTCACCCTCAAAGTGCATGGCACTCTGATGGCACTCTGATGGCTGATGGCTGCCGAGTGCTGACTGACGGCAGAGTTGTGCGCAGCATGTTTTGAGCCGAGAACTTGAAGAGGGCTTCCCTTTTTATCATCAGACTGTACTCGGTCAAGGTCGATGGAATTGGATGCATCATGGAATCATCCACCACCCCAAAAAGAGGCTGGATGCGAGGACGGACCGGACGAGACTGGCCGGCTCCAATGTTGAATGCCGCGATCGAATCGCCAACGATCGCTTTGCCGGTGCGGTTACACAACATCTCGGCCCCCAAGCCCCCCCCCCCGTCGACGAGGTCGGGGTTGGCTCTGCGGGACCTCAAGGCTCAGCCAAGTTGTCAACGGCTTCGGCCCGGCGTTCCTTGGATTTCCTGATGATGGCCACCACCCCACCTCGAGATCTGACCCATCTATTTTCTGGTGAGAGCCTCCAGCCAGCCCGACCAGAAAGTCAACATGGCCGACTTCCTGTACGTTGTCGGCGTGGCTTTGACGGACCAGGTCCCGTCCAGTCCACCCCCAGCCCCCCAACCCCCCGAGTACATCCGACCAACCGGTACACTACCGTTCGCAACACGGCATCATGGCCCGACTTGGTCCGCAGGTCTGTTTTCATGGTCTCTGGAACCGTGACCCGCGGCGCGCTGTCCGATCCGGGACCGCCTCTTTCCCAAACCATGGCCGCTTGCATCGGGCAGAGAGCATCGCCGCGCGCGCGAGCACTGCAGCAGCAGCAAAGGTTCGAGGTTTCAAGACATCCTGCCCCACGAAAAGTACCAAAAAGAGGAGCAACAAGACGAAAGCGAAACGGCTGACGGAAAAAGGCTGCGTCCCCGGTCGGGCAACGGTCTTTCCCGCGGGCTCCTCTGGGGCCCAGGGCCCGGGGGGAAGCAAACGGAGGGCATGGGAGATGGGAATTGACAAATTTCCCTGTTGCGGCTGATGGGAATTCCGGCCCCTCGATCCAACATCAGGCCATCTTCACTCGCCGACCAGGCTTGCCCCGCCATTGTTGGCCTCGCACGCCTTGGTACCAGCCAAAATCGGTTCTGGGGGAGGATTCGACCCTTCCAGAACGCCCGATCGACACAATCGACAATGTGCAAGGCACCGTTCAGGCCAACGGAGCTGTCCCCAGACGGCTCGGGGCCGACTCCGTTTTGTCGTGGCCCGGCCGGCATCGACTTGCATCCCGGCGATGATTGCTCGGTGATGGAAACCCCGAGTCCCCTCATCCTTCGGTGTACATCTCCTGATCAACCCCCCCTGTGGGAGCAGTGAGTCTCGTCTTTCATGCCATTATTGTCAGAAAAAGCTGAGATGATCCAGCCCTCTCTGTACAGTACATGGCACCGTTATGGCCATGGAAACGGATGACAACCGGCGCCATCTCGAGGACCACGCATGCTCTCGTCCGTACTCCGGCACATGTTATGGGTTGTCGTCCAACCAGCGGCCACGGTCCACTGCTTGGTTCCGGGATTCGCGGGAGTCCCTAGTCTCAGTTCTCAGACTGGCTGACCGCGAAGTACCGCCACCTCGTAGGACTACGCCCCACGTCGACAAATGGCCTGTGCACACATGTGGGGCGGCCGCTTCGCTCCGTCAGCCAGTCTGAGAATATCGCGAACATTTTGGCTTCGGTCGGTTACAGCGTACCGCTAAACTAAAATTTCGCTTAAAACGTTCCCGACCGTAGTTACGTAGATCCTTACAAATCGCCTATATACGTAATTTTCCTATATATACTAGTATACTGCGATTCTCGTAGTATATTTTTTATTCTGATTACTCCGCTACTTCTCGCTTTAGAGACTATAGAGTAAATTTCTTCGGTTAGCTTTTACTTAACCCGACGACGACGACCTTAGACTATCGTAATTACTAAACCTTACTTAGGTATATAACCTATACGCTAAGGGTATTAAAGTTTCCCTTATCCTTAGTATTTATTTTTATATATAGTCCTATATATTATCCCTTTATACTAAGTCTTTAGGTATTATATCGCCTAAACTACCCCCCTTATATCCTACTCTATAGGCTAACTATATACTTATTATTCCTCTCTCCTACCTTTAGCTCTTTTAGTTTTAACTTAGGAAGGCCTTTTATCCCTTAAAGAACGTTTACTAATCCTATACCTTTAGATATTAACCCGATCGATAATACTACTAATATCTATACCTTATAGTATAAAAGTAGACGAACCTAAGATATTACTATTTACTAGAATCGATAACCTAGAGTATGAAGACTTTAGGTATAATAGAAAGCCTTTAGATAACGAGTTTATAAATAGTATTAGAAAATTAGTTTAAGAAGTTACCGAGTTAAGTAATATCGACCTTTAATATACTATTATCGATACTATTACTAACTAACTTCTTAATCGATAGAAGGCTATAGATATCGAATATAGGTAACGTAGAACGATCCGAGATAGTTAGCGGGAGTTTATCTATCGTATTATCTTCCGGGTAGGGGATACTTTACTTATTACCCGTACTAGATATAGAAAGAGTATTATCTTTTAAGCCGTATATATACTACTCCTACTATACTTAGTTATACTTTAAATTATCCCGCTTCTCCGACTCGCCGCCGAATAGAAGGCTATTATCGAGGGGTTTCTAGGGGTAAAGGCGATTATTATTAATAGCTTGACGGATAAGGTAAGATACTATATTTACCTAACTCCTAGACCGTACCTAATATCTTAAATAGATAACCGAGTTAGTAGAGTAATTACGTAACGGGAGGTTTACTTATATTATTACTAGCCTTAAGTAGCTACTCTAGGACTTCCTCCTTTAAATACTAAGGGCCTTTTAGTTTAATACCTGTATCGGGTTTATTAGTATCGACGAGTATTATATTATTTCCTAATAGGAGGACTTTCGACCGGATTATATCGAGCTTAGGGAGATTCGCTTTATTATCCCGAATATTATCCTATAGTTCGCGTATACTATAACCCTTATAACGCCCGATAAGGTTAAGGTATATAGGCGAATCGGCTTCCTATAGAATACTAAAGTTATCTGTAAGAGTATTAACCGACTAGAGGTCTCGATAGTACTTTTACTTATTAAGGTTAGTTAGTTAAACCGGTACGAAAGGTTAAAGTACTTCTATTATTTAGAAGTAACCGGGGAAAATATCGGTATTATACTAAAGATAATTATCTATATCGATAATAAGGAGGCGCTTATCGATATCCGAAAATATCTAGTACTATATCTATAGAAGTTCCTCTACTAGGCCGACGAGACTACGATAGCTAGTACTCGAAAGTATATAGCTATGTAGACTACTATCGCCCCTTTATCTAGTACCGATCCTAAGTCTACAGTAAGTACCTATACTATAGCTACCTAAGCTATAGGCGCCTATACTATAGGCTTTCTCCTAGGCGCGATAATCCTAGGACCCGACGTCGATTATTTTCGGATAGTATTATCGATAATAAGGAGGTACGATACCGACGTTTATCCGATTAATTAGGATTATTTATACGAGGAGTTTCGAAAACTAATGTTAGTTATCCGAATTATACTTATAACGGTATCGCTTAGTATAGGTATAGACTTACCTAACGTATGGCGCGTTATCTAGTACGGGATAGTTTAGTCGTTCGGGGTTAATAATCTAATATAGCGATTTAAGCGCGCCGGTTGCGATAGGAAGCCTACGGTTACGTATTTCTTCGCGGCGTATTAGTAGTTTAACTTAATAGGTAATAATCGGGTAAATATAATAACCGATATAGGTCGGTCGGATTCCGAACCCGCCCCTACTAAGATATCTAGATAACCTACCTTCTAGTACTTATAATACCTTTAGTCGATAATTAAACTAAGCCCTTTTCGGTTATTATAGATATACGATAACGGTTATTCTAACGATAATATAAGTATTAACTCGTAAACCTTATATACATCCTCGACGTTCGTACTTAACGATATATATTAACTTATATACGTTAATATCGATAGTATAGATAGGCTCCTCGACGAGGTATAGCTATATAAAAAGGTTAAGGAAGGGAGATATAGGTAATTCGACGACGATACTACTCCCTATAAGTAGACTACGACTATATTAACGGAGTATAAGGTATACCGGAAGGTATACCCTAAGATATAGGGGGTAATTAATACTATATATTTCCGCCGGGTAGTACTATAAGTTCTTTAGTAAGACAAGCTTATTAGGTATAACCGGACGAGTTACTATAACGCTTATTATAAGAATCTCGGTAGCCTCCCTTTAGTTAAGATCCTAGTACCCGTACCTAAAAGGCCTAGTAAGATAAGTAAGATATATCTTATTATAAGGGTACTTAATAACTTCGCTAAGCTTAGAGTATATAGGATATAGTTAAAGTTCCCTCGGGTATAAACCCCCCTTTTACTAGAGATATTTATACTAGAGAAAATACGAACCGCTATCGCTTAAAAACTTAGGACTAAAGGTATAGGATATCCGCTATTAGTAGAAGACTTTATAGGAAAGTATTTAGAGATTCCGGACTAGATATACTAGAATATAAACTAGGATACGTTATTTAAAGTATTATCCTCCGCGTTTACAATACTCGAGGACGACTAGTAAACCCTTAAAACTACGTCGGCTAAAGCTAAAGAAGCTAAGGTTACCGTAAAGGCTACGATATCTACAAATACTACTAACGCCCCTACTTCTAAAGGGCGGTCGACTATAGTAAAGAGGCGGTTAACTACGACGAAGGTTAGGTCGGTATTATTAACTAATATAATAACGTAGACCGGGATTAAGCCTTAGGGTATAGTACCTACTCTATCTCTTATATATAGTAATATACCTATACTATTACTAACGGAAATAAAGGTAAGACGCGGTCCTAGGCGTCTACTTAAACCGTAAGGAATATCCTATAATATAAGGTAATATATACCGGTCCCGAAGCCTTTTACTCTATATATATAGTAACTTATACCTAGGATACTTATCGGTCCAACTACGGCTATAAGGTTTACTATTAGTCTCCTCCTAGGTAGCTCGTCTACCGGGACGCCGATAACCGGTACTCCTATAACGTAACTACGGTTTAGCTTTAACGATATAGCTTTAACTCCTAGTACCCGGCTATAGTAGTTACTACGGGTAGACCCGGTAGTAACGCTATCTCGTCCCTTAACCCGGTCGGTCTTTATAACTCTAGGTACCTAGCCGTAGCGGTTACTACTAGTAGACCTGGTAATAACGCTATCTCGTCCTATAACCTAGTCGACCTTTATAAAGAGGTAACGCAAGTCTCTCGGGACTAAGCTTCTACCGAAGAGGTAGGTATACCGTAATTAGTTATAAGTAAAGAGATACCGGGTATAGGTAATAGGGGGGTAGTTTATTATTAGGGTATAGGTCGAGAACGGATAGATAGAGGGATAGGAAGAGAAAATTAAGAAGGTTATTTATTATTAGGGTATAAGTTAAGTATAGTTAGGTAGAGAAAATTAGGGGTAATAAATTATAACGTAGGGTAGTAGCTTTATATTTAAGGTCGTGTTTTATTTATTATTAGGGAATTAGTTAATAATAGAAAAGAGAAAGTTAGTAGGGTAAATTATAAAGGCGGATAATAGTAGAGTATAGGGGTATTATATAGGGTAGGGTTAGGTTTGTTAAGAGTTAAGTAAACCTTATTATAAGCGAGCTAATTAACTAGGAAAGGCGATATCGGTTAACCGGGTCTAGCCTAAGGATTACTACGATCGCGGTACGAGATCCCTAGTTTATAAAGGTATAAATTAATACTAAAATATTAATATTTAAAATAATATAAAAGCCTACTTATAAACCGCCTTTCGACTACTACTTATAAAAACCTACGTAAATCTTTATCCCCTTATTAGCTAGGACTACTAGTCTACTTTAAGGAGGGAGCTTAGACTACTTACCTAAAGGGGGTATATATTCTCGGAATTTACCGTTTCTAAATTCTAAAACTCTCCCCCGTAAACTTCCGACTACCTCTTCCCTATTAAACTTACTTTTATTTACGTAGATCCTTATAAGTTACCCCCTCGTATATAGTAATACTACCTTCCTCCGCGGCCTCGGCGTATTTACGTAAGTACTTATAAGATAAGTCCTAAACGTACTACTACGGGCGTTAAGAAGCCGATAACTACCGCTAAGAAGAAGAGGACTACCGGTAGTATATCTAACTATAGTCCGGTTAGTATAATAGACCGAGACGGGATACCGGTTCCTGGCTCTACTACTATTAATACTAAAATTACCAGGTACCTGGTTAAGGAAAACGTCTATATTAGCTATTACGTTACTAAGAACCCCGATTGTACCCGAAGTAATACTATCCCCTTTGCCGGGTCGGCCCCCGACCCCTAACTTTAGGAATTTAAAGTCCCTAGGATCGAGTTTTAAAGACTACTACCCGATTCGAACTACTCTAATACCTTTTATACCGTATAGTATAATAACGGCTAGTAGGTTAAGAAAATACTATTAGTAGTCGCTAGATAGGCTAATACTCGGAATATCTTTACTACTATAAAGGGACCGGACGCTAAGATCGCCTAGTATCCTAAGTTTTTTAGCTAATATACCGGAGATAGCTCGCCTCTAATATACTTCTCGTATCCGTTCGAGTTATTCTCGAACTAGTAGACTCGAAATATAAAGGAGATTACTATAGATACTAGAGAAAAATATAAGAAGGCCCGGCTCGGAAAAGGATAAATATTCGCTTATATTATATAATAGGGCGAGGGAAAAGAGTATAATACTAATTAAGTTTAAGGGGCGCTCGGTTATAAGACGAAATATAGCCTTATATTCTAGACTAATACTAAATATAAGTATAACCCCGACGGATTATAAGTAGTAACTTATAAGGGCTTATATAAAGAAACTAGTAGGTAGTTACTTATAAGGACTTACGTAAATCGATTTTTTTATATAAGTTCTTATAAGTAGCTACCTATAGTTTATCGTACCTCTCCCCGCCTTACCTAATCGGAGTAGTAGGTAGCTACTTATAAGGACTTATATAACTCGATCTTATATAGGTCTTTATAAGTAGCTACCTACTACCTACTATACTCTACCTTAATCCTAACGTTAACCGATTATAGGTACGGGTACCCTAGGAAAAACTATATACTTACTAAAAGGTCCGGATACCGATTTACCTAACGTTAATCCGCTTTTACCCGGTAAGACTTAATAGATAAGTATCCGCGGTATAGTTAATAAAGCTTAAGAATTAATATACTATCTTTATAATACCTACTAGTATAAGTAGATATATAAGCTCGTAGATAGGCTAGCCTAACGGGACGGAAGTCTTAAGCTATACCTTATTAGAGCCGGCGATATTTATAACGACTATACTATTTTCGGTATCGACCCTTATTCGATTACTATCGATATAACCCTCGCCGTCTACGGACTCGCTTACTTTAAGTCGATATTAGATAGATTTACGCTCGGCCCTAAGCCTCGGTATACTTAATATCTAGCTAATAACGAAAGTAAGATATAAGGCTTTAGCTTCGATAATTAGGTCCGCTAGGGTTTTTATTTCTTTACTTTCGCTTTACGCCGGGAGATAAGTAAGTCTAGGATTTTTTTAAACTCGCCTTCTAAGGTATTAACGGGTATTTACTATAGAGTTTTCGACGATATTATACCCGCCTCGGTTAATAGTAGCGGTAGTAGCCTAACTAACCCTAATAGTACTAACCTAAGTAACGAATTTTATCTTCGAGTAAGGGAGATAAGCCATACGACTTAGCGTTCTGTAAAGGGTATATTTACGGATAACGAGTTAATTAATAAGATAATATCTATTAGGGGGTAGGCGCCTTTAGATCGAACGGTAGAAATCGTCTAGTATAAACTTACTAATTCGGATATATTAGCTTAAAAAATCTCCCTTCCTAGTAAGGACGTAATACTACGTTATACTATAAATTAATTTACTAGTACCGATAATCCGAGGTTTACCCGTCCCTATTATATCCCGTTAAAGGAATTCTTAAATACCGTACTTCCGGGATTTTTTAAATACGATATAGATATCTAATTATTTAATACTAAAGCCCTACGTATTACGAACGGAATATAGGAAATTATATAGATCAAAGACGATATAGCCCGAACCGATATAGCTTTAAAGCTTTCTAAGTAAATCGTTAGCTCCGTATCGAGGAGATCGTTCCTAAAGAAATCGTACCCGTTTATAAAAAGGGTTGGAAAACCTTCGTCGCTTTCGGAAGGGTAGTTTATTATATACGGGTTATAGTTAATAGGCCGTCTAGATATCCCTAAGTAGGTCGCTTTCGAGACTACCGACTTTTCTAAGTTTGTTAAACCGGAAGTTACTAGGCTTCTAGACCCCGAGCTATAGGACCTTCTAGTATTTAAAAGGAAGTATACTTAAGGGTAGGACTAAAAGGTTACAGGAAGTTTAATGGAGAAGGTTTATAAACCTTACTAAGTTATAGGTAAGTTCCCTACTTTATTAGTTAGTTAGTAGTAGTAGGGTAGCTACTTATAAGGATTTATATAAGATTAAGTTATATAGGTTTTTATAAGTAGCTACCCTACTATTACTAACTAACTAACTAACGAACCCTTATATTCGAGGTAAATTAACTACCTATACGATAGTTGTAGCCGCTTATTATCTTCTAGAGAGGGATAGGACTAGTATTTAAGTAAATAACTATAATATCGGGATAGGTAAGATACTTATATTCTTCCTAAACGTCGAAATTATATAGAGGTAGGCCGTAAGAAACTACTAAGAGAACCCCCCGGATTATCCCTACTACGCCTTAACATTAGTTATTATCCTATCTAGTTTAGTTATATAGACTATAGAGACTAGTATAAATAATTTCGGGTAGATAGATATCTACTAGTACTACGGAACTAAGAATACTTTAAGTAGTATAAGTCCTATTAAGGTTATCGAGGCGGACGACTTTAACTCGTTTACTAAGGTATATTATATTAGATATTACGACTTAGACCTAGTTAAAACGGTAATCGTTATATCGATAGAAACTTAGTACTCTCGCCTAATCGATAAGGACGAAATTGTTATCGTTAAATATAAGAACTAGGTTTAGGTATACGATACCTTTAGTCTCCCGAAAAGGGCTCTTAGTTCGGTTATTAGCGGTATTAATAAGAAGTAAGCGCTTATCGATAATAGTATTCCCTTCGATATAGACGATAAGTACCGAGACCGGGTAGAGGAGCTTATTAATACTTACTCCGATATATCGATAGTTAAAGCTAAAACTTATTATAGATCGTTTATTAAGCGGTTTCCAGTATAAGTCTAGTAGGTAGACTTATAAGGACTTATATAAATTTCTATTCTTATATAGGTCCGTATAAGTCCCTACCCCCCTTATAACTACCTAATAATATACTAACTAAGGTATAGCTAGGGTACCTTCGAGCTTTCGGGTCCTAATATTTACGACTCGGACGATAACGAAGAGGAGGAGAACGAAACCTCGAAGCCTACTAAAAAGAAAAAGGGTAAAAAGAATAACGATAATATTATCGAGAAGGATAGGTATATCCTATATATAATAACTAAAGAGGAGTTTAAGTTCCGGATTATTATCGTCGATAAGGTAAGTACTTTTCGAAATCGAAAGGGGTAAGCTTAGTATATCGTTTAATTTATCCCGAAGTTTTACCTCGGCCTTTACTCGGCTATACTTACCTATAACTAGATCGAAGACCTATAGGGTTTTAGATTATTACTATTTATATATAGTATTCTAGTCCGACTTTATAACTTTAGCTTATATTCCGTTCCTATATCTAGGACCGAACTACTTTAATAGGAACTTTATTTCGACGGTAATACTCCGAGAGATATTATTACTAATTAACTAAAAGCCGATTCGCCGGAGGTTTAGTAGCTTAAGACTATACTAAAGGAGAATAGATAGAAGTTTTAGTTTATATTCCCCGATATAGTCCGTAAAATCCTCGGCGGTATCGAGAACTTTAGGCTTACCCGTACTATTATAGAGAACTAAGGCGATATAGTATAGATCCGACTCCTAATAAGTAGTACGATCTAACTTTTAACCGAAACCGAACTATTCTTCTCCCTAGGCGATAATCTAAACTAATACTTAATCCGAGGTATTAAGTTTAGGTTCGTTAGTAAATACTAAGAGTTTACCGTAACGCGGACGGATATACTTATTAAGTCTTTATATTAGAGTAAGGGTAAAGATACGGATAAGGATATTATACTTAGAGAGTATAGGAAGGGGCTTAGCTAGTTCGAGGCCTATATAGCTAATACCTAGGGCTAGCGTATACCGGGTTAAGATTATATAAACGCCCTAAAGTAGAAGCTAAACTTTAGCCTACTATGCCTCGCGAATTATCTCGCTTACGATTACTACGTATATAACGCCTACTTAATTAACGATACTATCGGGAATACGACCGATCTCGAGTTTAAGAGGATACTAAGGGAGGTATTTTACTTTAAGGCCGCCGAATGCTTAAAGGAAGTAAAGGGGGATAATATTAATATCCGTTTATATATTAACGGTAATAACCTCGACCTAGTCGACTTATTCGTAGATATATTTACTCGCGATACGGGCCGAAATTTCCGTCCGAAGGAGAAGCCCGGTAAGAAGTATATCGCGTTCGGTACCGATATAGTTAGGGTAATCTATAACGGAATATTCGATAACGGTATTAACTACCTTTAGTAAGTAGTCGAACGAAATAGAGTTTTTAACCCGAGTTTGGATCTATAACCTAGAATCGAGTTTATTTACTCGAAGTCGCTACTTTAGATATACCTTATCGGCTAGGCCTATAAATTAAAAGGCGAAAAAGGAGTTATTATAGTAAACTTACCGTAGGCGTAGAGGTAAGATTTAATTCTCCTATTCCGGCCGAGATTAGTCTTAGCTATATCGTACGGAGGGACTACTTATAAGGACTTATATAAAAAAAAAGTTTACGTAAGTCCTTATAAGTAGTCCTTTTATAATAGTACTAGTATTATAGATATTTACTAATAACTTTACTTTTAGTTACTCCCTCGCCTACCTACGCCTTATAGGCTTCGATACTAACTAAATCTACGCCGGTATAAGTCTAGATACGGTAAAGGTCTTCGACCGATTTAATAACCCGGATAATAAGATATAATTCCTCGTCCTTAGTACGTAGGTTTTAAGTATAGGTATTAACTACTATATCTCCTACTAGAACGGATTACTCCTCGGTTAAACCTAGTCCTTCCTAACGCTAAGCTAGGCTATTAGTCGTCTATACCGTATCGGTTAAAAACGCGTAGTAACGTAGAACTTCGTACGTATTTATAATATAATATATATATACTACCTAGAGTAGATAATAAGAAAGGTATATCTAAACCCCGTTAGCGGTAGTAGTAGGGTAGCTACTTATAAGGACCTATATAAGTAACGACCTTACGTAAGTCCTTACAAGTAGCTATCCTATTACCGCCGACTACTTATAACTCCTATAAACGGTCGACTAACAAGTATAGTATATCGATAAGATTATAATAACTAGCCGGAAGAATATTAGCCTCGATAATACCCGTCTCCTTATCGCCTACGAGATTAGTAAGATTAAGTTTTCACTCGAGTTTAACCTTTACGCCCTAGTCTCTTACCCTCCTAGTACTATATTCGAATATTCCGATAACCGTATAATAATAATCGGTATATTTTACTCCTATATCGCTTAACTCTTTCTCGCGTTACCCTATATCGAGTAGGATAAGGATACGTTCTTAAAGGATCCCGCCTAGGATAACTTCTAAGCCCTTAATAATACACTACCTATCCTTGGTCCTTTCTAGTATAAGTAATACGGCGATAAGGTTTATAAGGACATTAGAGCGGGTAAACTACTCGTCTAGGATACTATTATACTAGATAAGTTAATTACGTAAGTATCTAGCGTTAAGACTACCTAAAGCGTATTAAATAAAATCGTCTATCGCTATACCGACCTCCTTTTAGGCGAGCCGATAACTAGGGTATGTAAGGCGAGGTATACTAAGCTAAGGGAGTTCGATATCCCTATCGAGGAGTAAATCGCCTACGACCGCTTATATCCCGAGCTTAAGACGCTAACGAAAAAGCCTAAGGATAATAAGCGCCGCGAAGAACTTATAAAGAACCCGGTTTAGTCTTTTAAAAGGAAGAATATAATTAACTTAAAGCTAAAGATAGACTCGTTTAGTATATCTATAAAGAAGTTAAAGCTTAAGACGGACGAGAAGCCTTCGGACGAGGCTACGATTACCGGGGAGAGGATAGATTTAAACGTTATAAAGTCAGCGCCTACTACGACTAAAGACCCCGACTTAAGAGGATTTATATAAGAGACTTATATAAATCCTTATAAGTCTTTATCTACCGAGTAGTTTACTATACCCCTAATACTTAACCCCTTAACCTTAGCGACCTTAACCTCGGCGACTAGTTTACCCGATCCCGTTACTAAGTAGTCCGTTATACCCCCGATACCTAACCTTTTAACCTTAGCGACCTCGACCTTAGCGATTAGTTTACCCGATCCCGTTACCGAGTAGTTTACTATACTTTTAATACCTAACCCCTCGATCTCGGCGACCTCGACCTCGGCGATTAATCTACCTAATCCCGTTACCGAGTAGTCTACTATACCTTTAATACCTAACCTTTCGATCTCGGCGATTAGAGACTTTAGCTTAGGAGGGTTAGGATAGGACTAGTTTATCGCGCCCTTAGTACCCGATACCTTTAAGTCGATAAACTCGACCTTAAACTTAACGACCGGTTAACTTAATAATAAGTAGATAGATTTAGACGTCGTAAAGTTAACGCCCTCCGGTACTAGAGACTTTAATTTAGGAGGACTTATATAAGGCTTTTACGTAGATCCTTATAAATCTTTATCTACCGAGTAGTCCGCTATACTCCCGATACCTAGCCCCTTTAATCTAGCGACCTCGACCTTATCGACTATTTTACCTAATATCGATTAGATAAATATCGACGGTCCCGTTAAAGAGGAGGATAATACTACCGCTACCGATAAGAAGTGTATGGTAAAGCCTAAGCCTAAGGACGATAACGAAGATATTACGGACGGTAAAGGTAATAAGGGTAATAAGAGCTTATCCGATCCTTTTACTAAGGATAGTAGGGATAATAATAGGTCTAATTACGGTAGAGAGGGTAGAGAGGATAGATCTAAGGATAAAAAGATTAGGCCGGTACCGGGTAGGAAGGGTAAGGGGAAGAGTATAATATCGAAGACGTTACCTACTAGTAAGAAGGTTACTACCGGGAAGGGTACTACCGGGAAGGGTACTACTAGGAAGGGTACTACTAGGAAGGGTACTACCGGGAAGGGTACTACGGCTGCTACTATAGCTATAAAGCTTACTACTACTTGGAAGCTTACTACTTCTCGGAAGCCTATTAGTCCTCGGAAATAACTTATTTAGAAGCTTACTAATATTCACGGTACTACGAAGTAGGGAGATACGGAGGATAGTTAAGTATAGAGGATAGATAGGTACGGAGGATAGATAGGTATTAATATAGGGTAGTATATATAATAAATACGATAATTTCTATATACTTTCTACTTATATACTATACTTAGTATCTATAGTTATTAACTCTTATCGTTAGTCTACGCCTCCTAGTTATTACCTACTAGTTCCTCTCTATACCCCTCTCGACTTAGTACCTTATTATCCCTGTCCTCGCCTAGGTCCTGGAGTAATAGTATAGAAGATATTAAGGTACTAGATCGTACGTATTTCGTATTAAAGTCGTTAATTTTCCCTTATATTAAAGCCTCGAGTCTAATACCAGATACCTTAAGGGTAATGTAGTCCTTCGACTCTTTACTATACGTACTGCCCGGTATAGGCGGGGGTAGGCTAGGGTTAGGGGTTAATAGTAGTCTTAGGCCGTTAGTATATCTATTATAAAATAACTATAACGTATACTCGGTAATATCGTTAGTCGTCTTTAGTATTATATACTAACCCGATATATACCTACCGAAATTGTCTTTAACCGATACCCGTATAGCTTAGATAACGGAACTAATAGTAGATAACCGCTTAAAAATAATACTAACGTCGTAGGTAGAGTTTTTGTTATACTTAATATAGAAAGCGCTAATAGTATTAGCGTACTTAACTACGAGATCGATCGGCTTAAGGTTAGACCCCTTAGTAGTAGCTTTAACGAGATTATATCGGAGGATAGCGTCGATTAGTTCCTTATCGTAAACCTTACTACGTAACAACTAGGAGAGGTAAAGTATCTCTAGCCTATATTAATACCCCCTACCTTTAAAAAAAATAGCGGAAAGGAGGGGTATAACCCCTTTAATAACGCTATAGTCCCTATACCGGATTACCGTAGTTAATATTAAAAGATAAGAAATAATATAAAGGTATCGGTATTAGTTACAGTACCTGTAGTCGATATAGGCCTCTTCCCTAAGGATATTAGGTTTATACCTAAAAAGTGCCTCGTAGTTAAAGAGCCGGGCTCGAATAGCGATAAGTATATCGTTAAATTTACCTAACGGTAGGGCCCGGATTATAGATCGGACTAGCGTTACCGTATAAGGCTTACCGTTTATAGTAGGTAGGAGATCCCCGCTCTCGGCTATATCGTAAACAGCGAATATAAGGATACGAGCGTTAAATCTATCTTTTAGGGCGCGTATTCCGTTAAAGAACTTGTATTTAGTTAAGGTTATCTTCTTTTCGCGCTTAAGACCCTTTATATCTTATTCTATTATAGGTTAGAATGTATATTATACTAACTTAATAAGGTTAAGTTAGATATAAAAGAGTACTAGGATAGGTATAATCTAATCCTTCCTTTCGTATATACTACGTAACTCTAACTAGTTCGAGATAATATACTGGTTTAGTATAGTAGTAAGATAGTCGCCATATAGGGGGAATAGCTAGTCCGACGGGAAGTCGTTATCCTGTAGCCCGAGGATAGTCTTAAATAGGGTATCGTATAGTCGATAAACGCCGGATATCTCCCCTTCGTTTTCTAGGATAAATAGCGTCTATATAATATATATCTTTTTAGATCGATAGCGCTTTACTATTAAGAACTTAACGGTAGTAAACCGGATAAACTCGGTATAGTTATTAGCTTCTTAGGTCTTAGGGTTATCCTTATCTTCGTCTAGTAACTAAAAGATATATCCGAAGCTAGATAAGATAATATAATTAAGGGCCTACGTATAAAACTTTAGCTTTAGGGTAAGGTACTTAAGAACCTACTCCTTCTTAAATATTTAACCCGGGCGCTACTAGTTCTTTATAAATAGTCTAGGTATATTAGGTATCGTTATTAAAAGGTAGGTCGTCTAGTTCTCTATCTTATTAGCCTTTCCTTTAGTAACTACTATAACCTTATCTATAAAATTAAAGTTATCCTATATAATAATAAGACTAGGGTCTTAGATAACCCGCTTTAGTTAAGTCTACTACTACTAGTTAGATAAATTATAATAAAAATATAAAAGCTTACTTTAGTATCTTCTATAAGCTTCTTTATTATCCTATTCGTTACCTAGTACGAGGACGAGACCCTAAGAATAGATAATATCTCCTAGACTCGATAAGGGATACCGGACGTTCGAAAATAAAGGCTAAGAAGCTAAGGGAGGAAGTTAGCCGCTTAGGGAGTATACCCCGACTAAAGGATCGAGATAATTATAGCTATACGTATCTTACGTAGCTCGGATACTTTATATATATTACGTAGGTTACTCTTTTTAATACTCGATAGTTAATCCGCGCGACGGTACCGAAGAAGTTTAGTTAATAGGTTTATTAATAAAGGCGCGGTAGACTCGATAGGGAGCTAGATTTAATTTACCCTTTCCTAGATATACTCGGCTCGAATCGTCTCCTTAATAGTCGTTACCGGTATATCGTTATCGATATTAGGAAGACTAAACTATATATATATACTACTCCCGACGAGAGAGTTAAACTCCTTTTATAAACTTATCTCGAGATACTACTCGACCTTTACTATATCCTCCTTAAAGCGGATATATATACTATTTCCCTTTAGATACTCCTTAATAATAAGGTCGCTTAAGGCTAAGATAAGCTAACATATACAATATACTATATTACCGCGCTAGGGGTATATAATAAACTCCTTACCTATAACGGCTTATAGTTTTACGAATATATATAATATCCGAAGGAAATATTATAAGTTAAATCGCTACTTATATTTACTACGGAATAGTTAAAACCGTCTCTAGCCCTATATTACCTAAGTATTAGTCTAAAGTACAAGTTCGTCGTTAGTAATATCGTCCTAAGGATTAAGGGACTTATCTTCTTAAAGGTCGCTAAAGCCCTACTTTATATCTTCCTCTTCTTCTACTTCTTCGAGGAGATAGTCGAGATCCTCGGATGTAATTAACGTTAACTTAGAGAAGATATTCGCTAAGTAGGGTAGGCGGGTAGGTATCTAAGGGGTTATCGGTTCGCGGCGAAGTTATAGGAGCTTTAGTATTATATTACCGGTTTAGCGACCGCGTAACGTAAGAAGAGAGGTAAAATCGAAGTTAGATATATTTATATTTAACGTTAGTATATATAAGTTATTGTAGTCGTAGATAGTAGTATTATAAGACTACGGTATTTACTATTTAGTTTGGAAAAGGCGGGGGATAGTTTCGTAGGTATTACGATATATTACGTATGTACTACTATACCTATTTTACGGTATTAGGTATTGAAATTTAAACCGTTAACCGACCGAAGCTAAAATGTGTATACTGGCCTTAGACCCTCTGGCGGTGTTGTATATAGGTGGTTTTTAATTAGTTAAAAATGTTAGTGGTAGGAGTGGGGTAGTTGTACCGCCACGGGTCTGAAACTGAGACTAGGAGTCCCCGTCCTGTCTGTCTCTGCTTTACATTCCTGTCGTCCTCCCCCTTCCTCGGGAGTAGCTAACCTTAGTTGCCCCTAGACAGCCCGGGAGTCAGTTCCCCTAGCTCTATACCTTTTTGTCACGTGCCCAGCACGAGCCCCACATACTCTCATTTAGCTAGCGAGCTATAGGATCCTACAACGAGGATCCTATATCAATCAACTAATTCATCAACCAAGTCTTTACACTCTTACTACGCCACTATTTACGTATGTATCTTACAAGTGGTACGTTCTACCGCGAATCCTAAACCGCGTAACCTATCCGAGGGCATACGTCGATTTTACGAAAAGTCTAACTCGGATTAACGCTAGTTATCCCTACGAGTCCGACTACCTACCCCTAAATCGAACCCCGTCGACCCTTATCTTTGGTAGTCGACCGGGTCTCTATCCTCTTAACCTATCCTATAGTAACGAAGTCTTTACGAACCAGATAACTCTATAGGTTTAACTAAGACTATCCTAACGTTATTACCTACGAAGACCTTAAGTACGTATAGATCCTTAACGGTATCGAAGTACTATACGGAGATGTAGATCCTAACGAGAAGGTTTACCCTATAGTCTAGATAAATAACTACTAAACGATTATCGGCGTCCTCGGATATTAGAGAAAGTAGGTAATATATACCGTTAATACCTTCCTAAACGAGAACTCCCTACCTACTGCGTTAAGATAATCTATAAGGTAAACTCTTATCGACCCTGTATATAACCCTACGGTATTTAAAAACCCTAAAGCTTTATTAGGTATAGTAGCCGGTAAGCGTTTTAACCTTAGTTTCTAATTCCGAAACCTACCTATCGACCTTAGGTAAAGTTAATTCGGCGTTAATCTAGGACGAATTAACAAGCCCCTACCGTTCGATAAAGAGTTAGAGTCGTCCTTTAGTAGCTTATTATTAAACTCGCTACTAAACCTATTCGCCGCGTTAATAAGTAAACCCTTATAAACTAGACGATAGGTCCCTAACTATATATACGACTAGTAAGATACTAAAGTAAACCGTAGACTATACCGTTAGTAATATATAATATCTAGTAGTAGTAGTTTAGTAAGCGGTAACGCCTCGATAGGCGGCTTATTAAAGGACGTCCTTCTATATATTATAATAGTAGCTATAATAGCGGTAAATACTATCCGGGGTAACGGTAATAACGGTAACGGTAATACGCCGGCCCTTAAGCTAGTTAATATCGGCTTCTTTAATCCGGGTAAAAAGTCTACCGAAAACCTAAATATCGTCGACGACGGTAAGACGTCTATATATGTAGATATATTTACGTTTACGGATAGACTTAAGTATATAACTAATATATCGCCTAACGGAGAAGCTTAAGTACGTAGGGCGTAAACCGTATACTTAAAGGGTCCTATACTTAAGTAGTATAGCTATATACTCTTTACTGTAAATAGGGAGTTACTAAAGATAGCCTATGTAGATATTATCTACGTTAAGCTAATCGAGCGATTTAAACTATTGTTATCGGAAGCCCTAACGAATATTAAGAAGGCTAAATATATACTTTAAGACGTTTACTAATCTAAAGATATCCTAAACTACGTATAGTATATAATCAGGGACGTTAAGGGTATAAAGTTTACCGACCGTAGTTAGTTAATTACCGCTTTCGATTCCTTCGACGCTAATATCTAATCCGAGCTATTATATCCTATAGAGACTATAACCCTCGACGCCTTTATAAGGAATATCCGCGACCGTTAGCTTATAATCTAAGCTAAGGTAAGGTAAAAGTAAGCCTAGGCGGTAGCCCGTAACTAGTCTAGTAGCTATAATCGTAGTCGTGGCGGTTTATACTTATAGTAGTAGGCCGTTAGCTATTTCCAGCTATACCGCTCCTAATAAGCGTATAGCTATCGCGGAAGCTATAATAACCGTAATCGAAGCGGCTAAAGTAACTATAGTAATAACTCTGGCTATACTAACTAGCCCGCTAATAATAACTAAGGCTATATCGCTAATAATAATTAAGTATAGCTAACGTAAGGGTATACTAGCTACTAATTTTAGTAACTATAGTCTAACCGCGGCGGCTATATATAACCTAAGTTACTAAGCCTAACGCCTTCTACCCTACCCGGAACTACAAACTATAGTACGCCCTATACTATAAAAAACCCTTAACCTCCTACTAACCTCGTTCCCGAGAACCGTTACTTAATAGTACCGTTACCTATTAGGCCTAGAGCGTACTACGGTAGTAACCCCGAAGATTATAAGGAGTACTAAAGCCCCGAGGACTATAGCCTATAAGACGAAGAGCCTAATATCGAAGACTTCGTCGAAGACTTCGGTAGAAATAACGCCCCCGACGAGGAGAAGCGCTAAGGTATATTCGTATCTACATCGATCGAGGCGAAATATAAGTACTACGACGAGACCTTCGAGAGTAATAATAAGCTTATAACGTATATCTACGCTAACTACGTTTAATCCTATAAACTAAGGTATAAGGATAAGGCCTACGACGATTCTATCCGCGAGAAGTTCGAAGCTAATAAGTATTTCGCTACTTAAAACTACAGAGACGACGCCGTTAACGGAGCCTATTAAAGCCCTACTTATACCTTATACTAGTACTCGGTAGAAGATTACCCCGAGGATAAGGAGTTCTATAACGCTTATAAGGACTTCGCCTATAATATATCTATCGCGGATATATTAAACCCCGCCGGCGACTTAAAAAACGGAGAGCTAATAACGCGATACTAGGAGTAAAGGTAATACTAGTACTAAACCCTATATAAGGACTAGTACCCGTATAATCTATACTAGTAATCCCTATTATTAAATCTAATATAAACGCTAAGCCGTTTATAGGGATAGGATTCGGCTTCCGTATATAGTCCTACCTTAAGTTTTAGTTAACCCTAGACCTGAAAGACGTTAACTAAGAAGTTAATATCTATAAGGATACTAGCTATAGTATCTCCCTTATCGATAAAACCTTTTTATTATTATACTATCCTAATTTAGATATTAGAAAAAGAGCTACGCCTATCGTAGTACGCGGTATCGGAGAAGGGCGGTATAAGTCCGTAGACTACGTTATCTTACCTATATACTTCCGAGGGAAGACTTAAGATAGTAATACTCTAGCTTACGCCGCGTTCTATCGTAAGGTAATAATCGTAAACGACCTAAAGGCTAATATACTACTTAGAATAAACTATCTTACCCCCGAGAAGTTCGATATTATACTAAGTAAGGAGAAGACTATTATTAAGTTCTATAAAGTAAAGATACCTATAGGTATATACCGTAACGGCCGCCTAGTAAATACTAAGGTTACCTTAGTAAAGTATATAGTTATTACGCTATATAGTATAACTTAGGTATACGTCGACTACGCCGTATATTACGCCGACGGCTAAGATCTACTCTACGAGCTAAGGACGTTAATTAAGGTAATAGTCTACGTATATATCGTAGACTACTATATATAAGAGGTACTTATATAGAACGATTTAAATAAGCTAGTCGTTATTTACAGGGGTTAATACCTAAGCTACCTTAAGTCTTTCTCTCCCGAACTATAGGCGTATAGCGTTACTTATAACCCCGACTTACTAAACTACGCCGCGGTAGTAGCTAACATATCCCTAAAAGCCGAGGAAAGGCCTAAAGTCGATATCGAGGATATCCTAAATACTATTAAATACTATATAGGCGTATCCGTATATAACGGCGACCCCGGCGATACTGTAAAACTACTTAACTTACTCGACGAGTTCGTAAATATCTTTAAAGATACCGGATTCGTAAAACTTCCTAAAAAGGAGTAGCTTCGCGTATACTTTAAGCCTAATTAGTACGACCTTATAGCTAAAAAGTATAAAACGTATAATCTTAAAGCCGACGAGCTCGTAATTATATAAGAAACTATCTTTAAGTTAGTCCTCGCCGGAAAGATAGTATATATATGTTTCGGTATACTACTAATATTCCCCGTATTCGTAGTATAAAGAACTATACTAGACGGTATGAGGAAAGGTAGAATAGTTGTAAATATCTAAGGCCTAAATAAGATAGTACTCCTAGACGTATACCCTATATATTCCTAAGACGATATCCTCTTAAAGGTCGCAAACTTTAAGTATATCTTAGTACTCGACGCTATTACCTTCTACTACTAATAGCGTGTATACCCCGATAATCGATAGGCTTTTACTATCGTAATTCTAGACGGCTAGTATACCTATAATATAGTTATAATAGGGTTTAAGAACTTTAACTCGTATATATAACGCCAGATAGATATCCTCCTAGAGTATACTAACGTAGATACGTACTACGACGATATTATCGGAGCGGACGAGACTATCGATAACTATATTACTAGTATATAAGCTACCTTTACTAAGCTAAGGGAATATCACGGCGTAAGGGTAGCACACCATAGGGGGTTAGGTTAGATAACTATTGTTCGACGAGGGGTCGGAAGTCTAGGGCGCGAGGGCCGCGAGAGGTAAGCTCTCGAGGCGTAGGCCAACTCCCGACTACGTAACCTAGCGTTACCTAACCTAGGTTATATAACTATATAACTATAGACACTATAACTAAGGAGCAGGCAAAGCCTATAACACTTACCTCCCCTCCTCGGTAATTACGCCTTTATACAAATACTTACAAGTAATAGCTAAAGGCGTAATTAAGCCCCGTCTTCCTTTCTTAGGCGTATAAAGCGCCGTAGTATAAGTAAGGGCGTAGGTAAGCGTACGGAGGAACTTATCTCCGGCGTGGCGGAGGTACTTATACTAGTAATCTTCTTTTTCTTTAGCTATATAAGGGGCTTTCCTTTTCCTAGGTTCGCTTTATAGAACTCCTATAAGTCGTCGTCGTAGCCTTTTAAATCGTTAGCTAGTTACTATATTAGTTAATCGTAGCCGACCTATTTAACGAGGTAGTTTTATCGGCTATTATCGGCTTAGCCGTAGTCGAGGATCCTCTCGAAGGTATACTACTATTCTTTATAGAATTCGTCGGTCTATACTATCTAACGGCTTTAGTTTACGCGGACTTACTACTTTATTATATCTTAGCCGGGGATTTTACCTAGTACCTATCGGCGGACGAACTATATATAGAAGGTATTATTAACCTTTATATTAGCGGGGAGTTATAGCTAAACTATATATAAGAAGGCCTTAGTAATCTTAAACGGGCTTTTTTACCTAAGGGTAAGTTTCTCCGAGGAGCGGCCGGTAAAGATATTCCTTATATCGAGTATTACTTATTCGTTAGCTTTATACTTCGGAGTATTAGTCCGCTTAGTATTAGTATTACGCTTATATTAGTCTTAAACTTAGTATAAGAGGGTACTAACTTAGTCTAATATATTTTAGAAATAGTAAGCGATCTCTATTACTTTAAAGAACTCCTAGCGTTAGTAGGCGGAATAGTCGGGGGGATAGGGGGTTACTAGCTTTATACCGATCCGGGGGTTAAATCCGTAGTTAGTATAGAAGGGGTTTACTTTTATAGTCTCGGAGATTATATTATTACTAACGAATTCGGCGAGGAAAAGCTAATTAGCTTAGTTATCTTAGGACTATAAGATATAAAAGCGGAGATACTTTTCTAGCTTAACGTTAATCCTTTTAGTCTAGCCGTTAGTTTATAAGTAGAACGCCGATAAGGAGTAAAGGGTAATACCGAGACGCGTTAATAGAGTATACTAGAATATTAAAACAAACTAATTATTCCGGTCGGAGACGATAGTCTCTAAATAGCTGTAAAGGCTATAAACTCGTTATAGGAAGGCGTTTATTAGTTCTTCTACTTCTAAAGTCTCGGTAGCGATAAAGTATCGTATCTTAGTTAATTTATCGACGACTATAACGATATACTAGTAGGTATAGCCCTACCTAGTATAAGATAGTAAAAGGGTAATATAGTCGATAAAGATATCCTACTATAGGGAGAGAGGTAAGGGGAGAGGTTTAAGGAATCTAATAGGCTTAGATTAAGAAGGCTTTGTTTTAGTATAGATAAGGTATCTCTTATAAAACTCCCTTACGGAAGTTACGAAACTTAGTTACTAGTACCGGCGGTTTATTAGGTCTAGTATCTTAATTCGGCCGGGGTAGTTAGTAAACGTAAATACGTATATCCTATAAATTAGTTATAACTATAGGTTATAATCCTCGGGGTTTATAATTAGGTAGTCCTTATAATAAGCTTAGCCTTATACTAGTTTATACTTATTAAAAGGTATCCGGAAAAGGTTTTTAAGGGGTATTAGTTATCCTTTATTATTTTTAAGGTCTCTTAAGGTTACTATAACTTCGTTAAGTAGGGTAAACTTCTCGTAATTATCGGCGATAAGGTCGTCGATATACTTTAAGGTATCTAGGGTATAAAGCTAAAGGTTTACCTTTATAATAAGAAGGTACTCGTTACTAATATCGGCGGCTATAAGGACGAGGCTTATATAGTCTTCGTATATACTAAGATCGAACTTATAAGGGTTTATTAAAGGCCGGTTATAGATATAAAAGCGGTTATCGGTTTTATCGGTCGGTATATTCTCCGGCTTTTTACTAAAGGCGTCCGGTATAGTAACTAGTATACCGGGGCGGTACCGGATCCGGAAGTTAAATCTCGAGAGGAACTCCGACTATCTTATATAGTACGGGGTAAGTTACTTAGTTATTACGAAGATTTATAAGTTCTTATAGTTTATAATAATATCGAAAGTATTACAGGTCCCTTCGAACTCCGGGTATTATTCCTTAAGTACTTTAATAATAGTTAGGAGTTCCTTATTGTAGATATTATAATTATACTTTTATATTAAGTATTTAGTAGAGAAGTAGGTAACTAAATAAGGCTTCCTATTATCTCTGACTTAAAAAAGGGTACCGCCGGTACTTTAATTAAAGATATTAACTTTTACTACCGTTTAACGGTTTTAGTTAAATATATAAAGGGCGGAAGCTATAGAAAATACTATTTTAAGGGACTCGAAAAAGCTTTAATATTTATTAGTTTATTACTAAAGGTAATCCTTCTTAGTTAATTTATAAAGGTATTTAATTAAGCCGGAGAAGCTACGGATAAATTATCGATAGAAGTTAGCGAAGCCTAGGAAGCGTTATAGCTACTACCTTATTATTAGCGGCTCCTAGGTTATTATTACTACTACTTTTTCGGGGTTTATCTCGATACCCCTTAGGGTAATAATAAGCCTTAAGTATTTAATCTAGGTAATATAAAATTCGCTTTTAAAGAGGTCGATTTAAAGGCTTACCTCGGTAAGGCGTTTAAGGACTTCCTTAATATACTTAATATAATCCTCGAGGTTATTAGAATAGATAAGGATATCGTCGAGGTAGGCGGTAGTATACTCGTTAAGGATATTATAAAGTACGTCGTTAATATATCTCTAGAAAGTAGCCGGGGCTTTATAAAGGTTAAATAAAGTAATAAGAGACTTATAAAGGCCGAACCTTATAATAAAGGCTATTTTCTATTCTTCTCCTATAACGATCCTAACTCTATTAAACGCCGAGATAATATCTACTTTTATATAGATCTTAACGTTATAGATAGTATCGAGAGTCTTACGGATTAGCGATAGTAGATACCGGTTCTTAATAGTAATATTATTAATCCTACGATAGTCTTAGTAAATCCGGACGCTTCCGTTAAACTTCCTTACGAAGAAAAGGGAGGTTATTATAGCTAATATAGATAGGCGGATATTTCCTTTAGCTAAGTTATTATCGAGCTATCTTTTAATAACGGTAAGCTTTACGGAAGATATAAGTTTATTTTAGCTATATAAAAGTAAGGCTTTTAACGTTAGCTCGATCTTATAGTCGTAGGAGTAATATAAAGGAAGGTTCTCTACTTCTTACGGTCGGGCGATATAAAGGAGGTCGTAATATTTAACGGGTATTTTCTTCCTTATTTCGTTATCTATAAGAGAGGCTTTATCTAGCTTTATAAAGAACTAGGCGGCGTCCTTATCGTTAATCCGGCTTAGTATCTCGGCGTCCTTATCTAAAGTAATAAGGTTAACGAAGATATAGTCGACGAAGTTATAGTAGGGCTTAGAGAATACGGACTTCTAATAGGCTATATCCTTTTCGCCCCGTATAAGTTCCTTAAAGGCGTCTTCCGTTAGCTTTAAGAGTATAAAGGGTTATATATCGGTATAAATCTTAACGATAGCTATATCTAACTCGCCTATAGTAATCCGTATAGTCTTAACGCCCTTCTAGTATAAAAGGAAGAAGAAATTAGGGGTATTAAGGAAGCGGATATCGTTAAGGTCGATAGGCTTTAAAGCGTTATTATCCTTTTCGATAAAGAAGCGTTAAATAAAGACGTATTTCTTCATAGGGATCCGTATTATACCGGTACGTTTAACATTTTAAGGGATTATCTTAGAGGGCGGGGGAGGCGGTAAAGGCTTAATATAGGCTTACTTAGCCTACTATTACCTAAAGCGGACGGCTCTTTTATAAGTAATATAGCGGAGGTTAATATTATAGGGATCGTCTTCCTTTTTAAGGTCTTTTATAGTTAACGGTTTATAGTTAATATAGGGTAATACTTTTATAACGTAAGGGGTAAGTACTAAGGCGTTATAAGGAAGGTAGGTTAGGCTATAGTTTATAAAGGTTAAGTTTAGTATATCTTAACTAACGGTAGGATTATACTACTAAAGCTAGGGAATCCCTAGTATAACTAAATATTCCTTAGTAAAGGGTATAACGAAGAAGGAGATAGTTTTACTATAAGCTTCGATTTAAAGGTCGAGGGTTACCGTACTTCGGATCTAGTTGTATAGCTAGCCGTCGGCGAGAAATAAAGGTTTAGCGTAAGGGAGGAGGTCGGTAGGAATATAGTAAAGGTTTACGAAGTTACTATCGATAAAGGCCTTCCTTATATAGCTGGAGTCTACTAGGCTAATATAGTATACTTTATACTCGGAGAAGGAGAGGTAGGAAGATAATAAGATTAACTTCTTCTATTACCTAAAAACGCTAATTATAAGTTTATTTATTTAGGTCCTTTACGTTCTTTATCCTTTTCCGGTTATCCTCCTAGCGCGATTTAGCGAAAAGGGTACTCTTTTCCCTAGTAGTCCTTAACGGTAGGGTCCTCCTAGATTTTACTCTTAACGAACTTATAGGTATAGTTATAGTTAAAGGGTACTATATAAAAGTTATACTAGGTAGGGGGGAAGAACTACTATTAGTTAGGGTCCGTCGTTATAAAGCGGATATAGGCGGCGCCGTATTACTAGGGGTAGGGAAACTACTACTATAAGTACTATAGCTAGGTAGGGTAAAGGGTTAAATAGCTATAACTATAGCCTATACCGGCGTTACTATATAGGGCGCCGAAGCTTCCGTATATATTATAACTATTATTACGGAAGATACCTTTATTTTAAATACCTTTATAGGCTAAAGCGTTAGCGATAGTAACGTAGTTCGCTAGGGTATAGTAGGCTACGATATAGCCGGCGCTTTTATATCTCTTATAAAAGCTATTATTAATTCGGT
Organism: Podospora conica; assembly: GCA_030685255.1. Classification (NCBI taxonomy): domain Eukaryota; kingdom Fungi; phylum Ascomycota; class Sordariomycetes; order Sordariales; family Podosporaceae; genus Podospora; species Podospora conica. Next base: position 135,982 of record MU839416.1, on the reverse strand, counting down.
ATTAGAGTTCGGCTAGGAATAGGCGTTAAGGGTTACTAACGTAAGCGCTAGAAAGATCTATCGTATTAAAGTCCTTCTTAAAAGCCGAGGAATCCTTATTATTATTACCGGAGCCGGAGCCGCCGGGCTTATTACCGTACGACTTAAAAAGGAACTTATTATATTCGATATTCTTAATAAGTTACGAGATAATCTTAAGCTAACCGAACTAATTATCTTTATTAGGCTATAAAACCTAAGAGATAAAGGTTTTATAAATATAACTATTTACCTTATTATAAATAAAGCAGATATAAGTAGTATCGTTAATCTTAGCGCGGTTTATAAGGGAGACGAACTCGGTAATAAAGTTTATAAAGTTAAAGAAGTCGTCCTTCTAAGCGAGAAGGATAAGCTTCTTCTTAACGTCTGTAGTAATATCGAAGTTACGGTAAATAGTATCGAGGACTTTTAGAAGCTTAGTACTAAAGAGTTACTTTTATTAAATAAAGTCCCCCTTATTATTAAAGACGGTATCGAAGCCGGTTTAGATACTTTAGTAGGTAAAGCCGGAAAGTAGGCCGGCGATATAAAAGATCTTTTAAAACTTTAAGGGGAATTCCTAAAAGTCCTAGGCTTATTAGATCTTAATCTTAAAACGTTAGTTCTTATAGGTAGTATTACGCTTTATTATATCCTTATCGCTAGTATCGAACGCCTCGGAGTCTTTAATGAAAGACTTTTTAAAAGTAGTATTATAGTTATTTAAGGCGGCGGCTATAGCCTAGGATTAAATATTAACTTATATTTAAAGATTATTATAGTAGGAGTAAAAGTATAAGTTCTCGGTTATCTCGAAAGCGTTAACGGTATAAAGGTTATTAAAGGTATTATATATCGAAGCGATTATATACTCGGTTATCGACTAAGCCTCCTATACTACCGAGCCGAGGATTATATCGGTAAGGTAGTTATAGATAAAGAGTAATTAATTATAAATAGCGGGAATATTTATATACTCGGTAACTATAAAGACCGTCGTAGGATAGCCGGTAGCGATTAGGATCTTTATAACCTTCTCTATAATAAGGCCGGGGTTATCGAGTTTATATTTAGATTAAACCGAAAAGGGGAAGATAGTTTAACTATCCTTACCCTTTTATTAAAAAAGGCCGGAGTTAGCTATAATAATAAGATTAAATACTAAATAAAAAGTAAAAGCGAAAGTAGTAAGGTTAAAAAGAAAGGGTATCTTTATTTATAGTCTTACTTACTTAACGGGGTATAAATATTACCGTAATAGATTATATAAAACGAAGGGAGGGTTCGCTATTAACGTTAGGGATCGGTTAATTAACGTAGGGTTAGTCGGGGGCGAAGGTACGAATATAAGGATTTTCGCGGTCGGGGATCGAGGATTTTTTTTAAGGTCGAGGATCGGGGATCGAGGCGGAGGTCGTGTAATTCGGTATAGGGTTTATTAAATTAATCGAGGCGAAGACGAAAGGCTATTCGTAGATAGTAAGGCTATAGGAATAGGTCGAATAAACTATTACGGCGTAAGGGTAGCGTACTATAGGGGGTTAGGTTAGATAACTATTATTCGACGAGGGGTCGGAAGTCTAGGGCGCGAGGGCCGCGAGAGGTAAGCTCTCGAGGCGTAGGCTAACTCCCGACTACGTAACCTGGCGTTACCTAACCCAGGTCACATAACTATATAACTATAGACACTATGACTAAGGAGTAGGTAAAGCCTGTGACAGGGAAAGGAATATCTCTATCGGCCTATTAAAGTCGTTTATCGGTTTCCTTAGCGTAAGAGTTCTAGGTCGAATAATAGACGCCTTTAACCTAACTATACCCGAGGAATATCTCGAAGCTATCGCGAAGATCGAGTTCCCTAAGTTATTAAAGGACTTAAAGACCTAGATCGGAAAGACCGGCTATCTACGCTACTACGTTCCTAATTACTCTATTATCATCTAGCTACTATAGGTATATAAGGTAACTTTATTAAAGGCGTACTAATATAACTAGAAAGGGAAGTATATAAACTAGTTAAAGGGAGTAATCGTAAATATACCGACTCCGGCAAAGCTCGCCGCCTTTAGAGAGATTAAGGATAAACTAAGTAATAATAGAATCTTAATATACTTTAGTAAGGATAGGACGTTATATTTCGATTACGACGTATACCGTTACGGTATCGGCGTTAAGGTCTACTATATCGAGTTAAAAGTCCTTAAGAAAATTACTAAGGACGGCAAAATAATATAATATCCGCTATATACTACCGTCCAGCCTATTACCTTCCTGTCGAGGACGTTATTAGACGAGGAAAAGAAGTACTAGTCTACGGAAATAAAGATCTTTAGGTATACGTAAACGCTAAAGAAGTACCGTTACTAGATTAACGTATATAAAGCCCCCGTAGTAGCCTTTACGGATTACTTAGCGATCCTTAATATAGCGAGATAAGTAGATATCGCTAATACTATAGCCTTAAGCGCGTTAAACGTACGCTTAGTATACGCGTTAAAGTATATTAGTAACTTCGATATCTAGATCCTATATAAACCCGGCCGCTTTTATACTATCCCTAACGCGTTATCTCGCCTCCTCTCCGGTAATAATGTTACTAACCTAAGCGTAGAAGGAGGTCTGGACTTCCTTTCTAACGACGTTAAAGAGTACTAGGCGTTAACCTTATACCCGGCTAACCCTTTACTACGGATTAGGCTAATAAACGAGACTATCGACTACGGACTATAACTAATAAACGTAATTAATATAAGAGTCTCCCTTATTTAGATATCCCCCGAATTTAAGCGATAATTATAGAACGGTTACGCTAAAGACTTAGTATAACGTTTAACTTACTAGATAGTTAAGGATAACGCCGTCCTTAGTAAAGACGCCGCTAAGCTGCCGTTTATTATCCACGACGGCTTAATATAGAAAGACGATAAGACCTTAAGGCTTATTATCCCGCGCTTATATATCGTCGCGATCTTTAACGTAGTATATAACGGTAATTACTACGGTTACTAGCGTATACGCGATTAACTCTTCGATTTCTGTATCGATAGGGGATTAAAATAACTATAGGAGTACCTAGCTAAGTACCTAGACTGTAAAGTCTTCGATACGCTAAGATATAAGCTATATAGTAGTCTATAGCTAACGCTTTACCTACCGGTACCTTACTTCCTAATTACTATAGACTTTATAATAATATTACCGACATTAGCTAAGGGATATAACTACCTTTTAGTCTACGTATACGCCTTTAGTAAGGAGCTTATAGCTATCCCCGGTAAGAAAACGTAGATAGCCGCCTAATAGGGTAAAGCCTTACTAGATAGGCTTATATTAGTAAACTAAAGCCTCCTAAAGTAAATTATATTAGATAAAGACCCTAAATTCCTATTAGTAATATAGAAAGCTATCTAGAAGCTCCTAGGAATAATACTACTATCGACTATGGCGTACTACCTATTAGGAGATAGCTAGTTGGAGAGAACGATCCAGACTATATAGTCTGCTATCCGTTACTATATTAACTCTATAGACGATCCCTCGAAGTAGCTAGACGCGCTACCGCCGCTCGTATTCGAATATAATAATACCCTGTTAAGCTTTATAAGAGCGAGTCCTAACGAGATTATAAAGGGATTAACCTTATTTACTATAGCTAAGCTAACGTTTAGTAAACTCCCGTCTACTATAAACCTACCGATAGTAAGGATCGAAGCGTACGACGCTATCGTAATAACGTAAACTACTATAAAGTATTACTACGACCGTAGATACCTTACTAAGTTCTATAACGTCGGAGATAAAGTCTACCTAAGGCTATATAAGGGCTACCTTATTCTATAGGTAGTAATACTTAGGCTAAAGTTCGGTTTACGGTTTATAGGCCCCTTTACTATTACGGAGTATATCGGTCGTTCGGTATACTATCTAAAGTTTCTAAACTCCTAGAAGATCTACGACGTAATTAGTATCGACTACTTAAAGCCCGTAGTCTTCGATCCCTTTAGTCGCTAATTACCGAAAATTATAGACGGAGTATATACTAAAGACTACTATATAGCTAGGATCTCCGCCGAACGTAAGGAAGGTAAGGTAACTAAGTATCTAGTAGAATTCGAAGACCTAGGGAGGGAATTCGACTAGTAGCTACCTTTTAAAGACCTAGATAACGCGGATAGTCTTTTAGAAGACTAGTATAAACGGGAAAAGGATATAGTTAAAAGCGATAAACGGAAGGTACCTAAAAATCGGCGCCTTCCCCTACTTAACTAAGTTTAACGGCCGCGCTAAATTAACTTTATTTTTACCTTTTATTTTTATTCGCTCCTACTTCTCTTTTACCGAATACTAACTACCCTAGAATTAAAATACCCTAAATTCCCTAATATCCTTCTATCGTTTACTATAATATTATATATTAATTAATATTTCTTTAATTAAAAGACTACGCGCGCGTAAACCGTAAGTTTATGTTATAGTAAACGATACGAAAAAGCCTAGTAGCCCTAAAAAGGAGTCGGAGCTATTATATACCTAGGTAGAGATCGAGGTAAACTACGAATACCTTCTAATAAACTATATATTCTAATAGTACTTCCCTAAAGGCTTCCTAAGCTATATTAACTCTAACTAAGTTTATAACGTTCTCGTATAATCCTTTAAATCTATTAAGGAGAACTAAACGAACTACTAACTCGTATATACTTAGAATAAGGCTAACCTAGCAGGGTATATTAAAGACCTCGTCTACTAGTCCTATAAAGGTAAGGTTCCTTAATAGAGATATATTAATAAGTTCTTCGTAATATATTACCTATTCTAAGGCGATATTACTATTTAAGGCTAGAAGAATATAAAGATAAACTTCCTCGTAAAGCGTCTACTAACGGGTAAGGTCCGATTAATCCCCTACTTATAAGTCGGCGTTAAATAACTCGCTATAGACTAACTCGAGAAGAATATCGACGGTATATTAAACTATACTACGCGTAAACTATATAAGATTTAGTTTAACCTTAATAAGGTCTTCGGCGCCGAAATAGAAAAGGTTTTCGAGCTAAAGAACCCCGCCGATATCTATATAGTTAAAGACGGTATTAAGCTATAATACTACGACGCTTCCGTAGTTTCTAACCTAAACTAAGCTATCGCCGAGAAGCCCGAGAAGAGGAAGAAGAAAGAGATATAAAAGTTAAGGTATATAACCGGAGAGTATAAGTTTAGTAGTACGCCGTTATCGCTAAAAAAGACTATACCCTCGAACTCGCCTCCGGTACTAAATAACCCTAAGACCGCGAAGACTAAGCTTAATATCCCTAACCCTATATTAATATTATCTATACTAACGAAGCCTATAGTTATATAGCCTATAGTAACGAAGATTAAGTAGCTCCCCGGTAGCGGAACTAACGACGATAATAATATAACCTAGTAGGCCTTTCCGATCTAATAACCTAATAGTAAACTCGTTACCGACTTAAATCCCTATAATATAGCCGCGTAAACTACTAACGCTAACGCTAGTATTAAGAGAAAAGCTTCGCTATTTAATTACGGTATCTTTATAATCCCTAAGACTATAAAGTAATTCCTTATCTATATACGCGTAGCTATACTAAAGGAATATATATACGATATATATACAGAGATAGAAGCTATAAAGGATACTATTAAGGACGTAAGTCTATAGGAGGCCTTTAAGAAGAAGCTAGAGGAGAAGAGAAGTAAGGCGAAGTAGCTTATAGGCGAGTAGTATATAGAGAAGGGAGCGAAGAAGGTAAGAAGGTCGTTCTAAGGGATAGACTTAAGGTAGAAGTAGGAGCGAAACTATCGTAGGAAAGGACGGGGAGTATGGAAAGCGAGGATACGGGAATACGTTAATTTCGAGAGTCTTATAGAGACTACGCGTTATATTTAAGGTAGTCTACGAGGACGTAGACAGTATTAAGAAGGGGGGTAGATTGTTATATGCCTAGTACGAGCCCTATACACTCTTATTTAGCTAGCGAGCTATAGGATCCTACAACGAGGATCCTGTATTAATCAACCAATTCATCAACCAAGTCTTTGTACTCTTGCTGCGCTACTGTTTACGTGTGTGTCTTACAAGTTTTCTTTTTTGGGGGGGGAGGGGAACATGGGAAATAGCTGTCCCGGATGTGTTTTCTGAGGGAAAAGGCGACAAGATCTCGATGACATTCAAACGTGACTCGAGTCATCCACCAACCAACTCCACCCCACCCGACGGAGGTTTTTGGTTTGGTGGGGCAAGGGCATGCGGGCTGCCGCTGTGGAACGGAGCAAAGCCCCCTGGCTGCAATGGCCAGCTCTGGACCGCTATGGACCCCGGTGCCCCTGTTGCTGCTGCCATCAGCCCACCCCCCTCGAGCAGCCCTTTCCGCGGTGGGAGCATGTTTGCGGGAGAGGAGAGAGGAGAGAGGGAGCTCCTTCCTGCCTGCCCGCTCACCACACCAGCACAGCACCAAAAAAAAAGCGAGTCGTCTTTCCGCCCGTTCTTTCCTTGGGGTACACGCAGTCTTGGCCCTCTGTCTGGCCTCTTTGGGTCTCTGTCCGGTGCTGTTAGGCCTCAACCGTGCTGTGTCTCCGAGTCCTGCACACCACAGAGCCTCTCGCTGTCCTCGCTCTCGGCCAAGTCGCACTCTCGGTGTCTCGTCCTCCCAGACCCGTGGACTCTCGTTGTCACCCTCCCATCACCAGACTCGGGTCCCCGTCCGTCTGTCTGGTCTGGTCCAGAGTCCAGACACGCCGCCAACGCCTGGGCTGGGAGTGGAAGCTTGCTCGACCCCCCCCCCCCTCCCCTCCCAAAAACCTCCACCCTCCTACCTAGCGCAACGTCGGGATGGCCACAGGCCACTACACTGCATCAGTGCACAATTAACCTACCGATCTCAACAAGCTTGCGCTTCCATCCGCTACTGTATCTTTCCCCGCGAAGCTGGACCCTCTCGTCTTCGCAAGTTCTCCCGCCTCGCCTCGCCTCGTCTCAAGGCCCGACGAGTGAAAATTCTTAGTCATTCGACCACCTCCAGGGACCATCCAGGCACGCCACAACCAAAACCAAACCCTAAAGTCTAGACTCGCCGAGCTCGTTCCTCTCCATCTCTATCTTGAGGCGAGCTCACAGCTCACTGGAGACGACATCACTCGCTCTCCTCCCACTCCCACAAGCAGCCTCCCTCTCCCTCGCCGTGCCCGCCCTTCTCGGGCACAGGAAACGGAGAGGCAAAGTCAACGCCGACAGACACAGAGGACGAAACTGAGACGTCCCCTGCCTGCTCCCCAATGGCTGCGAGCAACGCGTAACAGGAGCATCTGCATGCGCCTTCCAAACGCTAGGCTCTGCGCACCGCGACACACCTCCTCCAAGGCATCGTCCCAGTCCTGCACCCCCCATGCGAGCGGTAGCGGTAGCGGTACCGGTACAGACCTCTCGCCAGACGAGAGCCGACGGCGTGCTCCCATATCCATATCCCCAGCTCTCTCGCCCCTTGGCCGGGCCTGGGGAGACCGAGGCAGCATACCGTACCAACAACACTCTCCTGTGCCTTCACCGAGACCCGCGCACCGTCGACAGACACCCTTCCTTCATGTCCCCCTTTTTTCACTCGCTTCACTCCTGACCCGTCACTCTGGGTGTTAGCCCTCTCGTGCAGCGGACCGTTATCCCTTATCCGTCAAGGGTCATCTCGCCGACCCCTCTTTACGCCACAACCCACGCCGGCGGTGCCGTCTGTCTGTCTGTCTGTTGTCTGTCTCTGTCTGTCCGGCTGTCAGTGTCGGTGACGGTGACGGTGACGGCTTCGAAGCCGCTGGGCTGTTGATCCTCGCAGATCTATTCATGCCGTCAAGGAAGAACATCGCCGCAGATACCGCCGACCCCGGCTCCCCCGACCCCCCCGCCCCTTTCCCGAATTCGGCCACTCCTTGTTCCCCTCCGCTCTCGCCCAACGCCGTCCCGGGCCCGCTCTTTTGCCCGGTCCGTCACGGCACCTCCCCCCGCTTGTCCCCCGACCCCTTTGCGACCATCCGCACTACACTCGAAGCGAACTGGTTCCCCGACGACAGCCGGCATGGACTGATCTCGCCTCCCATCACCACCCCGTCTTCTGCTGGGTCGAACCTGCCCTCTCCGGCTGGCGACACACTCTTTCCGCCCACAATACCCCCAGAGACAGCTCCGGCCTCGACAGCGCCCGTCCCGCCGGCACCCGCTCTGCCGGTCTCCGCGTCGACAAGACCCGTCTCAACAGTCCCCGCGTCGGAATCTTCTCTTACCTCCCGCCCGCCTTCGCCGCTAGAATCCGCTTCGACTCCCTCCAGCTCTCCCGAAAGCGCACACTTGGGAAAGAGATCACCTCAAGTACATCCTCTCCAGACGATACCCTCGCTTGAGTCACCTCCCAAGCGTCCGCGTCTGCTTCCTCCCGGGCAGCTCCCGCTCCCCTTCTCTCCCTTCACCCCCCGAACCCGAAATACCGACACCCCCGGGCATCCGGACCAACCCTCTCCGATACAATCCAGCCCCAGCTCAGCCTACCCCATGCCGAGCCGCCCATCCAGCTTCATAGCCTCCCCCGAGGCGGGGGCGGCGGCGGCGGCCAGGCTGGCCGCCACCAACGAAGACCCCTACGACGCCGTCACTACCCTGCGCCTTCCCAAGGGCCAGGTGAGTGGACAGAATACCACGCGCTTCTCCGAGACCCCTGGGAGCTCAACTTCCACGGATCCCTTCACCATGTCACGAAGCCCCGAGGCCCATCCTCTCCCCTCTTCCTCACAGGCCATCCACAGCGTCGGACTGGTCGACTATCTTGACCAGGACACCCGGCCAGTATTCGTCCTCGACCTCTTTGAGCCGTCCAACGTCGGGTCGGGTCCGCTCCAACTGGTGTACATGAACCCTTCCCTGAGAGCGGCCCGTGAATTGGTGGACCAGCTGTCGACCGACACCTCCGACCCAGACCACACCGCCGACTTTGCTCGCTTCAAAGCATGGGTCGTCGCCGATGCATCGATGTGCGAATTCCCTGATGCGGCTGCGTTGTCACTCGAGTACGGCGGTATTGCCTGGACAGCTTCGACGGTCAAGAAACGCTTTCGAGTCGTATCCGGCAACACGAACCTCCCTCCAGTCACGCCCGCCTCGTCCAATTTCACGCCACAGACACAGCAAGAGGTGGAGCGGGAGCGACCACCTACTGCTGGGGAAAGCGACTACTTTGGCACGGTGGGTGTGCTGGCCCCACGGCACGAACCAAGCACGCCAGACATGACGCCAGACCTCGCGATGGAGGACATCTTGACGCCGGGCGTGGAGGAGCTCAGCATCTCGACGTCTCCCCCAGAACCCCAGACGACGTTTGACTGGACCCGGATACCGCTAGATGACCCATCCCTCACGGACCATCACCGCTTCGCACGATCTGTCAACTGGGCCGCGACTTCTCTTGGTCCCATGGAGAACTGGCCCTCTGAGTTGCGCATCATGTCCAACTTGATCATGGGGAGCCCGAATCCATCTGCCATGTACTGGGGACCCGACCATATCGCCATCTACAACGAGGCCTACATTGCCCTGGCTGGCCAAAAGCATCCGAAGCTGATGGGCGCCACATACCAGGAGGCGTGGCCGGAGATTTGGGATCGGATCCAGCCGGCGCTCAAGGGGGCGTGGAACAACGGCGACGCCGTGATGAGGCACGACGACCAGTTGTTCATGACGCGCCACGGCTTTCTCGAGGAGACGTACTTTAACTGGTCCCTGATACCCTTGGTTGGTGGTGAGGGCAACGTCGTTGCGATATACAACCCAGCCTTTGAGAACACGAGGCGAAACATCAGCCAGCGACGCATGGCCATGCTCCACGAGGTCGGTGTCCAGACAGCGTCGGCTCGCGACGTCAAGGGATTCTGGAGGCATGTGCTCAAGGGCCTGGAGACGAACGAGTTCGACGTCCCGTTTGCTCTTCTCTATTCGGTCGACGACGGCGGCGACAGCGACATGTCGTCGATGCATTCAGGAGGCCTCTCGAACCCGCCACAGATTGTGCTGGAGGGGTCCATCGGTGTCCCCCTCGGGCACCCCGCTGCAGTGCCCTCGATTGACCTCCGATCGAGCGACGCCGGATTTGCAACGTACATGAGGGACTCGATGACGAGCCCGGCTGACCCCATTGTTCTGTCAGAGGAGGACGGCTCGCTGCCGTTGCATCTCCTTGACGGCTTGGAGTGGAAAGGGTTCCAAGACAGGCCTCGCACCATCGTCGTCTTCCCGGTCAATCCCATGAGCCCCTCTGATGCTGTGGTTGGATTCGTTGTGCTCGCCGTCAACCCCAGGAGGCCGTTTGACAACGACTATCAGCTCTTCATCAGCCTCCTCTCGCGCCAGCTGGCCACGTCGATGGCATCAGTGGTGCTGTTTGAAGACGAAATCAAGCGAGGTCAGAGGGCCGCACGCTTGGCCGCACGGAACCACGAGCAGCTCTCGATGGAGCTTCATCTTCGAACTCAGCAGGCAGTCGAGAGCGAGTACAGGTTCACCCGGATGGCCGAGCTCGGGCCGGTAGGCATGTTCATCGCCGACGGCAAGGGAAGCATCACGTACTGCAACGACATGTGGTACAAGATCTCGGGGCACGAGCGGGGCACGAGGACGCTGGGTGCCTGGATGCAGAGCATCAAGGAGGAAGATCTCCCCGGTGTGCAAGAGGTGTGGCGCCGCCTCGTCGAGGACAAGACGGCCATCGCCACGCACGAGTTCCGGTTCAAGGGCGCCCTCAACCACATTGAGGGCCGCCTCGTCGATACCTGGGCCCTCATGAGCGCCTATCCGGAGACTACAGCGGACGGCGATCTCAAGAGCATCTTTGGCTGCATCACGGACATATCGCAGCAAAAGTGGGCTGAGGATTTCCAGAAGCGACGGCGGGAGGAGGCGGTCGAGCTCAAGCGACAGCAGGAGAACTTTATCGACATAACGAGCCACGAGATGCGGAACCCGCTGAGCGCCATCCTGCAGTGCGCCGACGAGATATCTGCTTGTCTCTACAGGTACCGGATGAGCGAGACGTCGGAGCCCGACCCGCAAGCGCTCGGTGTGCTGATCGACAGCTGCGTGGAGGCTGCTAACACCATTTCTCTGTGCGCAAGCCATCAGAAGCGCATCGTCGACGACATCCTAACGCTCTCCAAGCTCGACTCGAACCTGCTCCTCGTGACGCCTGTCGATGTGCAGCCGGTCGCCGTTCTCCAAAACGTTCTCAAGATGTTCGAGGCCGAGCTGGCGACCGAGGGCATCAAGGGGCAGTTCCACACCGACCGGTCCTACCATGATTTAGGGGTCGACTGGGCGAGGCTGGACCCCTCTCGCCTGCGGCAGGTGCTGATCAACCTGATGACCAACGCCATCAAGTTCACGCAGGGCCGACCGAAGCGGTGCATCACCATCAGCGTCGGGGCTTCCAAGGACGTGGAGATCGAGGGCCTCTCGTACGTCCCTACGCGCCACCCGAGCCCCAAGGACATTACAGACGAGCCGGACTGGGGCCATGGTGAAAAGCTCAACCTCCATGTTGCCGTGACGGATACGGGACCGGGCCTCGATGACGACGAGAAGGATGTCTTGTTCCAGCGCTTCTCCCAAGTCAGCCCACGCACCCACGTCCAGTACGGCGGATCCGGCCTGGGCCTCTTCATTTGCCGCATCCTCACCGAGATGCAGGGTGGCCGCATCGGCGTGCACTCGGAAAAGGGCAAAGGCAGTACCTTTGCCTTCCACATCAAGATCCGCAAGTCGGAAGCGCCCCCGGCCGCACTCTGCACCAGCCCCTCGCCCCGGACCACCACCCCCGCCGGGAAGCTCCCGGGAGATTCGTCCCACCCCAACACGCTCGCCGGCGCGGCACCCAAGCTCCTCTCGGCGGTGGGCAGCGGCCGCAAGATGGACGTGCTCATTGTCGAGGACAATCTCGTCAACCAAAAGGTGCTCAACCGCGGACTCAAGCTGTCGGGGCACAAGACGTACCTCGCCAACCACGGGCTCGAGGCGCTCGAGGCGCTGCGGCAGTCGAGGTTCTGGGACGCCGGCGAGGGCACGGCGAGTAACAATATCAGTATTATACTGATGGACATTGAGATGCCCGAGATGGACGGCATCACGTGCACGCGGGAGATTCGGCGGCTCGAGGCCGAGGGGGTGATCACGCGGCATATCCCGATCATCGCGGCGACGGCGTACGCGCGGCCGGAGCAGATTGCGGATGCCAAGGCCGCGGGGATGGTTTGTTTTTCCCCCCTGATGCGTGTGTGTTTTTGGATGCTGACGTGATGCAGGACGGGGTTATTTCGAAGCCGTTTCAGGTGCACGAGCTGCTGCCCAAGATGGAGGAGCTGGTGGACAAGTACGGGATGATGTGATATGAAGCATTTTTGGGAGGCTGGGAGGGAGAGAGGGGTGGACGGTGGGATGAAAACAATGATACCATGGCAGCGGGAGGGGGGAGGGAGCATGTTGCTTTTGGCGAGGAACGGAGCGGGGAGGCGGCGGCGTTTACAATGCTTTTGTTTTTTCGGGCTCGGGTGGGGGACGGGAGCGGTTGATAGATGTGATGGCCGCCTGCCTGCCTGCCTGCGTGGCGAGCGGTGGTGGTGGTAATAAGGACGACGACGTACAATATACGCCCTGTCCGGCTCCCCATCTCCTCTTTTGCCTGTTGGCTTGTTTCTCCGTCATCACCAACACTCACACATTGACCCCCACGCCACCTGCTTCACAGGTCTGCTGCTCCCAGGTATACCCCCTTGCCGCTCAACCGCTCCTCATCCTCGAAGGCCATGCTCGATCGGACGGGCGGCTGCCCCACCCACGCCTCCCCCCTCCCTCCCTCCCCGGGGGGGTGAAGAGAGTTGGGTGAAAGCGAAAGCAAAGGTGCTGTTGGAACTGTCGTTGGTGGAGATGGCGATGGCAATGCTATTGACCGTTCCGCCCCCGCAACGGCATGACACCGGCCCCAGCCCAGCCCTGGCGTTTCATCCCACGATGTCCAAGACCGGCTGAACGACGCTTAGGACACTTGACATCCTGGACAAGAGGCCGGAATGCCTGATGGTTGGTGGGGGGGGGGGACCCCACGCCCCCCCGGCCCCCCGGCCAGAGAGGGGACCGGGGGGGGGGGGGGGCTCCCACCCTCCAGTCCCCTGCCGGGAGATGGATGGCATCGGGGGAGCGCCAGCGAGGATGGTTGGGGCCTTGGTGGCCATGTGCGGCGGGCGTGGTGGACCCGTCCTGGTGTCCCCCCTCCGTGTGTTGCGGCTGGCGAGTGTCGTGGTGCTGGTGGTTGCGGGCGTGCGGCCCGGCCCGGCCCGGTCCAACGCGCCGGGCTCCCGTTCCGGGGCGTGATCGCCGTCCGGGTCCGGAGGGTGCGGTGGGGGGGGGGGGGGGGCTGACGGCATTTTTCGGTGTCACTGTGTTTCCGTGGCCGGCAAAGACCGAGCCGCCTGTGCCGTGGTGACGATGAATGGCATGGGCCTGATGGAGGAGGAACTTGGCCTGTTGTTTCTGGGTGAGAACCAGCCCGTCCACGCACTGTCCAGCCGCCGCCGCACGTACCCATGACCGGGGGCGGTGGCCGTGATGGTCATCGGGACAGGGAGTCTTCGGCTTCATGGAAGGTTCATGTACTTCCATTTCGTCGTGCTGTGAGGAGTTTCTGGGAGAGGTAGTGAGCTGGTCCAATGGCATCTCCTATTGCAACTTTGGAATTGTACGGGAGCTTCCTCTCCGCAAGGCCACTTATCACTGCCTTTCAAGGGATGCTACTCCCATCTCGTCGCACCCAATCGCATCGATGAATTTCTCATCGATGAGTTTGTTGGAGATGGGCGGGCACGGCGGGCGTCAATCGTCTCTCGGTCATCCCCCGATGGGAAAAGGGTCCATCGACGGGGAGGATGGAAGGGTGCGTGGAAGGGGGGCATGGGCGGTGGCGTGACTGGACTCTGTCGCTGCAAGCCGTACGACGAATACGACGTTTGGTGTGTCGAGAATGTTCACCGGACGCGCTGATGTACACCCCAGAGTCGTCGTGAGGAAACATAAAGGTTGTATCCACGGTATCCTGCGAGTCCACGACCTCATGGAGATCGAGCGTCTTCAGGCTCGTGTGGCCGAGAACAAGCGCGAAGGGGCCAAATGGAAGGTCAAGCTGGATGGAGATGGTGGCCCGGGCTCGGAAGCAAGCTACTGAGCTTGCGAAAAATTTCACCACATGCATGGAGCGCGCTGCCGGGGGGAGGCGTGGGGCCGCGTCACCAAGACCTCGAGTTCCGACATCAGGACGTCCAATTCCGATATCAAGACCTCCAATTCCGACTTCAGGACCTCCAGCCGGGCACGAGAAGCGAAGGTCTGCAGAGTTGGGCCGGGAGATATCACCTGCTGCCTTCAAAGCATGCGTCGACGGGCGGGCAAGGGGGGGGGGGGGGGGCTTGAGGCGCAAAGGAGAGGATCGAGCAGCTCCTCGACGAGTTACTCACTCAAACTCAACTTCCAACTACGGGCCCGATCGATCCTGTCCATTGGAGACCTCCAAATGGTCTCCATGTTGTCGTCCCAGGGAGCACCGGTGGTGATATCGGAGGCCCTGAATAAGAAGCCGGATGCCTTTCCCTTGCCCAAATAGAACCCAAGGTCAGAGCCGGATGCCTATATTTCCGCCAACCAGGTCTCGAATTCTGAACTGGATACCTCTTTCTCTACCAATCAGGCCCCCAAAGTCAAAACTGGAGGCGTCTGGTTTTATCGTTCAGGGATCGCTTCCTTGGCAAGAGGTCTCGCGCTAACAAACAAACCAGGGCTGGAGTAGCGCAGGTTGATGGATATACCCAGGCCATCCACATCCCAGTCAAGTAGGTAAGAAGGTAGGTAGATAGATGCCTTCATCTGCATTATATGCCAAGAACGCCGTATACATGCCCGTGTATATGTACCACCCCTTCCCTCCCCCATCCAAATGCTGAGCAAGACGCCGACCTCCCAAAGCCAAATAGTAACCCAACTCCCATCCCGCTAAACTCCGAGTCCGTAACCTATGCATGAATCCCCGTCCCAGTCCCGGACTGACCGTGGTAACCCCGCCAACCCCCTTCCCCTTAACAAAATAACCCCCCCCCCTACGCAAGACTCTGCCCATTACGCCCCGCCGGCAACCATCTTCGCCTCCCAGTCCAAATAGTCCGGCAGATCAGCCGACAGATTAAACCCCATCGGCGGCGCCACGTACTCGTTCCCCCCTGCGTCCTGCCTGACAACGATATCGAGCATCGGGCTCTGCGGGAGGCTGATAGCGCTGGCGCGCCAGAGATTACTTCCACCACCACCACCACCGGCGACGGGAGCAGCAGGGCTAATCTGCAGGCGGGACCCCCCTTGTTGCTGCTGCTGAGCAAACCCCGGCCGCCTCTGATGCTGCAAGTAATAATCCTTAAACCCCGTAACCCCCACCTCCTGCATCTCCCTCTCCGACGTCGGTCTTGGCGGCGGCGCCATACTAGAATAATACGGCGGCGGCGGCGGCGGCGGCCCCCACTGCCCGCCCTCCCCGCCCAACGTAACCTCCGGCGGCGTCCGATACTGCACCGGCGCCGACACCCGCCTCGCGGGATCGAACCTCACGAACCCGGCCGGCACGCCCGCCTGCAACGACCTCGCGACGGCCACATCCCCCGCCGTCACCAGCGCGCCCGGGCCCTGGAACCCCCACCCGTCGAACCACTCGATGATGTCGTTGAGCTCCCTCTCCTCGGCCTCGGACGGCCGCGTGTAGTCGACCACCTCGTCGAGGAAGTCGCCGCTCCCGCCGAGGATGGCCGCCTGGTACTCGGAGAGGTCGGCCTTGTCGATGATGGTCTCGTCGGCGGCGGCGCCGGCCTTGGCGAGCTTGGTCTTGAAGATGCCGGCGCGCGCGATGAGGATCGGGCCGTGGCAGCTGCCGCCAAGGTCGACGGGGGGAAAGCGGGGGGTGCTGGGGAGGATGATGTAGCGTTCTGATAGTTCGTTGTAGTGGTCGGCGGCTTCTTTTTCGGCGGGGGTGGCTTCGTCGTCGGGGCGGACGGTTTCGTCGCTGCGGCGGGGGGTGGCCTCGGTGGTACGGAGGGGTGGGGTAGCAATGCCGAGGCCGGTGACTTCGTTGATGGGCTGGGCGGTGACTGCGCTGGGTTGGGCGGTGCGGACGGTGCTGCGTGCCTGAGGGGGTGGTTTCCTGGGCTGCGGGGCCAGGGGAGCAGGGTAGAGTTTGGGGTCCTCAGAAATGGTAAACAGAGGTGGTGATGGTCTGAACAGGTGTGGTGACTGTCGGGGCAGAGGTGGTGACCGTCCGGTCGGGAGACGGCGATGGGGGTTCTTGGGGGGAAGCGGTGGTGGGTGAGTAGGCGCCGGGGCCTCGCGGTGGTGGCCCTGGCCTCGGAAGAAGGCCTTGAATTTCATCGTTTCTCGATCTTCAGAGCTCTCGATGACGGGGATGGAACTTGGGTGTGGCGGAGCTGGTCGGTCATCAGGGCGAGGTCGAAGGGTGGGGGATGGTCGGGGTGTGGTGTCGTCCTCGTCCGTCTTTGGGGGCAGATGGTGTTGCACAAGGGGGATTGTTGGTGACGACGCCTCGTTAAAAGGAAGTTTATCAAACTCAATGGGACTTGCGTCCGAGTCCGTGTCGATTCCACCGGCTTTCTTTGCAAGGCGTGCCTGAGTGGCCCGGCTCATGCGGATCTCCATCAGCACGCTCTCCGGCAGCATCTCATCGGCCTCCACGCGGTTGAAGATACGAATGGCAAACAAATCCTTGGCGCCTTCTGTAAACGTCCATTTCGGTCCCGGGACGCCGACTCGTGGTCGTCGCCGTGTCTTCTTTTGACGCTGCTTCTTTGTCCTGGCGATCGACGACAGTCGTTTCGGGGCCGCGGAGAATGGTGCCTTCAGGGGCGCCTTTGTGGCCGATCGCCCTGACTTTGCCGATGACTGGCTGATTCTTTGTGAAGTCCTGCGAACCATGGATGCCCGTTTGGCCGCCGCTGACCTCATGGATGAATCTGACGACGGAACAAATCGAAGTGGAGAAAGAAGGTTTACCCCTGAGCGCGACTCGTTCCTATGAAAGGTGTCGTCTGCCCCGTGAGCCGTGCGCCCAGAGTTCCCCTCGCGGCTTCTTTGACTCGAGCCTTCGTCGTCAGAGAGCCATTGTGTTTGCACTCCGTCATCTGTAGATCCAAGGAGATCCCGCGGGCTGACAAGGGAGGGAAGAGGCCATCCATCTTCCAGTTGCTGGGGTGGCAATGACGAAGAAGACGAGGTTGAAAGCTGGAACTGGCTTGGCGCGGCGGATGCGAGGCTGCTTTTCCTGCTCCGGGGAGAGCCGTCAAACTGCCGAGGAGTCAAGAGAGGGCTCTTTGGGGGACTCCTCTGGGGACTCCTTTGAGGTGTGTGGTTGGGGCTCCTCTGAGGACTGAAGTTGGTGGAACTCGATGGTGGAGTGGGCGAGCACCGCGGGCTGGTGAAGCTGGTGTCGTTGCAAAAGTCGTGATACGAGCCGGTCCACGAGTTGGGTGTGTCGGGAAGAGGTGGCAGGACAATGATCCGGTGGGAATCCTCGGACCGTCTGAGATCGATGGTGGGTATGGGCCCCTTTCTGTTGCCCACGGGCCACGTCCTGCTCCTAGGCTCCTTTTCCTGGTCGGCGGAAAGGTGAAGGCCGGTCTTGCCCTCGGGGCTATCCGGTTTTCGCTGCGGGATGAGCCGGCGTATGCTGAAGCTCGGCCGGGACAACATGGTGAGGCCGGGACCCGGGAGACTGCGTCTAAATGAGAAGAGCGGGACGAGGCAGGCAAGCCGGGTCGTACATGGCCTGCATATATGGACGGATCAAGTGTATGTTGCACGATGTTGGCACCGAGGCGGCCTCTCGATGGTGGCACGATGGCGAAGACACGTGTGAGGGCGTTGTAGATAGGAAGGGGGCCATCTGAGCAAGATGGTGAGGAGGGCAGAAGCCGGGAGAGTAATAGCAAGCCATCCTGTCGGCGCCGTCAGCGTGCGTCTCACTCCCCAGAGATGGGGGCATGCGGCGAACATGTCGCCTATTCAGACAACGCTGATCCCTGGACGTCTGGGTAGGAGAGGCTGCCCCAAGCAGCGATGGGAACGAGGCAAACAAGGCAAGAATCAGGCCGCGGCTTGGCTCGCTCGCAGGATCCTGGACGGAGGCTTGTTGACTCGGCAATGTACCAACTTGAACTTGAAGGCTTGCAAGTCACCCGGAAGTAGTTAATCCGCCGCGAACCAGGGTTAGGGTCGCCAAGCACAGGGTTAGGGTACCAAAGTGTTGGAAATACCGGAATATTTGCTGCAAAAATCAGCTTTCTGTACGTATCCCAAGAGGGTAAAAAAATGGGCCAGAATCGCTTACGGCTTGACAAGTTGGCAAGTTTTTTTGGCATATGCCTTGGCTCGCTCGCCTACTGGCATTTGAAGACTTGCAAGTCCAAGAGGGTGGCTCGATTGCGTTGACTCGAAATACTTGCCTCGTTCCCATCGCTGGCCCCAAGTATAGCTGCCGACCCAATGGTATTTTCACCGATGGTGGCGTGGGTTGGCCTGGTGCATGACGCGCGTGTCTCGATGGCACTGGGCACTCTGGCACTCTGACAAGACCCGGCACAGCGAGGCGAGGTCGCTCGGTTGTGCCCGACCGGGCTCGAGAGTGTTGTGTGGTGGTGAGACGGGGGTGTATTTTGCCGCGAACGGCGGGCTGTGGTCTGCAAGTGCCGTTATTCTTTTTCCGGATTCCAGCAACTCCAGGCAGTCCGAGGGATCTCGCAACAGCTGGTCCTGGGACAAGCGTCGTATTGCTGAGTGAGCCAAGATGTCTGAGGAATGGCCATCGCCGTACCGATGGAGTCGCCTCGATGCGGTGTGACGGCTGTCCCACGTTGTTCGTGATACCTCTGGCGGAGTGTCAAGGCCGGGGTGCAGGACAGCTGAGTCAACGGATCGTGGCTCTGATTCGTCCTGGCAAGGCCTGCAGCGAGAGTCAAGAGTCGTCAAGAGATGGCATTCCCAACCTGACTTGCCCGATCCGGACTGTCAAGTCTGCAGCCTTGAAGACGAGTTCGCAACGTGCTGGGACTGACACATGTGAGACATGCTGTCTCCGTGTAGCCCACGATAAGCGGCGGCCAAGTCTTGGTTCAGGACCCGTGGCCGATGGATCATGGGCGGCCGTGAAGAAGCATCGTGTCTTGTGTGTGTTTTCAACGACTCACCTCAGGAGGTAGAGAGGAACAATGCTCGTCGACGTCGGGTTTCAGGCCCCAATTCGAACGTGGGAGACGGATAGCAAAGACTGAATCTTTTCTCCCTCTTTCGCGAGTGTTCAGGGTGACAAGACGCCATGTCACGATGCTGCTTGAATACCGCGCCTTCGTCGGAGGGTTTCTGTTGTTTTGGGAAAGTGGCGTCCCAAGTGCGAATTTTGCACGCCGTCGAAGTTTTGCATCGAAGCTGACCGCCATTCTTCTTGCATTATTTTGGCTGTCCTTCTCCCCAACCCTCCCTCCCTCCAGAGAACCTGTTGACCGACATCAAATTCGAACTCGATCAATTGAAGGATCGTCTTGTTGTTGACGACATTCTCAAGTCTGGATATTCTCTCGGCACTTGACCCGTCAGCAGCACGTAGCATGTACCTGAACCCGTGTGCATATATCCAAGCGCCGGCAACGTCGACTGCGCTATTCCGAGAACACGCAATCTATCCGAGCACCGCCACCTCCACTCTTGATCAACAAGACGAATTTGGGACCATCTTGAGTTCTCGACGATGGAGTGTCCATCTTTGGAAGCTGTCGGGACATGAACATGGCCACCTCCCTCCCGAATAGGACATCCTGTGGCCATCACGGGCGCCTTGCAGGGCGTTGCCCTCGTGCTCGGCTCGGGACCCGACGATGGGTGACCCGGTTATCGCACACAGACTGGAGAACAACCCCATTGCCCTGTAATTGGCTGGAACTCAACATTCTCTCACCCTCGTAGCCTTTTGTGTCCCAAAGATCCATTACAGCTCCTCGCCTTGTCCCTCCTCGTCCTCCTCATCAACATCCTCCTCGTACTCTTCCTCCGCATACGGCACAAACCGAAAGTCCAAAAAGCTGTGCCCAGCCCCCTCCACCTCCACCATAAACTGCATGCTCAACACCCCCTGCCTGTCCCCCCGCAGACTGACCTTGGTGGCAATCTTCATGGCGTCCGTGGCCGACTTGATAATCTCAAACTTGAACGATTGGCGCCACCGCGGGTCCGACACCGACAGCGTCTCGAGTAGATCACGTCCCCTTCCAAAGTCCACGGCCGAGGAGCCCAGCGCACCGGTGCTTGACAGCCGCAGATACGGCTTCTTTCGAACGGCGGCAATAGTCAGCTTCTCAGGCTGCGACGAGGCAATCTCGCCCAGCGCGTCGAGGAGCACGCGCGCCGGCATGATGATCTTGAACGAGAGCTCGTCCAGGTCGAATGGAATGTCATCGGGCAGCTCGGCCACGTAAGTCGTCAGGTTGCACGTTGTCTTGACCCCTGTCTCGTCCATGACGATGCTGAGGGGTTCGCCCTCTTCGGTGTAGGAGAGAGAGCAGCTTCCAGTCATGCCGAGGATCTGGTTGCTAAAGGCATCTGGCTTGTAATCTTTGAGCCGGCTGCGGTACGGGTCTAGCTGCGCGTCGGCTTGTCTGGCGACGGCGTCGACAGCACCAAAGATTTGGAGGGTTTCGAGGAGGGCGGGAACCGAGATCTGGAAAAGGGGCGGAAGAGGGTCTTCTTCGCCATCTTCGGCCGCTGGGAGGTTGGTTTTGTACGTCGTGAAGAGACTCTTGTTCCAATGAACGACTCCTACATCGTCATGTCAATACTGGCAATGTGCCCCGCGGACTCCGTAGCCAACATACCTTGCATTACACGGGCATGGTCAACTGAAAAGCGAAGCCCATCCTCTGTGATCTCGACGTGCACCTTGTTGGCAAAGCCAATGGCCTTGAGAAGTTGGTAGAGCGGACGGGTAGAATTGGCCACGGCACGGAGGAGTGGGCGACGAGGAGGGGAGTTGAACATGTCCATGTCCATGTCCATGGTTTTTGTAGTTATGGTGTCCGGTCAAAATATGATTCAAGCCGGGCAGTCCGTTCTTGTCTTGGAAAATGAGCTTTTATTATGGTACAGACCGAGTGGCTCTCGGCTTCGCTGGGGTATCTTGAAGATTTAGACGTAAACTCCGACTGCGCAGAACATGTAGACGACGCCAAACCTGAGCAACTCGTGTTAGTATATGGTCTCGAAATATACACTCCAAGGAATAAGTAGACAAACCCAAGAGCCAGAGCAGCAGGGACGCCAATGACAGCGAGGTTGGAAAAGGATCGCTCTGTTTCATTGTTAGGTCGGGTATTAGACTGGGTTGACAGGGTAGAGCGTACGGATGGCAAAGATGGCGCTCAGGAGGAGACCTCCAACCAGCAGGGTGAAGCCGACCAGGAATTGGCTGTTCTTGCCAACGGTGGGGAGGAATGGCTGGCTCGATGCGGCTTGCCAGACCTCGTGAAGTGACGAATCCATGTGCTCGAGGGGGTCGTCGCGTCGCAATTGACGTGGGGGATTTGCACTGTCGGGGGTGGTGTTCGTGTGGTTTCTGGTTCTGCAGCTGATTTTCGTTCTGCTGGCGAGGTAGACCCGAGCGAGGATGGAGACGTTGTTGGTGTTGGCCGTTGACGGTGTTGTTGCCGGGACAAGCTCTCGAGTTGAAAGGACAGCTTCACGGTCAAGCTCCACCGGGAACTGGCCTGAATCGATAAGGCATGCTCTAACCGGATTGGGGTTAGGGTCAGAATGACACATGAAACCACCCCGCGAACGGCAGGCAGATCCTCGCATGTGGACCCACTTTCAGTCGCCTCCACGAGTCCACATCAAGACATCACCGCACCCGTCAACCTCACCCCGTCGCGTCCATCAACACCCATCGCCGAGCTACGAAATCCATCACGATGAAGGACGAAAGTGAGTGAATGACACCCCCAGTTTCTCTTTTCTGTCGCACCGGTGCCAAAACCACCAAACAATCCAATCACCGCACCCTCAAGCACCCAGCTAACCACGTCCGTCCAGATGGGAAACGCAAGGCAACCGACGAGCCAACCTCGCCCACCGCGACGAAGCGTACAAAGCACAACGAGTCAGCCGAGCCCGAAAAGAAGAACCGGATCCCCGCGATCCCATTCCCCGAAAAGGTCAGCCACACCCCCGGCCACCCCTGCCCCGCCCCCTCGGGACTGTCCGCTAACTGTACCAGCCCGCCGTGATCGAAGAGCGCAATGGCGAAATCGAGTTCCGGGTGGTCAACAACGACAACGAGCGTGAGAGCCTTATAATTCTCACGGGCCTAAAGTGCATCTTCCAAAAACAGCTGCCCAAGATGCCCAAGGACTACATCGCCCGCCTCGTCTACGACCGCACCCACTTGTCCATCGCCATCGTCAAGAAGCCTCTCGAGGTCGTCGGCGGCATCACCTACCGCCCCTTCAAAGGCCGCCAGTTCGCCGAGATTGTCTTTTGCGCCATCTCGTCAGACCAGCAGGTCAAGGGCTACGGCGCCCATCTCATGTCCCACCTCAAGGACTACGTCAAGGCCACCTCTGACGTAATGCACTTCCTCACCTACGCCGACAACTACGCCATCGGCTACTTCAAGAAGCAGGGCTTCACAAAGGAGATTACGCTCGACAAGTCGGTATGGATGGGTTACATCAAGGACTACGAGGGCGGCACCATCATGCAGTGCTCCATGGTCCCGCGCGTGCGATACCTCGAGATGGGCCGTATGCTGCTCAAGCAAAAGGAGTGCGTACAGGCTAAGATCCGCGCCTTCTCCAAGTCGCACATCGTCCACCAACCCCCGCGCCAGTGGAAGCACGGCGTCACGCCCATCGACCCGCTCTCGATCGAAGCCATCCGCGCCTCGGGCTGGTCCCCTGAGATGGACGCCCTCGCGCGCCAGCCCCGCCACGGGCCAAACTACAACCAACTCCTCCACCTCCTCAACGACATGCAGAACCACCAGTCGGCCTGGCCTTTCCTCCAGCCCGTCAACCGCGAGGAAGTGGCCGACTACTACGACGTCATCAAGGAGCCCATGGACTTTTCCACCATGGAGTCCAAGCTCGAGGCCGACCAGTACGCCACCCCCGAGGACTTTATCCGCGACGCCCGCCTCGTCTTTGACAACTGCCGCAAGTACAACAACGAGACGACGCCCTACGCCAAGTCGGCCAACAAGCTCGAAAAGTTCATGTGGGCCCAGCTCAAGGCCATCCCCGAGTGGTCCCACCTCGAGCCTTAGAAAGGCCCCGAGGTGGACACGACTGCTGCTGCGCAAGGCCCGCCACCGCCGAAACAAGAACAGCCGCCGCCGCCACCACCGCCGCGAGTGGGTACCGGGCGTCCGCCCCGGAAGCCCCCCTCCACCCGCAGTACCCCCCCGGCACCGAAACCCCGCGTCCCGTCGCAGCCAAAGGCCAAGCCCGCCGCTAGCGCCCGGGCGCCGGCTAAACCGCGGGCAACGACGCCCAGTGCCAGGGGTCGCGGAGGACGCGGGCGCGGCGGGCGCGGCAGCACGGTGGGTTCCAGGAGCAGCAGCAGGCGGAATTCTTTATTGCAGCAGCAGCAGGGGGAGGAGTAGGCACCCTCTTCGTCGACGGAGAGTTCCGGTGATTCGAGCACTTATCGGCGGACTTCGACATCGAGTTCTGGCGGTTCGACCAGTTCAGATGATTCGTAGGTGATTGCGACGTATCAGCGGAGGGGAAGGAGTTGATGTTTTGTTTTGCATCGCCGAGTGTGATGGGGAAGGCGAGGGCGTCTGACGGGGGAATGGGATGGAGGCGGATATGCATTATGACTTGGCTGGTGGGAAGGCGTTTTTGGTGTTTGGTGTTTCTGGCGGGCGGTGTTTTTTGGGCTAGTTTTGGGTGGGATGGAACGGGCTGGGTCGGGCCATGATATAGATACCACGGCTGGAGAGGAGGTGCGTTTATTTGATAGCATTCATAATATATGTCTCTGCTGCCTGGGTTGGTCATGATGTGAAGCCCCTTTTTGCGGACCCTGTAAAAGAAATCTGTTAAAGATTTCTCTCAACGCCTCCCCGACTGACCTGCGAAACAGAAGGATATCGACCCTGACGACTGAAGTCATGAAACCCCCAAGAAGCTTCAAGCAAAAAGAAAAAGAAAGATGCTGGAATCCAGCAAAAAGAATGGACTATACCGGATTTGAACCGGTGACCTTTCACAGAGCGTATCTATGGAACCTCCCAAGGGAAGGTTGTCCAAACGATGCGAAGCGAAAATCATACCCCTAGACCAATAGCCCGTTTGAAGGATTGATGATGGCATTGGTGAAATGTCTGCCTATAGCTGTTGGGCGACCCCGTGGCTGTTCAACCTCGAGAACTGTGGATGTCCAGGTGCAGTGTTGCCATCATTTTTTATTTGTAGGAAGGCTGGCGATTGAACTCCAAGGCGCGGAATAGTTGAAAGATACTCTCCAGGCAGAGAGAGGACCTCGACTTGACGTCCAGGTTGGGGGCACTCAGCGGAACGGTAAAACATCAACATCTCCTCACCCGCAAGTTCACCAGGTTCTTCACACAGAATCAATAATTGCAAAAGAAACAGCCGTTGGTATCTCACTATATACACTGCACAATCCCGTTAAAAAAATCGGCTCTAGCCCAACCCAACCGCCATTACAAGAAACCCCCCCCCCCCATCTACTGCGCCTTGCCCTTGGCCGCCGCCGCCTTTTCCTTCTCCAGCTTCCTGCGCTTCGACCTCAGCTTCAGGTCCTCGGCGCTCTTCTTGTTGTTGGTGTACTGCATCTGCTCAAACAGCTTGCGCTTCTTCTTGCTGAGCATGCCCTTGGCGCGCTCCAGGTCCTCGGCCTCCTCGCGCGCCTTGCGCTCGAGCGCCTTCTTCTGCTCCAGCTTGGCCTTGGTCTTGGGGTCGACACCCTTGGCCTTGACCGACGCGCCGGCGAGCTCCGCCTCGAGCTCGCGCTGCCGCTGGCGCGTCGCCTCCTCCTCGTCGTCGTCCGAGGCCTCATCCTGCTGGTCTTCGTCGTCGAACCCGCCAAAGTCCTCGTCCGCCTCCTCCTCCTCCTCGTCCTCGTCGACGTCCATGTCGTTCTCCACGTCCTCGTCGTCCTCCTCCTCGCCGTCCTCGCCCTCGGCGAGGTCGGCGTCGATGGCCTCGGCCTCGGTCTCCTGCGCCTCCAGGGGAAGCGTGGGGTCGTACGCGCCCTGCGTCTTGCGGACAAAGGGGCTGAGATGCGGCGGCAGGGCCGCGCCGGGGGCGTAGAGCTCGGGGCTCTTGAGCTCCTCGTCGTTGACCGAGTCCCACACCCACTGCGGCTGGACGTATATCCTCCCGGGGAACCGCTGGTTCTGTGCGAGCTTCTGCGCCGTCTGGTTGTCCTCGCCATCATCTCCCTCGGTACTGGTGACGGCCTGGATGACGGGCCGGTCGACAATCTGGTGGGTGATGGAGGGGTCCGACTCGTCCGTGGTGAAGGAGCCCTCGCCGAGGATCGAGTCCCAGCCTATCCTCTTGCAGCCAAAGGCGCGGAGGATGAACTCGAGCGGCTGGCGGGGGGTCTCGCGGGAGAGGTAGACTGTGAAGTTGGAAAAGAGCTCGGCCGGATCGCTGCTGCTCTGCTCGGGCTGGGGCAGCACGTCGCCGCCCGGGGCCACGGGCTCGAACTTGTCAATGGCATCCGTGGCCTCGGCGCCCTCCTCGTCCGACTCGGTCTCCTTGGGGGCCTTGTCGGCGGCGTCGCTGTCGTCCGCCTTGAGCTGCTGCACAATCTTGTTGACCTCGGCCTGGACCTTGGGGTCGACGCCGTGATCCGGGGCCTCGTTTGTGATGGCCTTGGTCTCGCCGTCGGTGGCAATGTTGACGCCCTCGAGGACAAAGGCGCCAAGCTCGGCACCCTGTTCATCCTTGAGCTGGTCGAACTTGGGCGGGTACTTGAGCCCGATCGAGGTGAAGAGCCTGTAGTTGACAAAGCCGAGCAGCGTCATGTAGAACTCGACAAAGGTGCCCATGATCCTGAAGTCGACGTCTCCTACGATCCTCTGGTTGAACTTGTACGGCACCAGCCAGAGGATGTCCTCGCCCTGGATGTTGGCCTGGTAGTAGATGCCCTTGATCGACAGGAACGACTTGCGGAGGCTGTGCGAGACGATGAGGTAGTGCTGGAACTCGAGGGTGAGGCGCTCGCACCGGGCAATCATCTTGGCGGGCACGGCCGAGGTGGAGGGGAGGTTGGCGAAGAGGAAGAGCATCGAGAGGCAGTCGTCGAGGTCGCGGAGGGCGTCGATGAAGGTCGGGTAGCGCTCGCGAATGACGTGCTGGAGGGTGTAGCGCGGCTTGCCCGTCTTCTCGGGCCTCGCGGCATTGCGCTCCCAGCGGGCGGCGTCGGTGACATCGCCGCGGCCGAGGGCCTTGGAGATCTTCTTCTCGAGGGCCTTTTGGTCGCGGAACTTTTGGAGGAGCGGCTCGTGGAGCAGGTACTGGATGTCCTTGGTGTAGTAGAAGGTGGTCGAGGCAGTGATGGACTTGGTGACCTTCTTCTTGTTCCGGGGCTCGCGCGGGTAGATGCCCTTCCAGATGCAGAGCTTGCGGAAGTCGGGCAGGTTGATCTGCAGCTTCTTGACGGCCTGCGTGCGGGTAATGTAATTTTTGGCATTGCCAGTGGTGCCCTTTCTCTTGATGCGCGCCATTGTGTCGGATTTATGGCGACGAGGGCGTTTGGGGGTTGTTGGGAGGAGGAAGATGGGGATGGGGATGGGACTGCAGAATGCAGCAGCAACAGCAGCAGCAGCAAAAAAAACCAGCGGGGCACTGGCTGGCCTGGGAGCTCGAACTTTTTTTCCCGTCGCAACTTTTTGTGCCGCCTTCCACCGCTCGGCGATAAGGCGAGATTGGAGCTCAATGGGTGTCAGCTGTCCACCTCGCGCCCGTCCACGCCGCCAGCTGCCGAATTGATTCGCTGGCCTCGACGTGACTTGGCCTCGACCCTCGACTCGACCCTCGACGACTTCTCGGATTCCCGAATCCCATCTGCCCGCCCGCCCATGCGCTGGCGATGGAGACTTGAGAAATGGATGGCGGCAAGGTAACCCTGGGGAGGACGGCCGGGCTGTACGCCGGCGCGGCCGTCCTGCGGCTCGCGCTGTTTACCCTCTTTCCCGGCCTCCCCGAACTCCTGACGGGGCGCGTCGAGATCTCGACCCCGGTGACGAGCTTCAAGCGCTGTATGTATTCTTCTGTTATTCGGGGGGCGGTATTTTCCTGGTGCTAACGACTTGGACCAGTACAAGAAGGCCTCTTCCTCTACAACCACAATGTCTCGCCCTACGACGGCGGCGTCTACCACCAGGCGCCCCTCTTCCTCCCGCTCTTCTCCCTCCTCCCGAGCTTCGCCAGCCTGCCCATCTTCACCTACCTCCTCTACATCACCGTCGACCTCCTGAGCGCCGGCGCCCTGCGCAAGATCGCCGACTCAGGGGAAGCCGGCTCCTCGGCCCTCTTCCAGTCGCCGCGTCGCGAGAAGCGATGGAGCGGCTTCGTCATTGCCGCCGTGTACGCCCCCCCTGAACCCCCCCCCCTAAGAAAAACACTAACACCCCGCCCCCCCCCACAGCTTCCTCTTCAACCCCTTCACGATAGCGACGTGCATCGGGCGATCGACAAGCGTCTTCACCACCTGCGCCATCCTCCACGCCATCGCCAAAGCCGTATCCGGCGCGCCCATCAGCGCCATGGTCGCCCTCTCCTTCGCCGCCTACCTCTCCATGTACCCGCTGCTCCTCCTCCCACCTCTCCTCCTCCTCTGCCACGACCGCCAGCGGCGCACCACCACCCCTTCATCCACCCTCCGCTTCACCCTAACCAACATCGCCATCGTCACCATCGTCCTCGGCGCGCTCTTCCAAATGTCCTACCTCATCACCGGCTCCTGGGAGTTCCTCCCCTCCACCTACGGCGTGCAACTCACCCTCTCCGACCTGACCCCCAACATCGGCCTGTGGTGGTACTTCTTCATCGAGATGTTCGACTCGTTCCGGTCCTTCTTCCTCGCCGTCTTCTGGCTGCACCTATCCTGCTACGTCGGCGGCTTGACGATCCGCGTGCGGCGCCAGCCGCTGGTGGCGCTGACCCTGCTGCTGGGCATCTTTGCCATCTTCAAGCCGTACCCGAGCATCGGCGACTCGTCGCTGTTTTTGGCCCTGGTGCCGCTGTACCGCCACGTGTTCCCGCTGATGCGCTACACGTTCGTCATCGCCGCCATCATCATCTACACGACGTTTCTCGGGCCGGCGTTTTACCACCTGTGGATCTACGCCGGGAGCGGCAACGCGAATTTCTTCTACGCCATCACGCTCGTGTGGGGGCTGGGGCAGAGTCTGTTGGTGTGCGACCTGACGTTTGCCGTGCTGCGCGACGAGTGGGAGGTGGAGCGGCCCGAGATGGTGGGCAAGGAGATTCGGCAGATATGAGAAGACCAAAGTGTACAATAGTCGATTAAATTTAGCATGACGGAATGATGTAAAGGTCAATACAAATCTAAAACCCAACGTCTCAAATCCAACCGTACCACTCCCCCTCACATCTCGGGCTGGTACAACCACCTAGCCGGATCAAAAACCACCTCAAAGCTCGTCGCCTGGTACGCCCCGACCGCGCAGCTCAAATCATGAAACCCCTCCAACCCCGTCACCGGCCCATCCTCGACCGCATCCGACTCCTCATGCAAATCCCACTTGCCCGCGAACCGCCCGTCCCTCGTCATGAACACCTCCACCTCCACCCCGCCTCGCCCCCCCACCCAAAACGCCATCCCCACCCCCACCGTCTCCCCCACCCTAAACGGCTCCGCAAAATCCTTCCCCCCCCACCGGTCATTCACATACTTGTGCCCATCATCCCCATGCACCGCCACGCTCCCCCTGTGCCACCCGGGCATCCTGAACCCGGGGTACGGCAGCGCCGTGAACCCGAGCGCGAGACACACGTCCCCCTTCGCCGGGCCCTTGATCTTGACCTCGTAGTACACCGTCTTCTTCCGCCCGCCGAACGCCAGCGGCGAATCCCGCTTGACCACGTACAGCGGCGGATACCCGATGATCGTGCTATCCGCGCACGCCTTGCCGGTCTCGCCGGCCCACACCCCCGGCGCGACGCGCGTGAGGGTGCCTTGGAAGTTGACCGTCGGCGCCATCAGCTGCACCTCGGGGGTGCGGGTGGTGTCGACGTCGAGGGGGGCCGAGAGCGGGAACTGCCGGCACCAGGACTCGCCGGCTTCGGCTTCGGCTTCGGTGGCGTTGGAGGTGGGCGAGCGGTAGTGGCCGCCGAAGATGGCGGGGGGCGGGGGGAAGAGGGAGGTGTCGGGGACGGCGGATTCCCAGTCGTGTTGGGCCTTGGAGGAGGGGGGCGGGCCGGGGGGCGGGGCGATGTAGGAGAGGTCGTTCGCGCCGCCGGGGGGCGGGCCGGAGGGGGGGGCGTAGTCGTCGTCGTAGGGGTTGGGTTTGGAGGAGGAGGAGGGTGGGGGGCCCGGGGGCGGGGCGTAGTCTTCGACGGTGGCGCGCGGGGGGGGAGGGCCCGGGGGAGGGGCGTAGGTGTCCGAGGAGAGCTCGGCGGGGGGTTGGGATTGCTTGACGGCGGGGAGCTCGGCGGCGGCCATGGTGGGAGGGGGGAAGTGTTGCTGCTGGGGCTGCTGGGGGTAGGAGGTGGGGGGTTGCTGCTGGTAGGAGCTGGGGCCGGCGATGGGGGTCAGAGGGGAGACGGGCTCGGGATGGTATTGGGGCGGCTGCTGGGGAGCTGGGTTTTGCTTCTGGTGGAAGTTGGGGACGCTCGACTTGGGCGAGGGGTTGGCGGCGTAAGTAGGCTGTTGGGGGAACTGGCCGTTGACGGGACGGGGCGCCTCGTCGTCGTCGACGAGGCGCTTCTCCTTGCTGCCAAAGCACATTGTGGCTGGTTGTGCAGTGAGATGGTGTGCAGGTCAGCCAATTGAGGGTGATGGCAATGGATTGTTTGAGGTCGAGAGAGAGGAGAGGAAGCTGTGGCGATGATAAAGTAGAGTTGGGGAACTTGGCTTCGCCGCTGGCGAGATTGGGCTGGGCTGTTTGTTCGTCACGCTAATCCGAGGATTGCGGTTGTTGAGGTGACGGTCTTGTCTTGGTCTCGTCTTTACCCTTGCTGGCTCAAAGCAAGGCAAAGTGGAAAAAGTGTTTTATTTATCTACACTTTCCCATTCCATCCCAAGTCCAGTCATGCCTCGGATATGCACCACCTGATGTCGGCAGCAAGTAATCCAGCTCAAACCCCACCGTTTCCGCGTTTTCACCTCGGCGAGTTGAAGCAGCAGCGGGCATCGAGAAGGCGACAAGAACATCCCAAGTCTGGGCTGTGCTCGTGCATGTCTCCACTTTGAAGCCGCTCCTGACCATTTGGCGGCCTCCCAGCTCGCTCTTGGCCCTTGCACAGCCATTGGGATGACGTCTTTCGGAACAAATGCGACGTGTTGATTGGCGGGAGTCGGATGCACCATCCGAAGACCAAACGAGCTCTTTCCACCTCTGACCGTCTCACGACACCACACATCGAATCATGGGCGCTGTGTCGCGCCAGTTTGGTGAGAGCACTAGCCTCCGCGGTGCAGCAGTCCTGCTCCCTGTACCCCGTACGGACACGCAGTTACAGTACGCGCAGTATTGAGCAGAAACACAACGGCCAGGTCACGGGATTCATAGCCCCGGGCCCGAGGGCTTCGGAGTCTGAATCCCCGGCATCACCAACGTCTCTCGAACATCAAGCATATCCCTTTCGGCCAGTCTGCGTATCCAGAAAAATATTGTTCACAGCAGAAGTTGTTCACAGAAACTGCTTGTTCAGTCAGGGGACGAATTGATGTCAATTGCAAGACTATCTCGGGCATGTGCTCAACACGCCATGTCATCCCCAGAGGACGACGCCATCATCTGTCGTCCATCATCTCCCCCCTCAAGCCCCCCAGTTACTCGCATCCGCCGGGACCGGATAAAAGAACGCAATAACCCCAATGATCACATACGTCGCCACCAACAGCGCCCCCTCGAGATAATTGCTCCGCCCGTCCAAGATCAAAAAGTTGGTGATAAACGCCGACACAAACAGACACACCGTCTCAAACAGCGTAAAGTACAGCGTCATCTCGCGCCCCATGGCCCACCCAATGATGACAATCAGCGGCGTGATGAAGAGCGCAATCTGGATCGAGCTGCCCACGGCCACGCCAATGGCAAGATCCATCTTGTTCTTCATGGCCACCGTGATCGCCGTGACGTGCTCGGCCGCGTTGCCGACGATGGGCAGCACAATCAGCCCGATGAAGATCTCGCCGACGCCGCTGGTCTCGACGAGCCCGTTGATCGAGTCGACCATGAACTCGGCGCACACGGCGACGAGGGCCGTGCTGAATACCAGGAGCAGGACGGCCGAAGTGCGCGACATTACTTCCGGGTGGTCGTCGGCCGTCTGGCGGATGGCGCCCGTGGCGATGTCGGTCAGCGTGGTGCGGGGGATCTGGGACGGCATCATGGCGCCCGTGTTGAGCCGGTCGGGGAGGGAGTTGGTCCGGCGGATGCCGTAGCGCACACGCGGGACGGGGCCGGGCGGGACGGTGGGTGCGAGGGGCGACGGGGAGGATTGGCTGAAGACGGTCGGGGCCAGGCTCTTAGCGACTGGGCGGAGCGACATGCTGCGGAGGGCGAAGAGAGGGGCCGGGTTGGTGGTGGACACGCCGGATCCGTGGACCGTGGTTTCGCCCCTGCGGACCGAGCCCGAGACGGCAAAGTCGACGCGGCGGGGTTCGCCGGTGGAGGAGACGGTGGTCTCGGGCTCGGCCTTTTCTTCAATGGTTTGCCCGTCAACCTTGGCGTGCGTCTCGTCGTGACGGGACTTGTGCTTGTGCTTTCGGTGCTTTCTCGAGTAGCGGTGGCGGCGCTTCTTGTGCCGGGGTCTTTCGTCTTCGCTCGCCTCGGCGTCGTCTTCGTGGGTGCCGGAGGTACTTCCGGCAGGTGCGCGGACCGGCCGGGAGGATGTGGCCTCTGTGGTCGGTTCCTCGGTGCCGGGAGTGGTATCTGTGCCAAAGGATGGTGTGCGCGTTGGGCCAGCAGGTCTGTCGCTTGTGTCGATAGACACGACGCTATTCTTCCGACGGCGATTGCCTCGCATAACACGCTTCACTCTCTTGGAAACGGTTTCGCGGGAGCGTTCCGAGTCGGAAGAGTCGGAAGAGCTCGAGGAGCTGTCGGAAGAGCTCGAAGAGTCCAGCCAGTTGGCCACGGGTCCGGGAGTAGCCTCCTCATCAATGATGTGCTGAGGCGTCGATTCGTACATGTACGCGTGCGACCTCAGCTGGAAGAGGAGGTAGATGATGTACACCAGCAGCAGAATCTGGGCCGGTATCAGTGTCTGGTCAGTCTGGAAACGAGCCAAGTCAACTCACAACGCTGGTGCCACGGCTAATCTTGAGGGACTCGCTGTCTGCCTTGTGGATGTCCTTGAATGAGGCATGGAAGGCGGTCTACGAGGTCAGCATATTGCACTTTGGGGGTACTCGAAGAATTAGTCTTACCGGCAGAACCAAGCTAATGACACTCAAGCTCAGGAGACAAGCACTCATCTGAGTGACGGTGCTGTTGTAAATCTAGGGCGGATTAACATGGTTTCAACAAACACACGAGGGGCGACATACCTGTTCTCGAAATCTAAGGCCGCCCAGCAGGAACGACATGCCCAAGATAAGCAGCAAGTTGGCCAAAATGGAGCCCAGGAGCGATGCCTGGACGATACGAATCTCATTCTAGAACGGGTTAGCCATGTCTTATCCAACACCAGCATCTCTGCGAACCACGTACCTTGACAAGTGCAATACTGTTTGTGAGCAAGGAAATGGTGAGCATAGGGACAGCAAAAAGGGGGTCATGACATCATGGGCATTTCAGCAGATATGGGACGCGATTGATTCTGATAGTGCCCTTGCGGGGCTTCTCGCTCTTTCTTGTCTTGATCCCTTTACCAAGGTGTACATACATGCTAGGGGGTGTTAGTTTGAACTGCAAGTGGTCACGGCAGGGTGGTCTTACAAGATGATCAGCTCCACGGCGTTGCCAAACGTAACGTTGAGCAATGCGCCCAACGAGTCTCCCAGCTTGCGGGCCACCGTCTCGGTGGCGAAGCTGAGCAGGCCGGCCAACGGGATGATGGCGATGGCATTCATGGCGAAGATGACTCCGGGGGGCATACCCGGGATGTTGGCAACGATGATGCCGATGGGGACGAATACAAGCAGCAGGTTGATCTTGCTGTAAAACATAATGACCTTTGAGGTCTGCCAAAATCTAGCCGCGACATTCTTCTTGACTTCTTGCTCCGACGCGTCGGCCGTCACGACAGGCCCCGGGCCAGCAGCCTGCGATGATGTGGCGGGCGTCGGGAGGCCATCGCCATCGCCGGGGTGCTTCTCGGTCTTGGGCGGACCATCGCTGAGACTGGACTTGTCGTGGTGGACATCTGCGGCATTGGGGGTGCCAGTCGTGGCAGTGTTGGGGGTAGGGTTGCTTATGGGGAGCAGGTTGGAGTCGAGGGTCGAGGGCCGAGTGCCGCCATGCGATCTTGCCCAAGAGCGGAAGCGATCGGGGAGACTGGGTTGGGTGGAGGTTTCCTTCATCGAATGGGTATTTGTTGGGAGAGTCTGATGAAGAGAACAAGTACTTGGCCGTGGTGGGAAAAGTGAGGAAGTGGAAAGACGGTGGAGGTGGAGGCGGGAGGGAATCAGATTGACGCTTATATGCGGTGTCCCCAAGGTTGAAGGAGGTAGGAGCTGGTTGCCGGAGGGAGAAGGGGAGGCAAGAGGCAAGGTACCCGGTGCCGCTATTCTTCTTTGAGCGGCACAGTGTCACCTGGACACTGGATGGATACTGCACCGTTGGCCAGGGCAGCGGCAGAGAAAGAAGGAAACCTGGAACTGTGCACCTTGGAGGCTTCGACTGCAACATGGCACTCCTCTCCATCATATGTTTCAGGACGTCGTCCCTCATTCTCATGGTTCAACCCGAGGCCATCATCTGTGCTCTCAACCATGTCCAAGTCTTGATCGCATCACCACCTGGGCAACCAACCGCCGGGTCTCTTCTTCTGGAAGACACCCGAGATGCAGAGCAAACTTGCAAACTTGTCGCCCGCAGCAACATTGCCTGATTGCTACGGCAGCAATCATCATCCCTCAATGGATATGGACACATATCAAAGTTCATCCCATCATCAACCAACCCCGAAACAACGTCATCCCAACCCGTCAAACGGGCAATGTGCTCGCGGACAGAACCCCCGCCCCCCACCCGCCAACCCGCCAAGCCCCAATCCCCTGACCCAGCAACTCGTCGCCCAGCACAGCCAAGTCCAAACAAGCATTGCGTGGCTGGCTTGGCCTGCCGTGGCAAAACCAGCCACAGGAACCACACCGATGACATCTCTCCGCCGTTGTTGCACACTCTTTGTCCTCGCATTCGGCTACCTACACGGCACGGACATCTCGATGGAAAAAGAGTGCCAGCTGGATAAAGGCGAGTTTGTCATGGTCGCCTGGTTACTGCAGTTGCCCACGTAGAAACCCGCTCAGGTCGCACAGCCACAGTCCCTCCAACCTCTTTCCAACCCGCTCGCTCACTGTGACTCTTTCCCGTGCCTCACAGCGGCTCTCCATCGGCGGGGCCGTACATCCATCCGCTCCACAACACAGCCATCAGGGTCTCGTCGTCATCATAATCCACAACGGCGACCCCGGATTTCCACAGGGTTTGGTTGTCTTCTATGTACATGCTGCCAATATCGGAATCTCCAGTCTGGCCAGTCCCCGATATCCGCCGATGTCACCAGCCAAAACAAGCTTCTGGTGCTCTACGCTGTACTACCGGTCTACACTCCAGCCTTGGTTTGTTTGTTAGCGCGAGACGGCGGTCAAGGCCATGCACTTAAAGTTTGAACCGGACACGGTTCCCTGTCGAAACAGAGCCCAAAGTCAGAGCCAGACACCTATTTCTACCGACCAGGTCTTGAATTTGGATACCTATTTCTCTCCGCATCAAGTCCATCCTGAAATCCAACCGGGAAGCATCTAGGCTCGTCATTCATATATCTTTTTCCCAGGCAAGAGGTCTCGCACACTAACAAGCAAACCACGGCTGGAGTGTACATGTACCAACAGGAATGGTATCACCACCCGAGTTTGAGATTCGCGGATGCCCGTCACCATGCATCCGATCATCTCGATGCGGTGCGCCGCGATCCATGACTTGGCGGGTTTGGATAGGTAGGTCGGACAGTGGAGGGGAAACATTCTCTCCCAGGGCGTTGTAGCTCAGAGCTGGGAGATATGGGAGATGCCGAGGTTTGCTTTGCTTTCATGTTGGTTCTGCTGGAGGTTGCCATTGCCATTGGGATTTGAAGGCATTGAAGCACCTCGCCCCAACGGGTCATCCGCCAGGCTCTAAAATCGAGGGAGACATGTAGGTATCACGTCAAGCTTGCAAACCACCATCACAACCAGAGCCATACACAGGAAGAGGGAGGTTTCCGTTGATACGAGTGTGCATATATATACATCGCCACCCCATCCCCCTCAACCTCAACCACCCAGCCCTCAACACCAGAAGCAACATCGAGGTATCAAGCGGAGGTATCAAACACAACTTCCACAAAAAAACAAAAAGGATTGCCAATTCCAATACCTGCTGCTGCTATGAAGCCCTACAAAAAATGCTCTTTACAAAAAAGAAAACAAGACAACCGCAACCGCAACCGCACAACAACAACAACAAAACCCAATCGAAGGAGAGAGGGGAGCACCCTCATCCCCATCCATCGCTAGGTCTCGCTTGCTTCTCTCGTCTGCTGCCTCGCCCAAAACACCGTCCGCCCAACCGCGCCCAACCGACCCATCCCAACAAAAACTCCCTGACCTCTCTCTCAAGGAAACAACAAGGTCAATCTTCTGCTTCTCCTTCTTCTTCCCATTACTACTACTCCGAGGGCCTTCCCCCGCGGACCCCTCCACCCCTGATGCGCGCTCGGTAGACACAGGCGTATGCGCTTGGATCCGGGAAGAGCGCTGATCGTCGTGGCGGGGGGATAAAACGCCAGACATACGCAAGCGCACAGCATGCCATGTCCTGTCTCTTTTCCTCGCTCGCTCGCTCGCTCGCCGCCTGCCCGACCACCAACCCCACGACCAAATAAAGCTGCGAAGAAATAACTTTTCTCTCTCTGCCCCCTTCTTCTTTTCCATCTTCTTATTACAAGGACAATATACGGGTCGCGCAAAGGTAAGGTCGGTCGGTCGTTGGTTCGATGGCGGGATTACGCGGTCGTGCATCGCGGCTCAAAAGCCCCCCCCCCGCCCCCCCCCCCCTCAGCGCAAGTCAAGAGGACACGAAAAGCTCATCGGCCTTCTCCGCCGGGGCATCGTCGAATCCGCCTAGTTCTCGCCGCCCCTGGCCTTGCCCCTCCGCCGGAAGAAATCCATAACTCTTCGCGCGGGCCCGCTGCTGCCAGAGTGGTCGTGCGTCCGCGAGTTCGAGTCCGAGTCCCACGCGTCGCCGAGCCGCTTGTTCTTCTGCAGCACCCCGCGCGCCGGCTTGCCGTTGCTCGACACCCTGCCCGAGTCTTGGGGCTGTTGTTGTTGTTGGGGATAGGGAGCCGAGCCCGGGGGTCGGCGCATCTCGCCCGAAGAGCCGTCCGACGTGTTGAGGACCGCGCCCGAGGCGTACCGGTCAACCGTCGAGGGTCGCCCGTACTGCTGCTCGTTGGCGAACTGCCGTTGCTGGGCGGGGTAGCTTTCCGTCGACCCGTGCTGCGATGTGTGGAGCTGCGCATACATGCCGTCCAGAGTGTTGGCGTCTACCTGCTCGCGGCCGACGTTTTGGTCAATGTACCGTCCGTACTGATCCACTGCCGGGGGGTCCTGGATCGGGAGATCTTGCTGAGAATCAGGGCGTCCCTTATCGTCCTTCCCAATGCCAATAGCCTTGAGCGAGAAAGACCCGGGGACAAACGAGAATCTCCTGTTGTGCTGCTTCTCCTGCGACACCTGCGACCCCGTCATGCTGCCCGACCGCTTCTTGCCCAGACCGATCGAGAAGGAGCGGCGCGAACGCTTCGAGTCCATCGACACCCTGGGCTCGTCCCCGCCAACCATCGCATTGTTCATGCTCACGGGCGGGTATCGGTTCTTCTTCTCGCCGGCGGGTGGCTGCTCGGCCCGTTTGCGGCTCTTACCGAACAGTGAACCGCTGCGGCCAAAGAGCTTGCCGCCAATCTCACTCATAGTGCTAGATCGCTTGTGGCCCTTATAGTCGCCCGAGCCTGCACTGTTACGACCGCTTTCACTGTCGCGCGAGAAGCCAGAGACCTTGGCGAACTTGGGTGGTATGCTGGTGCTGGGCCTGCCATAGTCCACAGACTGTTGATCTTGCGAAGAGCTGGGAGGCACACCATACGGTTTGGAGCTGGACCGAGACGGTTGTTGGATCCTTCCGTGCGCGTTAGTATCGGCAACTTCAGGGGGTACTGGCTGGCCGTACGAAGCTCTCCCACTCGCCGCTGCGGCCCTGGACCCCGACAGCGACCCGCCGGTCGCTGGTCTGGTACCCGAAGTCGCTGCCGATGTCATGTAAACGGCATCGGAAACCGCGCGAGTATCGCGTCCAGGGCGCGTGGGAGTAGAGCCAGTGTTTCGGTGCGCGCTCGGGGGCCGCTGCTTAGACGTGATCGACTTGCCATAGGCATCCTTGGAAACGGGAGGGTCCTTGGGAAGCGGCTTGTCTTTGGGCGAGGATGTGGACCCGGCATAGCCGACGTCCACAGCTCCCTGGCTGCCGGACCGAGCCCGAGTCTTGCCGCCCGTGGAATCGCCCCGCTGAGTTGTCGTGTTTGGTGGGACATATTCGACTTGTACTGTTCGGCGCTTGTTGTCCTTTTGCTGCTTGAGGAAATCGGCGTCCGCATCCACGTTGCCCTGCTTGCTAATCAGGCCACCAAGGGCGGGCGGAGGAGCAGACTTCTTGGACGACTCGCGCACAGATGAGCTGCGCTGCACGCCCTGGGGCTGTTCGTCGTCCTCGGCCGGGACTGTCGTGTTTTGTATCTCTCCCTCGGTCGTGGTGCTCGATGTGATGAACTCGACGACGTGCGCATATTCGCTGAGCCAGCTATGGCGGGCGACCTCGAACAGGTCGGCTCTCTTGCGGGGGTTCGGGACGAGGATTCTTCGGAGGAGATCGCGGGCGTGGGGGCTGACGTATTCGGGAAAGGTGAGAGGAGTGTTGACAATATATTTGTAGAGAAGATTGATGTTATCGCCTTCGGGATTCGCAGGGTCATCGTCAAACGGAAGGTAGCCGGCCAGCATCGCGTACTACAGGTTTGGTCAGCATGGGGAAAATGGGTATGCAGGGAAGGACTCTTACCAGAATGACTCCGCAGCTCCAGACATCGACCTTTCGACCAGTGTAGAGGGAGTCACTAACAACCAGTTCTGGAGCTGCGTAGCATGGGCTGCCGCAGCTGGTCTGCATGAGATCACCCTTCCGCGAGCCGCCGGGCTTGATCACGTCCAACCCCCTCGCCTTGACGAACTCGCGGTCCGTCAGATTCAGCTCCTCGAGCTCCGTCAGTTCGTCGTCGGGATCAAACGTGTTGGCGAAGCCAAAGTCGGTGATGATGATGTTCCGGTTCCGGTCGAGGAGAAGGTTCTCGAGTTTGAGGTCCCGGTGGACGATGCCCTTTTTGTGCAAGTACCCCACGCCGGAAACAAGCTGGGCAAAGAGGCGACGGGCCGAGTTGTCCTTGAGGTATCGGTGGTTCAGAATATAGTCAAACAATTCTCCGCCCGAGGCATATTCGAGGATGATGCCAAAATGTTTGTCGGATGTCTCCATCTTGTGAAGGCGAACGATATTTGGGTGCGTGAGTTGCTTCAAAATCCCAACTTCACGCATAATCTTGGCCATCCGTGTCGGATTGCTGCCGACGGCGTCTCTCTTGATAAGCTTGATGGCGACCTGGAGCGATGCAAGTTAGTACACAAGCCATTGACCAGCAAGGGAAACCAAGAATAAACCCACCTGGACACCGCCTTCTTGTTTCCACCCAAGCTTGACCTTGCCAAACTCGCCTTCGCCGATTGTGTTGCCGAGAATGTACTCGCCAAACTTGGTGTGCTTCTCCCGCTTGGAGTGATCATGGCGACTTCGCCCGCCGCGACGGGTCTCCTCGCCGTGGTCAACAGGGGCAACGATGGGGGGCGGGGCGGCGTCGTCGATGTCGTCGTCGTGGATATGGTGTGGCTGGGCCATGGCGAGACGCTCTCGTTCCCGATCAATGTCCTCCTCGGGCTGCGAAATCAGAATGCTGTTGAGAATCTCGCTCGCTTCCCTCGAGGGGCCCTTTGACGAATTTGATGTGGCTGGCGGTGAGCGAGCCGACGAGTAGGATGCGCCTCCTGTCCGCGACTCCCTCGCGCTGCTCGAGCGTTGTGATGGATCTTGAGCAGCCTGGTGTGCTCTGCGGCTACGGGAGCCTTGCGCGGCAGCCTCCTCGTAGGCGGCGGCGTCCATGGACCCGTTCATGTCTCTGGACTCGCCATGGCCTCGCCTGGGCGAAGCCGCGGCGCGTTCGGCCGATTGGGTGGCGCGTCGAGAGGTAGACCCGCCGTTGCTGTGATGGTGAGACGATGAGGTGCGGGGGGGCACGGCGGTGGCCATGTTTCGTTTCCGGTCCGAGGTCGACGTGTTCTGATCGGACGGGACAGAGTGGACGGGGGCAGGCGACGCAAGAGCGGTGCGCGAGCTCATTGGCGAGTTGTCGGCGGCGCTGGACCGGCGAGAAGGGCGTCGCGATGAAGGGGCGGGCGAAGAAGTCGAATTGAGCTGATTAGCATAGCCGTCGCGCGCAGGCGTGGACGAGGGCGAGGGATGGGAATGGTACGACGGATAATGTCGATTGGCCGGTGAGGCCGATGGAGGCGTGTTGAGGGCCGAGATGGAAGTCGGTTGGAGCGGGCCGTGCTGGCTCGACATGTTCTACGCCGACGCGCAGAAATGAATGAGCGCGTGGCAGTTGGGGGAACACGCCCTTGGTGTTGAGGTTGTGTGTTTTTTTTTTGGTTCGGGTGACGGGGGGGTGATGAGCAGGATGCAGGCACGGAGCAGGTCGGTCTGCTCTGCTCTGCTCTGCTGGGCTGCTCTGCTCTGCGGGCGGTGCGGTTCGGGTGTTGCAGGTTGAGACTGGCTGGGAAGAGGAGCGACTCGACAAAAAAAGGGCTAGCAAGTTTCAAAACGGGCGCTGCACAATGCAGGGCTCGCTCCCAGGATCCTGTTTGCGTAAACGTAAATCGAAAGGGCGGACAGGACAGCCCTGGGTTGATCGAAGAAGAATCAATGGGCCAATCCAGCACACATTATTATCGGTATCGGGGTCCGTCGGTGGTATCGTTGGGTTGTTGTCGGCGACGATTGCGCGGAGCGGATCGTCGCTGGCCTTTGGTTCGGTGCTGTGGTCTGTGGTTCGGTGGTTAGGGGTCGCTCGGCGTCAACGTGCAGCTGCCGTGGCGGTGTTGGCGGTGTTGGCGAACGGGACCTCCAGTGGGCTTCGACGCGCGACTCGGAGGGGATGCTACTCGAGGCTCGGCCTGGCGTGTTTACTTGCGCCGCACCCGCACAACAATGCGCCCGATATCGAACCTGGGGGTGGCCGGATGTCGGGTCTGGGTCGACACGTCTGTTTTGAGGAGCTTGTCGCGGATTGAGTTGGGGCGCAGAAGCTGGTGCGCGGAGTTGTGAGGTGGTGAGGTTGGGTTGTGGAGGCGCCCGAGACAACAGGACTTGATGGGATGGAGAATTTGGGCCGAGACGAGATAAGATGAGGTCCAGTGCTTCTGCTTCACACTTCAGCGCCTGTATGTACGGAATATCCGTACAGATACAGGTAACAATCAACGTTTATTCGTCCGATGGCCTGAATACAACACGCAGCAGCGCGATATGTTGCGGCCCGGACGCGTACCTGGCGTCCTTGCGTCCTTGAAATGAGCATTTAAATTGCCTCTCCACGCTTTTCCCAAGCACCCATCCTCGGACGTCTTGGCACCACACCGCTTGGGGGCCGCCTTGC
Source organism: Podospora conica (assembly GCA_030685255.1). Lineage (NCBI taxonomy): Eukaryota > Fungi > Ascomycota > Sordariomycetes > Sordariales > Podosporaceae > Podospora > Podospora conica. The sequence continues at coordinate 94,582 of MU839416.1, read as the reverse complement.
GAAGACGGGGTGAAATTGGCCGCTTTCAACGTCCTAACAGTTTGCAGTGCCAGTATCACCGTATTGTGGTAGTGCACGGATCACACCCTAACAATCCCATTATCTCCAGGGGCACAAAGGCCCGTCCATCCCACCTGTCAAACAGGTTCAGTTTGGCCAGAGTCAACAATCCAACGGTGTTCAGCTCCAGCCTCGGATCCCCATTCCCCATTCCCCATCCCCATTGCACCGGCATCGGAACATCTCAACCCACCAGTGCCACCTTTGGCCGTTTGGATCCTATTGTTGGAGACTGATCGACCTCGAGGCCCACCGCCAGGCCCTGCCCACCGCCACGGCACTGCTTGCCCTGATTCCATCTTCATCGAGATATCAAATACCTACAGACTGCCAGTCTCAACCACAAGACATTACTCCGTCAGGTCTGCGACTGCTTCCACCAGGCGCCGTGTTTTGTCTTGCAGCCTCTTGTTTTAGCCGGAAACCGTCCTCACCGGTGCCCCGACGACGTTACATATGGACGGCTTCCCTCGAGACAGTGGCATCCCACGTCCCCGCCATGGCCGGGCCAGGTTGTATACTTGCTGAGCAGAAGTCAGCCCAGGAGTATCTCGGCCTCTTGAACCTCGCAGCACTGACACGCCATTTGCCCGATGACGACTCGACATCTCGACATCTCGTCCTTGGTCTTATCCGACACAACCGCACCCGTCTGACATCACCAGAGTCTCGAGAAACACGCTCCGCAGCCCCCACGCCGGGAGGGAGGATGGTCCCAGTGCGACCAGTTACTGTACCAAGGTGGCCCTCGCCTGGCCTTGCCGTGGCCTCCGTCCTGAACACTCGGCCCAGTCGGACACTTGGATCCCTCAGAGCCTGAAGTGCGGAATGGGTGCAATGATATTGAGCATGTCTGGCGATCAAGGCAGCATGTGCTTGGCTTGTTTTGGGGGGCATCGCGTTGAGGTCAGCGAATCTTTTTGGTTCCTGGCCCTGACGGGACAGGGCGACAGGGTTCAGGGGTGCCGTTGCATCGCAGCGGCCCTGCATCACTGCATCACACTCCAGTGGCCGCCCCTCCACTCGCTGACAGGCTCTTTGGACATCTCAAACTTCAGGTCCGGATATCTGAATGCCTTTCAGCGGTGACGGCGAGCGCGAGCGGCGACACGGCGATGGGAGGGGCCGACAGTGGACGCGACCAGAGCCAGACGCGTTCCATTCCACTCAACTCGCACTTGGTCTCCCAGCAACGAAAGCCATTCGCCCGCTGCCCTCCTTGATGATGCATGCGAGGGCATCGACATCCAGTCCAGTCCAGTCCACCGCATGAACTCGACATGTTTACACACAGCCGCCACATGGTTCGTCGACGTTTGTTTTAGCCTCTGCCCCCCAGTAGGTATGATGCGAATGTCGATCCTGCGAGATGGGACGACCCGTCACCAGTGGTTTGTCCGCACCGGCAAAATATCCAACACCTCGAAAAATCTTGGAGAGTCCAACTCGACAAATCTCCAGCTGTTCAGCCTTCTCGCAAATTGGGGTGCACACTTACTCTGCATGAAACAGCTGTAATGACGACGTGTCACAACAACTGGAGCTGCCCGCACTGATTCACCATTGCCCTCTCTTCCCCCTCCATTCGAGACTCGAGCGTCGAGACACACTGGACCTTCGATTCGACGTCCCCCGAATATGACCCCAATCCAACGGCGAAGCAACGCCGGGCACCACCCACCCGCCGGCGCCGCCGAGCGGGCATTGACGTCGGAAATGACCGCATCGACGTCGCAGGGATCGGGGCCGCCCAGAGATCGCAACACCACCTCGTCGTTTTCCCCTCCTTCCCCCTCTGCCTGGCTGGGCTTGCGGCTGACGGTCCGGACGTCCACCGCCTGCACTGGCCCGTCCAGAGTCCAGACTCCCCCAACCAAAGGTCAACAGCCCCCAAAATGACAGCCTTTTCCAAGAGGAACTGCGTGTTTGTGTGTGGCGTCCGTGGAACCGGGGCTGAGCATCCAAGGTTCCCAAACAAAAGGACAACTCGGTTCTCGCCCTACTACCGTATCCTCCCCGTGGTTGTTGATTGCTCTGACGGATATCTCGGCTGTCCGCACCGCGGCGTCTGCAAAGCAAAGGGGAGAGCGAACATCGCCGCGTCCTCTCAAACGGGCAGCACTTCGATGTTTGTTTGCGCGCGTCGGGACGCCGGGAAGGGCTGAGAAAGGATATCCCTTGCTTCCCGCCGCCGCGGGACCCAGATTGCCGGACACTTGCATTATCGCTGACGCCATGTCCATGATGGGGTTCACCCTGCCGGCGGGGGCGGTTCCCCGGGAAGGGCGGACGACGACGACCACCACCACCACCACCGCTTGTGAGAGGGGAGGAAAGTGTGACCAGATGAGGAGTCGTTATGAAACTTTCGGAGTGTTTTTTCTTCCTCTCTCTCTCTCTTGTTGACCGCCCCCCTATGAGACATTGGTGATCCGGTTCGAGGGTCAAGTGTGTTGCCTCGAACCCGGTTTCTTCCCTGGGAGAGGAGAGGGGGTTCGAGATTCCGATGCACTCAAGACGTGACCAGAGCTTGTGTCAAGATGGGAGTCCTCTGGACTCACTCATACCTTCGGAGGTCTGCCACGGGTTGATGCCTCAAGGTGGTGCATCACATCTCATGTATTCCTCTCGGAAAACAACCCTCAGCCAGCCAGCCCCCTATTCCCACCGCGAGGCAAACGGACGAGATGCCTCAGGTCGAGACAAGAATCGGCGGATATCTCCCCCTCCCCAACCCCTGTATCTTGTTTTGTCTCACCGTCGTCCATGGTTCAACGGTTACGGATACGTGTGTGTGAGCAGCGAAAACCTCAGCCACCAACGCCTTTGCTTCTCCTTCTCGTCCACGATGCCGCGCTGTCTCACATGTCTGTCTATTATTTTATTTTACATTTCCCTTCACATACAGTACAAACGGGGTATCACACACTACCCAAACCCTCCCCCCCACCCTTTCCAACCCCCCCTAAAGTTTAATCGTAACCCCCCACGCATCCAACCCCACCGCCACCCCCGTCACCACCGCCATATACCCCCCCAGCACGCCCATCGCCCCGGCGCGCCCGACATGCAGCGTCGGCACCGTCATATTCACCAGCCCCGTCATCAAGTTCGCCAGCAAAAACACCGCCAGCCCGTTCCTGTTGTACGCCCTGAGCACCCTGCTCGTGGCGGCCTCGTACGCGGCGGCCTCGGCGCGCGCGTCCGGCGCGGCGTAGAACGCCGGGAAGCACAGCACGTCGACGGCGCAAAACGCCGTGACCAGCGCGACGTTGGACGCGACGACCCACAGCACGTAGGGCAGGTTCGCGAGGCGGCGCGACACCGTCATGCCCAGGCCGTAGTCGTAGTCGGTGTGCACGAGGTAGAGGCCGGCCCAGGCGGCGGACCACAGACCGAGGCGGGCGAGCAGCGCGCGGCGGTCGCGGGTGCGCGGGAGCACCAGCATGCCCAGGTCCTGGCCGGCGAGGAAGATGGCGAGGTAGCCGAGGAAGCTGAAGATGCCCTCGCGGTTCTGGGAGAGGAGGTCGGTGCGGGGGCCGGCGAGGATGAAGGTCTTGAGGGGGGTGGAGGCGAGGAGGGATTCGTAGGCGGCGGCGAGGAGGAGGGCGAGGCCGGCGTAGGAGGGGATGAGGTGGAGGAGGGACTGGAAGAGGGCGACGAAGGGCGGGAGGAAGCCGAGGGTGAAGAAGAAGTTCCAGTGCACGCCGTATTCGGTTACGTGCTCGGCGTAGTCGAGGCCTTTGACGGAGAGGAGGCGGATGAAGCCGAGGACGAGGAGGGGGAGCGAGTGCCGGAGGGAGCGGGCGAGGCGGGGGAGGAGCGGCGGGGTGTGGCCGCTGGCGCGCTGCGTGAGGACGGCGCGCGAGGCGACGATGCCGGCTGAGTAGACGAAGGAGCCGACGCCCATGTCCATGAGGGAGGTGCCCCATGTTTCGACCTTGGCGAAGCGCCGGGGGAAGAGGCGGAAGTCGACGGCGAGGATGCAGATGCTGGTGACGACGAGCATGTTGCCGCGGTAGTTTGTGAGGAAGGGTTTCGTGGAGAGGATGCCGGGGAACCCGGCTGAGGAGGGGCCCGAGGCGGCCGCGGCCGGGGGGGTCTTGGATGGGGCGGCATTGGGGGGGAGCTTGGGCCTGCGGCGGCCGCGGTTCGGGGGGAGGATGTAGACGAAGGCGGTGGCTGTCAGGAGGAGGAGGTTGAGGAGTAATGGGGCGCCGGAGTAGAGTGTGACGGAGAGGAGGAGGGCGCCGACGTTGAGGAGGAAGTCGACGACGAAGGCGAGAGTTGTGTATGGCTTGAAGAGGGACTGGCGCGACTGGAGGACGGACCAGAGCAGCGACACGACCTGGACGAGCGGGGCAAGTGTCAGCGACGGATCAGGAGAGGTCGTTTTGTGATATCGCATACCGGCGCGACGGCGCAGACCTGGGCAATCTCGGCGACGGAGCCCCCCGAGAGGTTGGACACAAAGTCCTCCTTGAGCTGCTTGTAGCTCGCCGTAGAGTTGGCCATGGTGCGTGTGTGGGTGGTGCTGGCGCAGAGCTGCGGCAGCAAGCAAAAGGGGCAAGAAGGGGGGAAAGAGCGTCGTGGTTATTCAGAGGCACAACTCATTGCAAATGTTGGGGGCGAAGGTGATGTCGACGTCGACCTGTCAAGTGTCAACTGGACATTTCTCAGCCTCGCATTTGCCAGGTTGGCATTTCTAGGTGCCCGGCCTAGTCCTGGCACAGTGGCAGCTCAGCCTTTTCAGGGGCGGTCGGTGGTCCACCAATCATCATCGTCCCGAAATATTGGGGTCTGGAGAAAAGCTTGGCCCTTCAAACGCCAGGCCCGGCCCCTGTCCATCTTTAGCATTTGCACTCGCAGCAGCCACCATGTTTCGACCCTTTTCGACAACCAACCTCGTCGTCCCTCGTCGTCGAGACTCATCATCGAGAGCCATCGACGCATCATCCGGCGCTTGATTTTCTACAGGTTGGAAGCAGAATATCACATTTTTTCTTTCTTTTTTACCGGACACGTAATCCATCTCAGCTGGGCTGGGCATATGTCCGGACGCCATTCTCTTCCATGGACACTGACTGTCCTCTTGGGCTGCCCCTTGGGTGTCCAGCACCAGATGGCAACGGCAATGCCCTTTCTTTGTTCCCAAGACCCAAAAGGCTGGGGTTTCTAGCTGGTGCCATGGGGATGCGGAATGTGCAATTTGCCGTACATATCTTGCCTCACTCCCCGGACCCTTTGTCTTTGTTCCCCCGTGGGCTGTTGCGTCCAGTCGGCGGAGCTTTGTCTCACAAATGATCCTTCATCTGAGTCAACCGCCATCCGCCGAACTCGCTTTCAGCACTCATCAGCCGCTGACCCCCCGGCCGCAAAGAAAGGGATGATGATGCGTACAAAAGAAGCACCTGCTATTCCTCTTCCCCCTCCAGTGCCCATCTTCACAAGTTCACCAGGCCCAAACAGACCTCCTCCCCACTGATTCAACCTACCAGCAACGAGAACCCGCCATCATGGAAACCCAGGCCCGGCTGCGGCCTTCCAACTTGCAGCCGCTCTGGACACAGCATGAAAGTCTTGGACGATATCCCCGCGTGGGTCCCCAGTCAGCGCGGACCTCGATATACTCCCCCTCGATCCGGTCGCCGACCATGTCCAGCGCTCTCTACCCGAGCTCCCCCGGCTACGACTCGATGAGAAGGCAGGAACGCGCCATGGTGGAAAGCTTCGATCCCAGGGGCCGGCCCGCGCTGTATGAGCCTCGGGAGCACCGCGATGGACGCTCCCTCTCCCCGATCGTTGAGCAGGGCTGGGTCCGAGACCGACGCCGCTCCTCCTACGCATTGCCCCGTGCCCCGGCACCGACTCCGGTTACTCCTCACTCACCGATGCAGCAAGCCCGGACCCTGGCATCCGAGACGCGGTCCATCTTGCTCTCCGGTCTCGGGAGTCAGCCTCCCCCTGTCTCCAGCAACATGTCCAGTCGCCGCCAGTCCCTGCCCGCTTCGTTCCCGGCCCAACGCCGAGGCAGCGACGTTGACCGCCAGGAACTTCAAGCTTGGGGGCACGTTTTCTTCGGAAACGGTAGCGAAGCCAACTGCTTCGTGTCTGCCGTGGCGCTGCGCCGAGGGAGCGAGTCATCTGCCGGAGAAGAGGCTGCCAGTTCCCCCGCGGCCAAGACAGCAAAACAGGCCGGCCGGGCAACAATCCGCGCGCGCGTTCGCCCTTGCACCCTCGGACAGAAGCCCTTTATACTCAAGAGGGAGTTCGACATGGACGAACTGCGGGCCACTGTTGTCGAGCCGATATCGTCTCCAGGCCCGGGAGAAGCCCGGAGACTCTCACATGACGTCGACAGGTTGCGGCCAAGCCCCCAAGACCGCCGCCGGTCGTCGGCCGCGAGCGGCTCCGACACCGAGGGGCCATCCCGGAGCTCCATGTCCAGGAACACAGTCCCCATCCGTGAGTTCCATCGCCCCTTTCTTCTGTGCGTCCGTGCTAACACACCTGCAGATCTCCGCTACGCCCGAGCTTACCTCCCAGTTCTCGCGGCACTCATCTACTCGGGCCACATCAAGCCGCGCGACATTATCGATCTGCCACTGCCTTATCCCGAAGTCTGGGCTCAGACCGTGGCATTCGTCTACACGGGCCAGGGCGACCTCACCGAACCCATGAAGGAAAACATCCTGTACCTGGGCGGCAAGGTTTAGCCGAGTTCCGCTTTCCTTGACTCTGGTCTCCTTTTCTTCCCGGCGCGCCACATGACTTGGAAGCATTTCGTTCCTTTTGTTTCTTCGGAGGGCGAAGAGAGAGATTACCAATCGCGGCCGTAATGCAAGTATCATGTACATTGTTGCCCGGTCTTTGTTCCGGAGGTTTCCTGGCGTTGGGAGCGTGTCTTTGATAGGGCGGCAGCCGAATTTCACACACAGCATTTGGGACTCAGGAGGTCCTCTCGTCACGTCTCCGTCCTTTGTTCGGGCCGTCTCGGCCGTGACATGGGCTTTGAACATTTGGGTATGTCGAAATGCGTGGCACTTCTTCTGCTGACCATGGTCAACTTTGTTTGAAGGCTGTGCCGAGGCAAACAGGCCAACATATTTCATTGTTCTTTGCATCTGTGTAACGACGTCATCCGACCCCCACCGCGGTCTTCGGGAGACATCGACATGATTCTCATGGCCTGACAATGACTTCAACGACGGCAGCACCAAATACCACCCATACGGACCGATTCAAGCTAACTACGGCCGTTCGGAGCATCTGCCATCAACATACCATGCCCCAAGGACCATCCCTCGATCTTGCAAACCCGGAACCACCTCGACGAGACCACCGTACCACAAATCTCACCGCACCCGTCTTATTGACAAGCCCCTTTTCTCCCTCCAAATCCAAGCCCCTGCGTCTCCACGGCAACACCGTCATCCCCCGAAACCAGCCCCCTCGACACTCTCTAGTCCCTTTTTCGCAGCACCTCCCCCCCCCCCAACAAATCAGCGACGCTGGAAGCACGCCCGCTTACTATCTCGATGGGGTCCCGTCCCGCTTCCCTCGCTCGACACTTTGCTTGGCTGGGCCCCGGTCCGGACGGAGGGGCGGGCGGCATGCGCCATCTTGGCTCGGAAGCAAGTCCATGCCTCCGCGAGATCGACGTTGCATTGAAGAGATGTATGCGCGCGCGCGCGCGCGATGGGCGGCGGCAGTGGGCAGCAGCAAAGGGGGGCGTGTGTGTGTGTGTGTTGTTCTGCCGGCCGCGCCGCGGCCGGGGTGGGTTTTTTTTGGGGGGGGGGCCTAGTGCCGTCGTCATGTAAGTGGAAGGCCGCCGTTGGGTATCAAGACACCGCATGCGGTACGGTACCTACCTGTCTCCTGAAACCCCGTCGCACCCCCCCCCCCCCTCCCCCTGCCGGTGAATTGGTCTTTTTTTTTCCCTTCCCTTCTCGCTCTTTACATCTGGTGGATAGGTACCATCCGAGACAAGCGCGGGTCTGACGGACGACGAATTTCATGATATTTTTTTTGGTTCTGTTGTCTCCCCGAGGCGGCCAGGCCGGCGTCATGCCCGATCTCGGATCTCCGTACTTACGGACGGACGGTCTCTGCATGGCCAGTCTATACCGTAGGTACACATCCAAGTTAACCTCGCCAATCACACCCTGACGACGGCCGTCTCAGATTCCATGATCACAGGCCCCTCCCGTTGACACATCACGTCAACAACCCCCCCGCGGGACGTCCCCCCACCACGCTAGTTCTTCTTCTTCTGCTGCTTCCCTTCGAATGCCACCGTCCCTCTCCTCCAGGATGCCTAACCCGATGCGGGTGCAGACGTCTTGCTAAGTACCGTGTAAGTCACTCCCCTCTCACATAGGCTGTCCGGCCCGTTCCACCCACACCACTACACCGTATATGTGGTAGTACACAATACACGTGCCTGTCGTCAACAAATACCATCACAACGTCAACACTGCCAGGTGACGGCGGTATATACCTCCGTAAAGAAAACAACATCAGCATTAGATCTCATGGCGAATAACGTCAGTTCAGCCCTACCTACCAGACACCATCTTGTATGTCTCCCCTGTAGATCATCCCTCCAAAATAGACACAGCACCTTCCCCCCGTAAACACCCTTTCAAGCCCCCCCTCCGAAAGATCGATCTGGCACACCTCATCGCCGCCGAAACTCAAAACCCCATGCTTCTCACACAAATACATGTAGATGGATACCACAGACACCACCCGGTCCGGTCCGGTACGTACAAACCCAGACGTCATCTGGACGGCTTGTGTTGCTCCCCGACGGCACTTCCCGGCAACCCTTTCCAGCCCCAGGCCCTATTTGCCCCCAGTCGTCTTTGACGTTGCCTGTCAAGAGCCTAGACCCTCGTGAGCCATGGACCCCCCTGACCCTGGACCCCTACCTACTACAACCTCAACGGTCAACCCAAGATGGACATACCGTTTCAGGCACGTCACAATTCAACGGTCCAACAGGGAAGGGGGAGGGGGGGGGTGTGTACTCGAAACTGGAGATCTTGGATGCCACCCAAGCCTGCCACCCAAGCCTGCCTGCCTGCCTACTCGGTACATACACGCATAGTGCCATCTAATCTCCATCTCTATTCCTATCCCATCCCCATCCACCATCAGCATCATCACCATCCCCGGTCATGTCTGGTCCGTCCCGTCCCGCTCCTCTCCGCCAAAGTGTGTGCCAACGAGACCGGGGTGAAACGGGGAGGGTTGGGGCTGGGACAGTTGGGGAAACAAGGGGAAGCAAGGGGGGGAGCTTCCTGTACGATGTTGTTCCATATCGTTCCTCGTTCCTGACTGATGATCCCCCTACTCGACGGTGACGGTACATTCAAGTCAGCGAGGTCGGTCAGCGTGGGGGAGTATACCGTATACCGTAGCTCCGCAGTCCCTAGACTGTGCAAACCCAGACTCTTTCTTCCTCTTCTTCATCGAGATTTAGATGCCGAGACCAGACTATGTCATGCCCGGTCTTCTCACCGGCTACGGGACCCTGAAGCACATACGCGAATAAGTACCCAGATCAAGCTGTCACCAACCCAACACGGCTGTTGCTACTACCACCTCCCATCGGACAGTTGACACCGTGTAACTAAAAGCGGCATGTCAAACATGAGAATATCTCATCAAAACCTTCAAGTGAAAGCCAAGCCAAGCCGACCCAACACCGACAACCGGGCCAGATTTATATTGAACAAGCCCAGCCTTCCAGACTCTTCTGGTCTTCCCACCGGTTGACGTTCCCGCCACCAACCTAAACCTAGGTACTAATCAAGGGGAAGGGGAAGTACGGGCTGCCTGCCGGAGCAGCCACCCATCCATCCATCCAAAACGGAATCCTGCACTTACCTTACCTTACCTTACCTACCTCACCTCCCGTGCACCAATCACCCCCCCCCCCGTACCTCCCCTCCCGTACCTCGACACCGCCCGTCCAGCCACACACCCACCCTCCCAAGCAAAATGTCTGTGAAAATTCGTTCCCGCCCCTGTCCGCGACGGTAATGACAACATTGAACATGGTTCGCTCCGAAGGGGTACGTCCGGGGCCGGACACCCGCGCCCACTCAACGCCAAGTGTAAAAAAAAGTCAAAGAGACTGGAGTGAGAGCAGGCCTGAGTGAGAGAAGCAGATATGTAAGCCTCCATGCAGCCAGCCAGCCAGCCAGCATCTCGGCCGGTCAGTCAGTCATCCATGCCTTCCCTTCTCTTGCGTGGCGTTTCAATGTCTCATATCTCCGTCCCGCAAGAAGAATCCAATCTGTATGCGTGTGTGTTGTCATGTCCGGTCTCGGGAGTACTGTAAGTCATGTAATCGTCCCAGCCCGTCCGTCCGCCGTCCGCCGACCTCCAATCGCCCTCTCCAAGGCCAATTGGCCCGCATGGAACCCCCCCTCACCCCCCAGACCAAGACCTTTCGTCATTGTCGTCAAGCAGATAACAAAAATGACAGAAGCTGCTGCAACCAGGACCAAGGGAAAAATAAATATGTTCCCCCATCTAGGGACCCCACCACCCCGAACACGAGGGGTCCTTACAGCAGCAGCAGCAGCAGCAGCATGCAATTATGCACCGCAGTACCTGCTGCACCCCCAGTGCACCCCAAGTGGCACCGGGCCAATCGACGACACGCCATGGCCGCGTCCTCGACGCCGCTAAAAAACTGACGCAGAGAGGAGCGTGGGGATGCCGTGCATCTGCACACCCGCCCGCTCCAAAATCTCACCCACAAAACGGATCCTGACGTGATAGCTCGACCCCTCTCCTGCCTGCCCCTCCCCCAAAGAGGGCAAAAATCACCAGCCGGGTGTGTGGCTGCCCTCCCCACCTGCAGAACTACTGCCCCTGTGGTGTTTCCGGCAGCAGGCTGATGATGATGGCGGGGGTTCGGCGATGACGAGTGCTGCTGTGAGATTTCTCTTCCTCCGGACACAACCCAGGTGGGACACCGGGAGCGGCGGGGATGCCGCCGGGAACGATCCCTCGCCGACGCGACCTCCCTCTTTCATCCTGGCCCCGTCCAGAGTTGCCGGCTTTGCGGGTGGAGCCCGTCGACACAACCCGGCTCGGTCTCGGAGCAGTAAGCGGGCTTGGTCTCCGCTCGGCCGCTCGGCTGCTCGGAAGTGGCGCGCAATAAAAAAAACAGAGAGCGGAAAAGACCGACTCCTCTCGGGACCGGCTCGGGATTTATCGGTGCGTAGTTTCCATTCCCGAGACATGACGGGCCATGCGGCGGCAGTGGACAGAGACACTGCCGGGGGCTGCTGGCGCAAGGCTCCTGATATCGGCGACAGCAAACGCAGGGCTTTTCGTGACGGCGACAGTTTGTTACCTTGGCGTCTTGATAAGCTTATTTGCCCTGGAAATGTTAGTCAGCAGCCCTCCCCCCCCCGCTCCGTGTCCCCCTGTCCGTCCGGGCCTCCCTTGTCTTGCCGTCGGCTCGTCGGGAGGGCGATTGCGGGTTCGCGGGCTGCGCCGCAGCCGATCGCCGCACAACATCGCCGGGGTTGGAGTTTTTTCTTTTTTCTTCAGGGGGGTCGGGGCCCCGGCTTGACCACTGCGGGGTGGTTTTGACAACACCCGTTTCAAGTTTCAACCGCTCCCTTTCCGTCGTCCGAAAATCGACCCTTCAGTGCTCTCCGCGGACACCAAAGTAAGGATCGAGACCAAACCCAAGATGGGCAAAAAAACTTGTCGCTTCGCGCGCTTGGAGGCCCAGAGGGACAGGGGGGAGCAGCAGTGAGACCGGCGAGCCTGCTTGTGCGTTTTGTTGAAAGAGGACCTGCAGGAACAACTGGCAGTATCCCACAGACGGCGTGCCAGCCCGGAATCCAACATTGATGCGCACCGAAAAGGAGATGCCACAGGCCTGGCCATCGAATCCACCGTCAGTGCGAGGTGACCGTGGGGGGAGATGGTAGCATCTGTAGCATCTCTGCTAAGATCAGGGCTGGAGTTCTGCGGGGCCCCGACAACGGTAATGTCAGCTCTGCCTCCCGATTCCAATCCAAACCCGGTCGCAAGAATGTGTGTTGACGGCCCCTTTTCCAGCAGCACGTCAAACACGTTGAGGACCTTTTCTGCTCTGGCCGCTGCCCGCTGGCCGCCCCCGCATCTCCTCATCATGCTGGCTGTGACGTGCTGCTTTGCTCGTCTGCCGCAGCAACCTCGTCACTGTCCCACCCTCGAACTTTGTCATAAAATGGTGTACCAGCCTGCCGTGGGGAGGGCTCACGATATTGCGAGTGTACTTGTACCAAGGCGTGGGCGTGCATGCGTGCTGGTGTTGGCTGCTCGGGAAGCCGTGCGGATTACTGACCCCTCCCCTCGAAACGCACGACCGTGACATCGACTTCGTGGGTGCCAAATCCAACAGCTTGCGGGCTTGGTATCCGGTGTTTCCGTGCTTCTAGCGCCCTGCACAGCGGCAAGCGAAGCTACTCCTATTGCAGAGAAATCCCGAAAGCCAGTCTTGGGCATGCAGCGAGCAGAGCAACAAGTTGCTGGCTTGCAGAGAGCGAGGTTTTCGAGAAATGTTGTCAAGGCAAAGGGTGCCGTCGTCCTCTCCCCGGCGTCCCCACACGGTTAGAAAACGGACCAAGACTTTTGCGGCACCTGCCGTACGTCACTCACCAGGTGGTGGGCATCTCGAGGCTTGAGCGTTTTCCGGAGCGGAGCTTGTGCTGTTTACACCCCCTCCCTGTCTCGCCCCCTCTTCCCCCTCCCCTACCCCTCCCCTCCCCTCCCCTACCCCTCGCACACATGTCGGTGCTCCAGGGTGTCAGAAGCAGACCGAGGATGGCCTTTGAGTGGCTGCTCACTTGTATGCTGACCTCGACCTCATGTGCACGCCCGGAGCTTGGAGCGATTAGCGTTGCGAATTCCGTATGAGGCATGTTCTCACACGCATAAAGTGGTCAGACGAAGACAAATCGCTTGAAAAGCACTGCCAGCAGCAGAGATGGGCTTTTCCTGCCGGGCCATACCCTCGGGGACGACATACCACAACTGCCAAAGCAAGGCGGGCACCACCCCGGGCTGAGAACCCGCCGCTGTCAATGCAAGCCTCATGCTGCCTGCCGCGCTGCCCTGAAGACCCGGCAAAACATTGCGCTGCACCCGCAATGTGTTGCACAGAGACGCTGTGTTCATAATGCTCGCTGATATTCTGTCCCTCCATCCTTTACGAGTCGTGACAGGCTCCAGTAGACGCAGGTCCGAGAGTTTGGGGTTAGCCGCGAGAGAAGGAGGGGCGGCAGGGGTGGGTGCTATTGCGATGATGGTGTGAGGTATTCAGTACTGTGTAGATAGCCGATGGGCACACCTCGAGGGTGGGCTTTGGCTGCCAGGCTGCCAGGGGCGGTTGGTGGAGCGATGGACGGTGTTGGAGGCGGCTCGCAATCGCGAAACCATCTGTGGATTTTGCGGGGCTGACGGTTGTCGTCGTCCGAACACCACTCCGTGGTTGGTGCTGCTGTGGTGTGCTGTGGTGTGCTGGGGGATGTCGTGGAGGGAGATGCTTGTCATCTGGTGAGTAGCAGAGTCGCGTGGCTTCTCCAGGGCGCGCTCGCCACCGAGTTCTTTGGGCCGTCGGCGACACGACGCCGCCTAGAATCGGGTCAGCCATGTGAAATGTCTTGGTCGCCCTCGATGACGATGGCTCGATGGAGATGTATCGAGGTAAGATCGAGACCAACCTCGGAGCCGTCCTTGGCACATGCAGTCCACGCTTGATATGTACAACATCGGGTCTTGGCGATTGCCCATCCCAGATTGAATACCGTGAAGGAGCCTTGGCTATTACTCACAAGTGAGGTGGGTTGGATGGGGTAGGAGGCCGAAAGCGGATAATCTGGAGGCATGCTGAATTGGGTCGACGGCGATGATCACGATGGACCATCTAGCGAGTGGCGTGGCCCGTCACCATCCCGCGATGTTTGGAGCAGCTGACCCATTGGCGTAGCAAGGGCATGTTTCGCACTTTGGAGAGGGAGTCGTGGCGGCATCTGGAAGAAGAGCACTTGTCAAGTCGAGTTGGTCGCCGTGGGGTGACATTCGCGGAACGCAGATTATAGTGGGACGACAGGGCACGAAGACGTAATTGACGGTAGCAAATGGAGGTAGTCCCGTTACTTTGTAGCATTGGGCGAGGAGGTTGGTAGGCGATTCCCGTCTGCTGTTGTCGAATTGGTGTCGGGTGTTGGGAATGGAAAAGCCTGGACCAAAGTCGAAAGTTCCAGACGAGCTCGTGACACTGGTGGGTGGTGATTGCCTGGTGAGAGGAGGAACAAGCACTTTCCGATCACAACACAGCAGGCCTGGACAGCAGCAAGTACACTCCAGCCCTGGTTTGTTTGTTAGCTCGAGACATTCGAGGCACTAACCGAGGCCACACACTGTTTGATATAGGGCCTTTAAGATAGAACTGGACACCTATATTTTTACTGACCAGGCCCTCGAGATGGAACTGGATACCAATATCTTTGCTGACTAGCCCTACAGATGGAACTCGATACTGATATTTTTACCGATTGGGCCTAGAGATGGAACTGGATAGGCCTTGAGGTTGGAACTGGAGACGTCTCGTTTTGTAGGAGAGGTCTGCCTGGTTTCCTTGGCAAGAGGTCTCGCGCCAACAAACAAACCAGGGCTGGAGTGTAGGTAGGTAGTGCCCTTGCCATTGGAGATAGTACCTGCGGATTGTTCTTTCTCATGTGTTCATCTACGGACGTGCGCTTTCCCAAGCCTGGCCCTTTTGATGAACCATGGAAACAACGACTCGATGTACCTCGAACATGTAAAGAGTGACGTGACCCAGTTCATATCCATCTCCATCTGGAACGGTCTCTTGATTTCCACCATATGATGGCTCTTCCCATCGACGATGGCGTGGTCTGTTTACAACAATACCGGGCGAGTACCAAACGGTCCGGTCTGTCCACCTATCAAGATGTCAAACAGGAGACGAATGTTCTTTCCATGGCTGGGTGTAATCGCAATGCCGGACTGAGCTCCATCCCCCACCCAACTACAAGGCAACAGCAGACTTGCGATTGGAAGGAAGACCAGCGGGTATCCATCCCAGAGGTGAACTTGGGATGCGGCCCTCCTCTCGTGCAGTTCTTGGCCAAACTTTCTGTCATCTTGCATCCAAAACATCCCGTTTATTCCCATTCCACCCCACGAGAGATGACACCTACCAAGCTACCCAGTGCCAAAAGGATCAAGCCAAGTCGCCAGCACGCCCGTCCCGTGCTACCATCCCATCCGCCCTGGAGTCCAAGGAGACTAGGAGCCCTCGGTTCTGCCGGAGTGCTGACAAGCCGCCAAGCTAGCTGCCATTGCCATTGCCGTACCGGCATGGGTGGAAGCATCCGTCGCGGGCACGATGCCCGAATGACGACGACGACGGCGCACAAAGTGCGTGGAGGAATCTCGACCTCGCAGCACGCTTGGTGAGCCCGAGAGGTGCATCCGGAGTGGTGTTGCAACACGTCCCGGGTTCACTAGGGGGGCGCGCCGGCCTTCTCGTGTCAGCCTATCAATAAACTCCCGAAGGAGTCGCGGGCAGGCGAAAGGGTCTGCCCCATCTCGTAATTCGCGTGGGTGTTGGGGGGTTGATGGTTGCGTGGCCCATATATCGCCGATGTGACGAGCGAATCCCGTCGGCCCAGGACGCGGAGCCAGCGCTGCTGTGTAACCCGTCCGTCACGGGGGTGGGTCCTTGTCCTGGCAGTCCAGAGTTCCTCTCCGTGTGCCTCCCACTCCCTGGCCGTGAGGGGGTGACACCATCCATGATCCCGCCGGGAGCGTTCCAAGAGCACGCACGATGGCGTGCAGTGGCCTGCCGTGCGACCACCTTCGCCCACGGCAACCGATTCTCCCCTGCCCTCCCCCGGCGCTGGCCTGCTGATTGGTCGCTTGCCCTTCAACGGAAAACATCTTGTGCTTGGAGTCATGGACTGTCCGCTGTCGCCACGAGAAATTTGATTTCGCGGTGATCGACCGAGGTCTTCACCTTCCAGAGCTGCTAGTATCTCCAGAAGTCTAATCCAGTTCTACCAGAGCCCCTTCTAACTCGTTCCTTGGGGTGACGGCCAAACCATGCCCCGTTGAAAAGAACTGACGGGTGTTGATGACCAGCCGTGATAGTCCTCGCCCCCCTGAGATCGACCCTTTTCTGAGCCTCCCAAGGAAAACAAGGTCTCCGACGCCAGTCACCCACATTCCCGCAACAATAGATATGCTCGACGCTGCCCGAAACCCTTCCGTGCCCTTTCCAGCCTGCCCTTGGGCGGCCCCCATTACATATCCTGGCCCGGTGGTGACCGTCCGGTCACCACGGTGCCGCGTACCCAGAATCCTCAAGGAAAAAGAAATGTAACTTTTAGTGCCAGAGAACCGCCGATTTGGGAGCGTGCGAGCACACCCCCAAAAAGTAGAGAGCCCAAGATCGAGCCAAAATTCAAAATGCCGTCCGTCCCTACAGGTACTCTGCCGATGAGAGCCCTGTTTTGTCCTCCGACCCTGTACCCAAACCCAAGATGTGGAGCGAAAAAATGTGCCGTGAAAATGGGGGAAAATAGGTCCATATCGGGCATCTGAATCATAGTCGTCGTGCGGTTGCTGATTCCAAGTCGGTTTGCTCAAAATCCGGCCGAAAACTGCGGTCGACCCTTGCCTACGGCGCCGCCGTCGCCTTGTTTCATGCGACTGGGACGGCGTTCCGCAGCGTCACGGGCCGGCCAGCATCGGCGCATCCGCTGGTTTCGCGCTTCTGCGACGAAACCGATACGCTGCTGAGCGTATACATGACCGAGTCTGGCATGTCCGGGCCCGCCGGCGTGGCCATGCTCTGGCTGGGAAGGGGCTTCGGTTGCAATCGGAACTGGTTGTGCTCATCACCATCGGCTCGGCTTCCCCACGATGTCTGTCTCCTTGTTAGCGCCATGGCTCGGGAGGAGGGGGGGCAAACTGGGCCTGACGTACGTGCTTGAGCGTAAAGAGCGCATAGAGCTTGATCAAGCCATGGAAATAGCCAAAGATGATCGAAACGGGCAGGTAGATGATGTCTCGGGGGTTCTTGCGGAAGAGACCCACAAGCTTCACCACCTTGGTGAAGCAGAACATGAAGACGATCTCGGCGACCAGGAGGGTATGGCGGTCGGCGGTCGGCCACTCGGCGGTCGCTCGCCAGCATGAGTAGAGCATGAGCGGGTCGAAAACAAAGGCCAACGAGGTGAAAGTGGCAATGTGGAGGGCGTAGGTGCTCCACGGCTGCTGACTGTTGGGATGAATTAGCAAGAGCTGACATGAATGCGATGCACGGGGGGCGACGTACGTCAGCACATGTCTCTCGTGCACAAGACTGGTCCAATTGCTCCTCCAATTGCTCCTGGCCCACCGCGAGCACTGGTAGAGGAATTTGGTGCTGGTCTCGAGCGTCGTCTCAATCTCGCATTCCGGGTTGTACTGAACCCACGTCTTCCACTGATTGGCGACCAACCACCGCGTCACGTAGTTGTCGTCGTCGGCGTTGAGGATGTACTTGCCCCACTTCTCGTTCTTGAAGCCGTCGAGGAAATCGTAGCTCTTGAGAATCTGGGTGCGGTACGCGCCGGTACGACCAGACATGCACGAGGTTCCGCCGTCGATGTTGTGGGTGGCCGAGATCTCAAAGTTGCGCCGCTCAATGTAGGCTGCGCCGAGCCAGTTGTAGATGCGCGTCATAAAGTCGCCGTCCACACGCTTCACGCGCTGGCAGGTCCCGACACCTCCCATCCGCTCGTCATTCTCAAAGGGCGCAAGGATCCAGGGCATGAGCGTAGAAGGCCACTCGACGTCGTCGTCGGCCATGATCGTGATTGGTGTCTTGACGTGGTCTCCGTCGAGGGCCTGGCAGACCTGGAGGCGCTTGTTCGCCTTGTCGACGTGCAACACTTCGATCTCGGTCCGCTGGGTGCTCGCTCGGAGCGTCTTGGCCATCTGCTCGAGGGCCTCGTACTTGTTCCAAGTGGTCACGAGGATGAGCTTGGCCGGCTGGCACGCGAGGATGCTCATGAGCGACTCCCGGAGCTCTTGGAAGTGATTGTGGATGGTGGGGATGATGACTGTGACATCGTCGGATGTGTACCGCGGCTTTTCATCCTTGGGGAGGAAGGACTTGTATGTCCAATGGCTGATGCAGTGGACAATGAGCCGGAAATAGCGATGGAACCTAGCAAGTCTGTTAGCTCTCCAGGAGACACGCCACGAGGGTTCGCACGAGCACCAAGCTGCCCCTCTCGGGCGGGCATTGCTTGGACTTGGGATTGGACTTGGGGGTTGGATGGGAAATGGAAGGCCCATACCAGAGAACCGAGTGCAAGATGATCCAGAACCTCACGGACTCGAGAAATTCGAGTCTCGGGATTACAATATCCATTAGGCCAGCCATGTTGATGGGTGAGCAAGATGTGCTTTTTTTTGTTTGAGAATGTTGTTGGTATTTCTCTGCTGCTGACACTCGTCTATCCGAGTCTATCCTGCCGAGGGGGTCCTGAGCTCTTCTCGAGCCTCAACGTCCAGGCAAGGGGGCCAGAGGAGGATTGGGGTCCGATATTGGGGTCCGGAGGAAGGGACGTGCAGGAGGAGGAGCGGGTCGCGTAGCCGAGGCGAAAGCTCCGGTGTAGCACAAGACGTGCTGGATCGGCGCGGGTAAGATTCCCGGGGAAGGTGAGGGGGCGATGGGGGAGGGGCGGAGCCGCGGAGGGGGGGCCGTAGGGAGGGAGGCTGAAGAGGACAACCGGGATGCCAAGGGGCGGTGCGGGTTGTGGTGAGGGCGGGAGGGCGAAGGCTGAGAGGTGAGGTGAGGTGAGGTCGTGATGGTGGTGGTCTGGTGGTGGTGGTGGTGGTGGTGGAGGTGGTGCTGCTGTCCAAGACAGGGACCAGATCAAACAAAACGATCGGTAGAGGTAGTCCTCGAGAATGGCACGACCAAAGGTGAGGCTCGCGACGAGGACCTTTGGGGTTATTGTACACACTGTTCGGGGGCCCCTTAAGGAAACGAAGCCATTGCAAAGACCAATTGGTCTGGGGGAAACGTCAAGGACAAAAAAGAAACATGAGAAGCTGCCGAGCTACTCGTGAGATGGTCTAGACTCGGGGGGTGGGAGGGAGGGCAAGGATATATAGGCAGATAGGCCGTGGCCCAGGTCTGGTCGTGGAGAGGAACCATCCTCGACGTGCCCGAGTCAAGAAGTGCCATCGAGACAGCCGCGATTGACAAGCGAGGATACAACACAACCCACCTCACAACCCCACGACATGCGCAATGCACCCGTCCCTTGTCATGTACTTGCTGCCAGCTGCGTAGGTAGTCGGCCAGGTAGTCTGCCCATTCCAATTGCGGCCGGCGAATGACATTGCAACGTCGAACTGCAAGGACACAGGAGAGAGGAGACCAGACTGACTGCTGCGATGCGATGCGATGCGATGGCATGGCGACGATGAAAGGCTTGTCTTGTCTTGTTCACGTCTGTCTGTCTGGGGCCTGGGTACCTACCCCTCGGGGCGAGGAACATGGGGAGTACTCGACGCGAGGTCGGCGCGAGGGCGCGTGGACAGGTACCGCGAAGTTGTCTGGTCCGATCTGATGGTTGTGTGTGGATAGGAGTGGGTGGATTGGATGAGATGGGATAGGATGGATGGGATGGATGGGATGGATCATGGCGAGTAATCTTAAGCCATGGATCAAAGATGGCAGGTCGGTACAGGACAAGAGAGAAAAAGGCTGCTGTGCTGCATGTGCTTCTGCTGCTCTAGCTGCTTCTTGCTTCGATGACGGGAGCTCCTGTTTTTTTTTGCTGCGCGGCTTTCGAGGTGAGGGTGCAAAATGTGGAAACCCCAAACCCCAAGCGGGTACTCGATGGGAGAGATGCGGAGGAGGTGTACATGGGTGCTTCGGGAGCTCTTTCTTGAACTCGATCGGGGATGGGCGTGGGTGTAGGGAGGCGCAGGGTTCAGGGTGACTTCGATGACAGGCGCGCTTGATGCTACAGGGGAGGGGCGTGTGGACAGAGAGACAAACGGGCTCTTCAGTGAAATGGACAGTGAAAACGGACGCCGCCACCAGTGGTTGCCGTGCGGTCCCACCAACGGGATGCAGTGGGCAGGTGCCCGCAGCGTTTGTAGCCTTTGGGGGGGGGCATCTCCAAAACGGTCCCGTCGTTGGTTGGGATGCAAGTGCAAATTCTCCATCATTCCATCCCATCTCTCCATCTCTCAATCGGCGACGAGAGTGGAAGAGGAAGACCAACAAGATACAGCCTGGAACGAACCGTCGTGTCCGGCACTTTTTATTTTGTTCGGTCCCCCATCCCGTCCCCCTACCTATCCCCCTCCATGTCCACCCCCAACCGCTTGTCCATGGTTATTCAACCGAAACCTACCTACTCCCGCCCTCTTCGTTGTCTGGTTCGGGCTGTCTCGAGTTCCTCCACGTCGTCCGTGGTCGCCGGGGACAGTGACAGAGACACCTGGGGACGAAACAAGACGACAAATAAACAGCTGGCTTCTGCTGGGCTTCTGGACCAGCATCCAACAGGCAACGCAGCCAAGCCCAGGCCTGAAGAGTCCGGCCATCGACGGCCAGTGTTGCAGCGGGATCCGCTCCACCCCGCCAGCGGCCAGCCCTCCTCTCACCCTCCAACAAGCAGCCAACGAGCAGTCGATTCGAGGCTTCAGGACGGGCAGAGTGGCCGTGCGGAGTCGCTGTGAACAAGTCCACCTACCGCGTCCAGCGTCCAGTCTGCATGGTCTCAGCGTGTCAAGGGACAGGTACAGTACTTTGCCGGTACGCTCGCCGTACAAGCCTCTGTCACAGCGCCCTAACCAATTATCTCCGCCAGCGACAGCGCTACCATCGTCCCTCAACAACCCCGTTACCCCCCGACGGAGAGCCTCGTCGGCCCACATTCCGTTTCCCAAGCCATCGATGATCGAATCCGACCACGAATTGGCACGAATTCCTCGACACAGATCCCGGGTGGGCCAGAACGTCCTGTGTACTGGCGATGGTCAATTCTGGACAACAAGGTCCAGCTAGGTTCGTCAATATTGGTTCGAGATGGGATCACCCTTCTGCCCGCCCAGTCAGGTGGTCCATTTCGCGTCGACAATATCACACGATGAGCCCAAAGTCCGCCGCCGTTGGGCCAGCGAGCAGGATCGGGGGTCCGCCGGGTCCGGGCGCGTCGCCCGGCGGATCAACGGTTTCGTCGGCGACCATGTTGGACCATAATCTCGATTCCTGAACCTGGTTGCCGTCCAGGGTCCAGCCAACCTCAAACAGCCCTCGAAGATCTATCTTCGGCAATCTCGCTCGCTGTCTCGTTGCGGGAGGAGACACCGACAAGTGGGCTTCTCGCCAGGCTGCTCCGGGCCTATCCAGAAACTATACATAGCGGTTCTGCAACTAGCGTAGCGGTTGCGCTTCTTGCAAGCGGAAGCGAATCTGACGGCCGGCGGCGGCAGGGGGTGGAGCGGGCCTGAGAGACCCCCGTACTCGGCAAGTCACGGAGGGCTCCCCCTCCTCCCGCAGGGGGCTCATCACAGGCGCGCCTCGGCATTGAGCCGCCCGTCTCAGTCGATAATCGAAAATGTGAGGCTCTCGAAAGATACGCACGAGCAGGCCGAGATTGCGCAAGTTGCAGGTTCCCGGAGGGGAATCCGGCAGCGCAGTAACCACCAAGACTTCTCGCACTGCGGTTTCTCTCCCGTCTTTTTCGCCTGATGAGATGTGGTTGTGGGAGACGGCGGGCACACGGGTGTTGGAGCGGGCGAGGCGGGCACCCCGCAGCCCACTTCTCAAACGGATCACACATCCGCAACCTGACGGAGACCAAGGGCGTGGGGTGGCCCCGCAACGGCTTGCCCTCGGCCGTCGGACACAGCACGAGGCCGGCGAACCAATGTCCTGCCGGTGTTTGTCAATTTTCGTGTCCCGCCCACGGACGGACAGGCGGCAGGAGAGGCTTCAGGACAGCCAGAGACGCGGGATGGTTCTCGTCGACAGAGTGAATTTGGTGTGCCGCCCAGATTTCCACTGTCGCAATCGCGGACAGCTGTCAGTATGGCCAACCTCTCGACCATCCAATTTGGTAACTGATATTGGAGTCCCGCGGCCTGAGGTTCTCCCCCCCTCCCCCAGGGTCGTCTCTCCATGCAGGTACGCCTGTAAGGTGTCGGCGTCGTCTCCAAGAAGGGCATCTCTGGTGTCTGGCAAGGCTTGACATTATTATCCTGGATTTGTGCAGGGGGCACAACTGCTTCGGTGCCAGATTTGGTCGCGAGGTTCTGCCGAAACAACTTCCTCACAGGAGCTCGGTGTACGGTGTAAACTGGGCAGCAGGGGGAGGGAGTCGTCAAGACTCGCTGACGGTGAGCTCGGTGGGCAGGGCAGGGGCAGGCGTGGCACGGTCCGGGCTGTCCCCCTCGCCAGATGGCGGCTATGAGACCAAGCGGGAATGACGCCGAGAGGAGCCGTTATGGATAACGTGCCCGTCCGCCCGCTCCCGGCTGGAAGAGGGGCCGTAATGAGGATCCGAGCAGAACCAAACAGCGGGCTTTCCTGGACGAACGACGCTCAAACAAACGAGCGAAGGCCCGGGCTCTTCCGCCACGGCGTCCGTCAGCCGTCCACGCCGCCCTGAACGACACGCCGAAGCCAGTCCCGATCTCAGGCCGCAACGCCGCAGACGGTGATTCGCAGGCACGACAATTTCATGACAAGTTTTCCGCCCAGGTTCCAATCGGCCAAGGTCTGAATGCGCCCTCGAAACCATGCCTATCTCCTGCAGGACACATGGGGACTCGGGGAGCAACGAAATTTTACAACCCTTGCGATGACCTACATACCAGGTGCACGCAATCGAGCACACATCCCCTTGCTCTGCTTCGCATCGCAGCAAGGTGAAGTGTGACTTGCAGACGCCGCAAAAAGGGCCGCAGCCTTCAGAGGCCCTTGACCAAGTCCGAGGTCGGAACTCTGGGCCAGGAGGGGATTGATGAAGCCTTCCATGTTATCCCCGGACAGCAGGAGGCCAAAGCTAACGACCTGGAGTCAAGGAGGGAGTCCCAGGCACAGCGTTCCTCGGCGACTACGGCAGACGAGCCTTCGGCCCGGACACTCTCGTTCAAGCACCATGCCCGATGCCGACGCGAAAGTATCCTGATGCCGCTATCTCGCGAGCTTGCCCAGCACACCATCACGTGCGTAAAGGTTGCAAAGTCTGGTGGCTAAGCGGTTCAACTTCTGTCGATGACGAACATTCTGCGATTGTAGGCCGCCGGCATTGGCTCGGTAGAAAGTTCGGGAACACGACTTCGAGCCAGAAACTTCCGGGTGACACCAAGTCCTGCCGCATTATGTCAAGTTGCTGCTTCACTCGGGAGTCTCCCGGTTTTTGTATGACGCAGTGGCAGCGTACCTCCTTCAGCCGTGCCTTGGCTTCAGTTCTGCATCGACAAGAGCCGGACGATGGGATCGATCTCTCACCGCTCGACCAACCTCTTGGAAGTTGGCACATATTGCGTTCAGCGAGCCTTGTTGCACCTCACGATGCTTGGACGACTGTTTGTAGCCCAGCTTGAGAGATGTTGACGCCAGATACCAAAAATGACAATCATCACGGGCGGATATCTCATCGACTATCGGTTGATACGGCTAGTCTAGTCTGGCCTGACGGACTGGGGGGCTGGGATTTCATGACGATCTCCCGAACTCGCCCGATCTTCGATGTCGAGCGTCAAGGACCCCACGGGTCTTCCTGGCGCATCCCGCCCTTCCCCTCACCTTCGCCGTTATTTTAATTTTAGTGCGCCCAGAACCCACCCGCCAAGGACTCTCCCACTGCTCCCAGTTATTTACACAGTATACTCCATATGGATGGAGCCTCGAAGTCGACCTGTCATTCTGGTCAGGCCATCAACATTCCCTCGCACGTCAAGGAGGAGCTGTTGCTGATTCATTCATCGCTTGGCCTGGGGAGGAGCGAGCTCGGTGTTGAGGAGAGGAGATTCCAGGGCTCAGTATCTGAAAAGGTCGAGAGCGGTAGCGGGGAAATTACTCTGCATCTGGTCAAGCCTGACTCGAGATACGGAAACCTCCTCGTTGCTGGTTGATCCCATGCATCGCAGATCCGCCGGTTCCAAGTCTCACTGCACGTTGACACTGGATATCACACGCCAAATGCGCCGGCTGCGGAGATTTAGACACTGTTCGGCTGAGCGTGAAGCAACTCCAAGCGTGCAGAGACTCACTGTGCAGTGCAGTGCTGGCTGTTGTCAGCAAGTACCGAGTACCTCCGACACACAGGCGCCACGGAGCGACAGAAACACGAAACAAACAGCTCGGAGAAAAATCCGGCGACCAAGCCTCCTCAACAGTCAACACACGGCGTCTCTCAGCCGCCATTCCCTGCCCGCTCAAGGTTGGAGGGGCACCACCCTCCTCTCGCACGGGGTTCTCCCCGAGTCCCCTCGCCCAAGTCTGCAACCCAGCCTCTGTCAACTCTGTCCCCTGGATTGGATATTCCACAGCATTTGGGCGTGCTGGAGTCTGGCCCCATTGGAAGGACTCTGCACTTTTGGAGCCTCGCTTGCCGACCATCGTACCTTGAGGGCTGGACTGGAACCAGAGATGGGTATGGCCAAGTCGCCGGGATGTCGGATGTACAGCCTATCCGGCTCATTTGGGATCTTCATCTCAACAAGCTTTAGCATCGAGGAGTGTTGCATCCAAGAAGATCGATCAACAGCAACAGCAATATTTGTTTCACGGATCTCCAACAGCCCTTCTACCACACGTGGCCACTGGCCAGTAGCCACGACTTCGGCATCCATGGACGAACGAGAGCGATCTGATAACCCTCCCCAACAACAACGGCACGGGCTGTGTGGTGTGGAACCGCAACCATGCTGTCCAAAAGGACTTATGGCCAATATCTCCATTGGGCGATGGCCGCTGTCCTGCAGGCTCAACAATTTTGCTCGGCGAGGGTGCAATTCAGGACGGCACACAGCTTTGTCGAAACCATCCGTCCATGTTGCTGTGGCGCGAGACTCTCTCACGGTTACATGGGAATTGCGCCAGGGTGTCCATCGATTTCACCACCCCCACCAGCAGATTGAAGCACCCAAGGGCCCGAGGGCCCGCCCGATTACACAGTAACTCCAGGAAACGTGAATGAGCGACAGCATAACATGGGATTGGCTCAAACGGCCCACACCCCCTTTCCGCCATCCACGGAGCCGCGAACGTCACGGTGCCTTTGCTCTCTGGCGTTGAGAAAAGTGCTGTCATCACACAACCCGCGCTGCTGTATCTGTATCACGGAAAAACCAGGTCTCCGATTCCTGTCAAGAACAACTACCTTCCTACGGATATAGTGACCAGGATACGGATACACTCGCCGCCAACCTGACAAGACATTATCAGCCACGTGCTTCAACCGCAAATGTCTCTCTGGGCTTCGCATTTCGGTAACCACCAGGAACAGGACTGACTGCGCTGCAACGCTGCGACGCTGCGACATCCATCTTCGCAGGACATTCTACCGGAATTATTGTCCGTCCATGTCACCGGTCGTTCAAGCAAGGTCCTCAAGGCCCTGTATCAGCCGAGACCTTCCACAGTGGACACCGGTCGGTCGCCATCTCACAGAAACAGCCCTGGCGATGGCGCCTCTTGCTAGGGGATTCGGATTCACCCCGCAGACGGCAGAGCATGTCGTGGCATCGTGCTCTTTTCTTTTTTTCATGTCTCCTGCACGCAATGCCGTTGTCCGTGCAATCAACCGGCGCCAGGTACACGTCCACGACACTCGCTCGCTCCCCACTACTACCGTCATAGGGACATGGGCTTCTCGGCCGCGGGGGGGTTACGGGCAATGTGCGCTTGGCTCCTTGGTGCGGGTTGAAAAGCGACGATAGCGCTCGCTTGTGCGTGGTGCGGCATCCAGGCGAAGCATCTCGACCCTGTAATGGAACCCAACCCACGACCAGAATGAAGTTCCGGGAGCGGCTCGAGCGGGAAGGCATGCCTCGGGGAAGCAGGAAGTGTCTTCCGGCATGGCCGGCCGATCCTTTGATGATGCGCATTCGCAGGGCGTTCTGCGACGAATAGGGCATGCTTCTGGATAAAGTGCATTTTTGCAGTCCCAGAGCCAACACTCGGGTGGCACGCGTGGCACGTCACACAGCCGAAACGGCCCACGCCGGGCAGCCGGTGAAGTGGACGAGAAAATTTTCTCTCCTATCGTACTCGGCCATGAAACACTTGTTCATGACGCACCAGCTCGCCTTGGAATTCCTTGGGTGCATGGTGTCCGCAGGACCTGAGCAAGTGCTGGAGGCCAGCGCACAGCATCGATGATCGGGGCAGCGAATGGGGGCTTGCAACAGTTCAGGATCGTGGGCGGATCATGTAGGCGTCTCTTTTGGATATCGAGGCCGTGAGGGTGCTCGGTGGAACACTGAGGTGCCCAAGTCCCGGTCCCCCAGCATCTCGCGACGAAGGCCGGTTCGTTGTCGGTTGAAAAGGCGGACGATGACCCCGAGCGCGCAAAAGCCATGTCCTGCTGAGCTCGACGACTCGGACGGCTGGCCACCGCTGGAGCTGACTGCGACTGACTGGCGGTGAAAGACCGGCCGTCGAATGGCGACGAGCCTCTTGATCGAAACCCACCCCCTTTCATCGAATCAACACCGCCGAGGACCTCGCCCCTGCACACTGTCCACCGAAACAAGGCCGCCCGGGCAACTTCCAGGTTACCCACAGCGGTGACGGGAGGCGAGTTGTGTTCTTCCTCTCTTCTCAAAGCCCAGTAACGTTCCGATGATGGTGGCGGTGTTCCTCAGTCCTGAGTGTTGAGAAGATAAGCTGATTCCGACAGTGGACTTGCATCAGCACCCGTCGAGTCTGTCGAGCCAGCCCCTGTGCCATGGCTTCCGTGGCAAGTGCCGCCGCAGCACCCGACTCCAATGGCGACGTCCCCTGGCCCCGTCACGGGGATGAGCAATCCTCGCCAGCCTGGCAGCAGACCTCTGGATGGCGCCTCGGGTTCCGTGTGGCAAAGAAGCCCATCCACATCGACTGCTGTCCAGCTGGCCTTGTTGTCGTTGAGGGTCGGCGAGGCCACCAGGAGGGATCTTCGCCTTCGCTGCGTGCCCCGTTACCTCATCGAGGTCGTCACCTGACGAACCACAAGCTGCCGAGGGTCACAAGGCGTCGCAAGCTCCCCGAGAGTCAGACTGTGCTCTCTGGTTGGCGTGATGGGCGGTTGCTTGGGGAATCGATGAGCCCATCTCCTCGTCCCTGTGCTCCTCAGCACACGGTGACCCGACACCCCGACCATACCCCGTGCGGATCTGCGTCCAGTCTGCGCCTGTCTCGACCGTCCAGTGTTGAGAAACCGCTGCCACTCGACATTCGCCACGAAGCCCCTTCCGACCTGAACCCCCCGAGTCCTCCTCCTTCAGAGTTTCGAGAGCCGGTCGCCTTGACACTCGGCACAATACCCCGCTCGTCGAGGGAGTCTAGGCCAAGTCGGCCATGTCCCTGCGTTGGGTGAAGGGGTGATCACTTCAATACATGAGGGGTTTGAAGAAGGTCGGGACATGTGCGGTACATCGGGGTACGTCGTCGTGCCTTTGGTTGCTGCGGAGCTCGGGGAAGAGGGGAGTCAGAAGTCGAACACGGTCAGCCGGCAACCACTTGACGGTGGTGGTCCGGTTCTTCCGTCGCGAGGCAGAGCTGACGCTTCCCCACAAAGATGAGCAGGTCAACCAAACCAGTTTCCTTCATCGCTTCGAGCTCTCTCTGGCCTCGCTCCGGTTTCTGTTGGTGGTATAAAGGGACGGCCCGTCGTCAGCAGATCCAACGGAGACTGGATAGCCTACCACAGATTCGACCATCGCCCCTCACGGTCCGGCCGTCGTTGAATGTTCGGAGACAGCTGGGAGAAACATGTACCCCAGCTGAAGATCTTCCGTTCCCGATACACCTGAACGGTCACTGCAAAACGGTCCTGCCGGTTTCCTCCACGACACACCCCTCCCTCCTCCACCCTCGTCGCGTTTCTTCTTTCGTCAACTCTGAACACGCCGCAGACACACCATGGATGGGTCTTTGGTCATAACCTCCACACCCACCACCACGGCCATGCTGCAACCGCCGTCACACCTCGGCTGAGAGAAAAAGACGCTATCACACCCGGGAAAGACGCGCGAGCATTCCCTAGCCCGAGGAAATCCATGGCCCGTGATGCTGGTTGGCCAGCCGATTCCCATCCCCCTCCTCCTTCCCCGCCCCCAGGCCGCTGTTGACAGAGCCTAACGGGAGACCGTGATAGCCAAGGCGGGCGGGGCGGGACGACGAGGGACGCGGATAGGGCCGTCATTTGCATGCGAGCCAGGGATGGACCCCTAACCTCGACCTTGGATGCCATTCGTTCGGGTTCGGTTGCTGGTGGTTAGCTCGTCGTCGCCGTCGCGCGTCTAGACGATGCGGGAGCGTCGCGGGATGATGCCGACCGTCCCATGTCTTGAACGTGCAGCTGGACCCCCAATAAAGATGGCGACGAGGTGGGGAGTAGAGAGGGGGGCGTCTCTTTAGGAAGGAGACGAAGCCGGGGATTTTCGTCACGGAGCATGTCGGTGATGCTGTCGCTTCTTTCGGTTCGTATTCGACGTGGGAGATGCAGCGATGAGGCAGGCATCGGCAGGTCGACAGGTGGGTGCTTCTCGCGCGCGTCTCTCTCTCTGCAACTGGTTGGAGATATCTCGCCAGAGGGTTCCGGGGAGGTTGAGGATTTGGGGGTCAAGACGACTCCCACTTGGTCGACAAAGAGAATGAAGCCGCAGAACTCCTGTTCTCTTTCGTCCCTCCGTGGGCTCTTGGGAACCGCCAACTCCCTCTTTCCCATACATCCCCTCCCTCCCCCAAACTGTTGGGATCAGTCGAGGTTGCCGAGTGGTAAAGGGGGACTGAGAGATCAGCGGGCATTGGAGTCGAAAACACCATCAAGTGATGTCAGCAGGCCCTTGAGACCCTCCCTCCCCTCTCCCTCCCCTCCCCCGGGGGGCCTTTTTGACGAGACTCAATACCACACACATTGATACTCTTGGCCCCGGCTACTTCTCCCGACGAAAAACCCAGAGCACTAGAGATTCCACCACCTTCTGGTAGCTAGGCTGGGTACCACCCATCGATGCCCTACCATGACCCTGCCATGGATAGTGGTTGGGACTTGGTGGTGGTGGTTGTCGTCACTGTTGCTGTTGTGGTTGTGGTTGTGGTTGTTTACATTCCTCCTGCGTCAACCCCTATTCTGCATTTCCCCTTGTCCTTCCCCGTCCATAGACAGCAAACCACAGACAAGGAACTTGGCACCACCCCTCAAGTATCGAGTAATAGATTAACTTGCAGATGAGGGCATGGTATGAGTTATGGACTACGCACCTTGTTAGTCAGACCGATGGCGTATGCAGATGACTTTGACGCCGACAATGCTGCCCGGCCACGGCCATCTTGGTTGGACGAGGAGCCTTGTTGTTTTGCTCCTGCTTGCCCGTTTGTCTCTTCTTGCCGTGTTATCTCTGCTTCCTGTCAGTTGCGAAGGGGGTTGATGTTTCTGCCTATCAACAGAGCAAAGAGAGAAGAAGAGAAAGAGAGAGGGCAGGGATGCCGGAACTCTTGCTAGACGCCTGATCAAGTGACGAGATGGGCCTGATGTTGGGTGCAGTGGCCAATGGTCTTGAGGGGAAAGCAACCCGAGGATGTGCATAGGAAAGGTCCAATGGAAAGGATAACGACGATGTGCATAGAAAAGGTCCAATGGAAAGAGGAAACAGGGGCTGGCAGGAGAGAGAGAATGCATAGATGCACGAGGGCTTGTCATGAAGATGGGCTTGATATCCTGTGAGCCTGTATGGCCAGCTATACTCCGACGGAGTGACCAATTAATATGGGGGGTGTACAAATGAACAAAAGTAGGTGCATATTGATAGAGAGGAGATGGTAAAACGGAAGGGAAGAGGAGGAGGGGAGTGGGATTGCGAATGGATAACACACCCGGGTCTAGGCCGGCCGCGAGGGGCCCGGAGGCCGGCCCGTTCCTTCTCGTATGCCGGGGAGACGGGCAACAGTCCCCCGGGTTGGGGGGTCGGGATCGGGGCTTTGGAGGTGTCGAGAGCGGGGTGGGGGAGAAGGAATGTACTGATGCCACGCTCGAGGACATTTCAACCAGCGCAGGGAACAAGGCAAGTAAGATAAGTCGAGCGAAGCAAGGCACCCCCCCATACTTGCAAGTAATGGAAGAAATATTCGCTAGTAAGTTAAGGCTGGAGGGCCTAAATACTTGCCAACTTGTTAAGGATTACGCGATTTTGGGCCTACATTTTACCCTTTTCGGACACGTACACAACGCTAACCTTGGTAGCGAATTTTCGGCTTTTTTTTTCCACCTTCGATCTACGGCTATACTTCTATTTTTTCTATTTTTTCTGGACACTCTCGACAGCTACCAACGTAGTAAAATAGTTAATTCCGATACTTACTCGACGCCGTAATACCTTCCGCTACCTCTAACGCCGCCCCTAACGCTCCCCTTAATAAGCCGCGCCCGCCTCGACTTACTATACTTATATAAAATATAAGAATATCTCTAGGCACCTTAGGTTCTGTTTTTTACACCTTGGATTCTGTTTTTTGCACCTTATCCCCACTTTTACTTTCTTATCGCGGAAGGCGGTGAGCCGATAAGGAAAAAAGTAAGGACTACGGTATCAATCTCGCACACCGCTCCGGCGCCGGCGCCGGCGCCGGTACGCGAAGATGGACACGAAGATGGATACGACTCTGGACAGCACTCTGGACAGCGCAAAAGACGCGATTTCCAGGGTCTTTCAATTCTATACACACTATTCTACTACTCTCTAATTAGCTCAAATACCTCCCCTACCCCCCCTACCCTACACACGAGTAGACTGCCGTATGCTAGCAACGGCGGCGGTAATGGCGGCGGCAAGCCTCGCGATTCCTCTCCTCTGTCCGACCGTAGAGGTCCTCGTACCTCCGCCACGGGCTCCCCGCGCGGTAGCGGACGCTCCTACACCAGTTAATAAGCCGTTAATCGTCCTCCTTACGGGCGGCTGCCCGTCGTCGAGTTCCACGCCCTCCTACTACGAGTGGTTACGTCTGATGGAGGGGGTAAGCCCAGTCTGTTATCTAGTGCCCCTGGCCCTCGTACCTCTCGCGCCTCGCTAGCCAAGGGGGGCGAGGGGTTGGATAGAGGTACTAGGGCCGGAGCCGGATCGAGTTCGGCGTCGCTTATGGCTAGTGGGGGGTCAGCGCTACAGGTTGCCGAGGATAGTAGGGGTACCTACTGTATTTACTGCCGCGTACCGCGATTAAACGGCTCGTAGGTAGTGTAGTTGGACAGCTCGCAAGTAGGCGGAATTAAGGCAATCGCTACGTTACGTGGAAAAGGTCGAAAATCGCTGTACGGGGTGGCAATTACGTCATAGTAATATTTTGCTATAGAGTAGGCGCCGTGGCAGAATTCCAGAAGTGGAACAAGATAAGGCGGATAAGGCTAAGAAAGTAGGGGCAAGGTGCAAAAAATAGAACCCAAGGTGCCTAGAGACATTCTCTAAAATATAGCCTTTTCCCTACTTAGCTAGGCTCCTAACATCTACCCTTTTATTTCGCTCCTTAAGGTAGCCGAGGCCGTAGATATAGCTACCCTATTTAATAGTAATATTCGCGACTTCTCTGTACTCGACGCTAGAGATGGAAAGCGTTATATCTTAGAGAAGTGGAAGGCGGTTAAGCGTAAGAGGACCTCGTAGATCTCGGAGTACGGTAGCTAGCTAATCGAGTTACTTAACCTCGACTACGAAGGTAAAGCTACTTAGGCCTACTATCTCTACCCTAAGCTATTTAACGCTATCGTTACTTCTACCCCTATCGTATACCTCGCTCTTACTTACTAAATTACTAAGCCTACTATTAACGATACTAGTAACGATAAATCTCCGTACTAGTTAAAAAGATAGCGTAGTATAGCGGATTTTATTTATAGTTAAGCGCTCCGGTAGTAACTTACCTCCCCTATTATCCTTTAAACCGAATAGGATATAGTTAAGTGCTATATTACGCGCTAGGTTATCCTTAATAGTCTCCCCTTTAGTATCGTTAAAAGCCCTAACTTACGCCGCGCGCTAGTAGTCGTTAAGGGGTAGAAGGCTAAGGATCTAATTCTCTATAAGCGTTACGTTATTAAAAAGCTAATCGACGAGATATTCGAGACCTCGATTAAGGCCCTTACCGCCGAGCTAATACTAACCCCGTATAAGATATATATCTCCTTTAACCTATAGACCTTTACTAATTCTAAGGCTATTCTCGGCGTTATTACGTACTACCTCGACGTCGATTTCGAGCTATAAAATCGCCTACTCGGCGCGGCGGAGCTTAAGGGTAACTATAACGGTAAAAACTAAGCTTCCCTACTATTCCAGACTATTAACCGCCTTAGTATAGCTAATCGGCTCGGTTACTTCTAGTTAGATAATATCCCTTCGAACGACTACGCCGTAAGGGGTATACTCCGCTTTATCTACCTACTTTAATCGGGGGCCTAAGTGTTACATACATAACATAGAGAGCTATTAGGGCCAGGTACTATCAGATATCCCCTATAAAAGGGATATCCCCTAACGCCGAGAGGGAGTCTTCTACTTCCTCTCCTTATCGATCTTTACCTATACCTCTACACTATTACTACCAGAGTCGTAAGTAATCGCCTTAGAACCTATATTCTCGTCTCCCAGCCTCTATTATCCCCTTTTACTACGCCGCCGTCTTTAAAGCTCCTAGACTCCGGAGTACCTTTACTACTTCTACCTTTACTAGACTCTAGTCCGCTATCTACTAGACTCCCGTCTCCTAGAAACGCCCTTACGGCTCTATATCTCCCTTAGGGGATCCTAAAGTCCCCGGACTACCCGATTTAAGATATCTACCCTTTCGCTAGGAGCCTCCTCGGCCTTTATAAGCCTTATTAGCTATCTCCTAGTATTAGTTATATAATAATAGTAGCTTAGCCTACTTAAAAGATTATTAAAACCTCTTAAAGTAACCGGTCGCTTTCTCGATAACTTTAAGTTATCTCGAAAACTTTAACCCTTAGACCTTTTTAATACGGAATATTTAAAAGGCTTAATACTAAACTTATACCTTTAATACTAATAAATATTAAAAAGGTCGTTACTTTTATATTAATAAAATTTTTACTTTTAGCCGCCGCCGGTAAGGCGCGCGTTATATATTAGTTATCCGTTAAATACCTTGTTATTCTCTTAAAAAGTAAACGTTATTTTATTAATCTCTTTAATATACCGCCTCTTTCCTAAGGGCCTAGTAACCTTATAAACGCCGATATACCGCTTAACGATCCGCTTGAGAAAAATACCGGTCGTAACCTAAGCTAAGCCTTATACTCGGAAGTTATCGTAAAAACCTCCGAAAGGGCGGAGATCTTTAGCTCCTAGAGATACGAGAGAACCCTTAATATCCCTAAGCTTACTTACGTAAACGTAAGCGTAATTTAGTTAATATTTAAACCTACGGCTAAAGTACTCCTACCTATTATTACCGAGCGAGTCTTATTCGCGTATAACTAAAACTAGCTTACCGTTATAGATAAGGAACTTCTACTATTAAGAGATTACTTTTATAGAAACCCTTATCGCTTACTTTATAATACTAGATAAGTAAGTACCCCGGCCGGACCTTTACCTTTCCTTAATAACGTTATAGTATAACGCGTACTTATTTCGGTCTTTAAAAGTATCGTTAAAGCTAATACTATCCTAATTCGGCGAAAAGTAGTTAGATAAGCGGTTAAGAAGTATATTAGCCCGTTATATATTAAGATAGAACTTACTATAAACTCCCCGTCTCCGTTATAATACCGTAAGGGCTCTTATAATACCGCCGAAGCCGAAAGTTACTAACTAAACTAAAAAGTAACGATATACGTTAGTATAAGTACCGGGCTTATATATCTAATACCTTTATAATACGGCGATAAGGTTAGTAAAGTCTTAACGAGAGAAGAGATTACGGTATACGCTAGGGCTAAGATTAAGACTACTTAGCCGAGGATTTAATACTACGGCTAGGAAGCCTAAACGAGCTTTATAGAAGAAGAGATTACGACTTACGTTAAAAGAGAGAGAAAACGCTACGCCCTAGAATAAGTAACTATACCTCTCCTAACGTATACTACTATATATATTAAAACTAACTAAACTTTAGTTACTATACTAACTACGTAACTAGCTAGTAATATAGCCCTAGAAAAGTAATAAGTATAGTATATAGTATACCCTTAGGGTATAGGAGGTACGGCTAATTTAATAGGTTAGATATAACCCTAGGATAACTTAATCTTTACGGAAATAATTAATCGTCCCCCGATAAAATTTATAAAGACCTTATATAACTCCTAAAGTAGAATTATTATACCGCCCTTTCCGGAAAACTTTTAAACCGTATTAGAATTTTTATTTATTACTAGCTCTAGTAAACTACTATTAGTATCTAACGGAAAAGTCTTCGGATCTTTTATAAAAAGAGATTTCGATTTCGAGCTAGACGGCTATACTATCCCTAGAGCCTAGAGCGCCGGATACCCTAGTACGGCCCGGGACCCCGAGATAGAAACTATAACGATATTACCTAATGTCCTACGGAAAAATATCTTTTTTGCCTTTTTACTAAGTATATAACTATTAACCTCGTTACCTCCTAGTACCGGTTTTACCCTTTAAAGAAACCTTCCGCTTATACTAAAGACGAGATAATCCTTACCTTTATTATTCCTTTACTATTTATTATACCTATTTAGCCGACCCTTAAAGAAGAACCGCGGAAAGTAGATAGCTTAGGTAACCTTTTTCCTAGCTAGTACGTAATAAATACTTACGCCGCCGTTAGGAAGTATAGAATATTTAAAAAGCTTACTTCCTAACGCCTAACCTAACGGAAGCTCTTAATAGCTACTCTCTTAGAATCTCCTAACTTAAAGAAGCCGGTATACGACGGTCGAGCTAATAAACGAGGAATTATAAAGTAAAGGAACTTAAGGTATAATTACTAGGTTTAATATAACTAGGATCCCCTACTTTACGATTAAACCTCCCTCCTAGGAGTTAACTAGATATAGGGAAGGGAATTACCCCGAGTAGATAAACCTTTATTATATACTTAGGGAGTAAGCCGAAGTTATTATAGGTATCGCCGGTATACTTAACGAACTTTAGTTTACGGTTATACGGCTAGTATAAACCTATTTCCGACTTAACTCCCCGGCTAGGAGCGATATCGAGTAAATAGTATAAAAAATAATCTACGCCTACCTCCTAGATTAAGGACCCGTAAGAGTAATTTCCTTAATTACTAGATAGCCGTAATTAGTTTTCCTAACTAACGTAGTACCTTTAATCCCGTACAGTATCTTTACCCCGTAGCCGTAGGTACTACTTAACGGGATATATTACTAGATATTTTATACCTTTCGAAAGGGCGTTTTAGACGTTAGGAAGTTATATAGATAGGAGCTAGCGGTACTTAACGATATAAAGGTAAACTCGCCTTTCGACGAGCTCCCTCCCGGATAAGCGGACCTTACTTTTTTCCCGGGTAAATAGGAACGTAAACTTATTTATAAAGGATTAGTAAAAGCGGAGAATAATATAAATAAATACCCTAAACTTAATCCGGTACTTTAAGGAACTATTACTAAAGGCTTTACGGTTATCGATAATAAAAAATACTATAATAACCCCGATAGATAGTACCGCCTTATATTATAACGTATAAAGTACAAAACCTATATAAAACTTATCCGAGACTTACTCTTTATCCTAATAAAAGGTTACGCTTTAATATAGTATAATAGGATAAACGAAAACTACCGCGAATATATCGAGTTAAGTCCCGGTATTTTTAACCTTATAAACGTAATCTTTAAAACCTTCCTACCCGATAGAAATACCGTACGCGAAGTAATAAGGATAGAACGATAAACCCTGGAAAAAACCGTATAAGGGGAAGATTTAGGAGTTTAGATAGATATAAAGAGACGATATGTTATAACTTATAGTATATTAAATATAAACCTCGTCGACGCTATTTATACCTACTTCCTAGGATAAGTTATCCTTTATTTAGGACTCCCTTAGTAATAGGAAGGTAACTAAGGTCTTACTAAATTACGAGATACTCTTACTACGTTAGTAAATATCTAGCTTAAAAGGCTAGTTTAATAACTTAGAAAGAAATAGGCCGTAATACGGCCCTTTTTATAAAGAGATAAAGGTAGTTAGTCTAGAGATAGGTAGGACCGGTTACGAAGCCGGGACCCCCGAGATACCCGGAATATACGTAAAAACTATAATAACCGTAATAGCCGTAATAACTATAATAGCCGTAATAACCGTAATAACTGTAATATATGTAATACCCGTAACTCCCGAGATAGTCGAGACGGTCGTAATAATCGTAAAACTAATAATAACCGTAATAATAAGAGAGACGGATCGCGTAAACGTAACGATCGTCCCTTATAGCCTCCTACTCCCGGCTACGAACTATCTATACCTATAAATACGATAGCCGCGCGCGAAATACCTAGACGCGAGTTAACCGACCGGTAGAACCTTAGAAGGGATAGCCGCGGAGAAAAAACTACCTCGATATATAATATTACAATCGAAATAGACTCCGTAATATAAGACTTAAAGGTAGAAGAAGAGTACCTCGACCTACTTATATACTATACGATTAGTAGGGACGTAATAAGACCTATATATACCTAATATTTAGTATCCTTTAAGTCCTAGAAGATAAAGAAGGAATATTACTATTAACTACTATCCTTATATAAGATAGAAGTAGCCTAGGAAAAGTAGGTTGTAACGCCTCTTAGAGACTAAACTATAACGGATATCGTACTTAAAAAAGATAAAGTACCCTTCCTAATTCTAACGACTAACGTATAGCTATATAAACGTTAGATAGTCCTATACCGTAGCTATATATATATATATATACCTATTAGCCTAATATTATAAAGGGATATATTCTAAGTCTATACCGACTTAAGGTTTAGTAAATACGTAATCTTAAAGTTACTAATAAAAAAGTTAGACGGATATTATACTTTTAAACTATCCTATACCGTTTTATATATAGTATTAGGGAGATAGCGATCCCTTAGACGTACTATACTCCCTTTCTTCCTTTACGGTTTCGACTAAGAAGGAAGTAAAGCGATAGTAATCTCCGTAGTTACCGCGGAAGTTATACTAGATTTCTTAGTATAGTTACTCCTCGGAAACGACTAGCTAGATATATTTAGAGTTAATATTTTTATAGTAGATAAACGCCTTAGTATCGGTAGATATTAAAACCTTTAAGTCCTAGTAGAACTCTCGTTCGAAGAAAAGAAACGAATAAATAACGTTATCTATATAGCTATATTAATAACGATTCTATTAGGGTAGATATATAGGATTATACCTAGAAAAGTCTTTATCCTAACTATTAAAGATTTAGAGCTTAGACCTATCCTAAAAGGGGTTACTTATTCAATCTAGAAAGGATTAAACTTATAGGTTCTAGTTACTAATAAAATAAATAAACCCCTACGTATCCGTTAGGGCGAGAAACTCGGAAGACTAGTCGAAATCGACTCTAATATAATTACAGTAAGCGAGTCGCCTAAGTTATAGGCCGGTAGATAGCGCCCGAACTAAATATAGGAAGTCTACCTAACTATACTAATAACTGGAGTAGTTAAAACGCTTTAAATACCCTTATTTCTCGAACCGGATATAAAGGAGGGGATAAAGGAAGTTATATAGGTTTCTAATACCCCTTTACCCTCTTTAGGAATCGAAAGAGATATCTAATAGCCGGAGAAAGAAATAAAGAACTACTTATATATCTATACCTAAGACTAGAAGCTAGTAAAAGATATCTAGTATATTTTAGTAAAATTCCTAGATATTTAGATAGTAATAAGGATTATTAACCTCCTAGAAGACGAGTATATAATAGTACCTTTAATAAATAATTAGTATAACTTTATAGTCGTTACAAAAAAGTACTATATAGGGAAACGTAACGAAGAGGTAATCGATATTCTATTCGACGAATTATACTATATAAATATTATATACTATATAAGGAAGCCTTATACTTTCGGCGCCTTAGTCTTCGTAATTTAGAGAAATCCCGTAAAACTATAAAGCCGGTTAGTATTCGATCTCCGGATACTTAACCGTATTATAGTAAAAGACGTATACCCCCTCTTACTTTAGGAGGAAATCCTTAATAAACTTAAAGGTAAATTAATTATTTCCGTATACGATATAACTAAATTCTTTTACTAGTTCTTAATAAAGGAAGAAAACTAATATAAATTTACCGTAATTACGTATAAAGGGATAAAGACTTTAAAAGTCGCCCCTATAGGCTTTAAAAACTTACTACCGTATATTTAACGGTAAGTAGATAGATTTATCCGAGAGGTAAAGCTTTAGTACTATATAGTAGCCTATATTAACGATATCGTTATTTTTTCGGATACGTTAAAAGAGTACTATATATATCTCGAAGTATTTTTTAGGATATACGTAAGGCTTAGTCTAGGACTATCCCTAAAGAAGTTATTTCTAGGATACCCGTTTATCTACTTACTAAGAATATACGTTAATAGTATAGGGTTTAAAGCTACGACCGAGAGGATATAGGTAATCCGCGATATTAAGTTCTTAGATAATCTATTACGACTAGAAACCTTCCTAGGAAAAGTTAAATATCTCCGATATATAATCCCCCGCTTCGTTATAAGATCTACCCTACTTTAAGACCGAAAAACTAAGCTTCTCCGCGAATTAAATACTACCTAAACCTAGGAAGTATTAGGAAAACGCTATAAAAAGTATACCGTATTAAAGCTTACCTAGATAGTTATAAAAAAGGAGAAAGCCGCCTTCGAAGATATTAAAAACGTTATCTATAAGAAGAATATCCTTTACTATTTCTCTCTAGACGAAATACTTTATATACTTACGGAAAAATAAAGCGTCGTGAAAATACTAAACCCCCCCCTAATATTCGAAACTACGACTAAAACGAACGAGACCTATCTTATTAGAATTAGCGTAGTCGATTCCCCCTCGTAGCGATATCGTATCGAGCGTAGGACGTCGGCGTTACCAATAATATTAATAGTAACCGAAATAGCGGCTACGAACGTAGGCTAACCGATAGTTAGTACGCGAACGCGACCGACGCGACGAGAGTACCCGTAAGTAGTACGAACGCGTACCGAAAGAGATATACTTTCGGCGAGATATCGGAAAGGGCGAAGGAAGACGGAATACTAAAGAAGCTACTCAACAAGTTTTCCAATATAGTATTAAAGGAGTATTATACGTAGATCTTTAAGGAGGCTAACAACCTCTTTAGATATATCTTTTATAAGGAACGATAGTATACCGAAGAAGCGACGCCTTTAAGCCTTAAAACGATAACCGATACGAAGCTAGATAATATCGAGGTAGGAGTTAAAAGGATTAAAGAGGTACTAAAGAGTTAATAAGGACGGATAGGAAGAGGCGTAGGAGAGGGAGTACCGATAATACCCCGAAGCTAAGCCGCGGTCGTAGCGGTACCTATATACGATAACGGTAGTATAGTCTAAGCCTTAACGGGAGAGCGGGAATACGTCGCCCCTATAAAGGTAACTAGAGAGATAGTACTCTCGGTACCGGATAAATACTTCGCTAATCGGTCGATCTAGGATCTAGTCGTAGAAGTTAACGAGGCGGGATAGGAATAGGGCGAGCGCGTATATATATCGGGCCGACTACTATATAAAAGTAACGACCTAATCCTTTAATTCGATATGGCGTAATTCGAGAGATATAATAACCTAGATAACGAGGAGTAGGCGGAGTAGTACTTCCCTAGAGCGGGTATTAAAATTAGAAGAACGACCTTCCCGGTAGTAATTAAAGGGATCGATAGGGAGATAATAATATAGTACGACGGGGATAAAGCCGCTTTAACGTACGCGTTAGAAACGACTAACGGCGTTAGGCTATATAAGGTTATACCGCGGGGTATAAATAGTAGGAACGTAGACGGCACGATGTTGAGGACGGTATACCTCCTAGCGGAAGTAATTTAGCTTTAGGACGTAGTAAAGCTAATGTAAGAAGGGGTTCTCCTTAAGGTAAGGTACTACCTATACGAGCGGTTTGAAGGAGACGTGAGGGCGCTTTAGTACTATAAGTACGGGAAGTAGGGCTATAAGGCTAAGTTCTGTAAGGAGAGACTCGCCTATATATTATATAGAATATCGGCGTACTTAGATAGCTACGACGTTAGGGCGAGGGAGGCCTTATATAAAGTCTGAATAAAAGGGGTAAGGCTATCGTACTTAAACTATAAGGGTAGGTATATAACGTTTAGCGTAAACTACCCCGTAGTAAAGGAGTATAAAAAAAGGGCGAGGGAGAGGTTCCTCTAAAGACTAACGAAGTACTTTAGCCTTCCGCTAGAGAACTAAGGACGTAACGCGTATATCCCCCCCCCCCCCCTAAGGCTAACACAAACCTAACCGTAGTAATAAAGTAGATAATAGCCTTAGTAATAGTACTAGTAATAGTAGGCTCGCCGAAGAGAATAAATATAAGTAACGGGAGCGAATATAACCGAGCTTGGTATGTAGTCGAGAGTTTAGACTAGGGGAATATCGGCGGCGGTAGCGGTAACGGTCGGCCCGCGGGTAATAAGCGTTACGAAGTTAACTAAGGGGAGACCGGGCCTAATAGTACTACTTACTAAAGTAGGTAAGGTTAATAGTAATACCCTTGCGAAGTTCGTCGTATAAGGAGGGAAGAAGGCGTTCGGAATAAGGGCCGAAGGAGCGTCGTAATAGAGCGTATAAGAGGAGAAGGACGAGGCGACGAGGGAGGTAGAGTGGCTAGACCTATAGCTTCTATAAGAACTAATATAAAGGGAGGATACTACGGGCCTAGTTAAGTTCGAGAGCGAAGAAGGTAACGATAAACTCGAACGATCGATATAGTAGTACGAGACCTTAGGATCTTATATTAGAACGTTAATAATAACTAAAATAAGATAAAGGAGGCGTTAGAGAACCGAGAAAGGTACGAGGTAGTAACGATTTAGGAGCTACCCCGGGACGTAAATATAGGTACGCCGAGGTATTTAAAAGGGGGGAGATATAAGATAGTCTAGTTCGGGGGAAGGGCGGCGATCTTTATTAGTAAGGAGATAGATAGAAAGGCGTAGACGGCGGATAGAGGAGTCGACTAGGCGGCGATTACGATAAGGGAGGGAGCCGAAGCGATAACGATATACTT
Organism: Podospora conica; assembly: GCA_030685255.1. Taxonomy (NCBI): domain Eukaryota; kingdom Fungi; phylum Ascomycota; class Sordariomycetes; order Sordariales; family Podosporaceae; genus Podospora; species Podospora conica. The sequence goes on along the minus strand of MU839416.1, from coordinate 52,966 downwards.
AATATACTCGGAGTAATATAAACGATACGGCTAGACGACGCCGCTCCGAGACCTATACGATAGGGAACCGATAGGGAGGGATATACTAGTAAGGGATATAAACGTATACTACCCGCTATAGGACGTATACGATAGAATATTAAGGGAGTTATCGGTACTTATTCGGCTCGTAGACGCCTAGAACCTAGACCTATATACGTTAAAGGGAGAGCCGATAAGGAGGGGAAAGAGGGCCGGGGAAAGAGATAGGATAATCGATTACGTCTAGGCGACGTAAGACTTATAGATCTACTATAACGGAGTAAAGTTATATATAGGGTCGGACTACGCCCTATAAATAACGATAGTCGTCGGTACGAATATACCTAATATATAGGAGTATAACGAAGCGGGGGGGTATAGCTAGGTAAGAATAGACTAGCTAAAAGTCGGCCTAGGTGTAAGGTAGCTATTAAGACCTAGAAGGATAAGGATGGTAGAGGAGCTGGAAAGGACGATAAGGGTAATAATAAAGGAACTATAGCGGATCGTAGATAAGTTAGTCCTAAGGCGAAAGAATAATAAGGGTAGTAAAGCGATATAATAAAACCTAAAGGTCGAAAGGGTAGTAAAGGAGGAAAGGAAGGCTAAAAGACGGTAAAGGCGGTACCGGAATATAGGGAATACGCTAAAGGAGTTAAAAGAGGCGGGAAGGAAGAAGGACCGAGCGATTAACGAAGTATAGAAGAGGTACTAGCGAAATAACCTCGATATCGTAGCGAGGGAGAAAAACCCGAAGAATATATAGAATATCGAGAGATAGGCGAGACTCCGGAGTTACTAGAAGCTAAACCCGTTAACGCTACTAGCGTTACGAAGTATATTAAACGGACCCTAGGACGCTAAAATATACGAATAGAAGATAGAGGTACTAGGGAAACGATTCTTCCCTAAGGCTAAGACGAATACGGATAGTATTCTAGACTAAGACTAACCGGAGGTATCCTTTAAGGGTACTATTAAGTTAAAGTAGGATAATATAACTAAAGATATCTGCGGAATCGTAAGGGAAGTCGCTAATAATAAAGCCCCTAGCCTAGACGGCCTATCGAATAAGTTTATTAAAGTATATAATTAAGAGGAGAAGCTCTTAATAGTCCTGGCGAGGATTATAGAGGCTAGCTTTCGCCTTAGGTACTACCCGTATAGATAGCGATACGTAACCGTTAGCATCCTAAGGAAGGCGGGTAAGATAATCGAGGACTAGAAGGAAGTAGGAGTATACCGACTAATTACCTTACTAAATATAGTAGGGAAGGTTATCGAGGCGCTAGTAACCCGAAGGCTAAGCGATGTAGCTAAGAACGTAAGGGTACTCCTACCGATATAGATAGGCTTTAGGAGATAAAGGTTAATAGACCTTACGATTAAAGTCGTTACAAACGTAGTTTACGAAGCGTAGGTACGAGGCGCGGTCGTATCTCTCCTTTAACTCGATATAACCGGGGCCTTCGATCGGGTCGACTAAACCTAGTTATTCTATATCCTAAGGGAGTAAGACTTCGAAAAGAGGTTAATAAACTAGTTTCGAAACTACTTTACCTAAAGAAAAGTCTAGCTTCGGTTCGATAGTAAGATAACGCCGGAATAGTTCGTTACGTAGGGGATACTATAAGGATTACCCCTCTCCCTAGTCCTCTTTATCCTTTTTATTACCCCGCTATACGAGAGGCTATCTAGGCTACCTAGGCTAATCGTAGTTAGGTACGTAAACGATACAAACCTACTAGCGGTAGTAAGGGATATAAAGACGGTATATAGATAACTCGAAGCCGTTTATAAAGTCTACGACGAATAGGCGAAGGAGGTAGGAATAATATATAACCCGAAGAAGAGCGAGCTCCTATACTTTATGCGCGTTAGAATATAGCTAATGGATAAGGTCTTCCTACTCGGCCTGAGGGAGGAGGGACTAAGCCCTATACTATTAGTAAGGTTCCTAGGAGTCTGGCTCGACGGTAAGTTAAACTTTAAGGTATACGGTAAGTAAGTAAAAAGAAAGCTGGAGATATAGGTACTCGTACTTATACGACTCGTTGGAAAGACCTAGGGTATAAAACTAGAGAAAGCTAAGGAGATATATACGAAGGTTATCCGAAGTATTATCTATTATAAAGCGAACGCGTAGTATATACTAACGGAGCTCGGGGGTAACCTAAAGGGGGTAGTAAGAACGATAGATATAGCGTAGACGAAGTACCTTCGGATAGTAATCGGAGCGTATAAGGCGATACTAGTAAGAAACGTAGAGACGGAAGTATAGTACCTACTAATAGATATCGTATTATCGTAATAAGTAGCGAAGACGGAGAAGAGGTAGGAGAAGACGGGGATATTATATATACTAGTAGAGATCGGCCCGAAGGTTGCGGCGATAGTAAGGAGAAGGAGGAGGCGAAGGGGAAGGGAACCGTAACCGAAAAGACTACCGCCGAATAGTAGACTAAGGAAGAGAGGCTAGGCGGAAACCTAGATTATAGAATACGTAACGGACCTTAGGGAGAGGCCGGAGCGACTTTAACTAAACGACCTGTAGCTACCGCCCTAGTACGAACGGAAGGCGGAAGACTTAACGTACGGAGAGTAGTATACGAGGAGGACGAGGAAGATACGAGAGGTATAAGAACGTAACCTAAGGTATAAAGAGGCGGCGGACTTAGTAGATATCTCGATTATAGAGGATAACGAATAGCTGGAAAGGTATAAGAAACTATCTAAAGTAAGGAGTTTACTCCTTATATAGCTAAGGATAGGCGCTATCGGCCTAAACGTATTCCTATATAAGATATAAGTACCAGATATACTTACGCTAAGGTACGACGGAAGGTACGGGAATAAGATAGTAGTATATATAATCCTTAAATATAGGGAATAGGACGAGGATAGGGCGAAGCTAGATATAGGAGACCTGGTAAGGGACGTAAACGGGCTAAAGGAGGCCTTAACGTAGAAGGAGATAGTATGGAAGATAATAGTATAGGTAATAAGGATAGGCTAACTACGAGAGTACGTACTAGCGAAGGAGTTCGAGGAAGATAAGGAAGAGAAAAAGAAGGAAGTATAAGAGCGGAACGCGGAGTACGATAGGGAAAGGGAAAATAGATAGGCGCTTATAAGGATAAATAATAATAGGAGGTAGAAGGAATAGAAGGTAAATATAAAGCGTAGACGGCTAGAGTAAGGGGGGAGTATAAGACGAGGGGGACGGAAGGGGGTAGTAGAACGAGGACGGTATAAAGCCGACTACGGGATTAACTACCGGAAAGTAACGTAATAAGAACGAAAGCGGGCCGAAAGAGACCCGACCGCGGGCGCGATAGATACGACGACTAAACTACTACTAGACAAGCCTACTACTACTTTTTAAAGATAGGCTTCCTACCTTATATAACGACGATATAGGTAATAGGACGACGAGCTAAATAATAGAGAGAAGAAGAGCCGGGGGAGATATAAGCTCCGGCCGAACTAATACCGACGACGATATTATTAATACCCGACGATATATAACCCTCCTCCTCCTCCTCCTTTACTACCCCTCCCTCCTCCTTTAAACTACTAATATTATTATTACTAGCGTCGCTAGAAATAATATCCTCCCCCCTAACTATTTCGATACTACTAGTAACCGAAGCCGGAGCGATAACATCCCGAAGGAGAGACTTAAAAGTATCGAAGCGAGATAGTAAAGTATTAAAGCGGGAAGCGGAAAGACGGTCGGTATACTTTATACGATCCTAGATAAACCTAAAGGTTATACGACGGAAGCCGGTCTACATAACGATAATCTCGCCGAAGGGGTTATCTACCGATCTAAGGGCGAAGGGAATAATACTTAAAGACGGAGCGATAAAAGGATCGGCAGGGATCGGAACGATAGGGGTTGTAATAGGGGTTACGGTTAGGGCGACGGCGGAAGCTAAGGCCTCCTCCTTTACTATAGCCTCGGTAGCCTTATAGGCGTTTATCGCCTTCTTAAGCGTATATTAGGCGGTCTGGTAGGAATAGATAAAACCGGGGGCGGTAACGGGGTCGTTATAAACTTAGAATATAGGTAAGTAGGTATCGAATATAACGTAGGCGAGGTCCTAGAACTTATCGTTAAGTTATATAAAAAGGTTAGTACGAAGGAGAGATAATAAAAAGGAGAGACTACGAATAGGGTAATAATCGGTACAATTAGTCTTATACTAATAATACTTAAACGAACTGCTAGCTAACTCGCGGTAAAGACGAGAAACGCCTAGGCGCGAGTACGTAAGCTTAAAGGTTATAGTACGGAAGTTAAATATAGTCGACTTATAAATATTAACGTAGTCTAAGTAGATTATACCCCGAAGGGGGAGCGAAAGAATCCTAAGAATATAGCGAAGTTAAAACGAGGAAGGTTAAAAAGGGGAACGAGAGACGTATATAGCCTTAGCTAAAGTATCGTCGTAAGCTTTAGACTCCGTTACTTCCGTAAGCTAACGAGCTATCTTTACCTACTTATCGTATTCGGCCTTAATAAAGGTTTAACGTTTAGAAGGGTAAGGGGTAAAGGTAGCCGAACCGATAACAGGGCGCTTACTATTTTTTTTTATAGGGGTATCGGTACTATTACCGGCGCCGTTACCGGTACCGTAGGAGGAACCGGTATTATTACTATCGTTATCGGTAGGAGATATTATTGTAGCGAGGGAGGAATAAAGGGGAGACGAGGGAAGGACGAAAAGTAAGGGAAGATAAAGCCGAGAGGTACGGGGCGAGGACGAGACGAAAAGGGAAGCGCGGCGAGTATGAGGTAAAGCCGAGAAAAGTTAAAGAAGGAAGGAAAGAAGGGCCGGAGGCCGGATAGAAAAAGAGGGGCCTTTATATAGGCGGGGGGGAGTTAGGGGCCCTCCCCCGGGGAGTAAGGCCCCGGACCCCTAGACCCTACTTCGGGGAGTAAAGGCGGTAAGGGGTAGTAGAATAGGGAAATAGGGCCGTAAGAAAGGCGAAAAGGAAATGAGGAATAGTAAAGAGGAGGGGAGGTAAGATAACAAATTAGTAATAAAAAGGGAATAAGAGACGAGGCGGAAACGAGGGGAGGGCGAAGGGAGCCTCCCTATAATACGTAGGGCCGCCCTCGGGCCGGGGGCGGCCTGTATACCTTTTCCTATATAGTACGTACGCCTAGGTAGGTATAAGCTCCTTTATTACTATACTAGATAGATAAGATCTAGCCCTATAGACTAAAGAAAGATCGAAGAAAGGGGGCCGAAGGCGCCCCGAATAAGGACCGCTTGCGCGGGGAAAGAGTATAGATTAAAGGGACTGTATTCCTTTAGAAGGAAAGCTATATATTAGCTTAGTAGTGTATGATTAATAATATATACTTACGGACGCCTATAAAGAGGGATTCGGCGTTGTAATCTTCTACCTCCGAGCCGGATTAAAATAGGACGGAAAAGGTATATTACTATTAGCCGACCTCCGACTTATCTTATTTCTTAACTAAACGACGAGCTCTATAAAGAAAAACTACTAGCTAATAGAACTTAAGACCGCCTATATCGTTTAGATAGTAAAGAAAATCCGCGTTATAATTACTTTTAATAAATATAAATTCGTCGTCCTTAATAACTACTTCGCTATTAAAGTACTTATTACTAATATAAGTATATACTTTATTAATAATATTAAGGCTAACTAAAAACTTATATCCGTAGCTATCTATCTTTTATAGTACGAGTTAAACTTAAGATATATCTTAGGTACTTTAAATAAAATCGTAAACGCTTTAAGCCGTCTCCTAGGACCCGGTCCTTAACTAAAGGAACGGAGCGAACTCGACGATATTTATTACGTAGATACTTTAGAGAAACGCCTAGGAGACGAGATAATAGGAGATACGGTACTTAAAAAACCCGACCTCTCGGAACGCCCGATAGTAGACGAAGTAACTAGCTAGGAATATAATAAGTATTTCTAGTAATAGTTTAATTAAAAATTAGACGAAGTTTACTTTATAGATACCTTTAAGGAGGAACTCGTTAAAGGTATTATAGACGATATAAGACTTAAGAAAATCCTAGAGATATACTAGGTACTAATAGCCGATACCTTAGTAATATAGGGTTTCTCGGTCGATATAAACGGCTTTATATAATATATAGGCGTTAAAGGCTTTAAAAGACTATATATCCTATAAGTATATATACTAACGATCTTTAAAATCTACTACGACTAGGCTTTCTACGCTGGAATAATTAAAGTCTAACGGAGAATCGTAAGCCGGTTTTATATCTATAACTTAAGGACGAAACTTACGGACTAGATTAGATATTATATAACGTACTAAGTAATCTAAGTTAATAGGAGACTCCTACCCGGGTACTTATAACTTATTAGGATATTAGCGATACTATTTTATACTATCGTAATCGATATTATTACGGGCCTACCCCTTATCCTATTATAGAATACTTTATAGGCCTAAGAAGGCTTCCCGATTATAAATGTTATTCTAATAGCTACTTATAAATTCTTTAAGAAGGGACTTATTATTCCTAGTTTAGTAGAATTCGGAGTATATAAATAGGGCTAAAGCCTATTAAATATACTACTTATAGTAGTATAGGGACTCCTTATAGTAATTATTAGTAATAAAGACTTATACTTTATTAGCGAACTTTAAAAAACCTTTTAAAAACTTATAAATATTAAGCTATTAATATCCTCCGTATACTACCCCTAAATAGATAAAGCCTCCGAAAGATATAACTAAGTAGTTAAGATAGTACTCCGTTTCTAGATCTAAGCGTATCCTAGTAAACTATAAATAGACTATATTCTCTAAATATAAGTTACTTTCGATAACCTATACTCCGAAATCCTAGGATACTCCCTAAACTAGCTAGTAACCGGAAAAGAAGTACGGCTATCCCCCTTAGATATAGTAAAACCTCTAACCTCCTACGCCCTAATAAGGGATATACTTTAGGAGTAAGCCGTTATAGTTATCTCTTTCGCTAAAAAAGCTATAAAAAGGAGATACGACTCCTAATATAGACGAGTAAAGTTTAAGGCCGGAAACTAAGTAAAAATCTAACTTTACGGAAGCTATAAACTTAGGGATATTAATAACCCGAAAGTCTTATAGAAATATATCGAACCCTTTTAGGTTTAAAGAGTTATCCTTAACGGACTAATATACGAGCTTAAGCTACTACTTACGATAAAAATATACTTTATTATCTTCGTTACCTTACTAAGAGAAAGTATAAATCCTATAACGAACCCTTTTTATAAATCCCCCAACGTAAAGCCTGTTAAGGTAAAAGAAGATAAAGAGATTTATATAAACCTATACGAGTATTAGGAGGTAACGAGTATCGTTTACAAAAGATTAACCGTTAAAGGACTAAAGTATAAGATCCGGTAGATAAGTTTCGGGCTAAAATATAATATATAGTCCCTTATAGACGAGATATAAGAGATAACGTTAAAACGCTTTTAAGCCTTTAAAGATTAGCGCGATAAACTTTAAACCCTATAAGTAGAAAGTTTTAAGGCTAAGGTAAACCGTAAAAGATTAAAGCGTAGCCTTAGATATTTACGACGAATAAATACCGTTATCCGCCCCCGGGATACCGATTCCCTAACCTTTAATAGGACGACGAGTTAAATAGATAAGGATACGGTACCCGAACTAACCGTTACCTTACTAAACGTATAGGAAAAGTATACTAGCCCTATAAATATATAATTAATATATACCGCTATAAGCTATATTCCTAAACGGGGATAGGGATGTTTATATAAAACCCTAGTAGCCGACGATACTAAAGCGCTGGAAGTATTAGTTTTTATACTACTATCGGCTTTAAAAGATATAAACCGCCTTAAAGTACGGAAAAGCGTCCGTCTCCTTACTAAAGACCGCGGAATATTCGACGGACTTATCCCGATAAACGCCTCTACTACTACCTACGATAAGGTATTAATTAACTTCGTTATATTCGATGACGGCGAAGCCTAATAGGATAATAGCTTATACGCTATCGTAGTATATATCTAGTACTACGATAAAATCTAGTAAAGTATAGTCGATTCCGATTAAGAACGCTTCGGAGACTTCTTTAACCTAGATATCCCTAAGACTTAGTTAATTATAAAGCTCTATAGGCTTTTCTAGTTCGATAGATTCCTATAACTACGGGAAGACGATATACGCCGGGTTTATAAAGAAATAAATATATTAATTAATAACGCCGGACCTTTTAGCCTGGAAATTAAAGGCCTTTCCGAAAGACTTTTACTTTATATTACGTTATACTATAACGTATTTATCCGTAATACGGAAAACTTTAGCCTTACTTTTATCGATAAACTATAGCTCGCGATACGTTTTATAGTATAGAATAACGAAAAAATCGAGAAACTCGCCTAGTAATAACTATTCGCCCTTATTAAGGTTTATAGGATATAGTACTTTATATTCGTATAAACTTTCCTTAATATATTAGTAATAGACTTAGTAAGCCTTAGTAATATAATATACGTTAGTAAAACTACGCTTATAGATAATTAGGCTTTTAAACTTTAGTCCTTCGTATCCTAGACTATATTAAGTTATAAAACTCCTAGTATAATAAACGGTAACTCGATAACTCCTATACCTATATTATATTAAAATAGTATCCCGTTCTAATACTACGTTAACTTTTAAACCCCGACCTTTAAGTAAAACCCCTATATATAAACGGGTACTTCTTAAAATAGTATTATAGGAGTAGCCCGGAGATTAAAAAACCGGAGAAGCTGCCGCCGCCGGACCCTTAGAGCCGGCTAAATAAGTACCCCGTACTTACCGTACTACTACCCGGACGAAATCCTAGACGCCGTCCTTTACTTTATCTTTTAGATAGAAATAACCGGCCCTTATACCTTCCTTTCGCGTTAAACGGGCTTTTAGACGAGCTTAAATAGCCCTAATACCTACCTAGTACCTTACTACTAGCCGGTAAACTAGGAATTTAGATACGTTTATAGCCTACTTAAATACTACTTCGGCTTTAAATTTCTTCTACTTCCTTTCTTCTAATAATAACTAACTTTTATACCTCGTAGCCCTTCTAACTATTAAGTCTACCTTTAACTTTCTATTTACCGTAATAAGTAAGTATCTTTTTTAAAATAATAAACCGTTACGGCGTAAGCCTAAGTAAATAATTTATACTTACCTTACTTTTTCTCTTCCCCTTCTACGGCTTTTAGCTAGAACTACCTTAGATTATATATTATAATAACTTCTTCCTTTTCTACTATACCTAGAACTTTATAGTATAACTTATAACTACTCCTTACTATAAGTAGCTATAAGTAGTAATAGGACTATATAAGAAATTATAAGGCTAGTACCCTTAAGGGTAATTTCTCGGCCTTACTTACTTTACTAAGTAGTATATCGCTCCTATACTTCCGGCTAAAGCCTTTAACGTAAATACCTAGAGTAAACGAATAGGCGGCGGGTTATACGGATAAGTAGCGTCGTAAACTTATTTATATTATTTTCTTCTACCCGCGGTACTACGATACTTTATATAAGCTTTACCTAATAATCTATACTTACGGTATTTATAACTAGTTCGCCCTCTCTCTAGTAAATATTAAGGCTTTACTAGACGGTAAGTTAGGAGTAGCTTACTATTCCGAGTTTAGTAACTCTACCTCCTTAAAGTTATTTACTAAGTTCCTCCGTTTACCGGAAGCTACTAGCTTAAAGGGCGTTATCTACGGGATAAACGTCTAGTATATTAAGAATCGGCTCGAGATAGGCTAACTTTATAAGTATAGCGATAAGGTAACCCGTAAGTTAATCCTCGAGTTTAATAACGACTACTTAACGAAGTAGATCGGTATTCCCGTACGGGTTAAGAATATCGTTATCGATATTATAGGCGACTTTAACTCGTTTATTATCGCCTCGCCTATTATTAGATACCGCGCTTTAAAAAAGGCCCCCGCCGTAAGTATTATCCCGTAGCCTATAGTTATCGACGCTAATAATGCCGACCCCTTTATTCCCCCCGACCTTTTTATCTTTTACCTACTAGGAGTTAGCTATGCTAATATTTACGGAACTTTTATATAATTAAAGCCTTTATCTACCCCTTTCGTAGACTGTCGGATAGTTATTAGTAAGTTCTGGATAAAGCTAATACCTTTTAAGCTTTACTAGCTATATTACCGCTCCTATATCGTATATATAAACGGTATTACTATTATTATACTATAGTAAATATACTAACTTAACTATAGTATTTAAGCCTATATAAAGGTTAAAGAGCTCGCCTTAAGCGGTATAACGTTATCTTTAAAGCTTACTAATAGCTAGATCGCCTCGGTATATATTTTCCTAAAATATTACTAGGATTTCGGCTTTAAGAATTTCAGCGTTATTATAAAGTAGTTAAGCTACGAGCTAAACTTCCTTACGGCTATTATTAATAACCTACGGCTAAGAGTTTAACGCCCTAACGGAGTAGTTAATAACCGCGTTAAAGCTCTCCTCGCGCTTATTTAAAAGATCTCCTAACGTATAATCGTTATCTTTATAACTATAGTAAAGCCCGAAAGCCCCGTATATAGTATTAAGTAAAAGGACGATAATATTATATCGGATAACGAGGTTTATAAGGCTTTCGCTAACTCCCTTAGCCTTGCTTATATTACCTACCGCTAAACCTTTTAGATAACCCTATAAACTAATACCCTTTTAACTTATCTTAATAACTTATAGTTAAATAACGCTCGCTATCCCATATAGTAAACTCCTATATAAAGGCCTTATATAATTTCTAAGGCTTATAAAACTAACCTACGCGAGGAGCGGAACCCCTTTTAATATTAGAAGGGTTAAGGAAAGATAGAAGGGAGGAAAACGGGTAAGAAAAGGTAGGAAAGGGTAAACGATAAGATATTACTAGAAAAATATAAAGGAATACGGATAGGGATATAGACGGGAGTATAAAGTAATATTTTCTTTTCCTTTTTTATATATTATTTTTTAAAGTATTTTCTCTCGACCTTTACCTCGGCGGCCGAGATACTCTTAGTCTTATTATCTACGTTAATTTTTTCTTTTTAAAACCCGGAGTTATAAAAGGCCGTAACTTTTTCTTTTTTCCGGGTACTATTATATATATAACGTAAAAAGCTATTAAGGCTAAGTACTATTAAATATCCCTTATAAAAGGGATATCCCCTAACGCCGAGAGGGAGTCTTCTACTTCCTCTCCTTATCGATCTTTACTTATACCTTTATACTATTACTACTAAAGTCGTAAGTAATCGCCTCGGAACCTATATTCTCGTCTCCTAACCTTTATTATCCCCTTCTACTACGCCGCCGTCTTTAGAGCTCCTAGACTCCGGAGTACCTTTACTACTTCTACCTTTACTAGACTCCAGTCCGCTATCTACTAAACTCCTATCTCCTAGAAGCGCCCTTACGGCTCCGTATCTCCCTTAGGGGATCCTAGAGTCCCTGGACTGCCCGACTTAGGGCATCTGCCCTTTCGCCAGGAGCCTCCTCGGCCCTTACAAGCCTTATCAGCTATCTCCCGGCATTAGCTATATAATACTAAGTTTATAAGGTCGGCCTCTAATACCGCGTTTACTACTTTAGTTATGTTTTAAACCTTACGGCTAAAGCTCTATTCGACGGCGTTAATAAAACTATCCTACGCTCGCTCGCGGTAGGATCTCGAGCTCGCCTCGACCTTAAGGTAGATAGTAAGCTACTTCGCGAATAACGTAAACGTAGCCCTATTAGTAAGCTTTATAATACGGTTATCTTTATACGGAATAGCCTATAGCGCCTATAGGCCTTTATAAGGTATACCTAGGGTAAACTAACGGAGGTTAAGGTATGTACCTTCGGCGATAAGCTATTCGATCCTTCGCTAAGCGGCCTCCGCCTTAAAGCTAATAATACGACGCGCTAGAACTCCGTATATAGTATAATCGAGAGGGCCTCTTAATTAAAGCTACCGCTATATATCTTCTATAAGGAATTTAAGGACCTAAAGCTACTAAAGGTACCGATTAATAAGGATAATATTCTAACCTTATCCGACTAAGTAGTATTATACTATTTAGTTAAGATATTATAGCCGATTAAGAGGTAGACTTTATACTTTAAGGGTAATTAGGCGAGCTTCCCTACTATAAGTAATAGTATTTAATTTTACTAAGACTTCGGCTAACTCGCATCCCCTATAGGTAATTCCGACGGCTTATCGCTTACTTAAGTACCTTTAAGATTACCGTCTCGCCTACTAACAAGCCCTCGAGGGCGACTTATTTATCGAAGACGAGCCTAATTTAGGCTAAGAAAACGAATAAGATAGATATAATAATAAGGAGGGGGGAGAGGATTTAAGGTTATTAAATACGATACGTCGCTTATAGCGAAACGTACCTTTACCGGTAAGATATAGGAAGTCTAGCGGTACGACCCCGCGCCGTTAAAGGCGGGGAAAGGAAGCGGCGGCGCCGCCTACCTCTTAATCTTAATAGGCCGGCGGTACTCCGGAACTACCTTCCGGCCCCCCCTTATTACTAATAGTAGTAATTTCCGTACTTATTAGCCTCGATCTCGATAGCCTCCGCTTCCTCGTTAAGTCTCTAAAGTACTCCGTCGCTAAGCTATAGAAGTATATAAACTAAATAAAGTAATCGCTAGTTTACTAGTTAGCTATAATCCTCTATCCGGCGTAAAAGAAGCGTTAAATTAAGAGGGAGCTCTCTACCTTCTACGCTACTATTACTATTAATAGTTTCCGTATGCTATACGTAGATTAGTATAGCTTCGTTAAGGTACTAGAGGTAGTAGTAGTTACCGACTTACCTAACCTATCTAACTCTAACGGAGATAAACTAGGCTTCCTTACCTAACTAGACTTCTATACCCCTAGACGCTAGGTACTGATTATATATATTACAGAGTTAGAGATGTACTTTAAGGAAGACCTAAAGCGTTACGATAACCCTGTAAAGTAGTAGGCGGAGCGGGCCGCTTACTTCCCCCGCCTATTAAAGATAGCCTTTAAGATACTTACAATCCCCTCGATATCTACTAAAGTAGAAAGGGTATTTAGCTATAAAAAACTATTAATTATATCGTAGAGAAATAGTATAGGGGCGGAGATAATCGAGAAGCTTCTCTACCTATAGAATTAGCTACGGAACGGACCGGAATAAAGTACGGGGGTTGGAATAGCCTTATTTCTGTATTAGGGGGGGGGGCGGCGGCCTTATCTTTCTTATCTTAAAAAAGTATGGAATTGAAAAAGAGTACGGAAAACGCGTTTCTGGGCCCTGTCTTAGCTGTTGCTGTCTGCTACGTCTAAATCGATCTGTAGGAGGCGAGATCGCGAGCCCTGATCAAAAAGATGGCCCTACTTTTCTGACCCTAACCCTGGGTCGGCGCGGAATAACTGGTTCCGGCAAGGCCTACAAGCAAGCAAGTGTAGGCCTTGGAAATGCCAAATCAATAAGTCTGGGCCCTGGAATCCGAAAGCAAGGCAAGTGGAAGGGCATTTTTTGACTTACTTGCCTTATTCCCTGCGCTGATTTCAACGTTAAATGTCGCTCACTCCCTCCATCATTGTCTTTTGAGCCCTCACTCACTCGGGTCGTCATTGACGGCGCAAAAGAGAGTGGGAGAGAGAGAGTCATCAATGTCTGTGTATATGTCCGTGTATACCTACTCAGGACATGGGTGATCCAGCCTTGCATGAGATATATATGTAGTAGGCAAGTAATCATTAGCCCCCTCCCCCAGTCGTCCGCCGGTCTTTGACCCCGGAGCAGCTCTCGGACCAGTACGGCACTGCGCACATCGGACGTTCTCATGCGGCGGGCGGCCGTGGAACATTGTTTCGCGACCAGACCACGCACGCACAGGAGATGATCAACAACGCTCGTCGCTCGCATGCACACACTGGCCGCCGCCGAGGTTTCGCAGTCTGCAAGCCGCAGAGAGGGGTCATCACGGGGCTTGGGCTGATGAGTGGATGAGAGGCAGGCAGGCAGGTTGGATATGCACATTTGCGGACCTGGGTGCATGTTTTGAGTTTCCCCCTCTTCTCTTTGACATGGCCTTCCTATCGGAGAGATACGGGGGGGATAACTCCCCGATGGGAAGAGGGGTTGAGGGCATTTGAGTTGTCGACTGCATGACAATGATGAGGAAGAGGGGTTGATGTCAGGATATCGATACCGAAATACCTCTCTACCCCTCCTCCCTCTCCAATCCTTCCATCAACCCCTCACCTTGCTGTGTGTCTCGGTACGACCCTGTTGGTGATATCTTTGGTCTTTGGCCTCCGTCCTATTGGGAAAGGTAAAAGGGGAGAGAGAGATGAAAAAAGACGTGCTTCTTCTTTGCCTGCTGCCATGCCCCCCCCCCGCCAAGATGGCACAGCGGCGGCGAGGGATGGCGCGGGCCTATGAGGGGAGCTGCTGTGTATGGAAGGATGGGACGAATCGAGAAGGCGAGACGAGACGAGCTGAGCTGAGCAGCCGGGAGGGTGTTACGCGTCGGCTGTGCGGGCTGCCGGCCGAAGGTGAAGCGAGGTGATGGGTGTCTGGTCTTTTATGTTGGGCAGGATGGGAGCTGAGGTCCTCCAGCCCTGCTGGTTTGTTTGTTAAGGTGAGACGTTGGAAATAACGGCCAAGGCTGTATATCGTTTGGTAGAGGCCAAGAAGTTAGAGCTGGATACCGATATTTCTGCCAACCAGGTCTCGAAGTCAGAGCTGGACACCTGTTTCTCTCCGATCAGGTCCTAAAGTCAAAACTGGAGGCGTCAGGACTTGTCATTCAGATAGCGCTTCCTTGGCAAGAGATCTCGCGCTAACAAAGAATCCAAGACTGGAGTGTGGGTTGAAGTGTATAATGTCTTTTGGGCAGGTATCAAAGCTGCAGGAGGCTGCTGATTGCTTCACTGCTATTCCCGGGCGACTGCTTCCGGCTCAAGATGATTGTCATCTTCGTCTGATTGCATCCGCACGGAATACAGGATGGCTTGGTTCCAGAAGGGCGGAATGGACGGGCCATGGCAGGGCAAAGTGTGCAAACCATCTATTTTGCCCCTGTCGGCCTCCGCGCTGGCGGGACACGGGGACAGCCTCAGATAAACAAGGGTAACATGGGGCAAAATGGACAAGGCAGAACGGCAAGAGACGAGCGGACGAGGAGGAAAAGGGCGAGTTCGGGAGGGGCCGGTCGGAGGACACGCCGATTGTCTCGGAATGCGAGGTTTCCTTGGGAGCCACGGTGCCGTAGGTGGCATTGCAGGACGACATTTGTGAGACCGCGATCGTGGCAGATGTGTGCAGATGTCCTTGGTCTCTCGGCTGCTTGTTGGGGAGTGGTGATGTTTGAACTTGTGGTAGAGTCCACACCCTCTCGGCCTGGAATAGAGAGGGCCATCTCGCGTTATCAGCAGGCAGGAGTCAGCAGCAGCAGGTCAGCGGCGGGGACGGTCAGAGATTCTGCAGACATTGCATCGCATCGCATCGCATCGAACTCATCGGTTGCTGGCTGTGGCTGTGGCTGCTGGCTGGTGGCCGGCGTGGGTCCTGTCCGGAAACCCCGCGGTGGCATTGTTCCGGACGAGCCATTTTTCAGTTTCCCATGGTGTCTGGAAGAGCAATTGTTGTGTGTTTGGGCGGTGCTCGTTGGTGCCGCGTCAGAGTGGTTCCAGGTTGATTGTGTGTACTCCGTATCCAGTCCACGTCCACTCCAGGCCTGCCCGCGCGGGCCGTCCATGGACCACTGCTTGTTGACGGGTGCCTGTTGATGTTGATGTGTTGTGGTCGGGCCATGGCCGTGGCCGAGGGGAGAAGAGCCATTTTAAACATCTGATGATGCGGTCCCCAATCATCTGGATCGCTGGTAGGCTCATCCATGACCCCAGGCTCGCATCGATTCCCCCATTCCCCCGCCGGAAATCCTCCACCGGCGTCCTGACCTGTCGAATGGGAGCACCTCCTTTGTCTCCCCGCAGCCCACAGTCCAGGGCCCACCTGTGCTGTGGCGGCGCCGAGCTTTCCCGCCCGTCCCGGCCCCCTGCCCGTTCCCCTGTCCTCCCCAGTGCTGGGCCGGGCCTCGCCCTCCAGTGTCCACTCGCTGAAAGGCCACTGGAAGGCCGGAATGAGGCTGAATCAGTGGTCGCTGAGAGGAGCGGCGCGGGCTGGTTGCTTGGCCGCTGACCGTGGGAACTGGGAACAACATTGCGACAGCGACAGAACCTCGCCTCGCCTCGGCCGGAATTCGTCATCCCCATCCATCCCCATCATCGCATCGCATCGTGTGCCGTGTGGTGTCCGTGTCGCATCGCATCTCTTCCACCCAGCGGCCTCTTTGTGTCTGTTGTGCTCTGCTCTGCTCTGCTCGCGACGCCGCGACTCGCGCCTCGCCGACAGACAGGACAGGCATCCTCCCCCCTCCCCCGACCCCCCGAACTCCGCGCGTCCTTCGGCACCGTTCACCGCCCATTGCCCCGGGTGACCGACCTCCTTTCTTCATCGTCAACCTTGTCTGGACGACTCTGCGGTGAGCCCGCCTCTTCTGCCTCTTGCTTGCATCTGGCATCGACTTTGCAGGAGGAACTGCTGCAACAGATGCATCCGAACTGGCGGTGGTCTCGCCTCCCCACTCGTGGTGCGTGATACCGAGAGACCATACCGCTGCGATACCGACACTGGTCCCAGGGGTGGGTTCCAGGTTCCAGGTTCCCCGCTTCCCGCCCACTGCCACTCCAGACTGGTCGGCGACGGGACCTCACCTTGATCTCCGCCTCTCCCGACCTGACCTCCTCCTCCTCCTCTCAACCAGCTCTCCCTCCCCTCCTCGGGGCCGCTCCCCTCCCTCCTCGCTCTGTCCATCGTCGGTGCCGGTGCTGGTGACCACTGACTGATTGTGATGGCGTCGTCATTCGGGGGTGCGCCCAACAAGATCACCAAGCATCGGGGAAAGATGCAGGTCGCGATGCAGGTCGTCAACAAGCCCGCCGGCATCCTCAAGAAGCTGTCGCACTCGGAGAAGAACTCGTTGGATCTGGATCGCGGGTGGGAGCAGCAGCAGTCGACGTTCATGTCGACACAGCAGCTCGAGCACCACCAATCGATGTCGCCGTCGCTGGTGGAATTGGATGGGGGTGGAGGTGGTGGTGGTGGTGGTGGTGGTGCAGGTGTCGGGGGGCCATTGAATTTGGGAATGGGGACCACTTCTGGCCGAACAAAGTTCCAGCACGGCCGCTCGGCGTCCCAAGCTTCGACCGGCAGCACCTCGCGCGGCGCATTCGTGCATCCGTTCCAGCAGACACCACGCACGTCGACCCCTCCGCTGTCGTATGCTGCGTCTCTGGCGTCATTCGATAACAACAATGTGAGGGACTATTCCCCCACCATCACCGAAAACGACAACGACGACGACGACCTGACCCACCCGCCCTCGCTCTCGCTCCTCCACCACCACCACCCCCCTCCCTCCCTCTCGCAGTCCAACCTCAACCTGCGCCGCCCCTCGCTCGCCAGCCAGCGCACCTCGTCCCTCTCCGACATCACGTCGCCGCCCCCCGCCCCCCTCCCCCTCCCCCTCCGCGTCAACACGGGCCGGACCACGCCGGCACTGCCACTGCCCCTGCCCCGACGCGGCCCCGGCAGCTTGGTGGGTTCGGCGAGCCAGTCGGACCTCCACCTGCACATGACCCTCGACTCCCCCATCGCCTGCAACAGCACCACCACCGTCAAGGCCCCCTCCATCGCCTCCCCCACCTCGTCGCTGCCAGCCGCCCCCATGTCGCCGCTGCGCAGCTCGCTCGAGGGGGTCGTGTTCCCGCGCCTCCGCAGCCGCTCCGAGCTCGACGCCATCGCCCGCCCCGCCGACGTCCGCGAGGCCCGCCGCAAGTTCGAGGAGCGCGAGCGCGCCAAGGAGGAGAAGCACGACCGCGAGATGATCCGCAAGCGCGAGCGCCGCGACAACAAGCAGGCCAGCAAGATCGAGAAGGAGTCGCGCAAGAGCAGCATGAGCGAGGTCGACGAGTACCGCCACAACCTGGCCATGCCCAAGAGGCCGCTGGCCGCGCGCAAGAGCGGCACGCCCAGCTCCGCCTCGGCCGCCGTGTCGGCGTCGTCGGCCGCCACCACCACCCAGGGCGGCGGCGGCCTCTGGCCGGGCGCCAACTCGTCCCGCGACGCCCTGCGGAACGAGCTCAACGAGAAGCACGCGAGCCCCGGGTTCGCGAGCCGCAAGTACGAGAGCGTGCCCGACGGCCAGCTCTCGCCGCCCGTGTTCGGGCCCGCGCCGCCGCCCGGCGTCGGCGACGTGCGCTTCGAGCAGGCCCGCCCCCGCCGCAGCAGCAACGCCAAGAGGAAGACGCAGGGCATGTGGCAGAACTTTATGCTCTGGCTGCGCACCAAGATTCTGCGCATGAGCGGGAAGTAGGGCCATCTCCCTCGTTAGAGCATCTTGCGACGCGGCTATGTGCACCAGCGGTCCACGACAAACGACCACCGCCGACGACGACACCATTACGAGCTTTTCACATTGACCACCATTCTGGGAACTAGACGGACGGGCAGGGCAGGGCGATCGCACCCAACGGGAGGGACGAGACCCAACGGGAACAACAGGCTGGGGCGCTGGGACAACAAACGGGATATCAAGCGGTCGACGCGCGCGATTCCACGACGGACCGGACACACAACACCAACACGGGCAACCAGGCCAAGGATACATGATACCAAGTACGACGTTATGACTGCATTCTCCTTTTTCAGACGGGGGGTGGTGTCAAGACAGAAGACGGGACCGGGACGACGGACGGGCTTGGTGCGGGGGTCGATACATCTCTCTCGTGTCCTTTTTAGAGGAAGCGGAAAGAAGCGGGGAGCTGGGGGGGGATGGATTTCTTTTCATTTCACATTCTCTCTCATCATGGCTTTGCACCTCTCTCGGGTGGTCGGGTTCTGGTTTGGGGGACCAGCGATTTGGTTTTGGGTTCGGGTTCGGGTGGGCAGGCGTCTGGAGTTGCTTTTTTGCTTTCGTTTTTTCTTTGCCCCGTCTCCTTGGACGAGGAGCGGCGAGCACGGGTTTGGTTGGGTCTGCGGTTTGCAGGCGGTCATTCTTTTGGGTGCTTGGGCTGGAGGGGCTGGGGAGATGGTTTCTGGACGACGACGGGACTATCCTTTGGGGACTGTCAAGGACACGAGGCGTCCCGAGAGGGGACTGCTCGACTACTGGAGATGGTTTCTATCTTGTCCCGCATCGTCTGGGGAATCGCATATCCCGGCACCTTACAAAACAGATGGCCCATGAGCGAATAGAAAAACGCGCTTTATCTGCCCGCCTTGCGGTGGTGGTGTCTCTGGTGTTGACTTGTCGTGACGTCGAAAAGTCGTGATATTCTGCCCCTGGGAGTGGTTGCACTGTCCATTTAGCCATGCGGTCCTGAACTTGTGACGATTAAGTCCAAGCACCTTGAGGATTTATGGGGCTTGATTGAAGAGTCTGATCACTAATTCGCCTCGATAACGAATTGCACTGTCGAAATAATGGTATCTCCATTTTTCATTAGCTCAATCAAGTTTCCTCACCCTCACCTTCACTCCATCAACCTTTTCACTCCCTCTCACCATCAACCAAACAACCCTCAACTATTTCCGCAGCAACACAAATTCCCAAACACCACACCCCCATCAACATTTCGAAGCAGAGGAATTCATCAACCCCACCAACTCAGCCAAAACATCAATCCCAAAACAAGAACAAGAAAACAAAATGTCCTCCCCGGACCCCGACACCGACACCGACATGGACCCCGGCCCCTACCCCTCCGACCATCCCTCTCCAGCCCCGGCCTCGGACCACTCGTCCCCACGGTCCCCCCGCTCCCCCCAAAACCCCCCACTCTCCCCAAGCCAACCACGCTCCCCAAACCCCCAACACTCACCCTCCCCCTCCCCCCCACCCGCCCAAGAACAACAAGAAGACCCCCCCTCAGCATGGGACCTAGCCCAAGCATCCATGCGCGACGACGGCCGAGACGGAAGCTGGTCCCCCCCGTCATCAGCCGACTCGGAGGAACTGCGCGCGACGCGCCCGAACCGATGGACGGGGAAAGCATCGACATGGAAGGGCTTGACCGAGGCAGACCGCGCGGTGTGGAGGGCGATGGAGGGGGAGCAGAAGAAGGATCTGAGTGTGCACTTGATGGCGGCTTGGGGGCTCAGGGGTGGGAAGCGGAGGGGGAGGGTTGTTGTACGTTCCTTCCCGTTTCTTTTGGGGAGGGGGGATGCTAACGAACAGTTACAGACGCCCGAGGACGGAGACGACGAGCAAGGGTCCCCGCGGAAGAAGCGGAAGCGCGCGTGGAGCCCCGGCAAGGCGTGGACGGCGTGGCCAGTGCGGTGGGATGAGGTGCCGGATGATGATATCATGTCGGAGGTGAGCGGGGATGAGGAGGGGGGGTATACGGTGCGGAGGGCGACCAAGAGGGGGGGGTTGACGGGGCCGAATGGGAATCTTGAGGAGGCAATTTCAGCGACGGTGCTAAGGATTGCGAAGGAGAGGTTTCTGGCGAGGGAGTGGAAGGGGGAGGGGGAGGTGGGGGCGGGGGTGTTGGAGTCTATTGAGCACGGGGAGAGCGAGGATGGGTCTGAGGAGGGGGTTGGTGGGGAGGGGGTTACGGACGGGGAGGATGAGACTGGGAATGGTGAGGGGACGGACGGCGGCTGGTCACAGGTTGGGAAGAAGGAACGACGGAGGGCAAGGTCGCCGGTGTCGTTCAAGCCGGTGCCGAGTGCGGATGACGAGCTGTCGTATTCCCTGCTGCGACCGGTGTCGAGGAGGATCATCGGGCAGCTGGACGACACGCTCGCCTTTCTGCACCACGCTAGGGAGGCTGGTCTGGGATCCAAGTCGCATAATGTTGACTTGGAGACCAAGATGCGCCATGAAAGGGCGTCAAGGAACAGGCACGCTACAAAATCCCCCGGGTTCACGGACGGCGAGCAGATGGAGATCGACCCCCCGGTAGAGACCACCGACGGCGAAGGCAGAGACCAGAAACGCAAGGAAAGGGGCCGATCAAGACGGAGCCCGTCCCGCTCAACCCGCAGCCGAAGCCGGTCCCAGGCCCCGTCCCTCCCTAAGAGAATCCGCAAGTGGGCCGTCCGCGACTGGCGCGACGTCATGGGCGTCGCCGCCATGGCCGGCTTCCCGCCCAAGGTCATCGCCCGCGCCACCCAGCGGTGCGCAACCCTCTTCCGCCAGCCGATGGTGCTCCACCAGATGCCCGACGGCACCGCCCCCGTCCAGACGACGACGTACGTCCCCGGCGCGCCGCTCCCGCCGTCCGACGACGAGGACGCCGACGCCGAAGCCCACGTCCAGCAGCTCCGCGCCGTCAGCCGCAACTCGAGCCGACGAACTAGCGCTTCGATCGACACGGACGCCACGGCCGCCACACCCCGCGGCCGGCGTTCGGCCACGCCGGGGGCGTCGGGCAAGGAGTTCCTCTGCCCGCACGTCACCTGCCCGCGGGCGGTGGAGCCGTTTAACCGACGCGCGAACCTGGCGCGGCACATCAAGGTCATGCACGGGGGGGTCGAGGCGGCGGCGGCGGAGGAGCAGCGGAGCGGCGACGAGATGGACGGCGCGGTGCACGTCGACGGGTTCCTCAAGCCGATCCGGGCTAGGAGGGGATGGCGCGGCGAGGACATTGCCGTCCGGACGAGGCAGACGGGGCTGAAGTACAACACGGCCGCCGCGGCCCCTGCCGGGCCCAGCCGGCCGAGCAAGCGTCGAGTGAGGAAAAAGTCTACATTCGACTCGGACTAGCTACTCCTTCCCGCTGCCAAACTCCCTCTCCACCGCCTCCGCAAACTCCCCCAGCGTCTGGAAAACCCACTCAAACCCCAGCTTCCCCTCCCCCTTCAACAATTCATAATCCCCCCCGGTCCCATACCCCTCCGGCCTATCCCCCCCCCTCGCAATCCAAACACTCCTCAACCCCACCTCCTTCGCCGGTACATGATCCGCCGTCAGACTCCGCGCCACATGCACCACCCCCTCCCTGCCGACCCCAAACTCCCCCTCCACCTTTTGGAACAAATACTCAAAATTCCCCAACGACGGTTTATACCCCCCCACCGCCTCCGCCGTAAAAACCCCCTCAAACCCCCCCACCCCTCCCAACGCCCCCCCGTCCCCCACCACGCGCGCGATATTCCCCTCGTCCACATTCGACAGGATCACAAGCTTGAAATACCGCTTCAGCACCCGTAGCGCGGCCACCGTGTCGGGAAACGCAGGCCACTCGGACGGGGACGTGCCCATGGCGGTGGCGGCGGCTTCTAGGTCCGGGGTCATGGGGATGGAGGCCTCGGCGGCGAGGAGACGGAAGGATTGGGTTAGGTTGGCGGGGTACGGGAGGGTCGGGTGGGTAGCCCAGAGGTTGGAGGAGTGGGCGTCGAAGGATTGGAGGGCGAGGAGGGGGGTGAGGGTCCAGGGGTGGGAGGGGGGGAGGGGGGCGAGGAGGGGGTGCAGGGAGGCGAGGAGGCCGGATTCCCAGTTGATGAGGGTGCCGAAGCAGTCGAAGGAGAGGAGGCGGGTGGTGGAGGGGAGGGGGGGTTGGGGGGGCATTTTGGTTGTGGGTGGGGGGTGTGGTGCTGGGGAAAGGGGTTGATGTCGTTTGGCGGGGGCTGGGAGTTGAAGAGGTGTCTCGAGGGTGTCTGTCTGGGCCTGGGTGGTGATGCTGGGTATAAATACCTGTGTTGTTGTAGGTACTAGGTAGCGGTACAACCCGATCCTACCTGGCGGGGTCCTCTGTCGTCTTCAGGGCGCGTGGTGCGGGTAGTAGCGGCTTCGGCGTGCCAACATTGGTTAGGTTAGAAGCAGCAGCACATCTCGAGATGGCCATGACAATGCTACATTCATCATTGATTCTGCAATATAATCCGCCTCCGAAGGATTTACCTCGCGCCTTTTAAGATGCCCCTTGACATGTACAACCCCCTGCTCGGGGCTCAGGGGATCGGTTGCCGGGCTCAACAAAGGACTCCGCTTGACATACTCGAGATTTATTCCAGCACACAACCCGAGCCCGAAAGATTGTTTCTCGAAACACTTGAGCTTTATTTACACGGCAGAAACACCCCTCAGACAACCCTCAGACGCAACACCATCCCATCCCACTATAGACCCCCTTTCCGCACACCCATCCATAATCACCAATAGGCAACTTGGCCGAGCGGTCTAAGGCGCCACGTTAAGGAGTTATCCTTGATACCAACCTGCGGGTTCCGTGGTCCGAAAGGGCGTGAGTTCGAATCTCACAGTTGTCAATTCATTTTTGCCCCCTCCTCTCTCTCAGAGGAAGTGACAATCTTTTTGGTGCCATCTTTTTTGACGGAGGTGACGGAGACGCCGACGTCTTTTTGCATGATGGGGAAATGCTACAGCAGTTGGGAATCCATCCAAACACCACCGCATCAAGCACCCATAATCAACAGAATCATATCATATATTACCACCCCGACAACCATCACAACTGGTATCAGTGCTCGATAAGCCTACCCCATAAACCAAACAAACAAGCTACCCCCCGCGGGACCGATCCAACCTATACACCAATATCCCAACCCCAACTCCAAACCAAACAATACCCCCCCATCACTGCTGCAACCTCGGACTCTTCCTCCTCCGCTCCCCCTGCTCAAACGCCGCCGCCCCCGGCGGCATATTCTCCAGCCCCTCCATGACCGTCCCAATCGTCGTCTTGGCCGTCTTGCTCTTGGTCGCCAGCCGACTGGCCCTCACACTCCGCTTCGCCGGCGGCAGCAGCACCGCCGGCTCCGACGACGCGACGCTCGCGGCCGGCTCAAACGCCCCTGCCGACCCCGCGGCGGTGCTACTACTAACATTGGGATTCACCTCGCGCAGGCTCATGCCCAGGGCGCTGCGCGCCTCGCTCGCCGACATGGTCGACAGGCGCGTCGTCCTCGGCGGGGGCAGGGGCGGGGGCGACATGGTCCCGCTCCCCGGCGCCGCCGCCGGGTTCGGCGATGAAAACGAAAATACCGCGGCGGCCCGGCTCGGCGTCGGGGCGTCGCGCATGTCGGCCAGGAGGATCTCGGGCGCCGCCGTGCGCGGCAGCGAGGTGGGGAAGCGGTACTCGGCCTTGACGGGGGTGTCGCCCGTGGGCTCGTACTCGCGGAGGACGGTGGCTTGGATGTCGTCGCGGAGGGAGGCGAGGGGGTGTCGCAGGGCGTCGTCGAGCGGGTCGAGGGCGGCTTGGAGCGTGTCCGTGGCGGCGTCCATCTCGTCGCCGAGCTGCTGGACGCGGATGAACGTCGCCTTGCAGTGCGACGAGATGTTGCCGAATGACGTCTCGACCGTCGAGGTGAGGTCGTCGACCGATGAGGCGTGCTGGGCGTGGTGCGCGGCGTTTTGCTGCTTGGCGCGCGTGACAAAGTCGTCGAGGTCTTTCATTTGCACGTCGAGGTCCTTGAGTTGCTCGTCGACCACGCGGACCGTCTCGGCGTGGACGGACTTGGTCGTGGTTTGGATCGAGTTGCTGTGCTTGTCCGCGGTCTGGGGGGGTCAGTACGTGTCAGGTTGAGGGGTGAGGTGGGTGACTTACAGTCCATTCGTCCTTGAGCTTGGTCTTGAGAGCGTCGCGCGACTTGGCAACGTCTTCGAGGATCTGCGTGTCCTTGACGTTCCAGGCTTCCATGCCCTCCGAGAACTGGGCGACGTCGCTCTCAAACGTCTTGCTCGAGTTGGCGACCGTCTGCTGAATGAGGGCCGTTTTCCCGGCGAGGCGGGACTCCTGCAGCTCGGCTTGGGAGCTGATCAGAGAGCCGATCTGCTTGAGAAGATTCTGGCGCTCAACGGCAGCCTGCTTGCGCTCCTCCTCCACCACCTCCTGTATCCTGGTCGACATTGTCTCGTTGGACTCGACAATGATCCGGCTGGCCTCCTCCAGCTTCTGCCTGAGCTTATCGGACTCGGTCTTTTGGGCGGCCATGTGTCGGAGGACCTCCTCAAAGAGCGACTTGAAGTCCTTTCCGAGAGAGCTGTACGACTCGTGGAGCTGGCTGTGGAATGTGCTGAGCTCGCTGACGACGTCCTCCGCTATCCTCTCGGCGGCCCCTGCAATCGCGTGGAGACTCTCGCCGACGCGCTCCTTGACGTTGTCCCTGACAACCTTGATCTCTTCCAGCACGTTGTCCATCTCCTCCTTGGAACCCTGCTTCTGCTCCAGCAGTCTGGCTTTGGACTCGCCAAACTGGGCCAAGTTGTCGTCCAAGAATGCCTGCGTCGACGTCATCTTCTCCAGCTCTTCCCGTACAAAGGAATGCATGCGATCCGACACGCTGTTAATGTGCTCCTCCTGGCCCTTGCGGAACTCTTCGATTCGGCTTTCCACAAGCTCCGTCACCCCCGACACTTGCGCCTGCGACATGCTCCAGGTGCTCCGGTTCAGGCATTGCAGGTCCGACTTCCGCTTGTTCTTTGCGTGCAACCCGCCAACGTCCTGAACCGTCTTCTGCAGGGTGCTGATGAGCTCGCCCCCAACGGCAGTCAGCTTCTCTTCCGTCTCCTGATGCGCCCGTCGCAGATGCGCCTCCTCGGCGAGGTTTTTCCTCGTCGCCGCCAGGACAAGGTCTGTCTGATCGAGAACCTCCTTGGTCTCGTCGAGCTGCGCCCTTGTCCCCTCGTGCTCCTTTTTGAGACCCATGAAGCTCGACGTGAGGGAGAAGAGCTCCTGCACCTTGTTCCGGAGGTTGTTCTCCAGAGTATCTATCTTTGCAGATTGCTCCTCGGTAAGAATGCGCCGGGACTCGTTCTGCGCCGTAATCTCTTCGTATGACTCGGCGGAGAGGTAGACGCCGTTTCGCTGCCGGGTGGCGATCAGCTCGCTCTTGAGCCGTTCGATTTCATACGTGAAATCGCGAAGCAGCGTCTTCTTGTTCATGAGGGCGTTGAGCTGGGGCTTGTTTCGGATGTCCTTTGCTCGAAAGGCGTATTCGAGTGTCGACAGGGTTTCTTCGAGGTTGCTCTTCGCCGGTGATACTGTCGCGATGATGCATGTCTTGGTCCTTCCGCCCAGCGAGTCCTGGAGCAGGCGGGTAAGCTTCGACTCTCGGTAGGGAATATGGGCGCTGCGGTCGACCAGGGCGTTGATGACGCGCCCGAGGGTCAGCAAGCTCTTGTTGATGAGGCCCGCCTCGGCGGCGCGCTTGTTTTCGGCGCCGGAACGCTGGATGTTTTCGCTGCCAGCCAGATCGACCAAGTTTAGCTTTCCCGTAACCAGATAATCCTCCCCGTCGTCCGTCTTGCGCTTGGCGTGAACAGTGATGGTGAAAACCGAGTGACTGCGACTGCTCAGGTCGTTGCATTTTGTCGCCGCCACCTGCCGCTTCACGCTGCCCTCTTGGAGCCACTTGAGGCCATCGGTTGCCGTCAAGAGGTGTCGTTCCTCCATTCCTTGTACCATGGTCGTGAGGTGATTTTTCCGCGAGTTGTCGTCGTAGATCTTGAGCTTGGGTCCATCGTCTGGGGCTAGCAAATCGCGCAGTTCCTCGTTGTAGAGCTCGATGAAGGAGCAGCGGACACAGTTCTCAATCTCCTCGTCGTCGAGCTTTTTGAACAAGGCGCTGAGGACTCGGGGGATGATGCCGGCCTCGTCCGAGAGCATGCCAAAGGTGCTGCTCATGTCGCCGGACATGGTGTATGTTTTCCCTGTGCCAGTTTGTCCGTAGGCAAAGATGGTGCAGTTGAAGCCGGTCAGAACCTATTCACGTCAATTTGGAGTTCCGAGGGCGGCCAGATGCAGTGCCTACCTCGTCCAGCATGGGCCTGACCACGTCGTCAAAGATCATGCTCTGGTCTGCGGCCTGCGAGAAAACGCGGTCGAAGTTGTACGTCTTGTTGCTAAGGGCTGACGGCCCCATTATGAGCTCGACCAGCTTGCCCTTGGCCCCTTCAGTCTGGACCACGACCGCGCTGTTGTCTCGGACCTCGCGCTGATTCCTCCCGCGACAGCGCACGACGACGCTGATGTTGGTTGCACTCCCCTCGTCGGCGTCGAACTCGCGCTCCTTGCGCTTCATGCCTGATGTGGCCGCGGTGGCGACGGACATGAGAGACTCTGCTGGTGACGGCGCCCTAATCCGCTCGGCACGCGATGATGCTGCAGTCGTTCGGGTGAGTCCTGTCCGGCTAGGTGCGTTCCTCGTGGTAGGCGGTCGAAGGCTGGATCGTCCCGCGGCGGCATTCCGGCCTGGAGGCGCCATTGAGACTGCTCGTCGCTCCATGGCGGAGCAGTGTCGCGTCGGTGTCGACGATGTGTTGGGGGACTCGAGGAGGCGGTGATCGCGTCGTGTTTATTTTGCTCCCAAGATGGTAGTGTCCAGGTCCAAAAATACAAAAGCCACGGCGCGTCGGTTCAAAGTTGTTCTCAGTTCTCAATTCTCGATTCTCGGTCGTCGATGCAGGGTTTGGTGGTGGTGTGGTGGAGTGTGCACGGGTTCGAGCCTGCCTCTCAACAAGGTGTCAAGGTTGGGGAAGCGAGCAAGGATTTTGCCGTGTTCGGGAAGGCGCGAGGGCGCGTCGTAAACATTTGGGCGGCCATTGCCCAGACAACCGCCATCCGATCCGGCGATTGGTGGGACCTGTCAGCTGCCCCGCATCTCTTGGCCCGTGGCCGTCCACTGCCTGCCGGGGATGACGTCCCTCGGCCATCTCCAACCAACCCCGCCAGGGCCAGGCGGGTGCCTGCAGTGCTCACCAGGCACTGTCACGAGGAAGGGGAGAGCTCGGTTTGCTCCTCTCTTTGTCACATCACCAGAGAGGAGGACCCCAACTTGCAACTTTGACCTCTTTTCTCCAAATACATATTTCATTCATGGTTTAATCGTCGGCATAACTCATTCCCTTCCATACGAAGATAGCCATATCGCCGCGAGCTACAGT
The DNA here is from genome assembly GCA_030685255.1 of Podospora conica. Classification (NCBI taxonomy): domain Eukaryota; kingdom Fungi; phylum Ascomycota; class Sordariomycetes; order Sordariales; family Podosporaceae; genus Podospora; species Podospora conica. The sequence continues at coordinate 24,909 of MU839416.1, read as the reverse complement.
GGCCGTGTTCCCCTCCCAGGCCTCGACGCGACGACACCACCACCACCACCATGTCGCTCTTCTCCGCGCAGCTCCATCCCGGCCGGGCCCTGGGCTTCCTCGTGCTCGGAGCGTCGCTTCACGACATCCTCACCCGCTTAAAGGCCGAGCCCGTCCGCTTCCCGAAGCTCGACCTTGCCTACAGTCCCACCGACCCCCTCAAGGAGCCCGTCGTCCTCACCCTCCCCGCCAACGGTATACGGATGCGATTCGATGGTGCCGAACAGCGCCTTCGCCTGGTCGAGATCCTCGATTTTACAAAGAACCACATCTTCTTGAAGCCCGCAAACGACAAGGAGCGCGACCTTGTCCGACCCCCCACGACCGACTCCCAACAAGACGCAACCCCCGGCCCGACGTTTCGACACATCTACCAGCGGTTCCTGGGACCAACATATGATGGAGAATACATACCCGATGGGGACGGCCGAACGGGATCAGGACTCTATGTGCTCTCATACCCCGGCGTTGCCTTTACCTTTCCCGTCCGCAAGGCAGACTACGACGCATCCAAGGATGTCGTATCACTGCTATCCTCCTCGGCCATCCCATCAGCCATGTCCATCTTCTCGGGCGATTCGTGGGCACAAGCGCGGGAAAAGCTGTGGACCGAGGTGCTCCCCAGCATCAAAACATTTGCACCCCTAGCCAAGGGCAAGGATGTGTGTCCTGACGAGGTCTCGCTCATCAAGATTCATGGCGGCGGAAAACTCCAGCTCTTCCGCAAGTGGACAAACAACTCGTTCTGGATCTCGCTCGGCGACACCACGCCCCAGCAGATCGTCGCCGAGCTCGGCCCGCCAGACGCCATCTTCCCCAAGAGCGACTCGCGCATGTACGTCCACAAGATCCGGACGGTGAGTAACTCAGTACCTCGACCAAACGACCTTAGGCGAGACGACTTGACGGATACGGACCAGTCATCGACGCATACGGGCTCCGAGGGCTACCACTCCAGTGACGAAGCCGTCGAGGACGAGCTCGTGGCCCCCGTGTCAGCCGAGTGCTTCTACAACTACTTTTACCTCGGCTTCGACGTTCTCGTGTCGACACCCACGGACCCGTCGCGGCCCCCGCCCTCGCAGAAGCCAGACTCGGGGATACCAGAAACGCAGTTCAAGTTGTCGGCGGACCGACTCGTCGCCACCAAGCTCATCGTGCACGGAAACGTACCCGGGTCGTACCCGTTTAATCGACACCGCCGCTGCCGCTGGGAGATTGCCTACCTCTCGAACCAGCGCCCGGGCGTGGTCATCAACTCGGAGACGCCCTTCCCCGAGGTGGAGGAGGCGCTGCGCGAGGAGTGGAAGTCCATCTATGGTTCGGAGGAGGAGGCCCGGAAAAAGCAGAGGGGTATGGTCCTCAACCGGGACTGGGGAGACAGCCCGGGCAGTAGCTGTGAGCTCCTCGGGGGGTGGGAGGAGAATGGGGATCCTGTTCCTGGGGTTGGCAAGAAGTTTGACGGGACGGCGGACTCTAGGACGACGACGCTGTATGGGTTTCCGGGGTTGGTGTTTGAGGTTTTGAAGAAGGGGTCGGTCAGTTCCGTGACGGCGTTTTGAGGCTGCGGTGTTATTGGGTTTGGCAACGCGGATGGGTGGTTTGGATGGGAACTGGCGTCTTGGGTTGGGTTGATGGCTTTTGGGGACGGATCGGTCAAGAAGGGGGCGGCGCAATGGATCATGAACTTGGTTGTATGGGTTGTGGGTATTTCAGCATCAGACAGACAGATCAGGAGACAGCGGTATGCGTACAGCGATACAATACAGAAATTTTGCTTGTTTCTTTACTTGGACTCTCCCACGACATCTTTCACCATGTCGAATCGGATCTTGACAAATCGAGAAACGATGTCAGCATGCGGAAGATGGCCTGTGACGGAAGCAGTGAAGCAGTGTTTCCTGCCGAGCCAGCCGAGGTTGCCGCTTGATTGGTCTTGGCGTATCACGGGTGACGGCGGCGACGCGGGCGGGGAGGAATGGAGAGGGAGAGATGTCGGCGCCGTTGGACAGTGGACAGCTGAACTGTTGGCCTCTCGCCTCTCGGGCTGTTGGCTGTTGGTCGAGAAACAGGACAGGATGACGGGAAGCCCCGCTTGGACGTTGGTGGAAAAAGAAAAGAGGGGAGGAGGTGATGTTTGCTGATTTCCATTTCTTCCAACACGACGCCGTCATCAATTGACTTTTCACTTTCCATCCGTCATCTTCATCTTCAACGTCGACCAAGATAAAAGTTGGTCCAACCCGGAATTCTTGGCGACCACAGCTGCGGCCGAGAACCACTGCAACCCGTCAATTGGCCTCGAGCATCACAGACAGACGCGCTGCCTCGTACAGGCCTGGCCCGAATCGCCGCCCCCGAGTCCCCAATGGCCCCCGGACACGGAGTCGCCCCGACGCGCCGGTTCGTCAACCACCCCGGAGCCAAGGAGGCCCCGGCCGACGCTCTCAAGTATGAGCCCAAAGTGGACGCCAACCCTGTCCTGCGCGGCCTGCCACTTGTCGTCGCCTCTGCTCTGTACGTGCCCCCCACGTGCATACATGTACACCACCCTCCAGAGTCTGATCCAGACCCGGGAGACTGGGACGCCATCCCCATCGGGTCGGCCTGTCTGCTTATCACGAGCCGCGCCGCCCGTGTTCCGTACATGTACCGTGTGCAACATGCTGACGAGACCCGGCCATCAGCATCACCAGAAGCGCGTGGGTGCGCAAGCTGATGTGGACGAATGCAAAGTTTGGCCAAGCCCGGCTGGAACCCGGCCTCGAGAACGAGCTCTGGCGTCTCCAGGTGAGCCTCGCGCGTTTCGCAGTGTCTCGGGTGGCCATGTAGTGACACTTCAAACAGCCTGATGTCCTCCCCCTCGCCGACGGCCCCGAGTCGCAGCGCATGCTCGAGCTCGACGACGAGCTCTGCCGCCCGCAGCCCCATGACCTCCCCGGCCGCTTCATGTCGGTCGCCGACTACCACGGCCTCTACAGCCGCGGCGAGGCGACGCCCCTCGACGTCGTCGAGGCCCTGCTCCCGCTGATCCGCCGCGACGTCACCCCGCGGTCCCCGTACTCGGTCGCCTGGCTCCAGACCGACGTCGACGCCGTGGTGGCCGCCGCGCGCGCCTCGACCGCCCGCTGGGCCGCCCACGCCCCCCTCGGCATCCTCGACGGCGTCCCCTTTGGCGTCAAGGACGACATCCCCGTCGCGGGCTTCGTCTCGACCATGGCGATCCCGCACCAGCCTTCGGAGCCCTACTTCCAGACGCCCGAGACCGAAACCGCCTGGCCGGTCCTCCAGCTGCAGGACGCCGGCGCCATCCTCCTCGGCAAGATGAACCAGCACGAGATCGGCATGGACACGACCGGCTGCAACTGCGGCACCGGCACGCCGCAGAACTGGTACTCGCCCGCGCACTACCCGGGCGGCTCATCCTCGGGCGCCGGCTCCGCCCTCTGCGCCGGCATCGTGCCCATCGCCATCGGCACCGACGCCGGCGGCTCCTGCCGCATCCCGCCCGCCTTCTGCGGCGTCTACGGCTTCAAAGCCACCCACCACCGCACCGGCACCATGAAGTCCTCGGTGTGCGTCACCGCCCCCATGACGGCCACCGCCGCCGACCTCGCCATCGCCTACCGCCACATGGCCCGCCCCAACCCCGCCGACCCGCACCAGTCCCTGTTCGCCACCTCCCTCCCCCCGCCCCGGGCCGAGAACAAAAAGAAATACCTCGGCCTCTGCCGCCCCTGGCTCGCCCAGGCCTCCCCCACCGTCCTCGCCACCCTCGACACCACCATCGCCCGCCTCGTCGCCGCCCACGGCTACGAAGTCGTCGACATCGCCCTCCCCTTCCTCGAGACCGGGCAGTACGCGCACGCCGCCACCACGCTGGCCGAGTCGGTCGCGCACGCGAAGACGCGGTGTCCCCCCGGCACGGCGAACTACACGGGCATGCTCAGCCACGCGAACCGGATCCTCCTCGCCGTGGGCGCGGAGACGTCGGCGCCGGATTACCTGCGCTACGGCCAGGTGCGGCAGGCGATGATGGCGCACCTGGCGGCGCTGTGGGAGCGGTACCCCGGGATGCTGGTGGTCTCGCCGACGACGCCGATGGCGGGGTGGCCGCGGGTGGAGGGGGATGAGAGGTTTGGGCTGCAGGATGGGAATCGGGCGATGCGGAATATGACGTATGTGTGGTTGGCGAATTGGGTGGGGTGTCCGGCGGTGTCGTGTCCTGGGGGGTATGAGGAGGTGGAAGGGGGCGGGGTGCTGCCGGTGGGGGTGATGGCCATGGGGGAGTGGGGGGAGGAGGAGAGGTTGTTGGGGTGGGCGAGGGAGGTGGAGGGGTTGTTGGAGAGGAGGAGGCCGGAGGGGTGGGTGGATGTTGGGGGGTTGGTGAGGGGCATGGGGAGGGTGCAGGGGAAGGGGGATGGGGGAGAGGGGGGGGTGAGGAGGAGGGGGGGTGAGAGGAGGGAGGAGGAGGAGGGGGTGTAGGGGATGCACTGTAGGGAGTGTGGAGGGTTCTTGGTGTTTTCTGAATAATAAGGGGTAATGTCCAGGGAGAGCAAATGAGCACAATATGAGACTTATCATTTTACGGAGTGTACATTTGCATACACTCCAGCCCTGGTTTGTTTGTTAGCGTGAGACCTCTTGCCAAGGAAGCGATACCTACATGACAAGAGTAGACGCCTCCAGTTCTGAATTCAGGGCCTGGTCGGCAGAGAAATAGGTGTTCAGTTCCATCACTCAGGCCTCTATTGAACGGTTTCTGGCCTTGGCTAGTATCTCGCATGTCTCGCGCTAACAAACAAACCAGGGCTGGAGTGTATTATTTTGAATTATGCCTCGAAGAATATTCTCCCAGATACCGAACCGAGTTGACACTTGCACAAACGGAACCAGACGTGGGGGTCACCTCAGGGGAACACAACGTACAGTGCGTCACACAGTCCCCCTGGCTGATCGGCACAGTACAGACTCCGACGTGCCACGCGACGACATGCGCAAATTTCCTCCCGACAAGCAAACGACATCGCATCCCCCCCCAAACAAACAGACTGCACAAAACCCTCGAGGCATCGACAAGCACGATGGGCTACTACAAATGGGGCCAGCACCAGGAGACGATCCGCTCCATGTGGGTGGACCAGCAAAAGTCGCTGGACGAGATCATGGAGTACTTTCGCACCGAGCACAACTTTACGCCCAGGTGAGTCTACTTTCCGCCAGAGTTGGATGGGTGTGTGGATGTACATGGAGGGATGGACCAAGTTGGCCGGTCGACTGTCTGCAAGTCTGCAACCATTATCACTGCGTACCCCTATTTTCATGATGGACAACCCCCTCTCCCCTTCTCTCTCACCCCTCGTCCTCCCATGAACCGTACTGACCCCCCCCCCCCCCCCAGCCGCCGCGGCTTCCAAACCCAAATCCGCCGCTGGGGCTTCCCCTCAAGGTACAAGCGCGCCTGGCGCAGCGAGGCCTTTTGCGCTCGTGTGCGTGAGCTCTGGGGGCAAAACGTCCGCCAAAAGCAAATGTTTGAGATCCTCAAGGCCGAAGGCCACGATTTCGAGATGCGCCACCTGGTCCGCGCGCGCATGCGGCTAGGGCTGAAGCTGCGGGATAACAGTTCGGCGTTTGGGGCGGGGACGCTGCGGGAGGACGAGGACGAGGACGAGGAGGGGGATGGCGGGGAGACGAGCAGTGACGAGGATGGGGAGGGGGATGGGGAAGGGGAGGGGGAGGCTGGAGGAGGCCAGGGGAGTGCAGGGCAGGGGAGGGCACCACCGCCGCCGCCGATGGACCGGGAAGAAGTCCTGAGGCGGATCGAAGAGAAGCGGATCGCGGTGGAGCAGAAGCACAACGAGCTGTGGGCGACCAAGAAGCGGAGGAGGCACACGAAGCCGTACGCCGGGCTGCCGGCGGATCCGCCGGGGCCGCCGCGGTATCCGTCCGAGACGACGCTGACCGAGGCCAAGGCGATTCTGCAGATTGAGAGCCAAGAGCTGTACAAGTCGCTGCGGGACCAGTTCGACAGGATGTGGATCGCCGAGGGGACGTTTCGCAAGGCGGGAAACCAGGGCCGGTGGCAGGAGCTGCTGGACAGGCTGATCCGCGACAACATGCACCTCCGGGCCGTCATGTGGGACCCCGAGGGCATGGACCAGAAGCGGCTGGCGCTGGACGTCATCTGCCAGGACTCGTGCAAGCGGTACCGGTGCGTCGAGATGAGCATGGCCGAGGCGCAGCGGGTGCTCGGGCTGGATCCCGCGCAGGGCAGGGAGACGCGGCGGATCCTGTACACGATCCTGGCCGAGGCCAAGTTCACGAGCAAGTCGTTTGAGGGCAGGGAGCGCTGGGAGCAGGTCAAGTCGCGGTGGCTGGTCGAGGACCAGCTGCTGGGGGCCGTCGTGGTGCAGGATGGGACCCCCGAGGAGATCAAGCTGAGGAACAAGGCCGTCCAGGCCATCTCCAAGGGCGTCTGCACGCGGTACCAAGGCGACGTCAAAAAGAACGGGGGGGTGCCGCCGGACATTGCGTCCATCCCGGCCGTGCAACGACCGCCAAAGGGCAGGCCGGGGCGTCGGCCGGTCAAGTACGTAGACCAAGGCGGGCCGATCCAACCTCGGGGGCCTGCCCAAACTCCCACCAAACAGACTAACCCCCCGAAACAAAACAAAACCCCGGCCCGCAAGCACACCCAGCCCGGCGGCACCCACACCCAATCCCGCCTCTTACCCCCCGCCGACGACGACGACATGCCCTCCCCCCCCTCCCCAGCAGCCAGCATGTCCCCCATGGACGACGACCACCAACTCGACCCATCCCTCCTCGAACCGCCACAGCCACACCAAAACCCCTTCCTAAACGACGACTACATCCAAGGCGTCCTGCAAGCCGCAAACCAACCCACCCCGCCCGCCCCCCCGCGCTACTCCCACATCCACCCACCACCCCTCACCCCGGCCCCGGCTCCCGTCGCGGCCCCCACCGCGTCGTCGGGCTTCGCTCCCAGCGCCGTCTACTTCCGCCTGCACCCGTCGTCGTCGGTCGCGGCGCCGGCGCTGTGGATCTCGACGCTCACGGCGCCGTCGGTGGGCGAGCTGCGCGCAAGGGCGGTGGATAGGTTCGGGGCGGGGAATGCGTTGTGTGTGGGGATTGAGGGGATTATCAAGGACCCCGGGGGTGGGGAGGGGACGCTGCCGTTGCCGGTGAGTTGTGATGTTGAGTTGGGGGCTTATTTGGAGCATGTGAGGGGGACGATGGCGCCGACGTTTAGTGTGACTTTGGTGGAGGGGGGGCAGGGGCAGGGGCAGGGGGGGAGTGGGTGGGCTTGAGGGGGGGTGAGGCTGGGGTGTATGGTAGGGGGTTATTGATAATGCTGGGTGAGGGAAGTAATACGATTAGAGAGGACTATGGGGGGTGAAGAGGTTTAGATGCACTGTATTCGGTATGCGTCGCTGTTTCTCTCTGCCTTTGCTCGGACATAGTTAGGTCATGGCAAGCTTACCATTTTTACCCCTTTTCAGTTTGCTGACCACCCCTTCTACTGTAAACAAACACGTCAAAACTTGACACACTTCTGTCTTGACATGCACAGATTCCAACAACACCAGATGGGGGACACATGGAGAGACCGGAGACTTTTTTTGAGCATCCCTTACCAATCACCAGCCCCGCCCCATCAACTCCCTCGACTCCGCGACACCGCGCCGCCTCCGGGCAGGGGGGCACAGCAAACAAGTCTCCGGCCATCATTATATACCCCCGGCCACCCGCACTCACCCTCTCCCTAAAGCACATCCCCCTATCACCCCCACCCACCCCCAAAATGTCCCCCCCAACTACCACCCCCCTCCTAACCCTCTACTCAGGTGACCGCCGCCCCAACCAAACCCACAGCCTCTCCATGTTCAGCACCAAACTCCAGCTCCGCCTCCGCCACGCCGGCGTGTCCTACACCACCGCCTTTGCGACCCGCAACGACGGCCCACGGCAGAAACTCCCGTTTATCAAGCTCGCCGGGACGGACGAGCTGCTCGGCGACACGGCGCTCATCACGAAGCACCTCGTCGCGGCGGGGCATCTGCCGGATGTGAATGAGGTGTTGGCGGAGGAGAAGAGGGCGGTGGGGTATTGTGTTACGGCGATGGTGGAGGATCGGTTTAATTATCTTGTTGTGAGTCCCCTAACCTGGATACTGAGTGGGAAGGGGGGGGGTTGACACGGGATCTACCTAGGCGTACGAGAGGTGGTTTGAACACGCTGACGGGATGCGGGAGAGCGTGTTTGGGTTTCTGCCGTGGGGGGTGAGGCATGTGGTGGGGTATGGGGCACTGCAGTATGCCAGGGCGATGATGTACTTTCAGGGGACGGGGAGGTTTAGTGCGGAGGAGGTGGGGGGGTTCATGGAGGAGGCGGTGGGGGTGTTGGGGGCGCTGGCTGGGGCGGCGAGGGGGGAGGGGGAGGGGAAGGGGGGGGTGTTTTGGATATTGGGCGGAGAGGGGCCGAGTGAGGCGGATTTTGCTGTGTTTGGGGGGTTGTCGGCGTTGTTGGTGAGGCCGGGGTTGTGAGTATTCCGTTCTGGTGGTGGTGATGATTGGGGGGGGGGTGTTGAAGTGTGCTGACTGGTGTAGGCAACCCAAGGTGACGGCCATGATCAGGGGGGATTCGGCGTTGATGGAGTACATGGAGGGGATCAACAAGGTGTACTTTCCCGACTTTGAGGACTGGCCATGAGGGGGATGTGTACGATGTGGAGGATGATGGGTGGAGTCTCATGATTCCAGTGTTTGAGATGTGGAATTTGGAAGCAACAGGACATGTTTGCGCGGGTGGGGGCCAGTTTGGTAAAATGGATGCAATGATGATGGATGCAAGTTGTAACAGTGATGTTGGCAGAAATATTTGTATGTGTGAGAGATGAGAGCTGTTCCTGTCAGCTTCGGGTCAAAAGGATGAAGCTTGTGGGGAGCTGCTGCACTGCAGCTGCAGGGCATGCACCCCACTGTCGCAGCCGCTGCCGGTGCCGAACGGTGGCCCACCAGTCCGTTTCAGGCTTGGCCAGGCCACTGCAGCGACCAGGATGATGCCGGCGGGGCCCGAGGATTTGCCTGAGCTCGACGCGGTCCCGTCTTTCGAGCACATGCAACCTCGACACTTGACCGTCCCGAAAGAGGGCGACGAATTGAAGGCGGGAACACAGCACACCAACATCGTTATTTGCGACCGACGGCACATTCACATGCGACAAACCTGTCACTCCCCGTCGGAGCCCAGCCTGCATCTTTTTGTACTGCCCGACCTCTCGCCCATCGCATCGATCGCCATCGCATCGCATCGCCACGACGCGTCGGCTCGCTCGACAATGCATCGCCATCGTCGACGTCTTTGACTTGAGAACCCCGACTCGCCGTCCGACCGGGACCTGCGCCGGGCCCCGAAATGGCGGATCCCGATGCCAGCCCCCCCATGAACCTCCGTCCAAGACGGAGCGCCCGACACTCGGCTACCGCCATCCACCGCGACAGAGCCACCAGCTCGAGCGACGTCGCTCCCGCTCCCGACAGCAGCCTCCTTGCCGTCCCCTCTCCCGACTCGCACTACCCACGCCGATCCTCCGACGACGTCGAACGACCCCCCCAACGATCCTCCCGCCTCGATGCCTCCCAAGACGACAGCAATAAGATCAAGCGTCGCTCAAAGGGGTCCGCCCGGCAGAACAAACACAGGTCCTTTCTGCTTTCCGACCCCATTGCAAGCAGCGTCGATAATGGCGCCCTCACACACTCCAAATCCCAACGACGTCATCGGGATGTTGATGTCGACATGGACGGGAGGCCCTCCCAGGGCCAGGATACCCGCACTGGGACGGCGCATGGTTTGGAACTGGGAGGAGAACGTGTCAATGGAGGCGCAAGACACTCGATGGGCTCGACCACCACAAACCGCGACTCTCTGACAGGAACAACCGCTGTCGGCTCATCCTCGCCAGCGAGCGACCCCCTCGACGTCGACGCGGCCCAGATCGTCCAGATGGCCCTGAACCTGAGCGAATCGAGACGGCTGGCATCCCGTAGGAATGTCTCTCAGCCGACGCCCCCCAGGCTGGCCCCAATACCAGACGCCACCACCGGCGGCAGCCTCCGACAGCACCTCCAGCAACAACGGAGGGCATCCCGCACAATATCCCCCAAGCCCGACCGATCCCCGAGGATAGGAACCTCCAGAATCGTCAGCCCCTTGCAGTCCTCCTTCGAACCCGAGGGTTCATACCGCTATGTCTTTTCGGAATCTACCCTGGCCAGGGCCCAAAAAGCAAAGGAATACCTCGAGTTGATGGCACAATACAGACGGGTCCTTGGCGTGCTGCCGCCACTCAAGCCGAGTCGGACAGCTCGATCCTCGACCACCAGCCCCCCGGGTAGCCCCGGTGGCTCTTCACAGGTCTTTGGGCGCTCGGCTGCGTCGCTCGATTCTGACTCACAAGTCGGTCGTCCCTACGACCCTTTACAGTACATCCGAAACCGCAAAGTGCGGGCTCGCGAGCGAAAGGTTATCGATGGCGAGTCGCAAGGCTTCAACGACATTGAGAAGGTCTCGGAGTGGGCAGACAATGTGTCGAGGTGGATTGCCACGGATCAAGACCGAATACCTGGAAACCCACCCCTACCTCCTTTTCCCGGCGCCGATCTGCTCGATGGCCAGGGCTCGCTCCCGTCTGTGAAGTCGGGGACGGCGCTTTCCTCGAAACCTAAACGGCCAAGGGTCGACTGGTGCATAGACCCGGCTGACATGCTGGCTGACATCTACTGGCTGGAGCAGAATGACAACAAGAGGCTGGTCGAGGATCGCCAATGGAGGCGTGTTTTCCCACAAAACACAGAGCTATACCGGCCTCTTTCCTTGGAGTCCAGCCCTCCCGCACCGGCTCCCGGCTCCATCAAGGGGCAGACCGAGAGCCGGGCGGTGACGGAAAAAGGGTCAAAGGAGACCCTTCCTCACAAAAGCGACCATGAGAAATTCCTCTCCACGGCTCGCGATCGCGCCCAGCAGAAGCTGAAGGCGCTCAGGGGCTCCCATCGACATGGTCGTTCCATCCACAAGGGACTTCACATCCACAGGGGCTCCTTGTCCGAGTCGACCGACACGGACAGTGACTTTAAGCGGAGACAGAGGGCTGGCACCATCACCAGCCCCGGCAAGGCCATACTGGCGAAGCAGATGGACGAGATGATCGCCAAGGAACAAAAGGAGATAGAATCACACCCCTTGTACGACCACGACGCGATGCGGATGAAGTTTGGCGGCCCCAGTCTCATGACGCCGGAGCGGGAGAGACCGCGCAACTCACCCGGCCCCAGCCGCGCTCCCAGTCATCGCAGGGGAGAATCAGAGATGAGCGAGGCGGAGAATCGCTATGCGTTCAAAATGCCGCCGCGTCCATCGCCGCCACAAGCCTCTGGTAGGGCCAGCCTCGAAGTGCCGTCGCGGAGACCGGCTTCCATCGATTACGATACATCGCAGCCCAACTCTCCGGATCTGCGGCCGATGCGGGATAGCGGCTTCGTGCCGGCTCTTGGTCTCGATTTGTCGCCCATGTCCAGCCGGCCACCCTCCCCGTCGCGTAACCCGCTGACAAAGGTCAAGAGCATTTTCCGGGAGCGCAGCAAAGATCGCTCAGATGAGATGAAGCGGCAAAGTACCGAGAGTGTGCGGGGGGCCTTGATGCTGCCCACGCTATCGGGCGAAATGCTGGTCGAGTCACCGATGGCGGATTGGAGCGGCCCTCCGATCATGTTGGCCCATTCTAGGAGTCCATCGCAAGCCGGAACTCCCCCAACAACGCACAAAGGCCACAGGCCTCATAAAAGCCTCAGCAGCATCAAGCTACGCAGCGAGGACGGAACCGGGCTACGGTCGCTGTTCCGCAGTCCACGCATAGACAGCGTTCTTCGGACGAGCGTGTCCAAAGTCAGCGACATGATCTGGCGCAAGGAGTCAGGAGGGGGCGGCGATGAAGATTCATCGGGCACATCATCCGATGACTCCGAGACGGACGACGCCGGACGAGGTCGACAACGAGGCCGATCTAAGGGGTCTCTCCAAATCACCTCGCGGACCGGCCAAGACCCCGACAAGAAGAACCAGTTCCTCTCCCCCACCTCCTTCAGCTCCCCCTCCAGCCCAGACTACCCATCCTCGCGCCCCCTCAGCCGCCGCTCCTCCCGCTTCGACCTCCTCAAGCCCCCCCGAATCGACGTCCAGAGCGCCTCCCCAACATCCGCCTCCCCGCCCCCCGCCTCCCCCACCCCCAACAACGACGCCGTCCGCGCCGCCAACGCCCACCTCCACGCCGCCCTCTCCATGCCCAAGCCCCCGCCCACCACCACCAAACCCTGGCCCTCGGCCCCCTTCCGAACCCCCGCCCCCACCACCCCCGTCCCCTCCATCCGCGAAATCGCCCGCCTCCGCGCCCTCCTCCTCGCCTGCGGCATCCCCGCCATGGAATTCGACCGCCGCGCCCGCACCCCCCGCCCCGGCGACGCCGTCCCGCAAACCGACATCTACCCCCTCCTCTCCCAGTCCCTATCCTCCTCCTTCCAAGCCTCCACCCACGCGTGGCAGTCCTCGGCCGCGACCTTCTCCCTCGACGCGGCCCCGGCCCTGGCCCGCCGCGTCGACGCGCTGCGCGACCGCGTCGCGGGCGAGCTGACGGACCAGGCGCGCGCGGCGGCCGAGGCGGCCGAGGAGGCCGGGCACGACGTGGTCGGGGCGCAGCGGCTCAAGGTCAAGAGGGTGGGGGACATGATGGACAGGCTGCTGAGGCGGAGGAGGCGGCGGTTCCGGTGGGTGAGGAGGGCGGGGTGGCTGGGCGTGGAGTGGGTGCTGGTGGGGTTCATGTGGTATGTGTGGTTTGTGGTGATGATTGCGAGGGTGGTGCTGGGGGTGGTGAAGGGGGTGGGGAGGGTGGGGAGGTGGTTGGTTTGGTTGTAGGGGTGGGGGCGTTTTTCTTGCTTTTGCTTTTGGAGTTGGTCTGGGTCTGGGTTTTGGGGTTGTATTTTTCACATTAATACCCTGCCTCCTGATACGAGGAGTGCTGTATACCACGGGAAAGGCGGAGAGGGGAGTGGCACTTGGAAATTGTCGGAAGTAGTGTACCATAATCACGGGGGTGGAGGGCTGGGAGCGGAGCAGTGACTCGGAGTTGGAGAGTGTTGAATATGGCTGCAGGCATGGTACTGATACCCCTTTGACGGAAATTGATATATTTATTGTTCTTTACTCTTTGCATCGCTCACGGTTCATACACAAGGGGAACACACGATACAGTCAAGCCCCCTAAAAGCACAGATTAGCTGTGTGATTCCCGAACCACATCACCATCATCTGGATAGGTTGTTGCTGTCTGTTGTCCTGCCCTACCTACCCAGACCTTCCAAGCCTCCCTTCCCACGCCATGACACCCAACTTCCATCCCGCTCTAATTCTACACGCCCTCTACCGCGTTGTACATGTCTCCCGATGCCCGAAAGAAAAAAGAAGGCACCGCAGCGCAGATTCATTAAAACCATGCTACTCCCCTCCCCTCCCTATTTCCCGTTCGAAAACCCCCTCAAGACAAAAGAGAGACCCATGATCTATTCAATCCTCTTCTTGCCCTCCTCGGCATTAATATACGTCGCGGTGCTCAGCCCGCGCTCATGCCTCGCCACCAGCGCGCCCAGGACCTTGTCCTTGCGCACCTTGCTGATGGTATCATGGTACCCCTCGGTGGCCCACGGTCGCGGGTTGAGTTTAGGCCAGTTGACCTGTTTCGTATGTCAGCATACACTGCCCCACACAGGGGAGAAAGGGGGGGGGGGGGGCATACATAGAGCATTCCATTCCGAAAGATAAACGCCAGCGACCACGTCCCCACGACGGTCCACACCAAAAGGAACAGCCTCATCGGCCAGACCGCCGCGTCGGCCGACCGCGACGTAAACAGCGCCACCATGACAAAGAAGAAGCTGAACGCCGCGACGTAGGGGATCGCCTGGATGAGCACGGGGCGGCGGTCGGCAAACACGAGGTTGGCGCCGATGTTGGCCGTCGCGGGGCTGTACGCGCCGAGGAAGAGGTCAAAGGCGTCCTGGCGCGGGCCGTCGAAGAAGTTGTTCTTGCAGTAGCGCGTGACGGCCACGTTGCCGTCCTGCAGCGCGCCGCCCTTGGTGCGCTTGCCCAGCCGCGTCAGGTCCGTCTTCATGGCGCCCGTGCCCGAGTAGCTCCGCGAGACCGTGTCGGCGTTGTCGGCCCACAGGTTGCGGAACATGAACTCGAACGCGGCGTCCTCGGTGGCGAAGGTCGCGCCCTTGGGGAGCAGCCCGACGTCGATGAACATGCGGTCGAGCGTCCAGCGCGCGAGCAGCGACTGCACCACGTTGGTGCGGTCCAGGCAGTCCATGCAGTTGGTGCGCACCACCGACGTCTGCAGGCCGCGGACCTCGAGGCGCGCGTCGAGCCGGCTGCCGCCGGGCATGTCGACGGCGCGGAAGTACGCCTGGGCCACGAGGGCGTCGTGCATGCGGTCGATGAGGAGCTGCGCGCGGTGCATCTGCAGGCCTTTGGTCTCGGCGTGGAAGTCAAAGTAGATGTAGTGCAGCCGGTCGAACTGGGAGCGGCTGGGGCCGCCCGTCTCGATGGTGTGGAACTTTTCGTCGGTGCGGGCGTCGGCCTCGCGGCGTTCCTTGGGGGAGGAGACGAGCATCTCGACGACCTGCTCGTAGGCACGCTTGACGGGCACTTCGCGGCCCTTTTGGTTGACCAAGTTGACCAGGTAGTTGTCGCCGTAGATGCGGATCTGCTCGTCAAAGTGCGCCTTGGCGGCGGGATAGGCCGCTTCGACGCTGCGGATCTGGACCGTCGGCGTGTACTTGAGCGTGTTGATTTCCGCCCAGTAGGCGGGGACGCTGCCCCGGGTCTGCACGTACGAGAGGACCTGCGTCTCCTTGCCCTCGGCTCCGCGCATGCCGCTCTGCATGTCGTTGCTGCCGGCGAACCCGCCAAGACCGCTCCCTGGGTCGTTGAGGACAATGACCTGTTCCGTCTCATTGTAGTTGGCCGCATGGCCCTCCTCGTCCAGACCGCGGGTAAAGTATCGTGTACCGGCGCGGTGCCTTGATCGGCGCGAAATGAGGACGACTGTCAAGGGGGTGCCCTTGAAGCTTGTCGGGACGATCTCCAGCACGCCAAACATGACGGGGAGAATATACGGGTCGATGCCGGTCTGGGGAGCGGGTTGGCCGCGCGCGCCCCGGGTTCGAAAGTCTATGAGGTCGGACTGGATGAAGCGGTTCCAGAAGAAACGGTCGTCGGCGCGCGCCCACAGCGGGGCCGAGGCATCATGTTGCGCCTGGCGCTGGAAGGAGTTGGTGAGGTCGATCGAGTACGAGAAGTACATGGGGCTGCTCTTGATGAAGCCCTTGAGGAGGGACAGAAACCGGTCCTCATCGGGGTCTTGGATCTGGCGCTCGCGGAGGGGGAGGAATTCGGTGGAAACGATCTTGTAGACCATGTTGCCCTTGAGGCGACCAACGGGCTGGGCTTTGGTGATGACGATGATGTACTTGTCTAGCACGTCTGTTAGCTAGCCACCATACAAGCTTGGCGACCATTCCCTACCAAGTCGCAGCCGAATCATGCCCAGGATGCCCGAGATGCTCGACACGCGCGACACGCGCTTCCCCGCGACGAGGGAGGCATCGGCCAGGCGAATGTCGCCCGTGGGCCGCTCGATAGTGAGGACGGGGGCATTGGGACTCGAGGGCGATGAGAAGATGTAGGAGTCGGCCGACACCTGGAGGTTGGTGTCGCGATAGGGGAGCGTCATGGTGGTGCGACGTGAGGTCGAGAGGGCCAGTGGCAACCCAACCGAGCGCCGAGGGGGCCGACGAAGGAAAGAAAACAATGGTCGAAGGGGGAGGCCTGGGGGTGCTATCGCATTGTCTCACAGAATGGTGCGGGTGGGATTTTGTCGGGGTATCTGAAGCTGGCCGTCTATTTTCGTCCGGGAATCGGGTCGGATTGCGAATACAATGCCCCGAGCTTCGACTGTACTGGGAGCTGTTGCTGATGGACTTGTGTTGATGCCAGCTTGGTGTTTGCCATCCGTCATCAGCCCCCTGTCGTCATTGCCGGCTGGCAATTCCATTCCTTGTGGCGAAGCCATCTGCCATCCTGTGGCGTAGCTTCGGCTCGGGAGTCTGGGAGCTTGGGGCAGGGAGACGCCTCCCAATCACGTGGAGGGAGACAGTGGTGCACGGACTCTGGAGCGGCACCTGCGCGGCAGCGGGCAGCGGGCGTCGTCCTGCCTGACGTGTTGCGGCGGCGGCAGCCGACCCGCCAGAGGCCAGGCTGCTCCCTCACTGGGTCACCCACTGGAACCGTCGCCTGTCGCCTGCGCCAACCCAACCGACCCGGTAGCCCTGCTCGACAATTCCAGTTCTGGTTCTGGTTCTGGTCCCGTGGTTCCCTCAACCATCCATCCCATTCAACAGTTATCGCCTCTACCTGTCTCGCCCTTCTTTGTCACCGAACTCTGCGCACTGCCGCAGACAAGCCCGACAGACAAACAACCTTTGCCGCTCCACCTCGCACCGGCCAACGAGCGTAAACAAGCCTTCGTCGTTGCACCACGCCGAAAGACCACGACCAGCCGGCTGTTATCTCGCCCGCCCCGACACTTGCACTCCTGCACCTCGGCGTCGGACTTGACAGGCAGCGTCATCGCCACTTCACCCCCGACTTTCCCGACTTTCCCTCCTTTCCACACACTCGCCATGGCTACCCGCGGACCCCCCGGCGCGCGCGGCATGGGCAACCGCTTTGCCCAGTTCAAGCTGGTGCTCCTGGGTCAGCACCATCGCCGCATCGGAACAACGGGAACATGACCTTGTTGACACTGCACAGGTGAATCCGCTGTCGGAAAGAGCTCCATAGTGCTGCGCTTCGTCAAGGTCGGTAGCCCCCTATCCGCGAGCCCGCCCTCCCCCGCTGACCTGCCTCGAGGATCAATTCGATTCATACAGGGAGTCCACAATCGGCGCCGCCTTCCTCACACAGACCATCTCCCTCGATGAGAACACCACAGTCAAGTTTGAGATCTGGGATACAGCGGGCCAGGAGCGGTACAAGTCCCTGGCGCCCATGTACTACAGGAATGCCAACTGCGCCGTGGTGGTCTACGACATCACGCAAGCTGTAGGTCATAACCTTCCCCCCAATTCCCCCTCTTCTGACGTCGTCTGCAGTCCTCCCTCGACAAGGCCAAGGCGTGGGTAAAGGAGCTCCAGCGCCAGGCCAACGAGAACATCATCATCGCCCTCGCTGGTAACAAGCTCGACTTGGTGACCGAACAGCCCGACAAGAGGGCGATCCAGACGGCTGATGCCGAGGCCTATGCGAAGGAGGCCGGCCTTCTCTTCTTTGAGACGTCGGCCAAGACAGCCGAGAATGTGCGGGAACTCTTCACGGCGATTGCGAAGAAGCTCCCGCTGGACCAGGCCGGGCCGAGACATGCCCGCCCAGGCCAACGGCCAGGCGTCAGCCTAGCGCCCGAGGGGACCAACACCACGGCTGGAGGGCCATGTGCCTGCTGAGGGGCTGGTAGGGGGTGCGTGGTTGCGTTGTCAAAGCTGGTAGGATCTAGAGGAGCATGGGATCCGTGCCAGGCTGGCGCGGTGGAGGAGTTGGACCATAGGGCATCGATAGAGAGCCGGTCACGGTGTGGCGCACTGCTGGACCGCGGAAACAGGGAGCTTTCTTGAGCGGAGTCGGTAGGTAGGATGGTCCTCGTCGCTTTCTAATACCTCTTTTTTTTCTGGGCTTTTCGGTCATGGGTTCTCGGCACTGTCGTTGGGAAGGGAGCGCGCGACGCATGTCGGGGGACATGACGGACGGGCGAGGGTGCATTTATGTTGTGTAAAGTAGGCAGATAGAACAACAGCTTGCCATGGACGCCCAGGTAATACTAATATGGTACAAGGTGTGTTGGGTGTGTTGATGTTTGGTGGTGTATGGGGTCACTATGGTGAGAGAGTTGAGGACCTCGGCTTTGGACACGACCAGATTTATGAGTGAAACTGTCTTGGTTGTAAAAAATACATCTTCATATCTGGGAGAACCTCAACCAAAACTCTTGAGCTCCCACGGCCATCGTCATCGTCAGGGCCGTGGTGGTGTTCCTAACCGGCCCGCCCCTGTTGGCGCCATTGGCTGCCGGGATGGTGCTCTGGGGCCTGGCGAATGGAATTGGCACTGGGCAGCTGCCGACCCGACCCGGCCAGCAGGTTTGCCGAAAAGCTGCTTTTTTGCTCACTGGCAAGCAATTGACTCGGACCTCCTCCGCCCAACACCACCCCCCCCCCGAACCCCCCCCCGGAACCCGACCACGACCACGTAAAATCGCGCCTCCCCGGCCGCTCTCTTCCCTCATGTTGCGGACATCGCTTCGATCCGTGAGGGCCCTGGGCACCGGGCCTGCCGCGGCTGCCCCTGGTCGCCAATGGCACGCAGCTGCGCGACGTGCAGCTGTGTCCTCGCCGTCCCAGGTATGAGGTCATGCCAGGGAGCTCCGTGGATGTTATTGTGATGCCTTGCTGACCCTCCTGTCCAGAGGTATTATGCCGATAGCACCAAGCCCTCGATTGCCTCGTCCACCCCCGCAGCCATCCCCGCCTCCGAGACCCTGACGGCGGCGTCGGCCAAACCCCCTCCGGTCCCCGAGACCGTCGCATCCTCGACCATCTCCCCCAAGGACGCCCCCCTGACACCGCCCGCGCCACCCGTCACTCCCGTCTCGACCGCCTCGTCCCCTCCCCCGCCTCCCCCGAAACGAAAGAGGGGCTTCTTCCGGACGCTGCGCAAGTACCTCATCACCCTCACCCTGCTGAGCGCCCTCGGCTTCGGCGGTGGTGTCTGGTATTCGCGCATCAACGACAACTTCCACGACTTCTTCACCGAGTACGTCCCATATGGCGAGCAGGCCGTGCTGTACCTGGAGGAGCTGGACTTCCGGAAGCGCTTCCCCAATGTTGTCGGTGGGGCCGCCCCGCGACGCGCCGCCAATGGCGAGCAGATTAGCATTCCGGCCCAGAGCGGTGCTTCGTGGCGCGTGGCCGACCACGGCGAGCCCGCGGGCCGCCAATCGAGCGCCATCCCCAAGGTCGTCGCCGCCAAGGACGCTGCTGTCAAGGTGAAGGAGGCCCCGGTCGTGGCCGAGGTTGTCGAGACGCCCAAGGTCGAGAAGGTCGACAAGGTTGCCAAGAAGGAGAAGAGGGAGGCGGAGAAGAAGGAAAGGAGGGAGCAGAGGGAGAAGAAGGCCAAGGAGGCTGCTGCGTCTGCCGCCACTGCTGTTGCCGTCGCCACGGGGTCGAAGCCGTTCAAGGCGCCCGAGGTCGACGAGCCATCACGCTGGCCCCCCGCCTCGCCCATCGATCCGCTCGCTGTCCCCGACGCGGCCGAGCCGGTGGTGCAGGATCTCGTGCGCATGCTGAACGACATCATCACGGTCATCAACCACGACGGCGCCAACGAAAAGTATGCTTCGACCATTGGGAAGGCCAAGAACGAGGTGGCGCGCGTGGGTCAGAAGATCCGCGGCATCAAGGACGGCGCCGAGAAGAAGGCGGCCGCCGAGGCCGAACGGCGCATCACCAACTTCAACCAGGCCGCCAACGAGCTCATCGACCGGCTCGAGTCCATCATGACTGCGCAGGAGAAGCAGTGGCGCCTCGAGTTTGAGCAGGCCATGGACGCGGTCCACGACAGCTACAAGAAGAAGGTGGAGCTGATCAAGAGCAACGAGCAGAAGCTCTACGAGCAAAAGGTCACGACCAGGCTGATGCAGCAGGCCATCGAGCTGCAGCGTCACTTCTCGACCGACATCCAGAAGCACGTCGAGGAGGAGCGGGACGGACGTCTCGGCCGACTGTCGGAGCTGGCCAAGGCCGTGGCCGACCTCGAAAAGGTCACGGCCACCTGCAACGAGGTGATCGACAGCAACCTCCGCACCCAGCAGCTCCACGTGGCCGTCGAGGCCGTCCGCGCGAGCCTCGACGACGCGCACCACCCGCGCCCCTTTATCAAGGAGCTCGTGGCGCTCAAGGAGATTGCGTCGGAGGACCCCGTCGTCGACGCCGCTATCGCGTCCATCAACCCGTCGGCCTACCAGCGCGGCATCTCGACGTCGGCGCAGCTGATGGACCGGTTCCGCCGCGTGGCCACCGAGGTGCGCAAGGCGTCGCTGCTGCCCGAGGACGCGGGCGTGGCCAGCCACGCGTCGAGCTTGGTGCTGAGCAAGCTGCTCTTCAAGAAGCAGGGCCACGCGACGGGTGACGACGTCGAGAGCATCCTCACGCGGACGCAGACGTATCTGGAGGAGGGCGATCTCGATAATGCGGCGCGCGAGATGAATGGGCTGTCGGGGTGGGCCAAGACGCTGAGCCGCGACTGGTTGGGCGAGGTGAGGAAGGTGTTGGAGGTGCAGCAGGCGCTCGAGGTATGTTCTTTTTCGACTCGAAAGGTTCTCTTGCTAACGTGACGACAGGTAATCCAAACAGAGGCGAGGCTGCAGAGCTTGAGGGTGGAGTAGGGAGGGTGGTTCTTTTGTTCACCTGTACATTTGATAGAACTTGTCTACCTGTCTACCTAGTATCGGGCCTCGGCGGGTTAGAGGGGGGCGGGCGGTCGCGGACGCGGCCGGGTGTATCAGATAGCGAATAGACATGGGTTCTGAATATGTGTATGGGGGGGGTATTGTGTGAACAAGAAGATGAGCAAGTCTATATATTTTTAGCTTGTATTTTGAATCTCGGGAGAGCCGTGGTGGTTGCTTTCCGGGCGGGTTGATGTTAATCGACTTGGTTCGCTTGGGATTTATGGGTCTCGTCGCCATCTTTGTCCATCACGCAATTCTTCCTCTTCTCATCATCCCTCGACAGAACCTCGACAAATAATTGAGGCGACCCTGGAGCAGGCAAATCCGAAATGTACCAGTCCCGTGTACTTTGCTCCCAATTTACAGTCGCTGACCTGAAGATAGATTGACGGCACAACTCAGCGATACCGGCAGAGTTACTCGTTCCCCGTTGGAAGATCAAGACACCACGTCTTGAATCGTCATATCGCTCACGACCACCACCACACCGGATTTCGGAACAGCAACATTCTCACTCACCTGGCCACATGTGATGTTCCTTCGCCAAATCCACCCCCGCCATCTCAAGACCCCCACCACCCGCCTCCTCCGCACCGGACTCTACCTCACAACACCCAGCATCCTCACCACCACGACCCTCCACCACCACCCCTTCACAACAACCACCACCCCCCCAACCTCCAAAATGGCCCCCTCCTCCCGCACCTACACCACCGCCCTCCACGACCTCTCCACCCTCCAATCCAACCGCGCCACCGTCTCCCTCTTCACCACCCCCACCCCGACCCCCACCACATCCACACACCCCCTCAACCTCAACGCCCCCGCCATCCCCGAGATGCTCGCCGCCCTCCAAACCGCAGGCTACACCCCCTCCTCCCTCGCCGCCTCCAACCTCCGCTGCGTCCACGTCGCCGGCACCAAAGGCAAGGGCTCCGTCTCGACCCTCGTCGCCTCCATCCTGGCGCAATACCCTACCCTCCGACCCGTGGGGCTGTATACCTCCCCGCACCTGGTCTCCGTGCGGGAGCGGATCGTGCTGGATGGCGCCCCGATCTCGAAGGAGAAGTTTACGGAGTATTTTTACGAGGTTTGGGATCGGTTTGATGGGGTGGAGGGGGGGAGGCCGCATTACTTCCGGTTCCTGACGATCCTCGCGTTCCACGTGTTTGTGCGGGAGGGGGTCAGGGACGCGGTGGTGGAGTGTGGGATTGGGGGGGAGTATGACGCTACGAATGTGCTGGGGGCCGAGGGGTGCAGTGTGGCGGTCGTGACGCAGCTGGGGGTGGATCATGAGGCGATGCTCGGGCGGACGAGGGCGGAGGTGGCGTGGCATAAGGCGGGGGTTTGGAAGGCGGGGAGGAGGGGGGTTACGAGGCGGTTGGAGGATGAGGGGGTGATGGGGGTGTTGAGGGGGAGGGCGAGGGAGAAGGGGGCGGAGTTGGTGGAGGTGGGGGGGGAGAGGTTTGCGGGGTGGAGGGGGGTAGGGGAGGGGATGGAGGGGCCGTGGGTGCGGTGGAATATGGTGCTGGCGGTGGCGGCGGCGAGGGAGCATTTGGTGGGGAGGGGGGTGAGGTTTGAGGGGGGTTTCGCGGGGGAGGGGTGGACGATGGGGGAGTTGCCGGGGGAGTTTGAGAGGGGGTTGAGGGAGGCGAGGTTGAGGGGGAGGTGTGAGACGGTGGAGGGGTTGGGGGATGGGGTGGTGTGGTTTGTGGATGGGGCGCATACGGATGATAGTCTGGCGGGGGTGGGGGAGTGGTTTGTTGGGAAGACGGAGGGGGGCGAGGGGGAGGTGAGGGTGTTGGTGTTTAACCAGCAGGATAGGGATCCGGGGATGTTGGTGAGGGCGCTGCTGCGGGGTGCGAGGGAAAAGGGGGGGGCGGTGCCGGTGTTTACGCATGCTGTGTTTACGAGGAACGAGGAGACGGCGCCGGCGGAGGGAGAGGAGAGGGATCTGTCGGTCCAGAATCAGGGGAGGGCAGCGCTGCAGGATTTTGATGCTGGGACGGAGACGCATGTCCTCAGTGCTGTCCAGCCGGCGGTGGAGTTGGTTAGGGGCATTGCCGCCGATGCTAGGAAGGATGGAAAGGTCTGCAAGGTGCTTGTCACGGGAAGCTTCCATCTCGTGGGAGCGGTGCTGAGGACGATCGAGGACGTTGAAGAGTAGTCCATGTTGTCTAGCTACCTGAATACCAAACCCCTTTATCCTACCTGCGCCGTGCCGTGGAGCTTCATTACACGTATGTTGAACGTCTAAACTGAGCCGTTGAAGGCCTGTACATATATACTCTTTCCCCCATCTAGAGGGCGTCTGCCTTTTCCAGTATTCCCAACGCTCCGCCCACCAGGTGTAAGCTGCCTGTGATGAGAGCCTGAACTTTCTGTCCAGTCTGAACCTTCTTGGAGAGTCCACGCGCCGTGTTGATGGCCTCCTCGATGCTGTGGATGACCATGATGTTGGCCTCCGGGTCCAGCTTGGCCCATTTCTCAGCAAAGGCATGCTGGGCCGTCATCTTTTCAATGTCCTTGGGATCGTACTGGTGGTTGACGAAATCTGCCAGAGTCAGTACGTGTCTGAAAGCGGATGAGAGTCCAGACTCACCCCTTTTGTAGCCCGTCTCGGCATATGTCACGTTTGTACAGAAAATGACATGCTCGAACCCTCGCCCAGCCGGGTCTGCCTTCTTGACGGTATTACAGAGCCCATCCAGAAAATCAATGGCCTCACTCCGCCCCTGCTGGTTGAAGATGAGCACCTTCGGCCCCTTTTTGTCTGCACACTCCCCCGTGAACCACCTCGCCGCCATCTTCAGACTGTCGACGGTATGCGCCCCATCCACATACCACGTCACCTCCTCCTCCTCCTTGACCTCACACCTCCCCCGCCAAACCACCTGCTCCAACCCCTCGACAAACTCCTTTGGCAACGGCCCCTCCTTCTCCAACCCAAACCCCGGCACCAACTCCCGCAACGCCGTCTCCGCCAGCGCCACCGCCAGCGTCGCATTCCTCTTCTGAAACACCGCATCCGGCCGAATCCCGACCCCCTCCAACCGTCCATCCACCCCCAGCACCCTCAACTCCACCCCCTTCTCCTCCGCCCTCCGTCTCAGCACCTCCTCCGCGCCCGCCGTCTGCTCGACACTAAACGCCGGCCTCCCCTTCTTCATAATCCCCCCCTTGTGCCACGCAATCTCCTCGACCGTCTTCCCCAGCACATACACATGATCAATCCCCAGCGTGCTGATCCCCGCCACCGTCGGCCGCTCCACTACATTCGTCGCGTCGTACTCCCCCCCGATCCCCGTCTCATACACCGCCACGTCCACCCCCTCCGACAGAAACACGTGCCAGCTCATCAGCGTCAGGTAGCGCGCGTAGATGGGCTTCGCGCCCCCCTCCCCGCCAAGGCGGTCCCACACCTGGAAGAAGTAGCGCGCGAAGAGCTCCTCGGGGATGGGGCGCGAGGCGATGCGGATGCGCTCGCGCACGGCGATCAGGTGCGGCGACGTGAATAGGCCGACGCGGAGCGGGCCGTGGCGCGAGAGGATCGAGTCGACAAAGGCGCACGTGCTGCCCTTGCCCTTGGTGCCGGCGACGTGGATGATGTGCAGGCGGTCGAGGTCCGCGGGGGTGTAGCCGATGCGGGCGAGGTGGGACCGCATCTCGGAGAGGGAGTGGGCGTCGGGGCGGACGTTGGCGGCGCGGCGGGCGGCGATGACGGCGTGCGGGGTTTGGAGGGTGTTGAGGGCGTCGATGGCGTCCTGGGGAGGAGGTTGGGTCAGTATCTGGAAGGTTTGGGGGTATGCTTGGAGAGGGAGGTACATTGTAGGTTCGCCCTGGCGGGGAGGACGAGGAGGAGGCCATGGTGAGGATTGTTGTGAGGGGGAGGAGTTTGGGGACGGTGGTTCGTGCTAGGGGCCGGAGAAGAAGGCGGAATGGGTATGGCGCATGTCGCATTGGGGGGGTGGCCGCTACCTGTAGGGGGCAGGGCGCAAGTTGGGGGTTCGGGGTTGGTGATGGTCGGTTTTTGGTGTTTTCAGCATCCCTGGCCAGTGCAGCGCAGCGTTGCAGCGGCTGCCGCTGTGCCTTGCAATCACCTGTTCCCCCCGAGGCAAAAAGTCTTGGCAAATCGTTCTCCCACACACGTTTTGCTCACACAACCGACCCCCAAAAGT